>CM033694.1:15340366-16540366 GCA_019514585.1 Dendrobium officinale | reverse complement strand
CTTATGATTTGGGATTACTTCACTCTTTTCTTTTTTCCTTCTAGATTTCTTGTGAGGAGATCTGTCAAGGAGATCCAGTTCTCTGCCGACACTTGGAGAGTGTGAACAGCCGAAGGGTTCTCTGCCCACACTAGGAGAGTGTGAAAGGATGAAGGGTTCTCTGCCCACACTAGGAGAGTGTGAAAGGATGAAGGGTTCTCTGCCAACACTAGGAGAGTGTAAAAGGATGGACGGTTCTCTGCCAACACTGGGGATAAGTGTAAAAGGAAGACAGTTCTCTGCCGCACCGGGTAGTGGTGGAAAGAGTTTTTGTAAAGGCTTCTCCGCCTTGCTGTGGGTGTTAAAGGAGAGTCGCTATTAGTATTAGTGCAATACTCGGAGGGTGCATTCGGGGAGTGGATATAGGTCTGGTTTTGACCGAACCACTATAAACCTGGTGTTCTTTACTTTTCCACTTTTTATTTTGTTTATCATTTACAACTTATGGTTGAAAATTTTTTTTCTAAAAAATTCACTAACAATCAAGTTTTAATTTCCAAAGTTTAAAAAGAGGTTTCAAAATTTTTTTAATTACCAATTCGCCCCCCTCTTGGTTAGCCACTGGGATATAAGCTTAGGTTTTACAACCTAATTCATTGTGAACGAATCTCAACAAGTGGTATCAGAGCTTTGTTTCAAAATCATAAGTTTAGACTACTTTTTTATTAACGTAGATGGCTACATTTGGAAACCAAAACACACCTGAGGGTTACTCTATTACTAGACCTCCACTGTTTGACAATATACCTTTTATTTTTTGGAAAAATTGCATGTCTACTTTTTTACAATCACTTGATTATCGTATGTGGATGTTAGTCCATGAAGGATATACAAAACCAACTAGATTAGTTGACGGACTTAGAGTTGAAACAACTTTTGTAGACTGGACTGTAGAAGAACGTGACTTAGCACAACTAAATGCTAAATGCTTGAATATTTTCTTTTGTGCTTTAAAATCAGAAGACTACATGCGAGTTTTCACTTGCAAAAGTAGAAAGGAAATATGGGATAGACTTTGTATAACATATGAGGGGACTAATGAGGTTAAGCAATCTAGACTTAATATCTTGTTGCATGATTATGAATTGTTTCACATGAAATCAAATGAATCTATTTCTGATATGTACACAAGATTCACACAAATAGTCACCTCTTTGCATGTATTGGATAGGGAGTTAACAAATGCTAAAATGGTTAATAAGATTCTTCATTGCTTACCTACTGCATATGATGCTAAAATTACTGCAATTACAAAGTCTAAGGATTTAAACATTTACTTTATTGATAATCTTCTTGGTTCGCTTATTGCTTACAAGCAAAGAGTTAGCGAAAGAAAGGTTGATGCAGGTGAACCACGAAGGGAGAAAAACATAGCACTGAATGTGGAAGAGTCTGAGAGTGAACACTCACAACCTGAGGATGAAGAGGACATCGCATTGATGACTGGACAGTTCAAAAGCTTTTTGAAGAGGAAGCAAAAGATACGCCAGCAATAGAATAGAGGTAAATTCAATAGAAATGCCAAGGTTTCTAATGAAATTATTTGCTATGAGTGTAGAAAACTTGGACATATAAAGATGGAATGCCTAAAACTCAAAGACAATCCTAGCAAGAAGAAGGTGGAGGAAAAACCAGTTGTGAAGAAGGGCAAGAAAAAATTCCAACAAGCTTTTTGGGAAGACTCAGCTTCGGACTCGTCAGAAATAGAAAAGGAAGAGGAAGTCACTAATTTATGCTTAATGGCCGACAATCTTGATCGGTCAGATCAAGAAGATGTATGTGACTTAACTTATGATGAAATTTTTGAAGTTTCCGAACACATGCATGAATCATATAGGAAAATGAAGAAAATGCATGCTAGCCTTAGTTTAAAATTGGAAGAGCTTAAAAAGGAACATGAAATCCTTAGGAAAGATCATGCTTTTATTGATAACAATCACGTGAAATTACTTGATGAGTTTGATGACTTGAATAAAAAATATGAGAATTTAAAATCATCCTATGCAGAACTCGAGAAAGATTTTAAGAATTCTAAGGATGAATTTGAGAGCAAACTTTATAGAACCAATTATACAAATCGAATTTTGGAAGATATGAATTCATTTTACAAATTAACGATAAAATCTCTTAAGGATAATAGGATACCTCTTAAACTTGAAGATTTTACTAATCCTATTTTGTATCCTAAATTTATGCAATTTCCTGAAAAGACAGATGAATGTTAGAATACTTAGAAATCTATTTCCTAAAGTAAAATATAATAATTGTGGATTGTTTGGACATATAGCTCACACCTGTACTTTGAAGATGAAAACTAATTTAGTGTGGAGACCTAAGATGCATAAACCTAGACATATAATACATGCATCTGATTATAAATTGGTAAATGGTGAATCCAAACTTTTTTGGGTTCCCAAGTCTAACGTTTGATAATTTTGCAAGGTCGCTCTCACACAAGACCTCGTGAGAGCATATGGTACCTGAATAGCAGATGTTTAAAGCCCATGACTGGTCAAAAGTCTGTACAAAAGGATGCTTTATAAGTCGCATTGATTACAAAAAGATGTTTCATTCTAGTTGTATTGGATCATTTGTACGAAATATTTTCGTACGGGACGAACGAAAATTTCGTATGGGACGAATTATTTTCGTTTGGTACGAACAAATCATTTTTCAATAAATAGGCGATCTTTTCAACTCAATTGTCACACGCTAAATATCACTTTCAACTCCTTTCTTACTCTAGATCATTTTCAATTGGCCAGTTTAAGTAAGCGCTAAAAGGTCTTAGCAAAGAAGCCACATAGGAATTCGTTCGAAAACTTTCTGTCCAAAGCAAATGAGGATTCTTTTCCTAGATTTGCTTCTGCCAAAATCACTCCTTCCAAAATTTTAATTCAAGAAGATATTACCTTTGAGGTAATGCCTTTATTTGCTTCGACTCAGTTTCCCTCAAAATCTATCACTTTTATTTGGTTATACCTCTTAGCCACCAATCTTGCTTTATTCCTAATCACCACTCCTGAATCATTCACCTTATTCTTAAAGACCCACTTTGTCCCCACTACACTTTATCCCTTAGGTCTTTCTACAAGCTCCCAAACTTCATTCCTAATAAATTGGTTCAACTCCTCCTGCATGGCTAAAATTCAAAACTCATCAGTAAGGGCTTGGTTTATGTTGGTGTGTTCAGTCATTGAGATAAAGGCAGAGTGGTTCACATCCTTCCTAAGTCCATGTCTAGTCTTGACTCCATTAGAAGGATCTCCTAAGATCAAATCCTTGGGGTGACTTGCAGAGTATCTCCAATCTCTAGGTAAGGTCTGAGAAGATCTTACCCTTTCCTCCAGATCTAAATTTTCTACTCCTTAGGTAAAATCTCCTACTCCTTCTACGTTTTGGTGATGTACTTCCTTCTCCAATTTTTCTTCTCCACTAGTAATTTTACCAATATCATCATCATCCTCAACTCCATTCTTTTTAGGATCAGACTCATCAAATACTACATAGGTAGTCTCTTCCACCACTAAATTTCTCTTGTTAAACACCCTAAAGGACTTCCCAATGCTAGAATATCCCTAGAACACTCCATCATCAAATTTAGGATCAAATTTTCCCAAGTGAGACTTCCCATTATTGTGAATGAAAACCTTACAACCAATGACATGAAGGTGGGAAAGATTGGGTGTCCTACCCTTGAGAATCTCATAGGGTGTCTTTTCTAATTTGGCTCTAATGTTCACCCTATTCAACACATAACATGTTGTGTTAACCGCTTCAGCCCAAAAGTATTTTGGAAGTGAATACTCAACAAGCATGGCTCTAGCGGCTTCCACCAAGGTCTGGTTCTTCCTTTTAGCTACCCTGTTTTGCTGAGGGGTCCTAGGAGCTGAGAAATTATTGCTAATCTCCTTGTCCTTACAAAAATCTCCAAATCTTTCATTCTCAAACTCTCCCCCATGATCACTATGGATGGTCAAGATCTCACAACCTAGTTTTTTTTGAATCCAAGTAAAAAATGTTTTAAACTCCTCAAAAGACTCATTTTTATTTATAAGAAATCTAGTCCAAGTGAACCTTGAGTAGTCATCAACAATCACAAAACCATAGACTTTCCCTCCCAAGCTGGCAGTGCTAATGGGTCCAAACAAATCCATGTGCAGTACTTCTAATGGTCTAGAGGTGCTAATTTCCTTAGTGGGGTTAAAGGTGGAGTGGACTTGCTTTCCTAGTTGATAGGCATCACAAAGGTGGTCTTTTGAAAACTTGAGTTTCGGGACACCTCTAACTAGGTCCTTTTGGGTCACTTTCCTAAGGGTTTTCATACTTGTATGGCATAGTCTCCGGTGCCACAACCATGAATCATCTACCACTATTTTTAAGCAAAATGAAGCAGCACATTCAATGTTATTTAAATCAAGCATGTAGACATTGTTGATCCTTTTTTCCTGCAAAATAGTGTGGTTATTTAAACTTACAATGCATGAATTTACAAAGAATTGCACGATGAAGCCTTTGTCACAGAGTTGACTGATGCTGAGCAGGTTGTGCTTTAATCCATCTACAAGCAAAATATTTTCAATCATAAGGTTCTTGGAATTACCAATTATACCTGCGCCTACCACCTTCTTGGTAGTGTTGTCTCCAAGAGTAACCTTGCCTCCAATCTTGGACTCCAGCGAAACAAATTGATTGGCATCACCAGTCATATGTCGAGAGCAACCGCTGTCCAAGTACCACATGCTCTCACGAGGTCTTTTGTGAGAGCCCTCCTACAAAATTAACAAATGTTAGATTTAGGAACCCAAGCAAGTTGGGGTTCCTTCTTATGAAGAGTAGAATACAATGCATGTGTGGTATGTTGTGAATCATGCACCTTGGGTCCCCACACCCAATGTGTACTATAGTGAACAGTGCAAGTGTGTGAGATGTGTTCTAGCATGCCACATGAAAACATCTAACTCCAGGAAAAGGATTTATTAAATGGTTTGAGTTATAATGCCTCTTCCTAGGTTTTGGCTTTTGATCAAAAGTAGGTGTCATCCTAGTTTTCTTACATGCATCTAATTCATTTTGAATCTTCAAATTTGTGCTTTTTAAGACTTCATTCTCAATCCTCAATTTTTTCTCTATCTCTTTAGAATTCTTAAAATCATAATCAAGTGAGGTGTGTGTGACTTTTAGTGACTCATGCTCTTCAATTAATTCACAATGTTTTTTGTTTAACTCGTCAAATTCATCAAGTAGAGCCATATGATTTGAATCAATTGTTGAGTGATCTTTAGTCATAATTGCATGCTCTTTTTGTAACTCTAAAAATTCCAATTTTAAGCTTGCATGTGTTTTCTTAAGTTTCGTATATAATGCATGAATTTTTTCAAAAATTTCAAGAAGTTGATTGTAGGAAAGTTCACATACCTCTTCTTGATCGAGATGATCGTCTGCCATTAAGCACAGTTTTATTATTTCATCTTCTGGTCCTGTCTCCGATGAATCTGATGTAGAATCCGCCCAAAATGTCTTTTTAAATCTTTTTTTGTCCTTCCTGAACTTGGGTTTCTCCTCACCCTTTCCTTTGCTTGAGTGATCTTGAAGTGTATGACAGTCTACTTTCACATGTACAGGCTTCCTGCATTCATAACAAATAATATCATAAGATCCTTTAGAATATTTGTTATCCTTACCTTTTCTCCCATGATGCTTTGCTTCTTTCTTAGAAAGTTTCTGAATTACCTTGAGATGAAGGCAACTTCATCGCTCTCAGACCCGGAAGAATCGGAGTCAGATTTGTGTGCCTTCAGTGACACTATTTTCTCATTCTTTTTCTCACCTGCATCAAGATTTCTTTGATTCACCCCTTGCTCGTAAGCAATGAGTGAGCCAAGTAAGTTGTCAATCGAATACGTGTTCAAATCCTTAGATTCAGTTATAGCAGTAATTTTTGCATCAAAAGAGGAAGGCAAGCATCGTAAAATCTTGTTTACTTTTTCAAAATAAAAAAGCTCTCTTCCTAAGGCATGCAAGGAAGTAACAATCTGAGTAAATCTCGTATACATTTCAGAAATTGATTCATAAGGTTTCATACGAAAAAGTTCGTAGTCATGCAAGAGAATGTTCAAATGGGATTATTTAACTTCATTAGTGCCTTCATAAGTGATACACAATTTATCCCAAATTTGTTTACCAGTTTTGCAAGTGGAAACACGCATGCCGTCTTCTAATTTTAAAGCACAAAAAAAAAATTAAGACATTTTGCATTCAATTGAGCTAAATCCCTATCATCTAAAGTCCATTCAGTAAAAGGAAGTGGAACAGTAATGTCGTTAAGTTTACCAATTGGAGGTGTGTAACCATCCATAACAAGCATCCACATGCGATAATCAGTAGATTGTAAAAATATAGACATGCGAGTTTTTCAAAAATCAAATGGGATATTATCAAACAAGGGTGGTCGGGTAATAGACTACCCTTCCGGTGTATTATTATTCCCAAAGTTAGCCATGGATAAAAATTCAAAAAGTTTTCAAACTTAGTTTTTATGAATCCTGTTCTAATACCACTTGAAAGTTCGTTAGGGATGTTAAGCCCTATAGAACTGTCCCAAGGCTAACCAAGAGCGGGGGGGGGGGTGAATTGGTATTTGAAAATTTTCTTAAAGCAAAGCACGAATGCAAACCAAATCACCACAAAAAATAAGTGCGGAAGCAGTAAAAAAAATAAGAACACAAGGGTTTATAGTGGTTCGGTCAACTCGACTTACGTCCACTCCCCGGAGGCGCCCTTCAAGTATTGCACTATAATCGTGACTCTCCTTTAGCCCCCACAGCTAGGCAGAGAAGCCTTTACAAATACCTCTTTTTGCCACACCCGGCAAGGCAGAGAACCTTCCTCCTTTTGCTTCCTCCTAAAGCAGGCAGAGAACCTCTATCACTTGCTGGAACTTACCTCTCCCAACCCTTCCAAGGATAAGAGACTCTAGGGAAGAAGAAGTGGAACAATGTTTGGAGCAACCCTTGTGAATCCCCTCACAAGCTCCCCCTCACAAGATCCTCTTTCTCTCTCCCTCTCTCTCTCTTTCTCTCTCCTTTAGGTTTTCTCAAGTCAAGACAGCAGTCAAGGATGTTAAAAAATGTTAAACAAGATCTCTTAAATAGAAGAGCTTCAAAAGAGATCATTAATTGCAAGTTGCCGACTATATCGTCCAGGACGATATGAAAATTGTCCTGGCCGATCAGTACAAATCCCATGAGATCGGCCAGAGCATCGCCCTGAATGTAAACTGGATGATTGAAAACTGGCTTGATCATCTAGGACGATCTCATGATTGTCCTGGCCAATCAGTTCAAATCAGAGGAAAATTGTCCAGAGCATCGCCCTGAATTCAAGCTGTCCGATCTAGATCGTCCAGCATATCACCCTGAATTTATGCTAAGCAATATTTATCATCCAGAAGTAACTAAGGTTTTTGAATAGATCATCCTGGCCGATCCTGCGATCATCTAGGATGATGTGATCGTATCAATCATCCTTAATTATTTCCTTGATTTGTCTGATTAATTAAGGCATAATTATGAATATCGTCCAGGCCGATCCAAGATCGTCTTGGCCGATTGCTAAAAATACAGAATACCTTAATTGTTTATGGTGGCAATTTCTTTCTATTTTGAGCATATCATCCAGGACGATACAAGTATCATTCAGGATGATTGGCAAATGACAGCTGCCTTGATTAAGAACCCCTGATTAGATTTTCTGTTTTAAGCCCGATCGTCCATGACGATGTAAATATCGTCCTGGCCGATTTGAGTAAAAATAGAAATTCTAAGTCTATCAAGTGTGTGTGTGTGTGTAGGGTTACTTTGGATTAATCACTCCAAAGATTACAATTGACTCACGAGGGCAAAAATAAAATTATAGACTAACTCAACCCTAATCTACCCCATTTTGAGCTGGCTCCATTTTTCCGTCCGATATTTGATTCCTGAAAAGTCAGTAGTAAAAGACAGTCCAAGACAAGTAGGAGTGTTTGCCATTCATCAAAACATAGTTCATAGACCTGAATTTGCAACAAATTGGTATTTCAAAAAATCTTTCAATCAAAAACACAAACTCAACCAAACAAAAATTCATCGAAAAAAATTAACGTGCGAAATTAAATGCTAAAAATATAGTAGTAAAGAACTCAGAAATTTATAGTGGTTCAGTCAACTCGACCTATGTACACTCCCTATAGGCACCCTCCGAGTATTGCACTAAACTCAGTCACTCTCCTTTTGCTCCCATAGTAAGGCAGAGAAGCCTTTACAAAACCTCCTTTCCACCGATACTGGTGAGGCAGAGAACCCAACTCCTTTTGCTTCCTCTTGAAACAGGCAGAGAATCTTGATCGATTGCTAAAGTGGACCTCTCTCGAACCTCTAAGAACAATGGACGATGATCGGAGAAGATGACTTGGATCCTTACTTGGTTCAACCTTTATAAAACCCCTCACAAAGTCCCCCTCACAAGATCCTCACTCTCTCTCCCTTTCTCTCCCTCTCCTCTAGGCTCTCTCAGGTCAAAACAGCAGTAAAAGATAATCTCTTGGGCAGAATAAGAGGTCTTATATAGAAGAACTACGTAATAGCTCTTAATTGCAATAAACTGACTTTATCATCCAGGATGATATAAATATCATCCTGTATGATCAGTGCAAGTTAAACTCAATTAACTAAGATGATTTGGGATGATCATAAAGTTTTTATTCATATCATTCAAGCTGATAAGATATTGTTCTATATGATTAGTACAAGTCATAAAATATCATCTAGACAATCGTACTAAATAGATATATGGACGATGGAAAAATAGCTTGATCATCTAGGCTGATCTCACGATTATCTCGGACGATTAGTTCAAATCTGTGAAAATCATCTATAGCATCACCCTGAATAGCAGCTAGCCGATGGTTGGTCATCTAGAGACAAGTAAGGTTTATGAAATGATCGTCCTGGCCAATTTTGAGACTGTTCAGGATGATATGATCGAGCAATCAAGTCTTAATTACTTTCCTTAATTACCAAATTAATTTAGGCATAATTATGATGAATCATCCTAGACATTGTCCTAGATGATGTTCAAAAATAAAAAAAAAATACCTAAATAGATATGACGATCGATTCATTCTGATTTGAGCCAATCATCCTGGCTGATATAAATATTATTTAGGATGATGAGCTTAATGATAGCTACCTTAATTAGGATGTCCTAATTAGGGTTTCTATTTTTAACCGATCATCCAGGCTAATTTATGGATGGTCCTAGATGATGTGATCTAAAATAGAGAACTCTAAAAATAGTCAAAAAAATTTCCCCCAAGTGTGTGTGTGCAAAGTTACTTAGCATCAGGAACCACATCATTTATAATAGACTTATGAAAGTGAAAAGTTTACAAACTAACCCAATCTTGGGCTAGTTCAAGTTACAGTTTGATCTTGTGGACCTAAAATATTAGTAGGCAAGGCAGTTATAGTGAAACAAAAGTATTTACTATTACCAAAATTATACTCCCTGAAAATAGATTCGCAACAATCTCCCCCCTTTTTTATGATGACAAAAACAAAAAAAATAATTGAAGCAGTTCAAAGCAGTTTTAATGGAAACAGGTGAAGAAATAAATACATTTCAAATAGTTCAACTAACCAACATAAAAATATAACAAAACATACTAAAACAGTACAAACTAGTACAGCTAATCCCCCTTTTGACATCACGAAAAGGAGGGAAAAAGAAAAATAACAAAAATTATGAAATAGAAATAAAACAACATTGCACAAAAATAAGAAAATTAAAAGAAAGATGGCCCCTGATCATCCAAAGGAGGAGGTGGTGGTGGTGGATGAGGCTGAAAGTAATTGGAAAGATTCATAAACTGCTCTCCAAGCCAGGCCATATCCTAGTCATGCTGGTACTATTAGTGAGCCATGTAAGCATTGAAGCGAGCAACGACCTCTGCATATTGCTACTCCTATGTAGCGATGTAGGTCTCAAAGTGAGTCTCCCACTAGTCGAATCGCTCCACCAGCTGATCTAGTTGAGAGTGCTGGGGGAGCGGAGCAGGTGAAGGAAGAGGTGCAAGAGCTGCCTCCTCCTTAGCTCCGTCGGCTTCCTCATACCCTGGGTAGAGACGAGTACTGTAAAGAATGTGGAAGGAGTTGTTTGAGTAGAAGGTAGGCTGAAAATTTGGTGGGGCAGGATATTAGAGGTTTTATTTTGATTCTAAGACATAGGAAATAATATGTCCTAGGGAAAGATTGGGCTTCCTCCTATGTCCTGGATCTTGAATAGTAGTCATATGCTCAATATAACAAAAAATCAAATTAGTGGCATTGAATTCACGATGAGCCAAAATGTAAAAAGTGGTGATTGAAAGAAGAGCAGTGATATGAACATGGTCACCATCTTTTAGAAGAATTGAGGTGCGAAGGACATGCTGGATTGTTCTAGCACCTTTGAATAAGGTGCTAGACTCTCCAACATGAAAGTGAGCATTAGTGTTTCTAAGAAAGTGGTTGGCTGGAGAGTCTAGCACCTTATTCAGTAGTCAGGATCAGAACACAAGGTGTGGAGTTTGTCCCCTATAGTGGAAAGTTGCAAAAGCTCTTGACAATCATGATATATGATTTTGATGGGATGTCTATTCACATATGACTGGAGAGTAGTGAAAGAGGAATTTATGCAAAGGCTAGCAAAAAATTTAAAAAATAATTCCGAATTGAAAGGGACAGAGCGAGTAAGAAGGAAGGTCAAGGAAGTATACGTAAATAAATCTAGGACATGATAGGAAAAAATGTACGGGTTGATAGTCCAGGATACAATAATTCTGGCTATTTTGTACCTTTAATAGGTGACTTGATCATCCGCCTCAGTGAAGCGAGGGTCCAGATTCGCCCTCAAGAAACTCCCAGAAGGATGGCGAACCCTCTTTCCATCGACCATACTCAGGAAAATAGAAGGGAAGTAAGAGCAAAAGAGGGTTGAAGAGGAATTGTGTGAGAAAAACTAATTGAATGACTCAATTTATAAAGAAATAATCTGATCATCCAGGCCAATCAGGTGCAATAATTGCGTTTAGAATGATTGGTCAAAAAGGCGGCAAAGTCATCCAGGACAATCAGATATCATCCGGGGTGATAAGACACAGGCAATCATCCCGAGGAGTTAAGCCGGATGACTATTGAAAAAGAAGATCGTCCTAGTAAATTAGGTAGATCACCCAAGATTATGCACAATAATGAATCGTACTGGCCGAATTTAAAATGTTTAAAGCATTGCTATGTGGATCATCTAAGATGAACATGTGTATCATTCGGGATGATCACCAATAATTGAGTAGAGATTGTGAAGATTGTCCAGGATGAGGAGGATCATCTAGGATGATCACAAATAATTGAAACATAAGACGATTAGATCGTCTAGGATGATAATGAATAGTCTAGGACGATCAGAAGCAGAGTTGTCAAAACAACCATTAGATGCAATTTCAAGAGTGAATTAAACAGATCCTCTAGGACGATATGAATATTATCAAGGATGATATGAATATCGTCCAAGACGATGTGATAAAAAAGTTTCAAAATAAAAAATGGATGGAGATGATAAAAGAAGGTCAAACACTTGAAAATAAATTTAAAAATGTATAAAATATGAAAAAGATAAGAACAAAAGCAAAACAAAGGTTTTTTTTTAATCAAAGCTTGAATATGATAAATTCTTTATATGATTGAATTAAAAATTTATAAGAATCAATGAGTTAACATCATCAAAATACAAAAAAATGGTAGAAAAACTGATCCTATTAGCCCTAACTCGGACTTCTCCCAGGGAAAACCATCTTTTAAAAATAAGGATATAAATCAAAAAAATTAATTGGATAAGAAAAAGAGATCCATTCAAGACTTCGTTTTAAAAAAGTATTTTATAGAATATTATGTTAAGATAGTTGCTATTTGCATGCTTTACATTTTTGCAACTTATAAAGTTTTGATGATTCCAAATATTATTGTTCAAATGTGTAGTTATCTCCTAACATTTTTTAGAAGAATTGTATTTGCTCTTGTGTATACTAACATTTCAGGGAAAACAAACTCCAGATTACGATGACTTCAAATTGAATTCAGCATGAGATACTCTGTAATATTTGAAGCTAGTACTTTTCTTTGAAATAAAAAAATTGAAAGGGAGTGATTGTAACTTGAGTGAATAAAAACATACACACACACACACATGAGGAGATCATATAAAATTTATATTAATCGTACAGAACGATATACGTTCGTACTGGACGATCAGACAGTTATCTCCCATAGAGCATATGGAACGAATAGGAACTTGCTCGGAAAATTTTTTCTAAGTCCTATTTGTCCAGGACGAAATAAATTATCGTCCAGGACGATTTGCTCTCTGGAAAATTTTCGTCCAGACGAAATTAAATTATCGTCCGTGGTGACTGGTTCTCTGGAAATATTTCGTCTAGACGAAATTAAAAATCGTCAAGGACGATCGGGTCTCTGGAAAATTTTCGTACTGACAAAATTAAATTATTGTCCGTGGCGATTGGTCCTCTGGAAAATTTTCGTCCAGACGAAGTAAAGAATCGTCCAGGACGATTGGTCCTCTGTAAAAATTTTGTCCAGACGAATAAATTTTCGTCCAAACGATTAATCGACTTAGGACAGTTTTCAGCAGTTTCTAGAACCGACCTTGTAATAACCGTTCGTACTGGACAAACCTAGTTCGTACAGGACGATCAGCTGTACGAAGACATTTCGTACACATATTCAAATAGGGTCGTTTCAGATCGTTTAAGTAAAATCGTCCGGGACGATCCACGATCGTACGGGACGATCCACTGCGTATAGAATTGAATACTTGCAGTTTTTGGGCATTTTTTCTTGTCTTTTGTATAAATAGTCCAAATTAGACTACCACCCAATCTTTTTGTCAATTGATCTTCGTGCCTCTTGAGAGAGTAACCAAGGAGAGAGTGGAAGAGAGCATTCAAGGGAGGATTCTTACCACTGGAGCGAGAAGGCTTCACTTGGAGTTCAAAGGTAAGAGTCTCTACTTGTGAATTGGTATTACTTCACTCTTTTCATTCTTCCTTCTAGATTCTTGTGAGAAGATCTGTCAAGGAGATCTGGTTCTCTGCCGACACTTGGAGAGTGTGAACAGCCGAAGGGTTCTCTGCCCACACTAGGAGAGTGTGAAAGGACCGAAGGGTTCTCTGCCCACACTAGGAGAGTGTGAAAGGACGGAAGGGTTCTCTGCCCACACTAGGAGAGTGTGAAAGCACGGATGGTACTCTGCCAATACTGGGGATAGTGTGAAAGGACGGACGGTTCTCTGCCAACACTGGGAATTGTGTAAAAGGATGGACGGTTCTCTACCGCACCGGGGAGTTGTGAAAAGAGTGTGTTGTAAAGGCTTCTCCGCCTTGCTGTGGGTGCAAAAGGAGAGTCACTATTGGTATTAGTGCAATGCTCAGAGGATGCCTCTGGGGAGTGGATGTAGGTCTGGTTATAGACCGAACCACTATAAATTTGGTGTCATTTACTTTACTGTTTTTACGTTTCCGCACTTTATATTTCAGTTTTACTCTGTGGTTGAAAAACATTTTTCTACAAAATTTAAAAGAAATTTTATTTCGGTTCAATAATTTTCTATAAGGGGATTTAAATTTTTTTTTAAACTACCAATTCACCCCCCTCTTCGTAGCCTTGAGACATTCACTTAGGCTTAACAACCTAATTACTAGAATCAACAAGTGGTATCAGAGCTTCGTTTCAAAATCATAAGTTTGAACTACTTTTGATTAACGTAGATGGCTACTTTCGGAAGTCGAAACACACCTGAGGGTTACTCTATCACTAGACCTCCACTGTTTGACAATATTCCTTTTGATTTTTGGAAAACACGCATGTCTACTTTCTTACAGTCACTTGATTATCGCATGTGGATGCTAGTCCAAGATGGCTACACAAAACCAACTAGATTAGTTGATGGAGTAATGGTAGAAATACCTTTTACAGATTGGACTGTAGAAGAACGTGACTTAGCACAATTAAATGCTAAATGTTTAAATAGTTTCTTTTGTGCTTTAAAATCTGAAGACTACATGCGGGTTTCCACTTGCAAAAGCGGAAAGGACATATGGGATAAACTTTATATAACTTATGAAGGGAAAAATGAGGTTAAACAATCAAGGCTCAATATCTTATTACATGACTATGAATTGTTTCGCATGAAATCTAATGAATCTATTTCCAACATGTACACAAGATTTACACAAATTTCCACTTCTTTGCATGCACTTGGTAGGGAATTAACTAATGTTGAAATGGTTAATAAGATTCTTCGTTGTTTACCTACTGCTTATGATGCAAAAGTTACTGCAATTACAGAGTCTAAAGATTTAAACATTTATTCTATTGACAATCTTCTTGGTTCACTCATTGCTTATGAGCAAGGAGTAAGTCAAAGAAATATTGATGCAGGTGAACCATGAAAGGAGAAGAATATAGCACTAAAAGTGGAAGAGTCAGAGAGTGAACACTCACAACCTGAGGATGAAGATGATATTGCACTGATGACTAGACAATTCAGAGGCTTTTTAAAGAGGAAGCAGAAGAGACGCCAGCAATGGAATAGAGGTAAGTTTAACAGAAACGGAAAGGTTTCTAATGAAGTGATTTGTTATGAATGCAGGAAACCAGATCATATCAAGACTGATTGCCCAAAACTCAAATCCACTCCTAGTAAGGAGAAGATTGAGGAGAAACCTATGGTAAAGAAGGGCAAGAAGAAGTTTCAAAGAGCTTTCTGGGCAGACTCAGCTTCAGACTCATCTGAGACAGAAAAAGAAGAAGAAGTCACTAATCTTTGCTTGATGGCAGACAATGTGGATCACTCAGATCAAGAAGAGGTATATGACTTATCCTATGATGAATTATTTGAAGTTTCTGAACACATGCATGATGCATATAGGAAAATGAAAAGGATGCATGCTAGTGTTAGCTTAGAACTGGAAGAACTCAAAAAGGAACATGAAATCCTTAGGAAAGACCATGCTTTAATAGATGACAACCACATGAAACTACTTGATGAATATGGTGACTTGAATAAGAATTTTGAAAATCTAAAATCATCCTATGCTGATCTTGAAAAGGAATTTAAAAATTTTAAGGATGAATCTGAGAGCAAAGCATATAGAATCAATTATACAAATCGAATTTTGGAAGATATGAATTCATTTTACAAACTAACTATAAGAGCTCTCGAGGATAATAAGAAACCCCCTAGACTTGAAGATTTTACAAATCCTAAATATTATCCTAAATTTATGAAATCCCTTAGAAGACAATCACATGGAAGAAAACTTAGGAATATTTTTCCTAATGTTAAATATAATAATTGTGGATTTTTGGGACATATAGCTCACACATGTACCTTAATGATAAAATCAAATTTGGTGTGGAGACCTAAGATGCATAAACCTAGACATATCATACATGCATCTGATTATAAATTGCTAAAAAGTGAACCCAAACTTGTTTGGGTTTCCAGGTCTAACATTTGATATTTTTGCAGGATTGCTCTCACACAAGACCTCGTGGGAGCATATGGTACATGGATAGAGGATGTTCAAAGTATATGACTGGAGATACTGCACAATTCATATCGCTAGAAGCCAGGAATGGAGGCAAGGTTACACTTGGAGATAACACCACAAAGAAAGTGGTTGGATCTGGTATGATTGGTAATTTCAAAAACTTTTTTATAGACAATGTGTTATTGGTTGAAGGTTTAAAGCATAATTTGTTAAGTATAAGTCAGCTATGTGACAAGGGATACAATGTGAAATTTTTACCTACTAGCTGCATATTAAGCCTAAATGGGAAAGAAGTTTTAAATGAAAAAAGGGTAAACAATGTTTACATGCTAGATTTGAATTCATTTTATACTCCTATTGCTTTCTGTTTGAAAACTATTTCTGATGAATCTTGGCTTTGGCATAGGAGACTTTGTCATTCTAGTATGAAAAATCTTAGGAGAATTACCCAAAAGAATTTAGTAAGAGGTATACCAAAACTAGACTTTACTAAGGACCACCTTTGTGATGCATGCCAATTAGGAAAACAAGTGAAGTCCTCTTTTAAGTTCAATAATGATCTTAGAACTAGTAAACCATTGGAAATTTTTCACATGGATCTTTTTGGACCAGTAGGAACTGTAAGTCTAGGAGGGAAGGTATACGAATTTGTTATTGTGGATGATTTCTCTAGATTCACTTGGGTTAGATTTCTTTTTCATAAAAGTGAATCATTTGAGAAATTCAAAAATTATTCAACTTAGATACAGAGAAAACTAGGATGTGAAATAATGTCTTTACAAAGTGATCATGGAGGAAAATTTGAAAATGAAAGATTTGAAAATTTTTGTAAAGAAAAAGGGATTGATCATAATTTTTCTGCACCTAGAACCCCTCAACAAAATGGGGTAGTTGAAAGGAAAAACAGAACATTAATAGAAGCCGCCAGAGCAATGTTGGCAGAATACTCACTTCCTAGATATTTTTGGGCTGAGGCGGTTTGCACTGCATGTTATGTTCTGAATAGGGTGAATGTGAGATCAAATTTAAATAAAACACCCTATGAGTTACTAAAAGGTAGAACACCAAATTTGTCTCATTTGCATGTTTTTGGTTGCAAGGTGTTCTTTCATAACAATGGAAAATCTGCCTTAGGAAAATTTGATCCAAAATCAGATGAAGGAATTTTTGTTGGATATTCAAGTGTTGGAAAATCTTATAGGGTATTCAACAAAAGAACTTTAGTTATTGAAGAAACCACACATGTTGTATTTGATGAATCTGGAAATTTAGAAGAGCCAAATATTGTAAAAGAAGAAATTGAGGAAAACTCCCAAAAGATTGATAGATTAAATTTGGAAGAAAATGTAGAAGAAAATTTGGAAACAGAAAACCCTTTGCCTAGAGATTTGAGATTTTCTAAAAACCACCCAAGAGAATTGATTATAGGAGAACCTAGTGAGGGTGTTAGAACTAGGCGTGGATTAAATAAAGAAGTCAATCACTCAGCCTTTATTTCAACAATAGAACCCACTAATATTGATCAGGCACTTTCTGATGAATTTTGGATATTGGCCATACAAGAAGAGTTAAATCAATTTGTAAGAAATAAAGTTTGGGAATTAACTACAAGGCCAAAAGATCAAAGTGTTGTTGGAACTAAGTGGGTGTTCAAAAATAAAATGAATGACTCAGGAGTAGTCATTAGAAATAAGGCTAGATTAGTTACTAAGGGGTATAATCAAATTGAAGGAATTGATTTTGAGGAGACCTTTGCCCCTGTAGCAAGACTTGAAGCAATTAGGGTTTTACTTGCCTTTGCCTGTTTTAAAAGTTTTAAATTGTTTCAAATGGATGTCAAAAGTGCCTTTTTGAATGGTGTTATTGAAGAAGATGTTTTTGTAGAACAACCTTCAGGATTTGAAAATTCAAAATACCCAAATCAAGTTTTTAAGTTAAAAAAGGCATTATATGGATTGAAACAGGCACCTAGGGCTTGGTATGAGAGATTGAGCACTTTCCTACTTGAAAGATCTTTTAAAAAAGGAAGTGTGGATACAACTCTCTTCTTAAAGAATTTGGAAAGGAAATACTCATTGTTCAAATTTATGTGGATGATATTATCTTTGGATCTTTAAATAAAAATCTTTGTGATGATTTTTCTAATACAATGAGTAGTGAATTTGAAATGAGTCTAATGGGAGATTTAAATTACTTTCTAGGTTTTAGCATCAAGCAACTTGAGGAAGGGATATTTCTTAGTCAAACTAAATATATTAAAGACATCCTCAAGAAATATGAAATGGACAATGCTAAACCTGTTAGTACACCAATGAGTTCCTCAGTTCAGTTGGATAAGGACCTTAAGGGAAAATCTGTTGATCAAAAGAAATATAGAGGGATTATTGGATCTTTGCTTTACTTGACTGCTAGCCGACCAGATATTATGTTCAATGTTTGCTTGTGTGATAGATTTCAATCAGATCCAAAAGAATCACATTTGACAGCAGTGAAAAGGATTTTAAGATACTTACTAGGAACTTAAAACTTAGGAATTTGGTATCCTAAGTTTAACTCTTCATTTGAAATTATTGGTTATTCAGATTCTTGCTTTGCAGACTGTAGAGTGGATAGAAAAAGCACTTCTGAAACATATCAATTCATTAGAAATTCATTAGTTTCTTGGTCCAGTAGAAAACAAAATTCAGTAGCCCTATCTACTGCAGAAGCAGAATACATTTTATTAGGAAGTTGTGTGGCACAAGTACTTTGGTTAAAACAACAGTTGGTTGATTTAGGATTATCTGTAGGCACTATTCCAATTTATTGTGGCAATACTAGTGCTATTTGCATTTCCAAAAATCCTATTCAACATTCTAGAACAAAACACATTGATATAAGACATCATTTCATAAGGGATCATGTATCCAAAGGAGAAATTGAACTCACACATGTTTCAACTGAAAATCAACTTGCAGACATATTTACAAAACCTTTAGCCCTTGATACCTTCAGTACTTTAAGAACAAGGCTTGATGTTATTGATTTAAATGCCTAAACAAAATGTCTTTGCAACATTGATATTTATGTTTATGTTTTGTTTTTGATTTTGTGAAATTTTGAGTGTTTTGAATGAATTTGTTTTTGAATCTATTGTTTTGCTTTATGTTTTCTGTGTTTTTAAACGTTTAATTTGATTTTCTTAAATTAAAATTCAAAATTCAAAAATTGGAGGAAATCGTCCATGACGACTTTTGTTTCGTACTGGACGATGTGAGAAAAATTGGTTTGCGCGGATTTTAACCGTTTTGAGAGCAGTTTTTAATTAGATCGTCTGTACGATCTAACAATCGTCCAAGACGAAATTTTTCTTTTTCTCAAACTTCATGACGATTGAATGCAGCAGTTTTTTCGGTGGCATTCCTCATCCTCCTCCTCCAGAACAGTAGAGATGAATTTCTGTGTCTTTCTTGTACTAGAGTTTATTTCATATTTTGTTGTGTCAGTGTTTATGTTAACTGTTTTGTTTTTATGTTTGTCTTTTCTTTTAAGTTAAGTGTATGTTCTTAAATGTTTTTAGATATTATGAAATGTGTAATTCTTTCATTAATATCAATGCGTGTAGTTCTTGTTTCAAATTTGATTTGTTTTTGAAATGTGATTAATTTTTATGAATTTCATTAGTATTATTTAATCTTCATAGTGCTTAAATTAGATTGTAATTTGAGATTATCTACATTAGAAAATCTAGTCTTTATTAATTTAAAAGTTATTTATAACTTGTTGTAATTAGAACTTTTAAATTCATGTCTATTCATTTAGACTACATAAAAGTTAATATTATTATTGCAATTTAGATGTTTTCTTATTTTGTATTTCCTTGCTCAAATAATATTTATGCACTTAGAAATATTTGAAATTTTAGATTATTGATTTTGGAAAGAATTGGTCTCAATTACTCTTGAAAATTGTACAAAAAGTACAAAAATCAAAAGGAATGCGCAAAGGTTCGCAAATATGAAAAAGAGGCACAAAATCAGCCCAATATCAAAAGATGCACAAAAATGTGCCCAAAAATTTTGAATAAGATGCGCAAAGCGCCACATGTGGTAATTCTCTTCTTTCAGAATTCTTTCAATCTCTTAATTCAAATTGATCTTATGTTCATTTATATTCTATTGAACTTTGAAATATCGAATTTTTCTTCATCTCTCTTGTAATAATTTTCTATATTGGAATGTCTAAATTGAATCATGTCTTTGCTAAATTCTTCTTACTTACAATGTTATATCACTTTTTAAATTTCATGAATTTCTATAATTGACCTAATGTTTTTAGTTTAAAATTGCATACCTTATGTCAATCACAATTTAGATTAAATGTTCAAATGAATTTCATACAATTACTTACATTTCTCGTCTATTTCTTCTTCACTTTTTGTTGTTGTCAAAAAGGGGGAGAAATCATTGTGTTTGTATGTTTTTGTTTGTGTGTCTTTAGTTTATTTTTTTTAAAATAATTTTTTTTTTAATGTTTTATGGTTCAAATTGCCTCCTTATTTTCATGTATTCATCAATTCAGGGAGAGTTTAGAAGATAGGAGATTTGTTTAAATTGAAATCATACAAACAATAATTCTTTTGCCATCATCAAAAAGGGGGAGATTGTTAAGATAGTTGCTATTTGCATGCTTTACATTTTTGCAACTTATGAAGTTTTGATGATTCCAAACATTATTGTTCAAATGTGTAGTTATCTCCAAACATTTTTTAGAAGAATTGTATTTGCTCTTGTGTGTACTAACATTTCAGGGAAAATGAACTCTAGATTACGATGACTTCAAATTGAATTCAGCATTAGATACTCTGTAATATTTGAAGCTTGTACTTTTCTTTGAAATTAAAAATTGAAAGGGAGTGATTGTAACTTGAGTGAATAAAAACATACACACACACACATGAGAAGATCATATAAAATTTATATTGATCGTACAGGACGATATACGTTCGTACTGGACGATCAGACAGTTATCTCCCATAGAGCATATGGAACGAATAGGAACTTGCTTGGAAAATTTTTTCTAAGTCCTATTCGTCTAGGACGAAATAAATTATCGTCTAGGACGATTTGCTCTTTGGAAAATTTTTGTCCAGACAAAATTAAATTACCGTCCGTGGCGACTGGTTCTCTGGAAATATTTCGTCCAAACGAAATTAAAAATCGTCCAGGACGATCGGATCTCTGGAAAATTTTTGTCCTGACAAAATTAAATTATCGTCCGTGGCGATTGGTCCTCTAGAAAATTTTTGTCCAGACGAAGTAAAGAATCGTCCAGGACGATCGGTCCTCTGTAAAAATTTCGTCCAGACGAATAAATTTTCGTCAACCGACTTAGGACAGTTTTCAGCAGTTTCTAGAACCGACCTTGTAATAACCGTTCGTACTGGACGAACCTAGTTCATACAGGACGATCAGCTTTACGAAGACATTTCGTACACATATTCAAATAGGGTCATTTCAGATTGTTTAAGTAAAATTGTCCAAGACGATCCACGATCGTACGGGACGATCCACTGCGTACAGAATTGAATACTTGCAGTTTTTGGGCGGTTTTTCTTATCTTTTATATAAATAGTCCAAATTAGACTGCCACCCAATCTTTTTGTCAATTGATCTTCGTGCCTCTTGAGAGAATAACCAAAGAGAGAGTGGAAGAGAGCATTCAAGGGAGGATTCTTACCACTGGAGCGAGAAGGCTTTACTTGGAGTTCAAAGGTAAGAGTCTCTACTTGTGAATTGGGATTACTTCACTCTTTTCCTTCTTCCTTCTAGATTCTTGTGAGAAGATCTGTCAAGGAGATCTGGTTCTCTGCCGACACTTGGAGAGTGTGAACAGCCGAAGGGTTCTCTGCCCACACTAGGAGAGTGTGAAAGGACCGAAGGGTTCTCTGCCCACACTAGGAGAGTGTGAAAGGATGGAAGGGTTCTCTACCCACACTAGGAGAGTGTGAAAGGACGGACGGTTCTCTGCCAACACTGGGGATAGTGTGAAAGGACGGACGGTTCTCTGCCAACACTGGGAATTGTGTAAAAGGACGGACGGTTCTCTGCCGCACCGAGGAGTGGTGAAAAGAGTGTGTTGTAAAGGCTTCTCCGCCTTGCTGTGGGTGCAAAAGGAGAGTCACTATTGATATTAGTGCAATACTCAGAGGGTGCCTCTGGGGAGTGGATGTAAGTCTGGTTATAGACCGAACCACTATAAATCTGGTGTCATTTACTTTACTGTTTTTACGTTTCCGCACTTTATATTTCAGTTTTAAAAAACTCTGTGGTTGAAAAACATTTTTCTACAAAATTTAAAAGAAATTTTATTTCGGTTCAATAATTTTCTATAAGGGGATTTAAATTTTTTTTTTAAACTACCAATTCACCCCCCTCTTGGTAGCCTTGGGACATTCACTTAGGCTTAACAACCTAATTACTAGAATCAACATATTATATCAAAGTAATTAGTTACAATCAGAAATTCTGAAATCAAGCCTTTGAAAAATATCAAGTGACACATGTATTTCTTCTAAGATTTAAAAATTCTGTAAGAGAAGAAGTTTGCTTTTGGTGGGCCCATTTTATGTCTCTTGTCAATTTGATTTGTGCTCTTTACGCATCTTTTGATTTTTGAAACACTTTGTGTATATTTTTTTTTCAATTTGGTGTCATTGCGCATCTTTTGATTTTGGCATCATTGGCCACTTTTTTTTCATTTATTTTTTGCAAGCTAGATCCCTTTTTTAAAATTCTTTAAAATTCTCAGTTATGATTATATCTTCCAGATATTAGAGAAGAAAAACTCAATCTTTAATATAAGAAAGAATGAATCACAAAATAAATTAAAAAAGCATATGATAAATTCAATGACAAGATTGCAAAAATCTGAAAGTAAAATAAAGACTTTGAACATTATATATATATATATATATATATATATATATATATATATATATATATATATATATATATATATATATATATATATATATATATATATATATATATATATATATATATATATATATATATATATATATATATATATATATATATATATATATATATATATATATATAACTGTACAAGATTAAAAAGATCTTAATTTCAAAGTCCAGTTGTTAATGTGAGATAGATTTTTGTTTAAAAAAGAAAAGTATACCACTAAAAAAAAAGTTAGAGAGAAGGAAATAATCAACAATGTTTTTCCCTTGTAACTGATTTAGAGATGTCAATCATTGACTGCAAATTTTCAAAAGAATAAAAATACGGCATAAGATATCAATTCAATAGTGATTAAAAGAAAAAATAAAATAACAAAGAAAATCAAATCAACAAAAATGAAATAGGCATAAAGTATAAAAAATAAGTAAGAAAAAAACTACAAAAAGAAAACAACAAACTGTTGACCTGTAAGTCGGCTCAAACCACCCAGCAGACCGAAACCCTATGAACCCACGACTTAGACTGAAACTACCCACTATCACAAGTACCTGCCTCTGCCGATCCCAACTCATGATGATTATCGCCAAAACGAAGCAACTGTTCATTCAAAAATAGGAAACCACTCACGATCGCAAGGAACCGTCGCTCCCTCACGATACAAAAATGAATCCCTCTCATTCGGCTCACTCACGCACACATATGCACAGAGAGATGAGAAACAAAGTTTTTAGAACTTACCTCTCGATCTCCCGTCCACAAGAAGCCCACCGAATACAACCAAGCTGGCTTACCACCTCCGACTCCTGCTGACCCCATCATCCTGCCTAAGCTAAACCCACCGTCCTCCAGCCTGAGCCGACGCCAGGATTTGCTTCTCCCGATCCCTCTATATATATATATATATATATATATATATATATATATATATATATATATATATATATATATATATATATATATATATATATATATATATATATATTATATATATATATAATATAATATATATTATATAATATATATATATTATAATGTATGTGTAATAAAATAAAATAAAAAGGAGATGGAGAGAAATGAGAGGATTTTTAAAATAGGTGTTGAAGACCCACGCCATCGATCTTAGATCTGGGCGAATGGTTTCACTAATTGAAGACCCGCGCCAAGATCTTAGATCCGGGCGGATGGTTTTAAATTCAAAGTCCCCGCTCCATTGATCTTAGATCTGGGCGGGATGAAATAAAATTCGAAGACCCAACGCAGTGAATCTTAGATCCTGGTGGGATGGTTTAAAATTGAAGACCCTACGCTATTGACCTTAGGTCCATGTAAGAAGAAATTTCGGTAGATGCCATCCTGATTTCTCCCTTGGTGGGGAGGAGATGCTGGGAGGCTGCCGAAATTTAATTGAAAATTATGGACTTAGCCTGATTTTTGGAAAACATGAATTTTATTTGAAATTAATCATTATATTAATTTGATTCATAAATTAAGATGAATGCATTGAAATATAATTTTTAATCAAACATAAAAATTAATTTTAAATTAAATTCGATCAAATAATATTGGATTTGAACTCAAACTCAAACTCGAGCGAGACTTACACTTGAACTTGAAAAGGACTCAAGCTCGAATGAAACCAAAATTTTAACAAATGAACAATCAATAAAGGGATTTACTTAAGTCATGCTACCAAATTTCTAATGAACACTAAATGGTAATTACTTCAATGAAAATATGATTGAGTAATGATATCAACACCATCATACACATTCAACTATCCTTGAAGATAATGGATATGTAATTATAACTTGCTTGCAAGAAATAAAAGTTTCTTTTGGGAATATAGTTTGACTACAAAGCCATAATATGGGACTTCTTTGGACCTTGATAGGTCAATTTCAGCGTTGAACATGATATGTCCCTAAATAACAATTAGGAAAGCATTTTAAAATGCAAATCTCTGATCGACGATAACACTAGTGCTGTCGACTAGGGAAGTTCATGTGTTATGGACTCAATGAGTCACAACAAAGGTGAATGAGGGAGCTGTAGCAAACACAACTCATCTATGAATCAGTTATGCAAGCATATGCACCTATCCCCTTTAAGAAGAAAATTTGAAATGCAACGAACACATTAACCTTCCTTACAAGTAGAGACCAATTTGATTTATAAATTAAGATGAATGCATTGAAATCTAATTTTTAATCAAACATAAAAATTAATTTTAAATTAAATTCAATCAAATAATGTTTGATTTGAACTCAAACTCAAACTCAAGCGAGACTTACACTTGAACTTGAAAAGGACTTGAGATCGAATGGAAACAAAATTTTAACAAATGAACAATCAATAAAGGGATTGACTTAAGCCATGCTACCAAATTTCTAATGAACACTAAAAGATAATTACTTCAATGAAAATATGAATGATATTAACACCATCATATAAATTCAACTATCCTTGAAGATAATGGATTTGTAATTATAACTTGCTTGCAATAAATAAAAGTTTCTTTTGGGAATATAGTTTGACTACAAAGCCATAATATGGGAGTTCTTTGGACCTTGATAGGTCGCTTTCAATGTTGAACATGATATGTCCCTAAATAACAATTAGGGAAGCATTTTAAAATGCAAATCTCCAATAGACGATAACACTAGTGCTGTCGACTAGGGAAGCTCATGTGTTATGGACTCAATGAGTCACCAAAAAAGGTGAATGAGGGAGCTATAGTAAAGACAACTCATCTATGATCAGTTATGCAAGCATATGTACCTATCCCTTTAAGAAGAAAGTTTTGAAATGCAACGAACACATTAACCTTCCTTACAAGCAGAGACCTAATAGAAGGGATAACATAATTACAATCTATCAATGACATGGAATTCCCATTGGAATTTTGGAGACATTTAAGCCAATCATAATGCATATTTCTACGGGGTTGTGGAAGATTTGTTATACACATCACATACTACCTATAGGTGAACACCATAAGATACATAATAAATCAAATTTAAATTTCTACAATATGCCGTAGAAGAAGAGTTGCACTCCTGGTGTGTCAACTGTAAGCAAAATGTCAAAGGACAAGGAAGTTGTATCAAACAAATCAGTCTACATGCGGGAAAGAATAAGTGAATTTGTAGCAAGAAAGATAACTCTTCTACGAGCATGATCAAGTAGTGGCGATTGAGCAAACACCCTCTATGAGTTATGCTAAGTGATGCTTAGAGTTGAAGCAAACTACATTAAATAACTAAAATCTAGAAAGATTTCATGCCACGGGACTCGTAACATGTGTACAAGCAGACATAAGACATTCGTAGCCCCTTTAAGAAAATCTAGGGCATTTTCTAAACAAAATCACTCTCGTAAATGGATCATATTTAAATATTTTAAAATGCCCTTTATGTATTAAATATGATCCCTTAAATGAAATCTACTCTGCATGTGCTCTAGTCAACATGCTAAAAGTATAAACACTAATGTCCGAGAATATTGCACAGGGTCAAATACTATAACCTGCATGTTCTCCAATCGTTGCATATAAATCATAAATCCAACGAACCGAAAATGTTGCGCGGGTCAAATATTCAAGTTTCATCTTTCTCCTTGAAAGGCCTGGAGTCGACACGACTTGAATAGGGAAATGCCTCCTATAATCTTATAAAAATATAAGTGACTTTAATGTCACCCCGATGATGACCGTGTTGATCAAAAATTTTAACTGAAGGGGTCAAATCTAAAATCGAACAAAAGCCTAAATCTCTGAAATAAAATCTTTCACTTAAAAACTTGAAACTAAAAACATCCACCTTCCACAACCGTTTGTCGGGGGTGATAAATTTGAAATTAACCTCAGCTCACAAAGATCAAATATTATGTAGGGTGTATCACTACGATTCAACCTCAAACAGTCTCTTGCCAACAAGGACATTGTACGTTCCCTCTAATCGGGTATTTTGTCATAAAATGGCACCATTATATTACGATCACGACCGAAGCCCGTATGTTCCCTAAAGGCTTCAAACCCTTGAGTTATGAATCATAGGGTATATTCGATTGGCATCAAGCCCTCTGTCAGCTAAGGTGGATTCAAATATATCCCCTTAGACAAATACCAACCTAGGACTACAAGTTATTCTTGGACGAAGCAACCCATGGCTACCGATAAAGTACCTTATGTCAGGTTGGGTCGACTACCTCCTCTGATTAAGTAGACCAGGGAACATGACAGTCCGGGATGACAAAATCATGGGATCTTGATCGGGCTCGTCTTCATTCCCCCCACCACCAATTTTAAGTTTATGGTGATAAATTTTAAATTCCAAACTGCAAAATCCAAATCATAAGATCAAGATTCAAACCCTAAAATTATTGTTATTATACGATATGTTCATAACCTATGTGATCGCTTTAACGACTAGCGTTAATAGAAAGTTCTCTCCCGTTATTGGGAGGGGTAATTAACTATAGGGGCTTGCGCCTATAGGAAACCAGAACTCAGATTAAAAATTCCTCACAAAAAAATGAGGGCAAAATCTCTAGGTAGTGTCTTATCTAAAACTCAATCTGCCTTCTGAAAATTCCCTCAGAACCTAACCTCATTAAAACTCGCTATTACCGTCATAATCACACAAATACTTTAAAGAAAAAATAGATGGATGGCTTCCCACAAAAAATAAAAAAAATTATCAAAAGTGGGTCCCAAAGATGACCCCTACATATAATGTTCTTGATGGTCGACATCTTGAAGAAATCCTTCAAGAAACCCCATCGCTTTTTAACTATTTCTTCTCGGACTAAGGAAGGTCCTCACTTGACTTTCATTAGTGCCCTTCTGCCTAAACAGCAAGTAGAAGAAATAAAAGAATTTATTTATGAATTAAGGGATAGATTTGCTTGGACATATGCTAAAATGTCTGACTTATCCTATGATGTAGCTATTAACAAATTGGCAATCAAACCAGGTGCAATACCTGTTAAGCGAGCTCCAAGGCAAATGAGGTTGGAGATCGAAGAATAAGTGATTGCAGAAACATAGAAGCTCATCGAAGAAGATTTCATTCGAGAAGAAAAATATGCTGATTGGAAAGCCAACATTGTCCCAGTGAAAAAGAAGAATGGACAAATTCATATATGCATCAATTTTCAGGATCTTAACAAGGTATGTCCAAAAGATGACTTCCCACTTCTAATATCAGAACTATTGGTTGACCATACATCTAATTATAATATATTCTCATTTATGGATGGATCGTCGGGATATAACCAAATCAAAATGGCACCTGACGATGAAAAGCATACATCTTTCAGGACTCCAAACAACATATTCTGCTACATAGTTATGCCCTTTGGCTTGAAGAATGCGGGAGCTATATACCAAAGAGCTATGATGCATATATTTGATGGCTTATTCACCAAAAAGATGAATATTATGTGGATGATCTTGTTGTGAAAAGCATAGATCGAAAAGATCACCTCAAAGATTTGATAATTGTATTTAAAATAATCAGAAAATTCAATCTTCAAATGAATCCACTCAAGTATGCTTTTGGAGTTTCTTCAGGAAAATTTCTTGGGTACGTTATACGGCATAGAGGAATTGAGGTTGATCCTAAAAAAGTTAAGGCAATCATAGAAATTCCGCCTCTGAAGAGTCTTCATCAGCTTCATTCTTTACAAGGACAACTTGCATTTATATGACGATTTATCTCAAATTTATTAGGCAGATGTCAACCATTTACAAAGCTAATGAAGAAAGATGTACATTTTAAATGGGTTGATGAATGCCATGAAGCTTTTGTCAGTATCAAGAGATATCTGTTAAGCCCACCCATCCTTGCAACACCTATTCCAGAGAAGTCTCTTATCCTATACACGGCAGCATTGGAAGAGTCCCTTGGAGCACTGCTATCTCAGCACAATAAAGAAGGCAAAAAAAATGCACTCTACTACATTAGTCAAAGATTAATCAGAGCATAAATACGCTACTCGTCAATTGAGAAACACTATATGGCGTTGATTTTTATTGTCCAAAAGCTCCGCCACTATATATTATCTCATAAAATTATACTTATATCAAAGATCGATCTGCTGAAGTTCTTGATGACAAGACTATCATTGACAGGTCACCTAGCTAGGTGGGCAGTGATACTTCTACAGTTTGATATCACGTATGTCCCCCAAAAAGCAATGAAAGGGAAAATTTTAGCATATTTTCTTGCCGTATATCCCATTCCCACAGACTCGTTACTCAATAACGATCTGCCCGATGAATAAATTCTAGTTGTTCTAGAAGAAGAGAAATCACAAATATGGGAAATATATTTTGATGATGCATCATCAAATAAACCTGCCGAACCTCCAAACCTCCCCGAAGCTCGAGCCAGTATCGATCTTATTTTTATAGCACCAAATGGAGGGATAATGAGATTTTCATTTGGTTTCACTGAACCCAAAACAAATAATGAAGTAGAATATGAAGCTTTTATAGTGGGTCTTGAGATAGGTATTTTGATGGAAATTTAAAACCTCAAAATTTTTGGTGATTCTCAACTCATTATAAATCAAGTACTGTGTATTTATTAAATTGGTAGAATCGGATTGATTTATTATTATAGACATGTTCTTGACGTCATGAAGCAAATCACAAATGTTACATTAATCCAAGTATCTCGAGCTTATAATAGTAAAGCAAATTTTTTTAGCAAAGTTAGCTAAAAAAATGGCGAGCATAAATGATGACCTAGTGCTAATCAGTGTCAACACTCGACGAGTACTTGAGCCGATAATTATGTGTTCCCCACATGTAGAGGGATCATCAAATTCAAGCCAATAGGATACAACTTTGGTTGTTCCTCAATCTCCCCTAACAAATTATTCCTGAAAATAAAATAAGATAAACCTCAGATGTTTACAGGAAGAAAATTTGGTAAAGCCTCTAAGTATTGGCTTGAATGCCTAAAGAAGTTAAAGACGAAAAATGACTGGAGGTAGCCTTTCATCGACTACTTCAGAGAAAATAAACTTCCTGCATATAAATAAGTAGCTATACAGATCAAGAAGAGAGCATTGCGATATGTATTTGTTAACAATACGCTATATCAAAGATCATTTTAAATAAATGTGGCTACGATGTTTAGTGAAAGATGAAGCTGATAAAGTTATTTCTGAATTTCATGAAGAACTATGCGATGCACTTCAATTAAGTCCTAAGATGGCCATTAAAATAAAAAGAATAGGTTATTACTGGCCATCAATGGTAAATGATTGCACAAATTATATAGATATATGTCATGAATGCCAAATTCATGGCAATATTATACATCAACCTTCCAATCCTTTACATCCCACTATAGCATCCTGGTCATTTGAAAGTTGGGGGACATATGTAATAGAGCCCATTTATCTACCATCATCTGCTAGACATCGCTTTATATTAGCGGCAACATACTATTTTTCTAAATGGGCTGAAGCAGTTCCATTCAAAAGAAGTCACTTCTCATCATGTGATTAACTTCTTTACTCATAATATTGTCTATAGATTTGGTGTACCACACCGCATAATCTTAGACAATGGTCCAGCTTTCAAAAGTACTAAGATATACAAATTTATTGAGCGACATAAAATTGATTGGCGATATTCATCAATCTATAATCCAAGGGTAAATGAATTGGCAGAAGCCTTCAACAAAACACTCGTAAAGCTGCTCAAGAAAATCCTTAATAATAATAAAAGAGAATGACATACTAAAATGGCAGAAGCATTATGGGCATATCGTACTACTTACAAGACACCAACGAAAGCAACTCCTTATGCATTGGTGTTTGGAGCTGAAGCTGTATTACCACTTGAAGTTGAACTACCGTCACTTCGGTAGCTATTCAGTACGACCTTACAGAAGAATAAAATGCTCGACTGTGAATGGAAGAGCTTGATGCACTAGATAAAGTCAGGCTTCAAGCTCAACAAAATTTAGAAATTTATCGAGCAAGAATAATGAAATCTTTTGACCATATGGTACGCCATCGAACATTTAAAGAAGGAGAATTAGTCCTAGTACTGAGAAGACCAATTTTCCCACACCAAAGAATTGGTGGTAAATTCAAACCAAATTGGAAAGGTATTTTCGTCATCGAGAAGGTGTACCAGAGAGGAGCCTATCAACTCATTGATATGGAAGGTCGAAGACCAATGCCCCCGATTAATGGGAGATATCTGAACAAATATCATTCTTAAGAAAGTAAGATGAAGATCATCTCCTGCAAAAGAAAGAAAATATTGCTAAGATATCTTAGAAATTCTCCCATACGATAGGGGACATTTTTAAGTTTAAAAATGTCAAAAATCTGATGATGGATGAAATTTCCCTCTAAGGTAGGGGTATTTTAAATATTTATTTGGGTTATCATTTAAACCCCAAACAAATATTTAAAATCATTTATGAAGCTACAACTACATAAATACATGGCAGAAGCTAGTGCCTTCAAGCAAGCAAATATATGATCGTTGCAAAGATTGAAGATTCTTCTTCAAATTTACCAAGCTTTTGAAGTTCAGAATAAGGAGATATTTTGATCTGACAACCTCAATAAATCAAATTTGGCAAGTATGAATTGTTATAGTACAAGTCCAATGCTCAAACATATATGATATCAGTCTCAACAAGTCTATATGCGGCCGAGTCACTGACAGCTTTGCCTACTCAAAAAGCCATGATAAAAGGCCGTAGTAGGAAAGCATCTGTTTTGTTAGCCTGATGATAAATACTATCAAGTTTGATGTTTGTTAAACTTAACAAATCAAAATAGTTCAGATTTTGAAGATTTTCTCAACTAAAAAATACATTGAGGCAAAATTCAAAGAAAAATCTCAATCAAGTCAAAAGCACCAAGCCACAATAAAAACTCCTATCAAATTTAGAAGCATAATCCTTCAATAAATATATCAAGCATAAAGCTAAGATCGAAGGAGCTTCTCTTCTTCAGCATATCCGATAAAGCACAAAGCCTAGGACCGAAGAAGTTATCCTACGGTTTTTATAAAACCATAGGTCAAACAAAGGGAATATTATCATCATTAAAGTCTGTTATGCAAAAAGCTTTGGACAGATGACTATTTAACACCAACCTAATATCATTTTAAAGGATTTAGGTCATCAATATGGATTCTTGATCAAACCCATTAAAGCACAAAGCTAGGGCAGAAGAAATATTAATTCATGACAAATCGTAAAGATAAATCATGGATCTCCAAAAGACCCTCTACGTGACATCTAAAATATAATTTTAGAAATCCACGTGGTCAGCCAATTTGCAATAAACATAATATGCTATAAAGTATATATCATATTTGTTGGGGGGCATTTGTTGATCTGTAAGCCGGCTCCAACTACCCAGTAGACCGAAGCCCTATGAACCCACAGCTTAGACCAAAACTACCCATGATCATAATTAAGTAGCTGCCTCTGCCGGTCCCACCTCACGATGATTATCTCCAAAACGAAGCAACTATTCGTTCAAAAATAAGAAACCGCTCATGATCACAAGGAACCATTGCTCCTCATGATACAAAAATGAATCCCTCTCATTCGTCTCACTCACGCACACATATGCACAAAGAAAAGAGAAACAAAGTTTTTAGAACTTACCTCTCGATCTCCCGTCTGCAAGAAGCCCACCAACTACAACCAAGCCATTTTACTACCTCCGACTCCTACCAACCCCATCATCCCGCCTAAGCCGAACCCGCCGTCCTCCCGCTTGAGCTGACGCCACCGAACCCGCAGCCGCCTGCCGACACCGAACCCGCCATGCGTGAGCCTGCCCGTCTCCGATCTCTGCCCTAGCTCGATCAGGATTTGCTTCTCCCGATCCCTCTCACTGTTTCTATCATAAGATATATATATTATATATAATATATATATATATATATATATATATATATATATATATATATATATATATATATATATATATATATATATATATATATATATATATATATATATATATATATATATATATATATATATATATATATATATATATGATGTATATATATATATAATATTATAATATATGATGTATATATATATATATATATATAATATTATATTATATATGAAAATAATATATTATATATATTATAATGTATGTATAATAAAATAAAATAAAAAGGAGATGGAGAGAAATGAGAGGGTTTTTTAATACATGTGTCGAAGACTAGTGCCATCGATCTTTGATCTGGGCGGATGGTTTCACAAATTGAAGACCCGCACCATGATCTTAGATCCGGGTGGCTGGTTTTAAATTCGAAGCCCCCCGCACCTTTAATCTTATATCTGAGCAGGATGAAACAAAATTCAAAGACCCCACGCAGTCGATCTTAGATCCTAGTGGGATGGTTTAAAATTGAAACCCTACATCATCGACCTTAGGTCTGGGTAGGAAACAATTTTAGCAGATGGCGTCCCAATTTCTCCCTCGGTGGGGAGGAGATTCTGGGAGGCTGCCAAAATTTAATTGAAAATTATGGACTTAGACTGATTTTGGAAAACATGAATTTTAATTGAAATTAATCATTATATTAATTTGATTTATAAATTAAGATGAATACATTGAAATCTAATTTTTAATCAAACATAAAAATTAATTTTAAATTAAATTTGATCAAATAATGTTGGATTTGAACTCAAACTAAAACTCGAGCGAGACTTACTCTTGAACTTGAAAAGGACTCGAGCTCGAATGGAATCAAAATTTTAACAATTGAACAATCAATAAAGGGATTGCCTTAAGTCAAGCTACCTAATTTCTAATAAACACTAAAAGATAATTACTTTAATGAAAATATCAATGAGTAATGATATCAACACCATTATACACATTCAACTATTCTTTGGAATTGTAATTATAACTTGCTTGCAAGAAACAAAAGTTTCTTTTCGAATATAGTTTGACTACAAAGCCATAATATGGGAGTTCTTTAAACCTTGATAGGTCACTTTCAACGTTGAACATGATATGTCCCTTAATAACAATTAGGGAAGCATTTTAAAATGCAAATCTCTGATCAACGATAACACTAGTGCTGTCGACTAGGGAAGTTCATGTGTTATAGACTCAATGAGTCACCAACAAAGGTGAATGAGGGAGCTGTAGTAAACACAACTCATATATGAATCAGTTATGCAAGCATATGCACCTATCCCCTTTAAGAAGAAAGTTTTGAAAAGCAATGCACACATTAACCTTCCTTACAAGCAGAGACCAAATCAAAGCGATAACATAATTACAACCAATCAATAACATGGAATTCCCATTAGAATTTTGGAGATCTTTAAGACAATCATAATGCAGATTTCTATGAAGTGTTGGAAGATTTGTTATACACACCACATACTACCTATAGGTGAACACCATATGATATACATAATAAATCAAATTTAAATCTCTACGAGATGCTGTAGAAGAAGAGTTGCACTCCCGGTGTGTCAACTGTAAGTAAAATGTCAAAGGACAAAAAAGTTGTATCGAACAAATCAGTTTACATGCGGGAAAGAATAGGTGAATTTGTAGTAAGAAAGATAACTCTTCTATGAGCATGATCAAGTAGTGGCGATTGAACAAACACCCTCTATGAGTTATGCTATGTGATACTTAGAGTTAAAGCAAACTACATGCAATAACTAAATCTAGAAAGCTTTCATGCCACTGGATCCGCAACATGTGTACAAGTGGATAGAAGACATTCGTAGCCCCTTCAATAAAATCTCAGGTATTTTATAAACAAAATCACTCTCACAAATGGATCAAATTTAAATATTTTAAAATTCCCTTTATGTATTAAATATGATCCCTTAAATAAAATCTACTCTACATATGCTTCGGTCAACGTGCTAAAAGTATAAACACTAATGTCCGAGAATGTTGTATATGATCAAATACTATAACCTGCATGTGCTCCCATCGTCACATATAAATCTTAAATCCAACGATCCGAGAATGCTACGTGAGTTAAATATTCAAGTTTCATCTTCCTCCTCGAAAGGACTGGAGTCGACACGACTTGAATAAAAAAATGCCTCCCATAATCTTATAAAAATATAAGTGACTTTAATGTCACCCCGTTGTTGGCCGTATTGATCGAAATTTCAACCGGAGGGCTTAAATCTAAAATCCAATAAAAGTCTAAATATCTAAAATGAAATCTTTCACTTAAGAACTTGAAACTAAAACCATCCACCTTTTGCAACAATTTGTTGGGGTGATAAATTTGAAATTAACCTCAGCCCACAAAGAGTAAGTGTTGTGTCGGGTGTATTACTATGATTCATCCTTAAACTGTCTATTGCCAACAAGGATGTGACACGTGCCCTCTTATCAGGTGATTTGGCCACAAAATAGTACCATTATATTACAATCACGTCCAAAGCCCGTATGTTCTGAAAGTTCGTTAGGGATGTAAGGCCCTATGAACTAGCCCAAGGCTAAATAAAAGAGTGGTGAATTGGATAACTTTAAAACCAAAGAGAAAAACTCAAACCAAAAACACCATAAATAAGGCGCGAAAGAAAAATAAATGCGAAAGCGATAATAAGAAAAGAACACACCGGATTTATAGTGGTTCGATCAAACCTTGACCTACGTCCATCCCTCTCTCAAACTCCATCCTTTCCTCTCTCCCTTTCAAGCTCTCTCTTCAAGTTTCCCCATAAAAGAACGAAGCTACAATGGCTGCCAAAGACACTTACAAAGTGCCTTGCCATAGCTTAAATAAAGGCTCTCAAAAATGAGCTCATTAATGCAAGTTGCCGCCATTATCATCCAGGACGATATCCAAATCGTCCTGGCGATTAGCACAAATATGAGGAAAATCGTTCTGAATATCGCCCTGAAATGAAGCTGGACGATGTCTATTCGTCCCGGACGATCTTGCGATCGTCCTGGACGAAATCCCCATTAAATGCTTTCCAAAACTGCTTGAGAAATTTTGGAAAAATTGCTCTGGATCGTGCGGGACGATATTTTATAGTCCAGGACGATCCACCGGGACGATGCCCAAAAATAAGATTTTCCTAAGTAGATCTGGCGGCAGATTCTTGCTGTATTGAGCCGATCATCCTGGCCGATACAAAATCGTCCAGGACGATGTGTTTTGCATAAAGACGGCTGCTTTAAAGAGGATGCCCTAATTAGGATTTCTACTTTTGTCGGATCGTCCAAGACGATATAAATATCATCCCGGACGATGTTACCAAAAATAGAAAACTTTTAGGGCACAATAGAAAATCTTCCAAGATACAAATCATCAGATGCCACACTAAATACAATAGACTCAAGAAAGGAAAAAGATTACAAACTGACACAGGCCTAGTCTACCCAATCTTGAGGTGGTTCCAGATTGCAGTCTGATAGTGTGGACCTGAAACATTAGTAGAAAGCAGTTATAGAAAAAAAGAATGTTTGCTATCATCAAAATCATAAGCCATAGATTCGCAACAATCTCCCCCTTTTTGATGATGGCAAACAATTCAATATAAATTTTCAAAAGAAAGCAATTTCTCCTAAAATTTGAATTTTCAAAGGAAAGCAATTTCTCTTAATCTCCCCCTCACTAGAATAATACTTTTAAAAAAATAGGGGAGATAAAAATATTTTTGTTGTTTTTAATTTTTTGAAAATAAGATACATAGACGATAACAGTACGAAAATTCAACAATACGTTCTCCCCCTTTGACATTATCAAAAAGAGATGAGGCACAAATAAAAAAATAAAACAAAAGACAAAAAATATTTTCTGATCTACTGAAAAAACAAATATTCTTAAAACGAGAAAGTTACCTCTTAGTTTTAATCAAAAAACTTATTAGAATTGGATTGATAACGCATATTCCAGAAAAAGTAAGAAATTCATAAATTGTTAATCCAAGCTCAAGTTCTTTTAAAGACTAACAAAACTTTTTAATTCAATATCTAAATCAAAAAAATAACGGAAAAAAAGAAACATTAATTTTTTCAAAACTCCTTTCATAAAACATATCTAATAGAAGATCAATGCACAAATTGCTGAATCAGGAACCAAGATTTTCAAGCACAAGTTTCGAACATATCAAGGATTTTCTTAAGTTTTTAGCAGTATAAGAAAAAATAAGCATATTTTTTTTGTGGGCTCATTTTATGCCCTTTATCACTTGAATGGCTCTTTGAGCATCTTTTAATTTTTAATATACTTTATGTATTTTTTTTTCAATTTGGCGTCATTGCGCATCTTTTGGTTTGACATCATTGGCCACTTTTTTTTAATTATTTTCAAAAAATATGCTTCCTTTCTTATATTTTCAAAACTAAAGTAAACCCAAATTATTAACAACACGAATAACTTGATTAAGAAAATTTCATGGTGGATTCAACAATTTTGCAAAAGATTCCTATGCGATAAAAAAAATGTAGGGAGATAAAAACAATCAGTTTCAAAATCCAATTTAAAATATGATGAAGATTTTGAATCAAAAGTAAAATAACCTCTTTAAGAAGAGAGAAAGAGAAACAAAATCATGAGTTCCCTTCCTCTAGCTGTTTTAGAGAAGTCAAACACAACTTACCAAAGATTTTAAGAAAAAAAATAGGAAGTAGATTTCTCATTTTTAGAAAAGTGAATGTGTTTGTTGATCAAAGAAAAACTTCAACAAAAAAAAACAATTAAAAAAAAAAAAAAAAATAAAAACAAAAAAAAAAAAAACAAAAAAAAAAGAAAAACACAAAAACACAACACAAAAAACACGAAAGGCTCTTAACCATTATCTCTCTCCTGGTCTGATGCTTCAGAGACCAGATCTGCCCATGAGATTTTTTGCCTTTCATTATTTCCCCAGTTCAAAGTTTGTTTCGCCTTACCCTTTTCTTTCATAGGAAGAATTCTTAAATTAGGGCACTCATTTTTCATATGTCAAGGTTTCCTACATCGAAAACAAATAATGTCAGAGGAAATATTAACATCCTTACAATTTTTACCTTTTTTCCACTTTTGCTTATGCTTTGGTGAGCTTTGTGATTTGCTTGACAAGACATTGCTATCGTCACCAACTAAGCTTTCTCTTTCCGTATCTTCATCTTTTAGAATGATCGTTTCACCTGCATCCAAAAGTCTTTGACCCAAACCTTGCTCGTAGGCAATGAATGAGCCAATCAAATTATCAATAGAATAATCATTCAAATCTTTTGATTCACAAATAGCAATAACTTTGGCATCAAATTTTTTAAGTAAACAACGAAGAATTTTTTTGACTTTTTCAAAATTTGAAAATTCTTTTTCTAAAGCATGCAATGAGTTTACAATATGAATGAATCTGGTGTACATGTCTAAGAACGTTTCATAAGGTTTCATGGAAAATAATTCAAAATCATGCATTAACAAATTAAACTTGGATTGCTTAATTTCACTAGTGCCTTCGTATATGGTGTGCAATTTATCCCAAACTTCCTTACCGGTAGTGCATGTGGATACTAACATAAAATCATTAGAATTTAATGCACAGAAAAAGCAATTTAAAGACTTTGCATTCAATTGAGCATTGAGTTGTTCTTCCCTGTTCCATTGACTAAAAGGAATATCAATTTTAACTCCATTAACAATTCATGACGGTGATGAATAACCAGTTAAAATCATATGCCACATGGGAAAATCAATCGATTGCAAGAAAACAGATATGCGAGTTTTCCAAAAATCAAATGATATATTTTCAAATAACGGAGGTCTGGTGATTGAAAAACCTTCCGCAATAGTATAATTAGCCATGGATCGAAATTCAAAAGCTTTTAAAAACTTATTTTTTGAAAACTGCTCTTATACCACTTGAAAGTGCTTAGATGACACTAGAAAGTGCTTTGATACCACTTGAAAGTTCGTTAGGGATGTTAGGCCCTATATGAACTGGCCCATGGCTAATAAAGAGAGAGGTGATTTAGAAAAGAAGAATCTTTTAAACAAAGATAAAAACCCAAACCAAAATCACCACAAAAAAGGTGCGGAAGAAAAATAAATGCGGAAGCGATTATAAGAAAAGAGCACACCGGATTTATAGTGGTTCGGTCAAACCTTGACCTACGTCCACTCCTTGGAGGCACCCTCTAAGTATTGCACTAAAACAAGTGTCTCTCCTTTAGCTCCCACAGCTAGGCGGAGAAGCCTTTACAAAATCACTTCCACCTTCCCCGGTGCGGCGGAGTCGTCGGGTCCTTTGACACCAAAGAGATCTTCTTCTTTGATGAACTTACCTCGAGAATAGCCTTGAATCCGATGGTACTAAGGTGCGTGTTCGCCGGAGCAACCGTGTGGATCCCCAACCACACTCCCTTGAGTCCCCCCTCACAGGATCTTCTCCCTCTCCAAACTTTATCCTTTCCACTCTCCCTTTCAAGCTCTCTCTTCAAGTTTCCCCCACAAGAACGAAGCTACAATGGCTGCCAAAGACACTTACAAAGTGCCTTGCCATAGCTTAAATAGAGGCTCTCAAAACGAGCTCATTAATGCAAGTTGTCGCCATTATCGTCCAGGATGATAGCCAAATCGTCCTGGCCGATTAGCACAAATATGAGGAAAATCATCCTGAATATCGCCCTGAAATGAAGCTGGACGATGTCTAATCGTCCCGGACGATCTTGCGATCGGCCTGGACGAAATCCCCATTAAATGCTTTCCAAAACTGCTTGAGAAATTTTGGAAAAATTGCTCTGGATCGTCCGGGACGATATTTTATAGTCCAGGACGATCCACCGGGACGATGTCCAAAAATAAGATTTTCCTAAGTAGATCTGGCGGCAGATTCTTGCTGTATTGAGCCGATCGTCCTGGCCGATACAAAATCGTCCAGGACGATGTGTTTTGCATAAAGACGGCTGCTTTAAAGAGGATGCCCTAATTAGGATTTCTACTTTTGTCAGATCGTCCAGGACGATATAAATATCGTCCCGGATGATGTTACCAAAAATAGAAAAATTTTAGGGCACAATAGAAAATCTTCCAAGATACAAATCATCAGATGCCACACTAAATACAATAGACTCAAGAAAGGAAAAAGATTACAATCTAACACAGGCCTAGTCTACCCAATCTTGAGGTGGTTACAGATTGCAGTCTGATAATGTGGACCTGAAACGTTAGTAGAAAGCATTTATAAAGAAAAAGAATGTTTGCTATCATCAAAATCATAAGCCATAGATCCGCAACAATCTCCCCCTTTTTGATGATGGCAAACAATTCAATTTAAATTTTCAAAAGAAAGCAAATTCTCCTAAAATTTGAATTTTCAAAGGAAAGCAATTTCTCCTAATCTCCCCCTCACTAGAATAACACTTTTAAAAAAAATAGGGGAGATGAAAATATTTTTGTTGTTTTTAATTTTTTGAAAACAAGATACAAACACGATAACAGTACGAAAATTCAACAATACGTTCTCCCCCTTTGACATTATCAAAAAGAGAGGAGGCACAAATAAAAAAATAAAACAAAAGACAAAAAATATTTTCTGATCTAGTGAAAAAAATAAATATTCTTAAAATGAGAAAGTTACCTCTTAGTTTTAATCAAAAAACTTAGTAGAATTGGATTGACAATGCATATTCTAGAAAAAGTAAGAAATTCATAAATTGTTAATCCAAGCTCAAGTTATTTTAAAGGCTAACAAAACTTTTTAATTCAATATCCAAATCAAAAAATAAACGGAAAAAGAAACATTAATTTTTCAAAACTCCTTTCATAAAACATATCTAATAGAAGATCAATGCACGAATTGCTGAATCAGGAACCAAGATTTTCAAGCACAAGTTTTGAACATATCAAGGATTTTCTTAAGTTTTTAGTAGTATAAGAAAAAATAAGCATATTTTTTTTGTGGGCTCATTTTATGCCCTTTATCACTTGAATGGCTCTTTGAGCATCTTTTAATTTTTAATACACTTTGTGTATTTTTTTTTTCAATTTGGCGTCATTGCGCATCTTTTGGTTTGACATCATTGGCCACTTTTTTTTTTAATTATTTTCAAAAAATATGCTTCCTTTCTTATATTTTCAAAACCAAAGTAAACCCAAATTATTGACAACACGAATAACTTGATTAAGAAAATTTCATGGTGGATTCAACAATTTTGCAAAAGATTCCTATGCGATAAAAAAAATGTAGGGAGATAAAAACAATCAGTTTCAAAATCCAATTTAAAATATGATGAAGATTTTGAATCAAAAGTAAAATAACCTCTTTAAGAAGAGAGAAAGAGAAACAAAATCATGAGTTCCCTTCCTCTAGCTGTTTTTTAGAGAAGTCAAACACAACTTACCAAAGATTTTAAAAAAAAAAAATAGGAAGTAGATTTCTCATTTTTAGAAAAGTGAATGTGTGTGTTGATCAAAGAAAAACTTCAACGAAAAAAAAAAATTTCAAAAAAAAAAAAAAAATAAATAAAAAAAAAAAAAAAAAAAAAAAAAAAAAAAAACACAAAAACACAACACAAAAAACACGAAAGGCTCTTAACCATTATCTCTCTCCTGGTCTGATGCTTCAGAGAATAGATCTGCCCATGAGATTTTTTGCCTTTCATTATTTCCCCAGTTCAATATTTGTTTCGCCCTACCCTTTTCTTTCATAAGAAGAATTCTTAAATTAGGGCACTCATTTTTCATATGTCTAGATTTCTTACATCGAAAACAAATAATGTCAGAGAAAATATTAACATCCTTACAATTTTTACATTTTTTCCACTTTTGCTTATGCTTTGGTGAGCTTTGTGATTTGCTTGACAAGACATTGCTATCGTCACCAACTAAGCTTTCTCTTTCCGTATCTTCAGCTTTTAGAACGATCGTTTCACCTGCATCCAAAAGTCTTTGACCCAAACCTTGCTCGTAGGCAATGAGTGAGCCAATCAAATTATCAATAGAATAATCATTCAAATCTTTTGATTCACAAATAGCAATAACTTTGGCATCAAATTTTTCAAGTAAACAACGAAGAATTTTATTGACTTTTTCAAAATTTGAAAATTGTTTTCCTAAAGCATGCAATGAGTTTATAATATGAATGAATCTGGTGTACATGTCTAAGATCGTTTCATAAGGTTTCATGGAAAATAATTCAAAATCATGCATTAACAAATTCAACTTGGATTGCTTGATTTCACTAGTGCCTTCGTATATGGTGTGCAATTTATCCCAAACTTCCTTACCGATAGTGCATGTGGATACTAACATAAAATCATCAAAATTTAATGCACAGAAAAAGCAAATTTAAAGACTTTGCATTCAATTGAGCATTGAGTTGTTCTTCCCTATTCCATTGACTAAAATGAATATCAATTTTAACTCCATTAACAATTCGTGACGGTGATGAATAACCAGTTAAAATCATATGCCACATGCAAACATCAATCGAATGCAAGAAAACAGACATGCGAGTTTTCCAAAAATCAAATGATATATTTTCAAATAACGGAGGTCTGGTGATTGAAAAACCTTCCGTAATAGTACAATTAGCCATGTATCGAAATTCAAAAGCTTTTAAAAACTTCTTTTTTGAAAACTGCGCTGATACCACTTGAAAGTTCGTTAGGGATGTTAGGCCCTATCAACTAGCCCAAGGCTAAATAAAAGAGTGGTGAATTGGATAACTTTAAAACCAAAGAGAAAAACTCAAACAAAAAACACCACAAATAAGGTGCGAAATAAAAATAAATGCGGAAGCGATAATAAGAAAAGAACACACCGAATTTATAGTGGTTCGGTCAAACCTTGACCTACGTCCACTCCTTGGAGGCACCCTCCAAGTATTGCACTAAAACAAGTGTCTCTCCTTTAGCTCCCACAGCTAGATGGAGAAGCCTTTACAAAATCACTTCCACCTTCCCCGGTGCGGCCGAGTCGCCGGGTCCTTTGACACCAAAGAGATCTTCTTCTTTGGTGAACTTACCTCGAGACAAGCCTTGAATCCGATGGTACTAAGGTACGAGTTCGCCGGAGCAACTGTGTGGATCCCCCACCACACTCCCTTGAGTTCCTCCCCCTCATAGGATCTTCTCCCTCTCAAACTCCACCCTTTTCTCTCTCCCTTTCAAGCTCTCTCTTCAAGTTTCCCCCACAAGAACGAAGCTACAATGGCTGCCAAAGATACTTACAAAGTGCCTTTCCATAGCTTAAATAGAGCATCTCAAAACGAGCTCATTAATGCAAGTTACCACCATTATCGTCCAGGACGATAGCCAAATCGTCCTGGCCGATTAGTTCAAATATGAGGAAAATTGTCCTGAATATCGATCTGAAATGAAGCTGGACAATGTTGTTGAGTCTAATACTTAGGTTGTTAAGCCTAAGTGAATGTCCCAAGGCTACCAAGAGGGGGGGTGAATTGGTCGTTTAAAAAACTAAGTTAAAATTAAGACCCTTTTTTAAAAAAAAAAAATTATTGAACTGAAATAAGATCTCTTTTTAAATTTTGTAGAAAAATGTTTTTCAACCACAGAGTTTTTAAAACTAAAATAAAAAGTGCGGAAACGTAAAAACAGTAAAGTAAATGACACCAGATTTATAGTGGTTCGGTCTATAACCAGACCTACATCCACTCCCCAGAGGCACCCTCTGAGTATTGCACTAACACCAATAGTGACTCTCCTTTTGCACCCACAGCAAGGCAGAGAAGCCTTTACAACACACTCTTTTCACCACTCCCCGGTGCGGCAGAGAACCGTCCGTCCTTTTACACAAAGCCCAGTGTTGGCAGAGAACCGTCGTCCTTTCACACACTCCAAGTGTAGGCAGAGAACCTTCGTCCTTTCACACTCTCCTAGTGTGGGCAGAGAACCCTTCGGCTGTTCACACTCTCTAAGTGTAGGCAGAGAACCCTTCGTCCTTTCACACTCTCCTAGTGTCGGCAGAGAACCGGATCTCCTTGACAGATCTTCTCACAAGAATCTAGAAGGAAGAAGGAAAAGAGTGAAGTAATTCCAATTCACAAGTAGAGACTCTTACCTTTAAACTCCAAGTGAAGCCTTCTCGCTCCAGTGGTAGGAATCCTCCCTTGAATGCTCTCTTCCACTCTCTCCTTGGCTATCCTCTCAAGAGGCACGAAGATCAAATGACAAAAAGATTGGGTGTCAGTCTAATTTGAACTATTTATACAAAAGACAAGAAAAACTGCCCAAAAACTGCAAGTATTCAATTCTGTACGCAGTGGATCGTCCTGCACGATCGTGGATCATCCTGGACGATTTTACTTAAACGATCTGAAATGACCCTATTTGAATATGTGTACGAAATGTCTTCGTACAGGTGATCGTCCTGTACGAACTAGGTTCGTCCAGTACGAACGGTTATTACAAGGTTGATTCTAGAAACTGCTGAAAACTGTCTTAAGTCGGTTAATCGTTTTGGACGAAAATTTATTCGTCTGGACGAAACTTTTACAGAGGACTGATCGTCCTGTACGATATTTTATTTCGTCTAGACGAAAATTTTACAGAGGACTGATCGTCCTGTACGATATTTTATTTCGCCTGGACGAAAATTTTATAGATGACTGATCGTCCTGTACGATATTTTATTTTCGTCCTGGACGAATAGGACTTAGAAAATTTTTCGAGCAAGTTCCTATTCGTTCCATATGCTCTATAGGAGATAACTTTCTGATCGTCCAGTACGAACGAAAATCATCTTGTACGATCAATACAAATTTAATATGATCTCCTTATTTGTGTGTGCATGTTTTTATTCACTCAAGTTACAATCACTCCCTTTCAATTTGATTTCTAAGCAAAGTGCAAGCTTAAAAAATTTCAAGGTATCTCATGCTGATTTTAATTTGAAGTCTTCGTAGTCTGGAGTTCTTTTTCCCTGAAATGTTAGTACACACAAGAGCAAATACAATTCTTCCAAAAAAATGTTAGGAGATAACTACACATTTGAACAATATTGTTTGGAATCATCAAAACTTCATAAGTTGCAAAAATGTAATGCATGCAAATAGCAACTATCTTAACAATCTCCCCCTTTTTGATGATGGCAAAACAATTATTGTTTGTATGATTTCAATTTAAATAAATCTCCTAAACTCCCCCTGAATTGATGAATACATGAAAATAAGACATGAAAATAAGGAGGCAATTTAAACCAAGAAAAAATTTTAAAATTTTTATTTTTCAGACACACAAAACAAACACAATAACATACAAACATAATGATTTCTCCCCCTTTTTGACAACAACAAAAAGTGAAGAATAAATAGAAAAGAAATGTAAGTAATTGTATGAAAATTCATTTGAACATTTAATCTAAATGGTGATTGATACAAGGTATGCAATTTTAAACTAAAAACATTAGGTCAATCATAGAAATTCAGGAAATTTAAAAAAAGTGATATAACATTGTAAGTAAGAAGAATTTAGCAAAGACATGATTCAATTTAGACATTTCAAATATATAGAAAATTATTACAAGAGAGATGAAGAAAAATTCTATATTTCAAAGTTCAATAGAATATAAAATGAACATAAGATCAATTTGAATTAAGAGATTGAAAGAATTTGGAAAGAAGAGAATTACCACATGTGGCGCTTTGCGCATCTTTTTCAAATTTTTTGGGCACATTTTTTGTGCATCTTTTGATATTGGGCTGATTTTGTGCCTCTTTTTCAGATTGGCGAACCATTGCGCATTCCTTTTGATTTTTGTACTCTTTATACAATTTTCAAGAGTAATTGAGACCAATTCTTTCCAAAATCAATAATCTAAAATTTCAAATATTTCTAAGTGCATAAATATTATTTGAGCAAGGAAATACAAAATAATAAAACATCTAAATTGCAATAATAATTTTAACTTTTATGTAGTCTAAATGAATAGACATGAAATTAAAAAAGTTCTAATTACAACAAGTTATAAACAACTTTTTAAATTTAGAAAGACTAGATTTTCTAATGTAGATAATCTCAAATTACAATCTAATTTAAGCACTATGAAGATTAAATAATACTAATGAAATTCATAAAAATTAACCACATTTCAATAACAAATCAACATTGAAACAAGTACGAAATGCATTGATTTTTATGAAAGGATTACACATTTCACAAAATCTAAACACAACTTAAAGTAAAAGACAAACAAACACTTAACATAAACACTAACATAACAAGACATAAAAAACATGAGTAACTAACACAACAAAACAAAAAAAAAAAAAAAAATACAACACGAGTACATACAACAAAAACACAGAAATTCATCTCTACTGTTCTGGAGGAGGAGGAGGAGGGAATGCCACCGAAAAGGTTAAAGTAGGAGGCCATCAACATTACATTGGTATTGATATCATGTACTTCATTTCTAATTATACCAATGTCATGTTGTTGCTGCACAAGTTGAGCATCAAAATGATCAAACCTTTGATCAATATGAGTCTCTAATCTATCAAATCTCTCAATCAGATTCTGATGATAATCTGACTGAGGTGCAGAGGTTTGCGCTCCTTCTTCTTCTTCTTCTTCTTCTGAAGCACTGGCATGTGCTTTTTCTTTTTCTTTTTCCTCCCTGAAGAGCAATCTGAAAGATGCATCATTATAGTAAACTGGCTCTTCATAATCTTCGTCAGGATGCACCAAATTATATTTCTTCTCCAAAATATAGGTAATTAAATGTCCCAAAGAAATATTTTTTTTCCTCTTCTATTCAGCATGTCCTATTTCTGAAAGCCCATAGAGATGATCTATGATGAGTTGGGCTTCGTCGATAGGGTGACGAGCCATAATTAAAAAGGTTAGAACAGAAAGGAGAGGAGTAATGTTTATTCTATCACCAGCTTTAGGAATGATTGAAGATCTAAGGATATGCTGGATGATACGGGCATTTTTGGTCATCCCAGAAACTCTAGCAACATGATAGTTTTAGACCACTTTTTCTAATTTATACTATTGACTTCATCCCATCTAAATATGTTTTCATACATTAAGGTATGGGCTCTATATCCTTCAGTCCTAAGATTTAGAAATGCACCAATGTCATGCTTGGTGATTTCTACTTGTTGCTTGAAGACATAGGATCTAATGCAAGAGTGTTCAGAGTTGAAACTCATGTTGGCTAGAAAAGTAGAGAAAAGTTTGCTTGTTGTAGAAAGAAATGGACGAGAGAAAGTTTGAAATGGAATTGGGTTGAGTCAAAAAGGTGTATTACCTTAAAATTTATCTCGCTTTGGATTAAGATGCGAGATGGAGTGATTTTGGCGGAAGCAAAACGAGGAAAGGATTCCTCATTTGCCTTAGAAAGGAAGTTATCTGAGGCATTTCTATTGGGCTTCTTCACCAACACCTTTTATCTTTTGCTTGAGGAGGCCATTGACAAGTAGAAAGTAGAAAGTAGAAAGGGATTGAAAGAGAAGTTTGAAAGTGTGATAGTTGAGTTAGAAAGCCTTCATATTTAAAGAAAACGATACGTTCATCCTGGACGAAAAATGTTCGTCCTGGACGAAAAATGTTCGTCCTAGACGAAAATCATCGTTCGTCTGGATGAAAATTATTTCGTACAGACGATCCAATTCATCCAAAATGTAATGGCTTTTCGTAATCAACACAACTTACGATGCGTCCCTTCGTACAGACTTTTGACTTGACCGATCGTACAGACGAAGTAAAGTTCGTACAGACGATCAAAAAGTAACTCATTCAAATGTCTTTTGAAAATCGTCCCCTATAATGAAACGAAATATATTCGTCTGGACGAACCAAAAATTTCATACAGACAAAATCCTATTAAAAACAGTCTTATCCACTCAACCGCTGCATTCAATCATCCCGTCGTTTGAGAAAAGGAATCAATAATACCTAGCCTTGTTCTTAAAGTACTGAAGGTATCAAGGGCTAAAGGTTTTGTAAAAATATCTGCAAGTTGATTTTCAGTTGAAACATGTGTGAGTTCAATTTCTCCTTTGGATACATGATCCCTTATGAAATGATGTCTTATATCTATGTGTTTGGTTCTAGAATGTTGAATAGGATTTTTAGAAATGCAAATAGCACTAGTATTGTCACAATAAATTGGAATAGTGCCTACAGATAATCCTAAATCAATCAACTGTTGTTTTAACCAAAGTACTTGTGCCACACAACTTCCTAATGCAATGTATTCTGCTTCTGCAGTAGATAGGGCTACTGAATTTTGTTTTCTACTGGACCAAGAAACTAATAAATTTCTAATAAATTGACATATTCCAGAAGTGCTTTTCCTATCCACTCTACAGTCTGCAAAGTCAGAATCTGAATAACCAATAATTTCAAATGAAGAGCTAAACTTAGGATACCAAATTCCTAAGTTTTGAGTTCCTAGTAAGTATCTCAAAATCCTTTTCACTGCTGTCAAATATGATTCTTTTGGATCTGATTGAAATCTAGCACATAAGCAAACACTTAACATAATATCTGGTCGGCTAGCAGTCAAGTAAAGTAAAGATCCAATAATCCCTCTATATTTCTTTTGATCAATAGATTTTCCCTTAAGGTCCTTATCTAACTGAACTGAGGAACTCATTGGTGTACTAACAGGTTTAGCATTGTCCATTTCATATTTCTTGAGGATGTCCTTAATATATTTAGTTTGACTAAGAAATGTCCCTTCCTCAAGTTTCTTGATGCTAAAACCTAGAAAGTAATTTAAATCTCCCATTAGACTCATTTCAAATTCACTACTCATTGTATTAGAAAAATCATCACAAAGATTTTTATTTGTAGATCCAAAAATGATATCATCCACATAAATTTGAACAATGAGTATTTCCTTTCCAAATTTCTTTAAGAAGAGAGTTGTATCCACATTTCCTTTTTCAAAAGATCTTTCAAGTATGAAAGTGCTCAATCTCTCATACCAAGCCCTAGGTGCCTGTTTCAATCCATATAATACCTTTTTTTACTTAAAAACATGATTTGGGTATTTTGAATTTTCATACCATTCAAAAAGGCACTTTTGACATCCATTTGAAATAATTTAAAACTTTTAAAACAGGCAAAGGCAAGTAAAACCCTAATTGCTTCAAGTCTTGCTACAGGGGCAAAGGTCTCCTCAAAATCAATTCCTTCAATTTGATTATACCCCTTTACAACTAATCTAGCCTTATTTCTAATGACTACTCCTGAGTCATTCATTTTATTTTTGAACACCCACTTTGTTCCAACAACACTTTGATCTTTTGGCCTTGTAGTTAATTCCCAAACTTTATTTCTTATAAATTGATTTAACTCTTCTTGCATGGCCAATATCCAAAATTCATCAGAAAGTGCCTGATCAATATTAGTGGGTTCTATGGTTGAAATAAAGGCTGAATGATTGACTTCCTTATTTAATCCATGCCTAGTTCTAACACCCTCACTAGGTTCTCCTATAATCAATTCTCTTGGGTGGTTTTTTGAAAATTTCAAATCTCTAGGCAAAGGGTTTTCTCTTTCAAAGTTTTCTTCCACATTTTCTTCCAAATTTAATCCATCAATCTTTTGGGAGTTTTCCTCAATTTCTTCTTCAACAATATTTGGCTCTTCTAAATTTCCAGATTCATCAAATACAACATGTGTGGTTTCTTCAATAACTAAAGTTCTTTTGTTGAATACCCTATAAGATTTTCCAACACTTGAATATCCAACAAAAATTCCTTCATCTGATTTTTGATCAAATTTTCCTAAGGCAGATTTTCCATTGTTATGAATGAACACCTTGCAACCAAAAACATGCAAATGAGACAAATTTGGTGTTCTACCTTTTAGTAACTCATAGGGTGTTTTATTTAAATTTGATCTCACATTCACCCTATTCAGAACATAACATGCAGTGCTAACCGCCTCAGCCCAAAAATATTTAGGAAGAGAGTATTCTGCCTACATTGCTCTGGCGGCTTCTATTAATGTTCTGTTTTTCCTTTCAACTACCCCATTTTGTTGAGGGGTTCTAGGAGCAGAAAAGTTGTGATCAATCCCTTTTTCTTTACAAAAGTTTTCAAATCTATCATTTTCAAATTCTCCTCCATGATCACTTTGTATAGATATTATTTCACATCCTAGTTTTCTCTGAATCCAAGTTAAAAAATTTCTGAATTCCTCAAATGATTTACTTTTATGAAAAAGAAATCTAACCCAAGTGAACCTAGAGAAATCATCCATAATAACAAATATGTATACCTTTCCTCCTAGACTTACAGTTCCTACTGATCCAAAAAGATCCATGTGAAGAATTTCCAATGGTTTACTAGTTCTAAGATCATTATTGGACTTAAAAAAGGACTTCACTTATTTTCCTAATTGACATGCATCACAAAGATGGTCCTTAGTAAAGTCTAGTTTTTAGCTAGTAGGTAAAAAATTTCATATTATAACCCTTGTCACATAGCTGACTTATACTTAACAAATTATGCTTTAAGCCTTCAACCAATAGCACATTGTCTATAAAAAAAGTTTTTGAAATTACCAACCAATCATAACCTGATCCAACCACCTTCTTTGTGGTATTATCTCCAAGTGTAACCTTGCCTCCATTCCTGGCTTCTAGCGATATAAATTGTGTAGTGTCTCCAGTCATATGCTTTGAACATCCGCTATCCAGGTACCATATGCTCCCACGAGGTCTTGTGTGAGAGCAATCCTGCAAAAATATTAAATGTTAGACCTGGGAACCCAACCAAGTTTGGGTTCACCTTTTAGCAATTTATAATCAGATGCATGTATAATATGTCTAGGTTTATGCATCTTAGGTCTCCACACCAAATTAGATTTCATCATCAAGGTACAGGTGTGAGCTATATGTCCCAAAAATCCACAATTATTACATTTAACATTAGGAAAAATATTCCTAAGTTTTCTTCCATGTGATTGTCTTCTAAGGGATTTCATGAATTTAGGATAATATTTAGGATTTGTAAAATCTTCAAGTCTGGGGGGTTTCCTATTATCCTCGAGAGCTTTTATAGTCAATTTGTAAAATGAATTCATATCTTCCAAAATTCGATTGGTATAATTGATTCTATATGCTTTGCTCTCAGATTCATCCTTAAAACTTTTAAATTCCTTTTCAAGATCAGCATAGGATGATTTTAGATTTTCAAAATTTTTATTCAAGTCATCATATTCATCAAGTAGTTTCATGTGGTTGTCATCTATTAAAGCATGGTCTTTCCTAAGGATTTCATGTTCCTTTTTGAGTTCTTCCAGTTCTAAGCTAACACTAGCATGCATCCTTTTCATTTTCCTATATGCATCATGCATGTGTTCAGAAACTTCAAATAATTCATCATAGGATAAGTCACATACCTCTTCTTGATCTGAGTAATCCACATTGTCTGCCATCAAGCAAAGATTAGTGACTTCTTCTTCTTTTTCTGTCTCAGATGAGTCTGAAGCTGAGTCTGCCCAGAAAGCTCTTTGAAACTTCTTCTTTCCCTTCTTTACCATTAGTTTCTCCTCAATCTTCTCCTTGCTAGGAGTGGCTTTGAGTTTTGGGCAATCAGTCTTGATATGACCTGGTTTCCTTCATTCATAACAAATTAATTCATTAGAAAAACTGTCATTTCTGTTAAACTTACCTCTATTCCATTGCTGGCGTTTCTTCTGCTTCCTCCTTAAAAAGCTTCTGAATTGTCTAGTCATTAGTGCAACATCATCTTCATCCTCAGGTTGTGAGTGTTCACTCTCTGACTCTTCCACTTTTAATGTTATATTCTTCTCCCTTCGTGGTTCACCTGCATCAATCTTCCTTTGACTTACTCCTTGCTCATAAGCAATGAGTGAACCAAGAAGATTGTCAATAGAATAAATGTTTAAATCTTTAGACTCTGTAATTGCAGTAATTTTTGCATCATAAGCAGTAGGTAAACAACGAAGAATCTTATTGACCATTTCAGCATTAGTTAATTCCCTACCAAGTGCATGCAAAGAAGTGACAATTTGTGTAAATCTTGGGTACATGTCTGAAATAGATTCATTAGGTTTCATGCGAAACAATTCATAGTCATGTAACAAGATATTGAGTCTTGATTGTTTAACCTCATTTATCCCTTCATAAGTTATACAAAGTCTATCTCATATGTCCTTTCCGCTTTTGCAAGTGGAAACCCACATGTAGTCTTCAGATTTTAAAGCACAAAAGAAATTATTTAAATATTTGGCATTTAATTATGCTAAGTCACGTTCTTCTATAGTCCAATCAGTAAAAGGTATTTCTACCATCACTCCATCAACTAATCTAGTTGGTTTTGTGTATCCATCATGTACTAACATCCACATGCGATAATCAAGTGACTGTAAGAAAGTAGACATGCGTGTTTTCCAAAAATCAAAAGGAATATTGTCAAATAGTGGAGGTCTAATTATAGAGTAACCCTCAGGTGTGTTCCGGTTTCCGAAAGTAGCCATCTACGTTAATCAAAAAGTAGTTCAAATTTATGATATTGAAACGAAGCTCTGATACCACTTGTTGAGTCTAATACTTAGGTTGTTAAGCCTAAGTGAATGTCCCAAGGCTACCAAGAGAGGGGGTGAATTGGTAGTTTAAAAAACTAAGTTAAAATTAAGACCCCTTTTTTTTTTTAAAAAAAATTATTGAACTGAAATAAGATCTCTTTTTAAATTTTGTAGAAAAATGTTTTTCAACCACAGAGTTTTTAAAACTGAAATAAAAAGTGCAGAAACGTAATAACAGTAAAGTAAATGATACCAGATTTATAGTGGTTCGGTCTATAACCAGACCTACATCCACTCCCCAGAGGCACCCTCTGAGTATTGCACTAACACCAATAGTGACTCTCCTTTTGCACCCACAGCAAGGCGGAGAAGCCTTTACAACACACTCTTTTCACCACTCCCTGGTGCGGCAGAGAACCGTCCGTCCTTTTACACAAAGCCCAGTATTGGCAGAGAACCGTCGTCCTTTCACACACTCCAAGTGTAGGCAGAGAACCTTCGTCCTTTCACACTCTCCTAGTGTGGGCAGAGAACCCTTCGGCTGTTCACACTCTCCAAGTGTAGGCAGAGAACCCTTCGTCCTTTCACACTCTCCTAGTGTCGGCAGAGAACCGGATTTCCTTGGCAGATCTTCTCACAAGAATCTAGAAGGAAGAAGGAAAAGAGTGAAGTAATTCCAATTCACAAGTAGAGACTCTTACCTTTAAACTCCAAGTGAAGCCTTCTCGCTCCAGTGGTAGGAATCCTCCCTTGAATGCTCTCTTCCACTCTCTCCTTGGCTATCCTCTCAAGAGGCACGAAGATCAAATGACAAAAAGATTGGGTGGCAGTCTAATTTGGACTATTTATTCAAAAGACAAGAAAAATTGCCCAAAAACTGCAAGTATTCAATTCTGTACGCAGTGGATCGTCCTGTACGATCGTGGATCGTCCTGGACGATTTTACTTAAACGATCTGAAACGACCCTATTTGAATATGTGTACGAAATGTCTTCGTACAGGTGATCGTCCTGTACGAACTAGGTTCGTCCAGTACGAAAAGTTATTATAAGGTCGATTCTAGAAACTGCTGAAAACTGTCTTAAGTCGGTAATTGTTTTGGACGAAAATTTATTCATCTGGACGAAAATTTTACAGAGGACTGATCGTCCTGTACGATATTTTATTTCGTCTAGACGAAAATTTTACAGAGGACTGATCGTCCTGTACGATATTTTATTTCGTCTGGACGAAAATTTTACAGAGGACTGATCGTCCTGTACGATATTTTATTTCGTCTGGACGAAAATTTTACAGAGGACGGATCGTCCTGTACGATATTTTATTTTTGTTATGGATGAATAGGACTTAGAAAATTTTTCGAGCAAGTTCCTATTCGTTCCATATGCTCTATAGGAGATAACTGTCTGATCGTCCAGTACAAACGAAAATCGTCCTATACGATCAATACAAATTTAATATGATCTCCTTATTTGTGTGTGCATGTTTTTATTCACTCAAGTTATAATCACTCCCTTTCAATTTGATTTCTAAGCAAAGTGCAAGCTTCAAAAATTTCAAGGTATCTCATGCTGATTTTAATTTGAAGTCTTCGTAGTCTGGAGTTCTTTTTCCCTGAAATGTTAGTACACACAAGAGCAAATACAATTCTTCCAAAAAATGTTAGGAGATAACTACACATTTGAACAATATTGTTTGGAATCATCAAAACTTCATAAGTTGCAAAAATGTAATGCATGCAAATAGCAACTATCTTAATAGATGTCTAATCGTCCCGGACGATCTTGCGATCGGCCTGGACGAAATCCCCATTAAATGCTTTCCAAAACTGCTTGAGAAATTTTGGATAAATTGCTCTGGATCATCCGGGGCGATATTTTATAGTCCAGGACGATCCACTAGGACGATGTCCAAAAATAAGATTTTCCTAAGTAGATCTGGCGGCAGATTCTTGCTGTATTGAGCTGATCGTCCTGGCCGATACAAAATCGTCTAGGACGATGTGTTTTGCATAAAGACGGTTGCTTTAAAGAGGATGCACTAATTAGGATTTCTACTTTTGTTAGATCGTCCAGGACGATATAAATATCATCCCGGACGATGTTACAAAAAATAGAAAACTTTTAGGGCACAATAGAAAATCTTCCAATATACAAATCATCAGATGCCACACTAAATACAATAGATTCAAGAAAGCAAAAAGATTACAAACTGACACATGCCTAATCTACCCAATCTTGAGCTGGTTCCAAATTGCAGTATGATAGTGTGGACCTGAAATGTTAGTAAAAAGTAGTCATAGAGAAAAAGAATGTTTGTTATCATCAAAATCATAAGCCATAGATCCGCAACATGTTCCGTAAAGGCTTTAAACCCTTGAGTTATGAATTATAGGGTATATTCGATAGGAATCAAGCCCTCTATCAGCGAAGGTGGATTCAAATATATCCCCTTAAACAAACACCAACCCATGTCTATAAGGTATTATTGGATGAAGAAACCCTTGGCTGTCAACAATGTACCTTCTATCAGGTTGGGTCTGAAATTGCTCTGATACCAATTGAAATTACTAGATGCGTCAAAATGGGGGTGAATTGGATGATTAAAAACTTCTTTAATGAAAAGAAATCTCTTTTTATGACTTTATGCGGAAGCGAATTTCATTCACAATAAAAAGATAGATAATCAAATTCATCCACGCAATTAACCACCATAAAAATAAATGCGGAAATAAAGTGCATAAAAAATAAAGGAAAGAACACACCAATTTATAGTGGTTCGGTCAAACTATGACCTATGTCCACTCCCCGGAGGCACCCTCCAAGTATTACACTAAACCTTTAGTGATTCTCCTTTAGCTCCCACAGCTAGGCGGAGAAGCCCTTACACAATCACTTCCACCTTCCCCGGTGCGACGGAGGAGCCGGGTCCTTGGACACCAATGAGATCTTCTTCTTCCCAAAACTTCCTTCAAGACGAACCTTGAATCCGATGGTACTGAGGTGCAAGCTCACCGGAGCAACCGTGTGATCTCCTTCACACTCCCTTGAAATCCCCTCCAAGGATCTTCTCCCTCTCTCAAACTTCACCTTTTCCTCTCTCCCTTTCAAGTCCTCTCTTCATGTTTTCTCCAAAAGAACAAAGACACAATGGCTGCCAAAAGACTCTTACAATGTCTTATGAGAGTGCTTAAATAGAGGGCTCAAAAACCCTAAAAATACTCAATTCATCCGTCAAATATCATACTGTACGATCTCAAGATCATCCAGTACGATGTGCAGAAATTGACCAGTTAGTACTGTACGAACAGTTCAGTTGAAGTTCGTACTGTACAATGTCCTGTACGATGTGCTGTATGAACAGTTCAATAAAAGTGCAGTTCGTCCAGGACGAAGCATGGGACGGCCAGAATTGTCTTTGTTGATCGTTATAGTACGATCCAGTTCGTACAGTACGACCAAAATATCAAAATTAAGCCATTTTGATTGAACATTCAGCAGATTAAATTATGCAATATTTTAAACATCGTACAGTACGATCATGATCGTATAGTACAATTAGAATAACTTTTCAAATTCAAATCTTTGCTTAATTTAATGGACGGCGAGGTTTCTAATTATAACAGATTGTACAGCACGATGTGGTGATCGTACAGTACAATTAGTTATATTCAAAAATAATTTTTTTAGGAAAAAAAATATTTTAATTTATTTCTGTTACATCAGATCGTACAGTAGGAAATAAATTCGTACAGTACGATAAACAGAAAAGTTAAAATATTTATAATCATTTTTTGCTCCCTCTGTGTGTGTGCATGATCAACAAACTAACATACATCATTACAAGACTTGACTCAATAAATGAAAATTACATACTCATTTAATACGATCAATTCTACGCAATCTTGAGCCTTGAATCTTCAAAGAACAGTGCATGATGTACCTGAAATATTAGTTAACATAGAAAGAAATATGCACTGCAAATACTAGGAGAAATAAAAGATTAATAAATATTATTTGTTATTATCAAAATCATAAACTCGGAAGCCTGAGTTGCAACAATCTCCCCCTTTTTGATGATGTCAAATAATATTGGTTGACTTTGCAAATTAAAAAAAAATTCTCCTAAGCTCCCCCTTAGCAAAAGAATTACATTAAAAATTAGGGGAAAGTTTCCTTTTTTAATTTTTTTTTTAAAAAAAAAGATAAATAAATAACAGTAAAAATTAAAACAAAATGCAATAAACTACAATACTTTCTCCCCCTTTGACATTATCAAAAAGAAGAGATAAAATAAAATATAAAATAACAACATAATAACGAAACAAAAACATACAATTATATAAAACAAGTTAAACATACAAAACACATAAACAAAAACACACAAAAAAACCTTAACATACTTATACCTCATCATCTTGCTCCTGTTCTGATGATTCAAAAACTAGGTCTGCCCAGGAGACTTTTTACTTTTTATCTTTTCCCCAAATTACAAATGGTTTGTTTTTACTCTTTTCCTTTGCAGGAAGAGTTTTTATGTTGGGGCATTCACGCTTCAAATGTCCGGGTTTCCTACAACCAAAGCAAATTATGTCAGAAGAAAACTTAACATTTTTACAATTTTTACCTTTACTCTGATTTTGTTGATGTTCATGCTTGTGCTTGAATAGACTTTCAAATTTATTTGTTATCAATGATATCTCCTTACTTTCATCATCTACTAAGTCATGTTCATCTGTGTGTTTGGCTTTTAACACAATAGTCTTCTCTTCATCTGCATCCAAATATCTTTGACTCACACTTTACTCGTAGGCAATGAGTGAGCCGATTAGATTATCTATAGAATAAGCATTCAAATCTTTTGATTCACATATAGTTGTGACTTTGGAATCAAATTTATCAAGTAAAGAACGTAAAATTTTACTAACTTTTTCAACATTTGAAAGTTCTCTACCTAAATCATGCAATGACAGTTCAATTTGATTAAATCTAGTAAACATGTCTAAGATAGTCTCATATGGTTTCATATTAAAAAGTTCATAATAACGCATTAGAATATTCAATTTAGACTGTTTGACTTCACTAGTACCTTCATACGAAATGCATAATCTATCCCTAATTTCTTTCCCAGTAGTACATGTAGAGATTCTCATGCAATCGTCAGAATTTAATGCACAGAAAAAATAATTCAAACATTTAGCATTTAATTGTGCATTGACTAGTTCTATTATACTCCAATCAGTAAAAGAAATATTAATTTTGACTCCATCTATCATACGTGAAGGTACAGAATAGCCAGTTTGAATCATATTCCACATTCGATAATCAATTGATTACAAAAATGTTGACATGCGAATTTTCCAAAAATTAAAAGAAATATTTTCAAATAAAGGTGGTCGTGTAATACAATAGCCTTCCGCAATGTTACGATTTCCAAAATATGCCATGATCGATTTTTTTCAAGGTTTTATAAAACACTATTTTTGAAACCCGCTCTGATACCAATTGAAATTGCTTTAATACCAATTGAAATTACTAGATGCGCCAAGAGGGGGTGAATTGGATGATTAAAAACTTCTTTAATGAAAAGAAATCTCTTTTTATGACTTTATGCAGAAGCGAATTTCATTCACAATAAAAAGATAGATAATCAAATTCATCCACGCAATTAACCACAATAAAAATAAATGCGGAAATAAAGTGCATAAAAAATAAAGGAAAGAACACACCAATTTATAGTGGTTCGGTCAAACCATGACCTACGTCCACTCCCCGGAGGCACCCTCCGAGTATTACACTAAACCTTTAGTGATTCTCCTTTAGCTCCCACATCTAGGCGGAGAAGCCCTTACACAATCACTTCCACCTTCCCCGGTGCGGCGGAGGAGCTGGGTCCTTAGACACCAATGAGATCTTCTTCTTCCCAAAACTTCCTTCAAGACGAACCTTGAATCTGATGGTACTGAGGTGCAAGCTTGCTAGAGCAACCGTGTGATCTCCTTCACACTCCCTTGAAACCCCCTCAAAGGATCTTCTCCCTCTCTCAAACTTCACCTTTTCCTCTCTCCCTTTCAAGTCCTCTCTTCAAGTTTTCTCCAAAAGAACAAAGACACAATGGCTGCCAAAAGACTCTTACAAAGTCTTATGAGAGTGCTTAAATAGAGGGCTCAAAAATCCTAAAAATACTCAATTCATCCGTCAAATATCGATGTGCAGAAATTGACCTGTTAGTACTGTACGAACAGTTCAGTTGAAGTTCGTACTGTACGATGTCCTGTACGATGTGCTGTACGAACAGTTCAATACAAGTGCAGTTCGTCCAGGACAAAGCATGGGACGGCCAAAATTGTCTCTGTTGATCATATAGTATGATCCAGTTCGTACAGTACGACCAAAATATCAAAATTAAGCCATTTTGATTGAATATTCAGCGGATTAAATTAGGCAATATTTTAAACATTGTACAGTACGATCATGATCGTACAGTACAATTAGAACAACTTTTCAAATTCAAATCTTTACCTAATTTAATGGACGGTGAGGTTTCTAATTATAACAGATCGTACAGCACGATGTGGTGATCGTACAGTACGATTAGTTATATTCAAAAATAATTTTTTCAGGAAAATTAAAATATTTTAATTTATTTCTATTACATCAGATCGTACAGTATGAAATAAATTCGTACAGTAAGATGAACAGAAAAGTTAAAATATTTATAATCATTTTTTTCTCCCTCTGTATGTGTGCATGATCAACAAACTAACATACATCATTACAAGACTTGACTCAATAAATGAAAATTTCAGACTCATTTAATACGATGAATTCTACGCAATCTTGAGCCTTGAATCTTCAAAGAACTATGCATGATGTACCTGAAATATTAGTTAATATAGAAAGAAATATGCACTGCAAATACCAGGAGAAATAAAATATTAATAAATATTATTTGTTATCATCAAAATCATAAACTCGAAAGCCCGAGTTACAACAATCTCCCCCTTTTTGATGATGTCAAATATATTGGTTGACTTTGCAAATTAAAAAAAATTTCTCCTAAACTCCTTCTCAGTAAAAGAATTACATTAAAAATTAGGAGAAAGTTTCCTTTTTTTAATTTTTTTTAAAAAAAAAAAGATAAATAAATAACAGTAAAAATTAAAACAAAATGCAATAAACTACAATACTTTTTTATTTTTTTTTTTTTTAAAATAGAGGGTCGACTACCTCCTCTAATTAAGTAAACCAGGAAACATGACAGCCCGGGATAACGAAACCATAGGATCTTTATTGGGCTCATCTTCATTCCCCCCACCACCAGTTTTAAGTTTATGGTGATAAACTCTAAATTCCAAACTGCAAAATTCAAATCATAAGATCAAGATTCAAATCCTAAAATTATTTCTATTATACAATAGGTTCATAACCTATGTGACCGCTTTAATTGAAAGTTCTCTCTTGTTATTGGGATGGGTAATTAACTATAGGGGCTCCTATAGGAAACCAGAACTCAGATTAAAAAGTCCTCACAAAATATAAGGGCAAAATCTCTGGGTAGTGTCTTACCTAAAACCCAATCTGCCTTCTGAAAATTTCCCCAGAATATAAGCTCGTTAAAACTCTCTATCGCCATCATCGTCACACAAATACTTTAAAAGAAAAAATAGACTGATGGCACGGAGAGGCTGGGATCACACTCCTAAATAGAATTTTTAGAGCCCACACAAACAACAGATAAAAGATTAGAAATCAAGTTCATGCATTTATGTCAATCACATCCAATCGAGTTCTTAAAGTGCTGAAAGTATCAAAGGCCAGTAGTTTAGTAAAGATGTCAGACAGTTGATTCTCAATTGCCACATGGCATAACTCAATGTCTCCTTTGATCATATGGTCCCTATTAAAGTGATGCCATATGTCTATATGCATGGTCCTTGACTGTTGGATAGGATTCTTAAAAATATAGATGACATTGGTGTTATCACAAAGGATTGAAATTATGCCTACAGATAATCCTAAATCTAAAACTTATAACTTCAACCAAAGGACTTGGGCCACACAACTTCCTAAAGCAATGTACTCTGCTTCAGTAATAGAAAGTGTAACATATTTTTGCTTCCTATTGGACCAAGAGACTAAAGATTATCCTATGAATTGGCATGTCCTAGAAATGCTCTTTCTATCCACCTTACATCCTGCAAAATTAGAATCAGAATATCCAATAATCTTAAAAGAAGTGTTGTGCTTAGGATACTAGATTCTTAAGTGTTGGGTCCCTAAGAAGTATCTAGGAATTCTCTTAACTGCAGTCAGATGGGATTCTTTAGGATCAGCTTAAAATCTAGCACAGAGACAACCATTAAACATTATATTAGGTTGGCTAGCAATCAGGTAAAGTAAAGATCCAATCATCACTACAGGAAAAACATCACTTTCCGGCGGCCATTTTTGTCGAAAAATGGCCAAAATCCGTCAGAAAATTGCATTTCTAACAGATTTCCGACGAAAATATTTTTGCCAGTTTCACGCGCGTCGTAAAAGGACTTCCAGTGTAAAATAATTCGTCGGAAACATTTTCGGTGAATTTCTGACAGAATTTCTGCTGGAAAAATATTTTCGTCAAAATTTTTGTGCTCGGAATGCCAAGAAAAATTAAAAAAATCTTTCCAAAAAATTTTTAAGCACCGAAGCCATTGCTCACGCTGCTCCCCCATCTGCGCTCCACCCCAGCCCCAACTTGCCCATTGTCCCGTGGACACAGCCCGCCCGTTGTCCCGTGGACACAGCCCACCGAATGCAACCCACCCCAACCCGCCTGCCCGCGTGGACCAGCTGCCCGCCTTCGGAAGGATTCGAACCCCGCCCACCTGCCCCACGCGCAGGAAGCATCTACCAACTAAATCATGAATTCAAAAATTGTTAAATTTGTTACATTTTTTTATTTAACATATTATGTATTAATTATTCAATTAGTTAATTTAATTTAACAAAAAAAATTAAAATTAATTAACTTAATTTAACGAAATAAATAATTTTAAATTTTAATTATAATTTAAGTTTAAATTTAAATCATTTAATTTTTTATTATTACATAATTAAATTATAATTTATTTTATTATAATTTAAGTTATTAAATTAAATAATTTAATTTATATTTTTTAAAAAAAATATTTAATTTTTAATTTCCGTTAGAAATCCGCCAAAAATTTCGTCGGAAATGTCTTCAGAAAAAATTAGTCAGAAAACCAGTCAAAAATTTTGTCGGGAATTCGTTGAAAAAAATCCATCGGAAATTCGTCGGAAAATTCGCCGGAATTTGGGACGAATTTTATTCCGCTGGAAATTCTATCAAAAATGAGCTGTTTTCTTATAGTGCATCCCTCTGTACTTCTTTTGATCAACTGATTTTTATTTTGGTCCTTGCCTAACTAAACACTAGAGGTCATGGGAGTATTAATTAGCTTAATTTTAATCATTTCATATTTCTTCAATATGTCCTTTAGGTACTTTGATTGATTTAGAAAGGTTCCATCATCTAGTTATCTTATGCTAAAACCCAAAAAGTTTGACAACTCTCCCATCATACTCATCTCAAATTCTCTACTCATTATTTTAAAAAAATCATTACAAAGCCTTTTATTAGAAGATCCAAAAAGTATATCATCGACATAGCTTTAAACAATGAGTAATTTATCTCCTATTTTTATTAGAAAAAGGGTGGTGTCAGTGCTCCCCTTAATAAACTCCCTCTCTAGTAAGAGTATGATAAGTCTCTCATACCAAGTTTTGGGTGCCTTCTTTAATCCATATAAGTCCTTTTTTAATTTGAAAACATGATTTGGAAATTGGGAACTCTCAAATCCTTGGGGTTGCCCTACAAACGCATCCTCTTTTATTACCTCATTTAAAAAAAGCAATCTTAACATCCATTTGGAAAAGCTTAAATCCTTTATAATAGGAAAAGGCTAGTAGCACTCTAATGGCTTCCAATCTAGCTACAGGGATAAACGTCTCCTTAAAATCAATCCCTTCTATTTAGTTGTACCCCTTATCCACCAATCTTGCCTTATTCCTAGCCACCACACTAGAATCATTTATTTTATTCTTAAAGACCCATTTGGTTCCAACTATACTTTATCCCTTTAGTCTTTCTACAAGCTCCCAAATATTATTCCTAATAAATTGGTTTAATTCCTCTTGCATGGCTAAGATCCAAAACTCATCAGAAAGGGCTTGATTGATGTTAGTGGGTTCAGTCATTGAGATAAAGGCAGAGTGGTTCTCTTCCTTCATAAGTCCATGCCTAGTCCTAGCACTTTCAGAAGGGTCTCCTATGATCAGTTCTTTAGGATGACTCAAAGAAAATCTCTATTCTCTAAATAAGGTGTGTGTAAGTTCAACCCTTTCTTTCAAATTTACATTTTCTACTCCTTGGGTAAGCTCACCTACTCCTTCAGTTTTATTGGGTTCTACCCTCTTCTCCAATATTTTAACTCTTATGGTTATCTCTCCAACTTCATCTTCATCCTCAACTCTAGACTTCTTATGATCATATTCATCAAACACTATATGAGCAGTCTCTTCCACCACCAAAATCCTCTTATTAAACACCCTAAAGGATTTCCCAACACTTGAATATCCTAAGAACACTCCTTCATCAGATTTTGGGTTAAATTTTTCTAAGTGTGACTTCCCATTATTAAGAATGAAAACCATACAGCCAAAGATGTGGAGGTGGGAAAGGTTGGGTGTCCTACACTTAAGGATCTCATAGGGTATCCTTATCAAGTTTGGCTATAACATTCACCCTATTCAATACATAATAAGTTGTGTTTACTGCTTCAACCTAAAAGTATTTTAGAAGTGAATACTCAGCAAGTATGGATCTAGCAGCTTGAACTAAGGTCCAATTCTTTCTTTCAGCTATCCTATTCTGCTGAGGGGTCCTAGGAGCTGAGAAGTTGTAACTAATCTCCTTATCCTCACAGAAGTCTTTAAATCTCTCATTTTCAAACTCTCCCCCATGGTCACTATGGATGGTTAAAATCTCACAACCTAGATATTTCTGAATCTAAGTGAAGAAGGATCTAAACTCATTAAAAGACTCATTCTTATGTGACAAAAATCTAATCCAAGTAAACCTCAAGTAGTCATCGATAATCACAAATCCATAAACTTTTTACCCTAAGCTGATAGTGCTAATGAATCCAAAAAAATCCATGTGAAGGACTTCTAAAGGTCTAGAGGTGCTAATGTCCTTAATTGATTGAAAAGAAGATTGAGCTTGCTTCCCTAGTTGGCATGCATCATAAAGGTGGTCTTTAGAGAATTTAAGCTTAGGGACACCTCTAACTAGGTTTCTTTTTGTCACTTTTCTAAGAGTTTTCATATTGGCATGATATAACCTCCTGTGCCACAACCATGAATCATCAGCAACAGTTTTTAAGCAAAAAGAAGTAGCATATTTAATATTATTTAAGTCAAGCATGTAAATATTATTAATCAACTTTTCCTACAAAATAGTATTATTATTTAAGCTTATAACACAAGTATTTGCCAAGAATTTTATGATGAAGCCTTTATTGCAAAGCTGGTTGATGCTGAGCAAGTTGTGTTTTAGTCAATCTACAAGCAAAATATTTTCAATCAAAAGGTTCTTTGAGTTTTCGATTATACATACGCTAACTATCTTCCTAATGGTATTGTCTCCAAGAGTAACCTTGCCTCAAGTCCTGGCCTCCAGTGAAATGAATTGATTAGCATCTCGAGTCATGTGTCGTGGGCATCCACTGTCCATGTACTACATGTTCTCATGAGGCCTTTTGTGAGAGCAAGCCTACAAAATCATCAAACATCATATTTAGGAACACAAATATGTTTGGGTCTCTTCTTATGAAAAGAAGAATGCAATTCATATATGTTATGCTGTGAATCATACAATTTGGATCTCCATGCCCAATGTGTATTATGGTGAATAGTGTAAGTGTGTGAAATATGTCCTAACATGCCACATGAAAAACATCTAACATCAAGAAAAGGATTTACTATTTCATTCAGGTAGTAATGCTTTTTTTTTAAAGTTATGTGATGCATGTAATATTAGTTTGTTATTTTCAAAAGCTTTGAGATTTTTTAATTTCTTAAACTCTTTTTTTAACTCAGCATGAGATGACTTCAATGAATCATGTGCATCAAATAAATTAATATACTTTTTGTTTAATGCACCAAACTCATTAAGTAATGACATATGATTTCTATCGATTGTATAATAATCTTTAAGTAAAATTTCATGCTCTTTTAGCAAATTTAAAAACTCCAATTTCAAACTAGCAGTGATTTCTTAAGTTTCTTATATAATGCATGAATTTGTTCATAAACTTCAAGTAATTATTCACAGGTTAGTTCACATACCTCTTCTTATTCAAACTTACTAAGTTGATCGTCCGCCATCAAGAACAACTTTATAGTCTCCTTTTCAGCTTCAGTTTTAGAGGAGTCGATGCTAAATCCGCCTAGAATGCCTTTTGGAACCTCTTCTTATCCTTTTTGAACTTGGGTTTCTCCCCACCCTTCTCCTTACTTGAGTGAGCTTTAAGTGTATGACAATCAATTTTAATGTGTCCCGGCTTCCTGCATTCAAAGCAGATCATATCATTAGAATTTTTAAAATTTTTTGCTACCCTTACCTTTATTCCACTTTTGATTATTCTTATGCTTCTTCCTTAGAAAGCTTTTGAGTTATCTCGTGATTAAGATAAAATCATCGCTTTCAGACCTGAAAGAATTAGTGTCTGTATTGTTGGCCTTCAACGCCACAATTTTCTCCTTCTTTTTCTAAACGACATCAAGATTTCTTTAATTCACCCGTTGCTCTGAGTGATTCAAGTAAATTATCAACATAATAAGGATTTAAATATTTAGATTCAGTAATTGTAGTGATCTTAGCATCAAAAAAAAGAAGACAAGCATTTCAAAATTTTATTTGCTATTTCATTATTAGTTAGCTCTTTTCCTAAAGCATACAATGAGGTGACAATTTGAGTAAACTTAGTATACATGTCAGAAATTAATTCAGAAGGTTTCATATGAAAAAGTTCGTAATCATGCAACAACATATTCAATCTTGATTGCTTAACATCATTGGTTCCTTCATAAGTAATACATAATCTATCCCAAATTTTTTTACTAGTTGCACAAGTTGAAACACGCATATAATCTTCATATTTCAAAGCACAGAAAAAACAATTCAAGCATTTTGCATTAAGTTGTGTTAAATCTCTTTTATCAAAATTCCATTCAGTAAAAAGAAGTTCAGTTTTAATGCAATTAATTTCATGAGAAGGAGGTGTATAACCATCCTTAACAAGCATCCGCATGTGATAGTCAATCGATTGTAAAAAAATAGACATGTGAGTTTTCTAAAAATTAAAAGGAATATTATCAAACAAAGATGGTCAGGAAATAAATATCCTTCCATATTATTATGATTACTGGAGTTAGCCATGGATAAAAATTCAAAAAGTTTTTAAAAACTTAATTTTATGAATCCCACTCTGATACCACTTGAAAGTTTGTTAGGGATGTTAAGCCCTTATGAACTAGCCCAAGCTAACTAACAAGAGGGGGTGAATTAGTATTTTAAAAAATCTTTTAATTAAAAATACAAACTCAACCAAACCAAAATTCACCATAAAAAATTAAAGTGCAGAAATTTAAATGCAGAAAAAAAAGTAGTAGTAAAGAACACATAAATTTATAGCAATTTGGTCAATTTAACCTACGTCCACTCCCTAGAGGCGCCCTCGAGTATTGCACTAAATTCAGTTACTCTCCTTTTGCTTGCACAGTAAGGTAGAGAAGCCTTTATAAAACCTCCTTTCCACCAACACCAATGAGGTAGAGAACCCAACTCCTTTTACTTCCTCTTGAAGCAGGCATAGAACCTTAATTGATTGCTGAAGTGGAACTCTCTCAAATCTTCAAGAACAAGGGACGATGATCGGAGAAGACGACTTGGATCCTTGCTTGGAACAACCTTTGTGAAACCCCTCACAAACTCCCCCTCAAAAGATCCTCTCTCTCTCCCTCTCTCTCTCTCTCTCTCTCTCTCTCTCTCTCTCTCTCTCTCTCTCTCTCTCTCTCTCTCTCTCTCTCTCTCCCCCCCCCTCTAGGCTCTCTCAGGTCATGACTGCAGCAAAAGATGATCTCTTGGGTAGAACAAGAGGTCTTATATATAAGATATTTAGAATAGCTCTTAATTACAACAAACCAACTTTATCGTCTAGGATGATATAAATATTGTCCTGTACGATCAATGCAAATTAAGCTCAATCAGCCAGGATGATTTGGGATGATCAGAAGGTTTTTGTTCATATCATCAGGGCCGATAGGATATCGTCCTGTACAATTAGTACAAGTTGTTAAATATCATCCAAATAATCACACTAAATGGATGTTTGGATGATGGAAAAATTGCTTGATTGTTTAGGCCAATCTCACGATTATCCCAGACGATTAGTTCAAATCTATGAAAATCATCCAAAAAATTGCCCTGAATAGCAGCTGGTTGATGTTTGGTCATCCACAGATAACTAAGGTTTGTGAATTGATCGCCCCGATCGATTCTAAGATCATCTGGGATGACATGATCGAGCAATCAGACCTTAATTACTTTCCTTAATTACCAAATTAATTTAGACATAATTATGTTGCATCATCTAGGATGATATCCTAGACGATGTCCAAAAAAAATAATACCTAAATAGATCTAGCAACTAATTCTTTCTAATTTTAGCCTATCACCCAGGACGATGAGCTTCATGATGGATGCCTTAACCAGGATGCCCTAATTAGGGTTGCTATTTTTAACTGATAGTCCAGGCCAATTTATGGATAATCCTAGACGACGTGACAAAAAATAGAGAACTCTAAAAATAGTCAAAAAAAAATTTCCCAAGTGTGTGTGCAAGGTTACTTAGCATCATAAACTACATCATTTACAATAGACTCAAGAAATAGAAAAGTTTACAAACCGACTCAGACTTAGTCTACCCAATCTTGAGTTAGTTCAAATTGCAGTTTAATCTTGTGGACCTAAAATGTTAGTAGACAAGGTAGTCATAGAGAAATAGAAGTGTTTATTATCATCAAAATTATACTCCCTTAATATAGATTTATAAAAGATATGGCTCAGGTCTGGGGGCTGGAGGCACGTGAGAGAAAGGCTAGAGTGGAATCAGCTCATTTTTTTAATGATTTTCTTTATTCAAATGACCCTAGGCTTATTGGATGGTTCTGATTGATTGGATGTACTCCCAGATGAATATCAAGTGTGTTGAGGTTATTAGGTTGGTAGGGAATTAAGGACAAGGGGTACATCCTAGGTGGAATGTTCATTTGTCCTTACAAGCACATGGGGGATGATTAGGGATCATTGGATCTTCATCCAAGGGCTAGGAATAGCTTTAAGAATATTCTACAATGGCCCTAATCTGCTTGAAGGGTTTAAGATAAATAGGATTAAGTTTAAAAGGTTCTTTAACCAAATTTAACCCTTCCAAACACTTGGTTTAACTATTTGACCTATCCAAAGATACTTGGACTGTTGAGGTGGTAGTAAGGAGGCTTTATTGAGCTGATGGAATGCCATTGATTCAATATTTAAAGAGGAAAATCAATTCTTGAATGGGTTTGACCACTTAAAAACCCTTTAGAGACTTGTTTACTAAGTTAACCAATCAACCAATCTACATGGCTAATGAGGTGGCATACAAATAATGCCTAGATGTCAATATAATAGGTTGTAAAGGGTTATAATTGGTAGATAGTGTATATGTAGGGAGATTTTATCATATGTACCAAGTTGACCTGGTCAACTTGACTTGGGTTTGATTTGCTCATTGTTAAAATACAATTGAGCCGTGAGCAGGAGCTGATTTGGAGCTTAATATGAGTTAGGTAGGTTGAATAGGTTAAAATAACCCATTAAATCTTAAAAGGACTATTGGGTCAACCTAGTTGACTGAGTAAATGAGGTTAACCTAGAACCTGGGTTTTGGCTCAATGGATTTGAAATGATATTTTGAGTTTGGTGGAGGTGGTTTGAGGGATTATAATGGTTATCTGGGTCAAATTACCTATTTGAGCTCATATTGGGTTATTAGGCCAACCTAGATTAACTTAGTCAACCATGTTGACCCAAGGCGTAGATTTGGGCTCAATAGGTCTGAAATGATATTTGAAGTCTGTTGGGAGTGTTCCCAAGGTCTGAAGAGGCCAGTTCAGTCAAATTGACTATTTAGTCCCTAAAGGGCATGTTTAGTCAATTTAGGTTAACTTAGTCAATCAGGTTGACCTAGGGCCTGAGTTTGGGTCCATTAGGTTTGGTTTTATATTTGAAATTTACTGAAAGTGTTTCAAGTTATTTGGAGATTATTTGGTTTTAAATGAGTATTTAAATTTGATCATTTTGACCCCTAGTCAACTAGGGGTTAAAGTGGATCCATCAAAATATAGTTTACTGCTCAACATGACATAATTAAGGGTGTGGATGAGATTAAAGGCTTTGGAGAAGGCTCCAATGTCAAATTTCACTAGTGGACAGCTCTAGTGGCATAAGTCAAAAATATTTGAAGGTTTTATAGCCTTTGGATTTCAATCTTTTTTCTATGTTTAGAAGCCTCAGATTGAGCTCATATTTAGAGAGTATACCCTAAAGACATGTCTTATTAATGTGAAATTAAAAGATCATGATTCGGGGTTCATTTAACTAGATTTTGAAAATGTTTAAAAATCACAAGAAAAGGCTTTCAGGACCTAGACCTTTAGCCTTAGATTTCAATCTCGATTTCTAGATTTCAGCTAGATTTTGGATTTGATTGCTTGATTTTGGATTATCTAAATCATTAACAATCATTCACATGATTGTATATGATTTAATAAGGTTGGAGTTTGATAGGAGGTTGGATTGATCTTGAATTTAGAAAGCTCTAGAGTAAAGATTAGTTTGAGGATTTAATTAGTCTGAAGTCTGGATTGGTTATAGGATCTAGAGGGCTTTAGGGTCTAGATCTTAAAAATTCCTTGTGCTTAAATAGATCCTAGGTTCTAGAGTCTAGAAGGATTCTAAAGTCTAAGAAGTCCTAAGGTCAAGGGTTTAACAGAATCCTAGGACTTATATATTGTCACGACCCGACCCGAGACGGATCCCGCCCGCACCGGGCCGCGACCAGCTTAACGAACAGACAGACAGGATCTGGCTTTGGAATTTTCTTCGGAACTGATTCTTCCAAATATTTCAACTCAAAAATAGACAAACACAGAGCTACTATGAAACATCAAATGCAGCGGAACAAATCATCTATATTTTTCTTTTCCTCAAAATAATCATCTACAAATACAGTACATGGCTGACAGAGAAAACAAAGAAGAAAAGCCATGACTGTACAAAAATCAAAAAGTACAAAATACCTATAACTGATCTGATCAGACTTTGAACTCTAGTCCAAGACCTCCTTCCCTTTTCCAGAGCCTTAAAAAAATACACGCAGAAAATAAGGGTGAGCTCAACAGCTCAGCAAAGCAACAAACCTCCAATCAAAACTTCCAGAATCCAAAACCAAACCCTTCAAACCAAATCCGTATAGAAACCAGAACAGAATCAGACAGGTGTCAAAATCATGCAGATCAGAACGAAATAGATCAAATCAGAATAGATATGGACATATATCAAATCAGAACAGATACGGAACAGATCAACCAGAACTGTACGGAAACAGAAGTCATATCAAATCAGATATCAGATAGTATTGTAATTAATAGCTAAATTCCTTGACACTGACATAATCTCTACGGATTCTGACCCTTTATGCCTCCCTTTGTGCTCACGGCACCAAAACAGATGTGCTTACAGCACCAGAACAGATTTCATCGGATCCGGAACAGAACAGATATCAGATTTCAGATTGAGCTCATTTCAGATTTCCCAGACACTAATTGAATCTCTTAGGATCCAGGCCCCTTATAACTCCCTTTATATAGCATATACAGATAACATATCAATTCAGAAGAAATCCGGACGAATTCAGAAATCAGACAAAAATCGGGCAGCACAACGGCTGTATACGGAATTTACACAATTTTCCTAAAAAATCACAAAATACCAAATTCGCACAGAATATAGATAAAAATATTGCAAGACTTTAATTCTACTGCCACAACATTTAATCTCATCACAGAAAAATACAGGTGAAATAAAACACCGCCGAATTCAAAATACCCGGACAAAAATTTTTAGAAAATAACCAAAATGTGCACACTCGGCACGTCAACAACATACGGAAACTTACGCGGTAAAAACTGAACCAGTCAAAAAATACGGATGAAATTATTTAACAAAAATGAAATCCGGACAGAAAAGTCGTTCAAATTGCACCGTTCTGAAAATTGAGAAAGGCGGAATGTGCCTTACCTTGCGTACAACACTTTACTAAACTGTCACGACAAACGAAAACGGCTCGTCATCGCCCAAAAATCAACTTTTCCAATTTAGCTCTCGACCTTCTCTCTCCTCGGCTGATTTTAGATATTTATTTTGATTTTCTCTCTCTTAAAAATGACCTGATTTCAGCTTTAAAATACTCAGATCGTCCTGGCCGATCGCACGATCGTCCTGGATGATCAGACCAATTTCACATCGTCTTGGGACGATTTTGCAGGACGATTCAGGACGAAAATTAATTTTCAAAAACCCCTTGTTCTCTGATTTATGCCATCCACTGATCGTCCCGGGACGATGCCTCGATCGTCTTGGACAATCAGACCAAAAACCCATCGTCCTGGCCGATTCCCTGGACGATCCTCAGGATGATAATTAATTCTGAAAAAGTCCTGCTCTGTCTTTTGCACTAAACTGATCGGCCTGGGACAATGCCCCTATCGGCCTGGCCGATCCTGGGAGAAAAATCACCTGGAGTAATATGGGCAATTTCTGGACGAAATTTTAACTGATCATCCCAGGACGATCCCAGATCGTCCTGGACGATCCTGGAGCAGAAACAGAACTTCACAATCTCCCCAACTTCGAAAAAATGTCGTCCTCGACATTGCCCAATCCAAACAACGTCAAAAAAAGTACGAGTACGAATGTCTCATATCATACTTCTTCTCCCAAGTAGCTTCCCACGCAGTACGGTGCTTCCACTACACTTTCACCATCAGAATCTCTTTACTTCATAGCTTTCGGACATCGTATGCCAAAATCAACTCTGGCTCTTCTTTGTATGCCAGATTCTCCTGAATCTCAACTTCGTCAGCTGACAGCTTCTTTCCAGAGTCAGATACCCACTTCCTCAAAGTGGATACGTGAAACACGTTATGCACGTCAGGCATCGAATCAGAAAGCAACAGTCGGTAAGCAGATTTTTGAATCCTTTTCAGGATTTCAAAAGGTCTAACATACCTTGGACTGAGCTTGCTCACATGTCCAAATCTGCTCACACCCTTCATCGGGCTGACTTTGACATACACAAAGTCACCAACCTGAAACTCAACAAACATGTGCTTCTGATTGTAATATTTCTGCTGTCGATCCTGAGCCACTTTCAATCTTTCTTTAATCAAGCTGATCTTCTTAACAGTTTCTTCAAAGAAAGTGGCACCCAGTTTCTGTCTATCTCCAACCTCAGTCAGAGTCAAAGGAGTACGGCACTTCCTGCCATACAGAGCCTCGTACGGTGTCATACCAATGCTAGACTGAAAATTGTTGTTATAGGCAAACTCAATCAGAGGAATGTGATCTTCCCAGCTTCCTCCAAAATCCAAAACACAAAGCCTCAACAGATCTACCAGTACCTGAATGGTCCTCTCAGACTGTCCGTCGGTCTGAGGATGAAAGGCTGTACTGAAATGCAGTTTCGTACCCAAGCCTTGCTGAATGCCCTTCCAAAGTCTGGAAGTAAATCGTCCGTCTCGATCAGATACGATCACTTTAGGCACACCGTGCAATCTGACTATCTCCCTCACATATATCTGTGCCAAGCAATCCACCGGATCGGTCTGCCTGATCAGAAGAAAATGGGCAAACTTCATCATTCGATCTACAACCACCCAAACGGCGTCGTATCCTTGTCTAGATCGAGGAAAACCCATCGCAAAGTCCATCGTTACCTCCTCCCACTTCCACTCAGGGATAGGTAACGACTGCAACAGTCCACCAGGTCGCTGATGCTCTGCCTTCACCAACTGACAGGCTTCGCATCTCGACACAAACTCTGCCACATCCTTCTTCATCCCAGGCCACCAGAACAAAAGCTTCATGTCTACATACATCTTACCACTGCCTAGATGAATAGTGTAGCCTGAATGATGAGATTCGTATAGAATCTCCTGTCTCAAATCTCCAAACACAGGAATCCACAACCTGTTCTTGCAGTAAATAGCACCATAATCAGAAATTCGAAGTTCAGGAGTCTTACCAGATCTAATCTGAGCAATCAACTTCGAATAATCAGAATCTGACTTCTAGGCTTCCTGAATCCTTGCTTCCAAAGAAGACTGAATACTCATCTGAGCCAAATCCAAACCACTGGAGGAAATCACCTCCAACTGCAATTGCTCCATGTCTTGAATCAGGAAATCATAAAAAGTAAGCTGCAAACCTGATAATCTAGAAGACTTCCTGCTCAGAGCGTCCGCTACCACATTAGCCTTCCCAGGCTGATACTGAATGGTCAAATCATAGTCCTTGATCAACTCGAGCCATCTTCTCTGTCTCAGATTCAAATCTTTCTGAGTGAAAATGTACTTCAGGCTCTTATGATCAGTAAAAATCTCACATCTGACGCCATACAGGTAATGACGCCAAATCTTCAAAGCAAACACAACAGCAGCTAACTCCAAATCATGCGTCGGGTAATTCTTCTCATGTGGTTTCAACTGTCTAGAAGCATAAGCAATTACCCTTCCATGATGCATCAAAACACATCCCAAATCTTTCAGTGAAGCATCACTGAACACCTGAAATCCTTCCGTACCTGACGGAAGTGCTAACATTGGAGCTGAAGTTAAACAGACCTTCAATCTCTGAAAACCAGCTTCACACTCCGGTGTCCAAACAAAAGGTACTGCCTTCTGCGTCAGTCTCGTCAAAGGTGTCAAAATCTGTGAAAATCCCTTCACAAATTTCCTGTAATATACGGCCATGCCCAAGAAACTACGTACCTCAAATACCGTAGTCGACCTCGGCCAATCAACAACCGCCTGAATCTTCTGGGAATCAATGGAAATGCCTTCTCCACTCACCACATGCCCCAGAAATGAAATGCTCTTCAGCCAGAATTCACACTTGGAGAACTTGGCATACAGCTGATGCCGCCTCAAAGTCTCCAACACAATGCTCAAGTGTCTGGCATGATCATCCTCAGAAGCAGAATATACCAGAATATCGTCGATGAAGATGATCACAAACTGATCCAGAAACTCCCTGAACACTCGGTTCATCAGATCCATAAAAATAGCAGGCGCGTTGGTTACCCCAAAAGGCATAACCAAGAACTCGTAGTGCCCGTACCGAGTACTGAAAGCTGTCTTCACCACATCAGCTTCCTTCACCTTCAACTTGATAGTATCCAGATCTCTAATCAATCTTTGAAAATATCGAAGATCCAGAAAGTTGGTCAAACAAGTCATCTATCCGAGGCAAAGGATACTTGTTCTTGATTGTAACTTTGTTCAAATCTCTGTAATCAACACACATACGAAGTTTCCTGTCCTTCTTCTTCACAAACAGAACAGGTGCTCCCCAGGGAGAAACACTAGGACGGATAAAGCCTCTATCAACCAACTCCTGAAGCTGAACTTTCAACTCAGAAAGTTCTTTCGGTGCCATCCTATACGGAGCTTTTGATATCGGAGCGGTACCCGGAAAAATATCAATAGAGAACTCCACATCTCTATCCAGAGGTAAACTAACCAACTCCTCTGGAAAAACGTCCGCAAACTCCCGTACCACCGGGATCTCAGAAACAGAACCAACCTCCAGGTTCAAATCCCGCACCGAAGCTAAAAATACTGGACATCCCTTCTTCCACATTCTGCTCACCTCCAACATAGAAATCAGACTGGAGAGAACACCCCGTAATCCCTGAAATACACATTGCTCTCCAGCCATAAGCAAACTCACTTGCTTCTTCAGACAGTCAATCTGAGCCTCGTACAGACTCAGCCAATCCATGCCCAAAATCACATCATACGAAGAAATCGGCAACAGAATCAGACTTGATTTCCACTTCTTGCCAGAAATCTCAATCTCACAAAAACAAAACTTATGGGCAATCAGATTACTTCCAGCCGGCAAAATCATAGAAAGAGAAACCGACAAAAAAATCGAGTCCAGATGCAAGGCATCAAAACAACGCTCGGACAAAAACGAGTGACTGGCTCCAGAATCAAACAAAACTCGACAAGGCTGATCAGAAATATAAATCATACCTGTCACAACATCTGGAGCGTCTCGAGCCTCCTGCTGACTCAAACTGTAAACTCGTGGCTGAACTGGAGCTGGAGCTGAAGCAACAGAACTACTGGGCTCTCTCTGACTAGCAGTAGGTGGTCTCCGTGGTGTAGAACTCGATCCACCACCTCTACCAGTAAATCCCTCAGGGCGTGGAGGAACAGTCCTCGGTCTTCCTGCTGAACTGGCAGGTCTGACAAAGCCCTCAGATCGAAACTCAGAACGCCGATCAAATCCAGTCTGTGGACACTCTGCAATCTGATGTCCTTGCTGACCACATCGGAGACACAGACCAGCCATCCTGTAGCACTGGCTAAGGTGTCGCCATCCACAACTCTAGCACATAGGTGCCATACTGACAGATCTAGAACTCTTCGTACTGGTAGCAGTACCAGACGACCCTCCACTCCTCCTGGAGTCACCAGATCCAAAACCAGATCCAAATCTCCTCTTCCCAGAGGAACCACTGCCTGAAGCCTCACCTCCAAACCTCTTCCTATATGCAGTCCACCGCTGCTGAGTAGCCATCAGGTCATTCTCAATCAGACGAGCTCGCTCCACAAGCTCAGAAAAATCAGTGATACGAAACAGTATCAGGGGCTGCCTCAGAGTATCTTGTAATCCCCTCAAAAATCTGTAGTACCTCTCAGCAGAAGTACTAACCAGCTGCGGAGCATACCTGGCTAATGCAGTAAACTCAGCCTCGTACTGCATCACTGTCTTGCTCCCCTGAACAAGCCTCAGAAAGGTCTCCTACATCTGCTGTCGTGCAGAAGGGGGAACGAACCAGTCTCGGAACACCTCAGTGAACTCTTTCCAGGTAATCATAGAGTTCAATCTGCCCTGAAACTTGGCCTCCTGCTGGCTAACCCACCAATGCTCAGCCTCACCATCCAACAGAAATACTGCCAAAGGTACCTTCCTGTCTAACGGAAACTGTATGCCGCCGAAGGTCTTCTCTATCCTCCTCAACCACTCCTCAGCTGCTCTGAGCTCAACAGCGCCCTCAAACCTCGGAGGTTTCAACCTCAGAAACATCTGGAGATGTTTATCAATATCATCAGATCTGACAGTAGAAGCTCTGCTCTGAGTCTCGCTCATCATCTGAGCAACTAGCGTAGCAAACTGAGACAGTGTATCAGCATCGGCCAGTGGGGCTGTACATCCCACTGGTGCTGCCTGACTAGCACTCTGCCCATCAGTCATGTCTGGGTCTGGCTGATCCATACAGAAAATCCAAAAAAATCTGAAAAACTATCACAAAAAAATACAATAAAAAACCAAACAAACCAAAACTACCCCAAACAGACTCACTAACAGATCACTTTCTATAGCTCTGTCTTACACAATCCAAATTCCAAAACCATTGCTCTGATACCACCAAAGCTTGTCACGACCCGACCCGAGATGGATCCCGCCCGCACCGGGCCGCGACCAGCTTAACGAATAGACAGACCAGGATCTGGCTTTGGAATTTGCTTCGGAACTGATTCTTCCAAATATTTCAACTCAAAAACAGACAAACACAGAGCTACTATGAAACATCAAATGCAGCGGAACAAATCATATATATTTTTCTTTTCCTCAAAACAATCATCTACAAATACAGTACATGGCTGCAGAGAAAACAAAGAAGAAAATCCATGACTGTACAAAAATCAGAAAGTATAAAATACTTATAACTCATCTGATCAGACTCTAAACTCTAGTCCAAGACCTCCTTCTCTTTTCCAGAGCCTGAAAAAACACGCAGAAAACAAGGGTGAGCTCAACAGCTCAGCAAAGCAATAAACCTCCAATCAAAACTTCCAGAATCCAAAACCAAACCCTTCAAACCAAATCCGTACATAAACCAGAACAGAATTAGACAGGTGTCAAAATTGTGCAGATCAGAACAAAATAGATCAAATTAGAACAGATACTGATATATATCAAATCAGAATAGATACGAAACAGATCAACCAGAACTGTACGGAAATAGAAGTCATATCAAATCAGATATCAGATAGTATTGTAATTAATAGCTAAATTCCCTGACACTAACAGAATCTCTATAGATTCTGGCCCCTTATGCCTCCCTTTGTGCTCACGGCACCAAAACAGATGTGCTTACAGCACCAGAACAGATTTCATCGGATCCGAAACAGAACAGATATCAGATTTTAGATTGAGCTCATTTCAGATTTCCCAGACACTAACTGAATCTCTTAGGATCCAGGCCCCTTAAAACTCCCTTTATATAGCATATACATATAGCATATCAATTTAGAAGAAATCCGGACGAATTCAGAAATCAGACAAAAATCGGGCAGCACAACGGCTGTATACGGAATTTACACAATTTTCCTGAAAAGTCACAGAATACCAAATTCGCACAGAATATAGATAACAACATTGCAAAACTTTAATTCAACTGCCACAACATTTAATCTCATCACAGAAAAATACAGGTGAAATAAAACACCGCCGAATTCAAAATACCCGGACAAAAATTTCCAGAAAATAACCAAAATGTGCACACTCGGCACGTCAACAACATACATAAACTTACGCGGTAAAAACTGAAACAGTCGGAAAATACGGACGAAATTAGTTAACAAAAAAAGAAATCCGGACAGAAAAGTCGTTCAAATTGCACCGTTCTGAAAATTGAGAAAGGCGGAATGTGCCTTACCTTGCGTATAACACTTTACTGAACTGTCACGACGAACGAAAACGGCTCGTCGTCGCCCGAAAATCAACTTTTCCAATTTAGCTCTCGACCTTCTCTCTCCTCAGCTAATTTTAGATATTTATTTTGATTTTCTCTCTCTTCAAAATGACCTGATTTCAGCTTTAAAATACTCAAATCGTCCTGGCCGATCGCACGATCGTCCTGGACGATCAGACCAATTTCACATCGTCTTGGGACAATTTCACAGGACGATTCAGGATGATAATTAATTTTCAAAAACCCCTTGTTCTCTGACTTGTGCCATCCACTGATCGTCCCGGGACGATGCCTCGATCGTCCTGGACGATCAGACCAAAAACCCATCGTCCTGGCCGATTCCCTGGATGATCCTCAGGACGATAATTAATTCTAAAAAAGTCCTGCTCTCTGTCTTTTGCACTGAACTGATCGGCCTGGGATGATGCCCCTATCGGCCTGGCTGATCTTGGGAGAAAAATCACCTGGAGTAATCTGGGCAATTTCTGGAGCAAATTTCAACTGATCGTCCCAAGACGATCCCAAATCGTCCTGGACGATCCTGGAGCAGAAACAGAACTTCACAGATATATCCTAAGGTCTAGAGTTTGGAGGGATCCTAGGGTTTAGATATATCCTATAATCTGGGTTGGTCTCGGAGAATCCTAGGGTCTTGATTAGTCTGGAGTCTAGACTAATCTGGGGTTAGGATTGATCTGGGGTTAGGATTGATCTAGAGTCTAGGAAAAGTCCTAGTGACCTCATACAAAAATGAGGTCAACTCACATATATGCTATTGAAGGCAGTGAAATGATAGGCCTTAGTAGATTTTCATGTTGCATATCTTATCCCTGTCAACTCCCCATTCAATGATGATTTTCTCGATAAATAAATCATGTAGGTTGAGGAAGAGGAGAAACTACAATTTTGTGGTATGTATTTTGATATGATGTCATCAATTAAGCCTGCTAGACCTCCAAATCTTACAAGAGCATGAGTCGGCATTGGTCTCATTTTCATATCACTTGATGGAGGAATAATGAGGATTTCATTCAGTTTGATTGAACCTTAGACCAACAATAAAGACATGTAGGAAGCTCTAATAAGAGGACTAGAGATTTCGATCAATATTAAAATCACAAATCTCCAAATCTTCAGTGATTCACAGCTTGTGATAAATCAAGTTCTAGGAATTTATAAGATTTGCAAACTTGAATTGGCCCATTACCACCGATGAACCCTTAAGATTTTGAAACATATACTAAATGTTAGGATAGCTTGAGTTCCTTGAGGTCAAAATAATAGAGCAAACTGTCTTGCTAAATTAGCCAAGGACGTGGCGAATATGCACGAAAAACTCATACTAATTGGAGTTTACAACCATTGTATCTTAGAGATGGCAATTTTGCAATTCCTGCAGGCTGAGGGAAAACCATATTTAAGCCAGTATGATAAAACCCTAATTGATGCTCAACCGCCCCAGCAAGTAGCTCTTGAAAATTAGCTAGAAGAATGCTATGTAATCAAGAGACGCAAAACTAGTAGATATTCATAGTCATGGTTACATTACTTAAATGTTGATGAAGGAGATGATTGGAGGTAGCCATTCATTGACTATTTCAAAAAACAACAACCAATATATAAATCCCTAGCTACAAAAATTAGAAAAAGAGTATTACGATACGTATTTGTCAATGACAAACTACACACTATATCAACAAGCCTTTGATCAAATGTGGCTAAGATGCCTAGGGACCAAGGAAGTTGATATATTAGTAACTGAAGTCCACAAAGGGCTTCGTGGAACATATCAGTTAGGTCCCAAGATGGATGCTAAAATCAAAAGTATGTGTTATTATTGACTGATAATGGTGAGAGATTATATTGACCACGCTAAGAGGTGCCACGAGTATCAAATTCATGGTGATGTTATACATCAACTCCCATATCCATTGAACCCAATAGTAGTGTCTTGGCCATTCAAATGTTGGGGCACGAATATACTCTGACTAATAGATATGCCATCATCAGTCGAGCATCGCTTCATTTTAGCAGCAATAGACTACTTTTCTAAGTGGGCAAATGTGACTCCATTCAAAGAAGTCATGTCCAAGCACATGATCAATTTCTTTACCCATAATATTATCTATAGATTCGGTGTGCCATGCCACATAATCTCATATAATGGTATGGCTTTCAAAAGTAGAAAAATTTATAAGTTCATTGATCAGCATAAAATTGATTGGTAATATTCATCAATATAGAACCCAAGAGAAAATGGCTTAGCGAAGGCCTTCAATAATACATTGATAAAATTGTTGAAACAGATCCTCACCAAGAATAAAAAAGAACGTTATATAAATATGACAGAAGTATTATGAGTGTATCGTATAACTTATAAGACAACAACCAAATCCATTCCTTATGCACTGGTGTTCGAGGTTAAAGTAGTGCTACCACTGGAGATTGAACTACCATTTGTTTAGGTCACCATCCAAAAAGATGTCACTCAAGAACAAAATGCTCGATTGAGAACGGAAGAACTTGACGCGAAGTTAGATTGCAAGCCCAACAAAACTTGGAAATCTACTAAGGAAGAATGGTGAAATCATTTGATATGATGGTGCGTCCTTGGGCATTTTAAGAAGGGGAATTGGTCCTGATGCTGAGAAGACCAATCAACCCACACCAAAAAATTGATGGCAAATTTGTGTCCAACTAGGAAGGCCCCTTCATCATCGAGAAAGTGTAACAAGGAGAAGTTTATCAATTAATCGATTTGAACGGTTTGAGGCCTATGCAACTAATTAATGGTCGACACCTAAAGAAGTATCATACACAAAATTTCCCAAGAAAATATTATGCTTAATATACTATATATTTTATATATGTTTATTAACATATATTAATTTTGAAATTCTCTTGTACTATAAGAATACTTTTAAAAAATCTCACAAAAATTCTCCATAACATTGGGGATATTTTAAATATTTATTCAGGTCGGTATCGTGCTGAATGCCAAAATCCCTTAATAAATTTTTAAAATCCCAAAATACAAAGCCTATCCAAAATTTCCTAGTGACACACGGGGTATTTTAAATATTTATTTTGTTTAACATCGTGCTATATGCCGACATCCCCAAATAAATATTAAAAATCTCAAAATTTTATATATATTCTATTCTAAAATGTCGTTGTGAGACAGGTGCATTTTAAATATTTATTTGGGTCAACATTATGTTGTATGCCAAGATCCCTCATCAATGTTAATATTCCTTATATGCAGGTGATATTTTAAAAGTTTGGGACACTACCTTCTCCAACGTACTAAGGTTTAAAAGTTAAGAAAGAGACTTTTTTGAGTACACACTCTAACATATCAAACCAAAATAGCTTAAAGTCTTTCAACAACCTGAAGCTTAAGGTTCGAATGGGCATAAGATGTGGAATCCAACAAGCCTAAATATAGTTCGGATCGCTTACAGTTTCGTCTACTCAATGCGTCATAAGAAAAGAACGTAGTAGTAGAACCCCCACTTCATCAACCCATCGATAGAGACTATAGGAAGTATGAAGGCTAATCTTACTTGATAAGTTCAAGTGATCGTAGTATACCAAATTATCCTAATTGAACAAAGAATCAAAGTTCAAGTGGGAAAGAGGAATAGCAAGTAACTACCAAATGTGCATAGGTTCCAAATCTTCAACCACAAAGGATAATTCTAAATCTACCAACTTCAATAGATTCAGTATTGGGAAACACATTTCCCATAGCTCCAATCTAAAGCCTAAATGGGTGTAAAAGGTCAGATCCAACACACCCAAAATATGATTGAATTTCTATCAATTATGTCTACTCAACATACCACAAGAAAGATCGTAGTAGAGAAATCCTCACTTTAGCAACTAGAAGATTAAGAGCTATTAAATAACAGCTTGCTCAATCTAATGAACTCAAGTGACTTGAATAGAACACTCCTCAACTAGTTAAAGACAAAGATACTACCTAAATTTAGTTCTATCTATTAAAACAGAAACCTACAAATCCTTCAACAAATCAAAAGCATCGAGGGAAGGATTGAAGGAATTCTTCTTCAACAAATTTGTAAAAACATAAAGCAAAGGACCAAAGAAAATATACTAAAGTTCACATAAAGCCTAAGGTTAAAATTAGAAAATTCTGTCATTAATAAGTCTATGATATATAAAGCGCTAGACTAATAACTTTTTTTCACATACCTAGTATAAATCTAAAGGGTTTAGGTTGTCTAAATTTACTCCTTCATTAACTAAATATTTAAAAGACAAAATACAGCTAAAGAAGGGAAGAATGAAAAATCCACTGTAAATTGAATATGTCATTAGAAAAAAGTATAATTTGAGCAAGATACAATAAGTATAAGAGACAATAAAGTCTCATCAGCTGATGAATCTATAAAATTTAGATAAATCTTGAATGATATTAGCAATATACAATAAAAAAATATATATATATATATATATATATATATATATATATATATATATATATATATATATATATATATATATATATATATATATATATACACACATGATTGTGATAAAGATGTTGAACAGTTACAAGAATGATAAAAACCCAGATGATAGTGGTGGAAAAAGAAGAACACAAGGTGACAATGCTATCTACTATCATTAATCTATAAAGTAACATTCTAGGGATTTAAGTGTTAAGTGTTGTATTACTATCCTATGAGTGTCTACTTAACTAAAGCCAACATGTTGATCATATCATGGACTGTAAGTGCATCTAAAAGATCTACAAAGGCATAAAGATAGATTCTTGGAGATTTACTAAATGAAAGCCTTAGTGGGACATCTAGAATAAATATATTGAGATCCACAAGGTCAATCAACATTTAATAAACGTGATTAATTCATGATACAAACCATATTTGTTGAAGGGAATTTATTGACCTCCATTTTAGATAAAAAGAAATAAAAAGGAGCTTAAAATTATACATCTTTGCTAAAGCCTATAACAAATCCCATAGAAATCCTGCCATAATCTGCTATTGTGCCCATACCTCTGCGATGGCGTCGAATACACGTCCTATCTCCCACATGCATTCTTTACCTCAACTCGGATCTTCCTGTATTTAAAACACAAGCAAAATGAAGCCAAATGCTTTGGTTATTCAAACTCCCAGAAGTTTTTTGACCTACCTTGTCAGACCAAACTCGATAAGTCATCGCACCTCTCTGCTTTCTCCTCTTCCCTATCCAAACCCTTGAATTGAAACCCTTTTCCCCTATGCAACTAACACGCTTCTACCTCCATACCTACCTTTCAACCTCAGCAGTCGAACCAGAGATCAGTTTTGACCTCCCCTTTTCAACTAACTCCCTCTCTACCTGTCTCTTCACCAGTCAAGACTAAACCAAACCCATTACCTGTACCAAACTCCCCCTTATCCAGATCATATAGCTGCAAGTTGTACTCTTGCCTTCTCTTCAACCCATAAGCCCACACTAAACCAACCCTTCCCTACCCTAGCCGAAGACCTCTACCCCTTCGACTACATTCTATTTTTATTGGATCAGAAATTACGGCATCTTCATCGGAAGTAAGGACGGGAGCTCGCTGTGAAGGTAACTTTCTTCCATCTGCATGCTTCTTCAGCCAAATCAAATAAATCAATTGATCCTAAAAAAGGGAAAAGGAGGATTTAACTAACATTGAGAATTAATAGTTCCCTAATGCTTGTTTATCAAGATTTTCTCAAATCCCGCATAAATTTTTGAATCCCAATCGGATCTAGTTCAAATAATGCACAAATACTTTATTTTAATAGGATTTAATGTAAATTAGACTCAAATCTGCTGGTAATCCTGCAAATCAGACATCATTTAGTATAAATCATACATAAATTTTACTTTTTTTATTAAAATTAATTATTTTTAATTATTGTTAATTAATAATAATAATTATTATTATAATAATTATGATGAAATAAAATTAATGATAATTAAATATATTAATTATTAGTAATAATAATTAGTTAAAATTCATTAGACATAATTATAATTAATTATCTTTAATTATGATTAATTAATTATAATTAATTACATTTAATATTTTAATTTTAATTAATTATTATTAACTATAATTAATTATGATTACTTATTAAAATTATAATTAATTATTTATATTATAGTTAATTATTATTAAATATTAATAATTATATTAATTAAAGCTAATTAGAATTAAAAAAAAAAGATGAAAGAAAGAAAAATGCTTGCCTCGATATGTGTGCCACTCCAATGATGTCTCTCCACACAAGTATAAAGTTCTAAGCCTGAGAACTCTACCCTCAGTGCATGCAGTGTGATGAACAATCATCCATGCACGCTTTTCTTAGTACGATGGGATGAAGTTTGTTGCGATGCTCGTGGTGAGGTGGGTAATCCCCCAAAGTCCTATTTTTTATATTTGTTACACGCCAAGGGACCGCATATGCAAGCTTTTCTTAATGTGATGGGAGGGAACTTGGTGCGGTGTATTCGGAGAGGCGGACAGTCCCTATACAAGCATTTTCTTAGCATGGCGGGGAAAAATATACGTATTCGTATGCGGGGAAAAATTGATTTTTCAAATACGTTCTTTGAAGAGGAAATGCACACCTTTCTTGGCATGGTGGAGGATGAAGACTATAGTCGCGGTGTCCCCTGACATCGATCGTGCACATCTTTTTTGATGTTGCAGGCAGGCTAAGACTTCTGTAATTTCTCTTAAATGGGGGATACACCGGACGACTGCTGAAAATTTTTAGTGAATCAATGACCTGATTTGAATAAGAATAGACAACAGAGGACTGTGCATACAAGCCATTGAATAATAATGAACTTTAACAAACATAAACCATAGTGAACTTGAACTAAACATACAAGTTGATCACATTGAACTATACACATACTTGAACATTAAATGACAAGGAACTTGCAAACTTGATTTGAACTTGTAATTTGGACAACATGGAATAAAACTCAAATGAATAATGCAAGGATTCAAACTTCAAATTGATGAATATATAATCAAAGTGAAAATATTGAAACCCAATGATAACTTTGATCAAGCAAATGAGCATTAACAAATCAAATTGAAGATTTAACAGCTTGCTTATAAGAAATAACTCACAATGGATGAGAATTCTATATCCCATTCAGAGGCAACAAATAATATGAAGATCAATAAGTAATCAAAAGACTCATGATAAATTGCTAAGCACATGCTTATGAGCTAATGCTAGCAAGGGAGCATATAACATAAGGGTATTCAAATAACCTTAATCATGGATATCATATTCATGAAGAACATACAAAGAACATGAAATGAATGCCAATACTTCCCTTGCCAATCAATTTATGAATATAAAGGGGTGAGTTCAATGAATGATGTGATATATTTATGAACAATATACATTAAAAAAAAATGCAATAGACATGCCACTATGAAGTCAATGTTAGCATACAATCAAGTGTATCAAATCTTGCAAATAGAGAACAATGAGGGTCGACATGTAATGGTTATGATGAACCCTCCTACTAGCTACAACAAAAGTTCATCATGTACACAACATATTGTCCACAAGTAAATATAGAAGAGTTGCAATGTAGATACCCATCGATAATAATGGATTTGATAGAAGCTTGTAGTGTCTTGAAGATACAGGCAGCAATTGCTAAAAGAATTGAAAGATGCACAAGCAAATGCATCAAACCCTGGTAAGCCTTGGTGGTTAGCATGCAATAGTTATATAAATGTTCTCACAGTCAACATGGAAAAAATGAAGTAGTGGTGAATGCAACTGTACCTTGGACTAATAGTAATATGCAAGCAAATATGTCAGTCCCCTACAAAAAAGGGAGGACCGATGTGCAGCAAACATACACATGTGTAACAATGATAATCAATAGCAAATAATAAATGCTACAACATATTTACACTCAATAATCAATTAATGGTTGGGAAATGCATTGATTCACTGCAAGCAAAGATGAAGATATATAGCAGATGTAGACTCCTACGAGTTGTCATAGAAGATCCATTGTATGCTCAATGTGGTGTTCACAAGCAAAATACTGCAAGGACTACAACAAATATGAAATCCTACAAGTTTCTATAGAAGACCCGTTGACACCCAATGCGTTGTTCACAAGCAAAGTGTAAAATGACTATGTCAAACGTAAATGCATATGAGTTGCTATAAGAAGTTTATTCTGCATACAATAGATTGTCTATGAGCGAATGTAGAAGAATTACAATAAATGCAAGCACTCATGGGTCATAACAGGGGATTCGTTAGTTCACAACAAACTACCTTTATAAAGCAACAAGTAGTGCACAATAATCTACCTGTATGAGATAGGCAAATGACCATAGTGCAATGCCACACCACCGGATATGTAACATCCATACAAGTGGATAGAAGACATTTATAAATATTCTAAAAATATCTTCACACATGCACTATAATATGTATTGACATGTATATATAAGGGGATGTATAAGAAACCCTCATGGGCCCTGATGAGCGTGTTATGAATTTATATATAACATCTAAGGATGCTGTGTGGGTTAATAAATGAACCACAGTTTGAGCCTGATCCTTCTATATAGATAGATAGGAGTTGACATGACTCAAATTATCAAAAAGATATATAGTCAAGGTGTTGACCAAAATATCTATTTTATACATTCATGTAAGGCCTTCAAGGTATATGAAAAATGAATTTCATTAACAAAAAAATATAAAGCCTATGGACCCAATCCTCTATCAACAAGTAGATAAAGTTGATATGATCTAATCAATAAAATATAATAGCCTGTTAACACCCCAATGATGACCATGTTGAATAAAAATCATAATGGGAGGGGTCAATTTCAAACATCCAAAGTTTCACCTAAATTTTCATGAAATCCAAAAAATCTAAAAATTTAAAATATTTAAAAATTAAAATAAACCATTAAATAACTTAAAGCAAAACTTATTCACCCTATGTAATAGTTTGTAAAGGGGGACAAATTAAAAAATACTTCAACTTAAATAGAGCTAATGTCTGGTTAAGAATATCACTAAGATTCATTCTCAAATAATCTCCTGTCAGTAGGAATATAACACGTATCCTCTAACCAATGATTTTGTTGCTAAATGGCACCTTAGGTAAACTGTTATGACTGGGGCCCTCTAAATTGGGTGGTTCGCCGCCAAATGACACCACTACATTATAGTTATAGCTAGAACATATATGCTCTCCAATGGCATTAAATACTTGATATATGAATCAATATGATATAAATAATAGGGCAAAAAGCTCTCTGTTAGCTAAGGTGGATTCAAATTTGTTTCCCTTAGATAAACACTAACACAGGTCTATAAGATACCCTTGGACGAAGTAACCCATGGCTACTGATAAGGATCATTTTGTCAGGTTATGCTGACTACCTCCTCTAACTAAGTAGACCATATACCACAATGTCTCGAGATGACAAAAACATGGGATCTTGATCAAGTCTATCATCCATTCCCCACCATCTATTTTAAGTGCAAGATGGTAAATTTCTAATTTTAAATATTAAACTTCAAATGCCCTAAACCCATGCTGCTACTATAAGCCAGATAACACATATTTCTATGTATCTGATTGATGACTAACCTTAATCAAAAGTTCTCTCTCGTTATCATAAGGGGTAATTAACTATAGGGGCTTACGCCTATATGAAACCAAAACTCATATCATTAAGTCCTCATAAAATTAGGGTGAAATCTCTGTGTAGGGTCTTATTTACAAACTCATCTATCTTCCCAAAATTTACCCCAAAACTTAATTTCGTTAAAAATCCCCCAAAAAAATAGCGGGGAAGGCCAGGCCCGAATTTTTGGAGTCCACATTGATGTATTGGTAAAACTAAAGTTAGAGAGGCTTTAAGGAAAATTAATTGTGGAAAAGTTGTTGGACCTGATGATATCCCAATAGAGGTGTGAAAATGCTTAGGAGATGAAGGAATTTCTTAGCTTACAAAACTATTTAATACTTTTTTGAAGACTAAAGAGAAGCCAGATGAGTGGAGATTGAGTGTGTTAATTCCTATTTTAAAGAATAAAGGTGATGCACAAGATTGTGCAAATTATAGAGAAATTATGTTAATGTGACATACTTTAAAACTATGGGAGCGAGTTATGGAGCGTAGGTTGCGGCGTTATACTAATGTTTCTCAAAATCAATTTAGATTCATGTCGGGTAGGTCTACTATGGGAGCCATACATTTATTGAGAGGTTTGATGGAGGAATATAGAGAGAATAAGGATGATCTGCATATGATATTTATTGATTTAGAGAAATCATATGATAAAGTTCCAAGAGAAGTGCCATAGAGAGTTCTTGAAAGAAAGGAGTTAATAATGCTTACATTCAAATCTTTAAAGATATGTATGCAGTAACTATTGCTTGTGTTCAAAAACAAGGTGGTTTGACAAAGTATTTTCCTATTTTGATTGGATTATATCAAGAATCAGCCTTAAGCCCATATTTTTTTGCTTTATTCAAAATTTTTGACTAGACATTTTCAAGAGGATGTACCATGGTATGCTTTTCATTGATGAAATTCTTTTTGTTGATAAGACTATAGAGGGAGTTGAAAGTAAACTTGAATTATGGAGGTCAACACCAACTTTTTTGCTTTATTCTTGATGTTGTATGATCATTTGTTTTAGAAAATCAAATGAGTTTGAAACATTTTTTAAATACTTGAGTGTTAAATAAATAAGTTTGAACAACTATATGTTCAGCTTGTTTATGCTCATGAATAATATCAATTTAATTTTGTGAACCAACTCGATATAAAGCTCATTAAGAAACTCGATTAAATTTTTATCTTCTCATACTTTCACATTATTTTTAGTTTTATTATAATAAATGATTCTTATTTTATAAAAAAAATAATTTAATTTTTATGTTAGACTCTTTTAATATAATAAATTTGTTCACGAACAAGAGGTATTTGTTCATATTTGCTGGATTATTTATTTTAAGTGTTCATGAATAAACTCTAATCCACTTAACAATTTAATAAGACCTTTATGAATTAGTTTCTGGAGTAGTGATGGTATATTCACAAAACTAAATAATTTCTGAAGACCAATTTTTGTAAAAACATATTTTGGAGAAGTAGTACTATTGAAATTTTAACAATCTCATTTGCTAAAATAATATTAGTAGCAATACTTCTAACTTTAATGAATATAGCTTGTACTAGTTGAATAAGATGAGGGATAATAAGTCTTTGGCCTATTATTCAACAATCAAGGAATATCATTTATAAAACATGTTTTACAAGAGAATATGCTTATAATTAGGAGAGAATTAGTGTTAAAGTGTTAAGAAATAAGAGTTATAGTCATAAGCTTTATAATTTGTAGAAGCTTATATGTGTGAAAAAATAATCATAGCTTTGATAAAATGATTTTTCATAATATTCTAAGTAGTCTTAAAAATTAGATGTAAAATTATAAAGTTCAAGCGTTTTATCTGCTCCAATATTAAACACTAAAGACTTCATTTGTGACAGTTTTCTTAATGTTTTCTAAAACAACTTTTTAGTTAAAAAAAAATTTGAAGTATATTTTTGCGTATTAAAAAGCTATTTTAGAAAACAATGAAAGCTGTTCGAAATGAAGTCTAAAACTTTAATATCTTGATATGAGAAGCGAGCAATAAGGAGTTATTGATCTTGAGAAGGAAGAGTGGAGTCAAGTGGAAAATGATTACCAGGAAAAGAGTGATTGAAAACAATGACGTCTTAATTATAAAGAACATTGGATTGTCAAGTAACTTCATTAGAAAAGTACCAAGGAGAAAAAAAAAAAGGTAATTTAGGAGAATTTTTTTCATAAGATTGTGATTTTATTTACCTTTAAATTTTAAATATGATAAATTTGTTAGATCCATTGTGATTAAAAAATAACAATGATATCAAGTTCACAATTTATAATTCCAAATTCTTTCATTTATAAATTTTAATACAAACTAAGAAAAATTAAATAATTAATTTTTAAAAAATATATTTTTTTATGAACAATCAGTCAATTGGTCTCTTATTATATCAACCAAAAAAAAATATTATGCGTATTTTAGGGGCTGTTTGGTATTGGATTTACAGCGGGATTTAAGTCGGATTTAGGCTAAATCTAGCCAAACAGTTTTTGTGCGCGCGTTAAATCCCGGGATTCAGTAAATCCCAGATTTACGGATTTATAGCTTAAATTCGGGATTTAGTAAATCCGAGGGGTAGTCGGATTTAGTAAATCTGAGCTGGATTTATCCGAAGAAGCGCACAAAAGGGAGAAAGTTACCTTCACAGCCAGCGAGCTCTCGTTCTTGCTTCCGATCAAAATGTCGTAGCTTCCGATCAAAATGCCGTAACTTTCGATCCGGGTTGAAGTCGTCGCAGGACCGAAGTCGAACAGGACGCCTGCAATCTCTACACCTCCCGCGAAAGCAACGGAGCCGAACAACAACGATGAAAAGAGAAGATGAAAAGCAAACCCTAGACGCTTCTGTTATTATTGATTGAACTTAATTAATATAATTTAAAATATTAATACTTAAGTAAATTAATTAAATAATTAATTGTATAATTAGTGCATAAATTAATTATCTAATTTAACTTAATTATATAATTAGTAATTAAATATTAATATAATTAGATTAATTAATATAATTTAATATATCTATTATTAAATATATAATTAATGGTATAAATAATAATTAATGGGTAATTTGTACTTAACATATTATTAAATTTATAATACATTATATTTTTTATTTTTAATTATAAAATTATTTTTAAGTTATAATTATCTTCTTCACATTTAAATGTCTAACTACTATAAATCCTGAAATATGTTACCAAACAGTTTCTCTGGATTTAACAGGATTTAACATTTAGCATACCAAACAATTTTCAAGATTTAACACATTTCGGATTTACTAAATCCGAATTTACTGGATTTACTAAATCCCACTAAAGTTAAATCCCACTTGTTGTCAAACAGCCCTTAGAGAAAAATCAGAAGAGCTTCAGGACAATCATTTCTAGGAAGTAAAAGTAAAATAAAAACAAATTAATCTCCTTCGATCTTTTGATCGACCTCTCTCTCTTTCTCTGTGTTGTACTGCCACTCTTCTCTTCGCTTCGACGAATCTCTGATTTTGAAAGGTTAGGCAAAGCTAGGCTCAAAATGATGGCCAGTAGCGGCGGGAGCAACGGCGGATGCGCTTCAGATTCCAAGGTGGAGACTATCGCTCGGTTAGCACAGTGGCGGATCGAGAACTTTGGCCCCTTCTCTACTCGCCGCTCCGACCCTTTCAAGCTCGGCATCTGGAACTGGTTGCTCCCTCCATCATTCTCTCTATTTCGATCAAGTAATTGAATTCGATTCTTTGGATGAATTTGTTAAATTTATTGTTTCGATCAAAGGTATCTGTCCGTTGAGAAGAATCGGTACTTGTACATCCGTCTCTACCCGGAGCCGTCGCGTATCACTAAAGAGCAGCCGCCGCTTGTTAAGTTTGTTCTCAGGGTATCCAATTCCGGCCCAGGCCGTCGCCCCTACGTTTCCCCAGGTGGCTTTCTTGGCTTTCTTGCTATCCCGATTACGCTTTTATTATTATTATTATCGTCTTTTTCATTTTCAATAAATTAAGAATTAGGAGAAAATTATTAGAATCTATCAAGTTTACGAACTTACTGTTCTGTGTTTTCGTGATGGTGACGGTGGTTAAGGGGATGATGCTGGTGAAACAAGTTAAATACACTAGTAAGGTTCTGCGTCATGGACAGTGAAAATAAACAAAAGGGATTGTTAAATAAAAGAGAACAAGCCAAGGCCCTTTCATGAATGGGTAAGGCTTCCATGAAAGCCAGAGAACGCTATAAGTTAACCTTCATCTTACCTCTCCTTTGAATTATCACGCACCTTAGGCATTTAACTTATTTATAAGGGGAAAGAAAGAGATATATATTAAAACTATTATAAATGTAAAGTAAATATAATTTTAATTTTCATGTTCTAAAATTGCATGAAAAGTTTTTGTGGATCACACTCTTACATTATATGGAACTCTCATATATCAAAGGGGTGGAGTAGGTTTTAAGATAGGATTGACTTGACTTTTATATGGTGTTAACTACTTCATGAAATAACAAGTCAATCTTAAAATTGCAAACATAATATGCCAATATCCTAGATTTATTTAGCATTGTTTCCAACCAAATAAAAGAATTTAACAACAAACAAAAGACAAATATTACCACTTAATTTGAAGATGCCTTGATGATGAAGTAGAAGATCCCCTTTTGAAATGACAGTAATTTTGAGGATGATAAACTTGGTAGCGCGGTTCCAAGGTAGGTTATTCCTTGTAGCGATAAAGATGTCTCTTTAGATTGTGAAGTTTCTTTATTTTAGGTGGAAGGCTAAGAGAATTTGTTTTTTTTTTGCCTTTGATATCATATGATGAAGTGTTTAAGAGGTTTCTAGGGTTTTTTGGAGTGGTGCTTGAAGGTTTAGAGTTGGTGGAATGTTAAGAAAGACAACAACTAGTTTTAGGATTTTAGGACATGTTTCTTGCTAAAATTTATAGTAGTAGATAGCTGGATTTATTTTAGTACAAAATTATCGGAACTCTAAATATGAAGTCAATAAATATTAGCTAACTAATGATGGTGATTTTAACTTGATTAGATGTATGATAAGGAAGTTATGAATTTTTTTTGTGTATTAGTCACAATGAGTGGACAAGAAAAGTTTTGTTTTGTGAGGAAAAAAGGCTCAATTTTTAATGAGGCTAAGGAGGCTTTAGATATGGGGAACATGGTAGTGATGTAGGAGAACAAGTTTAGAGAGGGAGAGGGATATATTAGAGTTCATAAATCTTAACTATAATTCACTAATCAATCCAAAAGCTAGTTGCACGCGGCACGCCTAACATTGAAATAAGAAGAGAAGCATCACAGACAAATGAAACTGATTCAAAATGGTATAGCCTTTGTGTCATGTTAAGAGTCAAACATTTAAATCTAATAAAGAAAAGTCATTTCTAATATTTTATAACCAAATTTCTTTTTAGGTTTATCTCTACCTTTCTTAACATGGGTCAAATCTAATACATCTACTCTCCTAATAGGGTCATCGGAAGGCCTCCGTTTTACATGTCCAAATCATCTAAGGAGGCTCTCTCTAATCTTATCTTTCACTGGAGCTGCTCCAACATTTTTATGGATATGCTCATTCCGTTTCCTGTGTCTAAGAGTAAATCCAATCATCCACCTGAGCATCCTTATCTCAGCAACATTTAACTTAATATTATGCTTCTCTTTTAATGACCAACATTCTGCACCATAAAGTATTGCATGTCTCACCACCATCTTATAAATAAAATTTTTTTCTTAAATTTGAGTGGTACTTTTCTATCACACAACAAACCCGAATCATTCCTCCACTTTAACCATCCAACTTAATTCTACTAATAATATCTCCATCTATTTCGCCATCACTCTGAATAATAGACCCAAGATATCTAAAACGAGTACACTAATTAATGACTTGATCGCTCAAAATCACAAACCCGTCACTAGATCTATTACTACTAAAATTACACTCCATGAATTCAGCTTTAGATCTATTCAAATGAAAACCTTTAGACTCTAAAGTTGACCTCCATAGTTCGAGTTTACCTTCAAATCCATCTCTAGTCTTATCAACAAGAATAATATCATTAGCAAAAAGCATATACCAGGGTACATCCTCTTGCAAATTTTTAGTATGAACATCCATGACCAAAGCAAAAAGATAAGGGCTTAAGACTGATCCTTGATGTAATCCAACTGAAATAGGAAAATACTTAGTCAAACCACTTTTTGTTTGAACACAAGTAACTACTCCTACATTCATATTCCTAATGACTTGAATATAAGCATTATTAACCTTTTTCTTTTCTAGAACTCTCCATAGCACTTCTCTTGGAACTTTGTCATATGTTTTCTCTAAATTAATAAATATCATATGTAGATCCTCCTTATTCTCTCTAAACTTCTCCATCAACCCTCTCAATAAATGAATAGCTACCATAGTAGACCTTCCTAGCATGAATCCAAATTGATAATGAGAAATATTACTATCACATCATAACCTATTTTAAAGTATGACACATCAACCTAATTCCTATATAATTCGCACAATCTTGTCAATCACCTTTATTCTTAAAAATAGGAATTAACACTCATTCTCCACTTATCTGGGATCTTTTTAATCTTCAAAATAATATTAAAGAGTTTAGTAAGCTAAGAAATTCATCCATCTAAACATTTCCACACCTCTATTGGAATATCATCAGATTCAATAGTTTTTCCACACTTCATTTTCCTTAAGGCCTCTCTAACTTCAGTTTTACTAATACGTTGATAAAAATAAAAATTTCTATTTTCATTTAGAGTGCCAAGGTCACTAAAGTCAATTGTATTCTTACAATTTTCATTAAAAAGCTTAGCAAATATCTCATCCACCTTTGTTGAATATCCTGTTCTAAAAAAAGCACTTTTTGATCTTCATTTTTAATGCACTTCACTTAAACTAAATCCTTACTACTATCTCTTTGTTTGACTAACTTATACATATATCTTTTGCCATCTTTAGAATCTAATCTATTATATAAATCATTAAAAGCTAAAATTTTTGCATCACAGATTGCTTTCTTAGACACCTTACGAGTCTTTTTATGTACCCACAAATAGGGAAAAAAATACTTATGAGCAGCCACAATTCTAGCTTAAAGATGAAAAGTTTGAAAACAAAACCTCCTAAGATTAGAGACAACTAAGAGGATTCACTGCATTCCAGTTTGTATGTTGCTGGAGAAAAAAAAAAAAACTGCCAGCCTGAAATCAGATTGTCCTCTATTTCCCCCATTGGCTGGAAATGAACGGATGGGTTGGAACCCCAACCAGCCTCTCAACCAGAGGTTTCTTTGGCAAGAGAGTTGCGTTACAATTTCTTCAAGAAATCGCTGCCTTGGTCTAGTTCTATTTCTTGAAATCACAGTAATGACTCGAATACCTAACACCCAACACTGCACAAGTAAATAGAAAGATTCAGTAGGTTATTTATTCAAGAAGTTTAAATGAAGCGAGAAGCAAAGAGAAAAACAGGGAACCTAATTTTGATACTTGCTTGAATCACAAGTTTTTAACTCGGGTAAAGATGACCTCTGGATTACAAAATGTTTGATTGCAAACGATTTCCATGTCCAATTCCTCCTTTGATGGCTGGTATCAATCCTGAATCTTGAATCACAGCAAAATATTTTGTTCAAGTCACTGGAACGGCTTGCCATCTCAACAAGGTAGGATTTTTAGGTATTTTGAGAATCTCAGCCTCGCCAATGAGGAATACATGCAATCTGAGAACTTCTTCCTCAAAGGTCAGCGTCCCAAGCCTTTCTGTTACTGGGAAAAACTGCCAGCAAGGAGAAAGGCGTCTAGGTAGGGCTAGGTGATCTTGGCAATCAATCTTGGTAAAGTTTTGGACTTCACTATTATTTCCTCACCACCTCACCTCACCTAAACTAGGGATTTCACCCTAACTCTCAGGATAACATGAAAACATACTTAAAGAAAAAACTCTCCTTCCCCACATAAGACTTAGATATTTATAGGAAAGGCCAAAGGTCTGAAAAGAAGCTAATTATTAAATTACCCCTAATAGAAAAAAGGCAAAGATGAGACTTAAATGAAAGAAAAAATAAATAAATAAACAATTACTACCCTTTCTAACCATGTCAATGCCAATACCTTGTAGGCACAAATTTGGAAGAGATCAAAAGCAATTTTCATTTTTAAGTGATCAGGTATAAACAATACATAACATGTTGTGGAAAATGAGAAAAATGCATTAGTAAACACTCCCTCAAAGACATGTGGTGGCACCCTTACTGAGTTCTCCTATTTTAAAATTAAATCTGCCATCCAAGTATGAAGGATTTATTAAAATGTTTTATTGTCATTGACAATTCTTTGTTTGTGTTGATTAATGAACTTCCAAGAAGGGGTTAATATTTAATAATTTTTTTCTAAACTCACATAGATGGCCCTTTAAATTCTTTAAAAAAAAAAAAAAATTAACTGTCATGAAATTGGACATTTTTAATTAATTGAGTAAGAAGTCTTCTTTCTTGTCCTACATTTATTTAGGCTGCCCCCCCTTTTTTTTTATTTGTTTGCGACATAATACTTATCTTGAGGGCGAGGGTTGATCCCTGTAGAAAATAGTGTGATATTATTGCTTTTTTATAACCTCATTTTGATAATACGAATCCTTCTGAAATTAATTCCATAAATTTTATAATTGAATCTTCAATCCATCATCACATATAGTATTTTCAAATGTTGATCAAAGATATTGTCGGTGGTGGGTAATCTTTAGTTTGGCTAGTTGACAAGGCCACTATAAAGGTATATCATTGATCATAGTTTTATTGTGTAAGGGCATTGTCTTCACTATTCATTGCTGATAACTATGAGGAATATTTTGTATAACCATAAAAATTATAAAATAACCTTCATTATGTGAAGCCCTAATAACTTGATGTGGAGGGATGCTATATATGTGGTTTTTAGCAAAGTTTAAAATTACGCAATTTGGTATTGAGGTACTAAACTTTTTAATACTATTTTGAAGACTAAAAAGATGCCAGATGAGTGGAGAATGAGTGTGTTAATTCCTATTTTTAAGAATAAAGGTGTTGCACAAGCTTGTGCGAATTATAGATGAATTAAGTTAATGTGTCATACTTTAAAACTATGGGAGCGAGTTATGGAGCATAGGTTGCGGCGTGATACTAATGTTTCTCAAAATCAATTTGCATTCATGCCGGGTAGGTCGACTATGGAAGCCATACATTTATTAAGAGATTTGATGGAGAAATATAGAGAAAATAAGGAAGATCTACATATGATATTTATTGATTTAGAAAAAGCATATGATAAAGTTCCAAGAGAAGTGCTATGGAGAGTTCTTGAAAAGAAATGAGTTAATAATGCTTATATTCAAATCATTAAAAATATGTATGCAGGAGCGATTACTTGTGTTCAAACACAAGGTGGTTTGACCAAGTATTTCCTTATTTCGATTGGGTTACATCAAGGATCAGCCTTAAGCCCGTATCTTTTTGCTTTAGTCATGGATGTTCTCACTAGACATTTGCAAGAGGATGTACCTCGGTGTATGCTTTTTGCTGATGATATTCTTCTTGTTGATAAGACTAGAGAGGGAGTTGAAAGTAAACTTGAATTATGGAGGTCAACATTAGAGACTAAAGGTTTTCGCTTGAGTAGATCTAAAACGGAATATATGGAGTGTAATTTTAGTAGTAATAGACCTAGTGAGGGGATTGTGTCTTTGGGCGATCAAGTCATTAATAAGAGTACACGTTTTAGATATATTGGATCTATTGTTCAGAGTGATGGTGAAATTGATGGGGATATTATCAGCAGAATTCAAGTTGGATGGTTGAAGTGGAGGAATGCATCGGGCTTGTTGTGTGATAAAAAAGTACCCCTCAAACTTAAGTGAAAATTCTATAAGATGGTAGTGAGGCCTACAATGCTTTATGGTGCTGAATGTTGGCCATTAAAAGTGAAGCATAATATTAAGTTAAGTGTGGCAGAGATGAGGATGCTCAGGTGGATGAGTGGCTTTACCCTTAGAGATAGGATACGAAATGAGCATATACGTGAAAAGGTTGGAGTAGCTCCAGTAGAAGATAAGTTTAGAGAGAGTCGCCTTAATGTTTTGGTCACATAAAACGGCGGCCTTCCAATGGGCGAATTATTGGGTCAGGTGATCGAACGCAGAGATAGGTCCGAATATTAATAAAATATTATTTTAAAATTAGCGCAAGTAAAGCGCAGGTAAAGCACAACTAAAGCGCAGGTAAAGCGCAACTAAAGCGCAAGTCAAAAAGCGCAACGTGATGCGACAAATTTTTATTGGATGTCCGAACTTATTTTTCGCCTCCGGTCACCTGACCCAATAATTTGCCCTTCCAATGACCCGGTTAGGAGAGTAGATATATTAGATTTGACTTATGTTAAGAAATATAGAGGCAGACCTAAAAAGACCTGGTTAGAAAATATTAGGAATGACCTTTCTTTATTAGATTTAAATGAGAATTTGACCTTTAATAGGACACAATGAAGAAAAAGGATTCTTGTAGCCGACCCCACATAGTGGGATAAAGGCTTGATGTTGTTGATGTTGTTGGTATTGAGGCGTTTTTCATTTGTAAGGCATGGCGTAAGCCTCAATGCTTTTTGAGGCATAAGCCTCAAAATATAAAAATTGTGTAAAATAAAAATAAAAATTAAAAGTGATTTTTTATATAATATGTAAATAATATGTTAACGAATGACATATTAACTTCTATTAAACTATAAAGTAATAAATTTACATATGAAACAAAAAAATTGCATAAGATGTAAAGTGATAAGTGATAATTTATGTGAAATAAAGTTTAAATCCAAATATTATAAGAGCAAAACAATATAAAATATATGAATTGCATAAAATTATCATATAATATCAAGCTCAACTCTAAATGTTTTCTTTCTTAGTTTACTACTCATCTACGTTTAATTGCTAAAGAAGATGAGATATTTGGCAATAACTCAGAAATTATTTGTTCTATCATTACTAAGTTAATTTTTATTTGAGTTGTCATAACAAACTGTTCTCTCCCTTGCCTCATCTTGTAGGATGGATACCTCTCAATTTGGTTCTTCTTCATTTATTTCAATCGTCTTTATTTTTCAAAAATGTTTGTCATCAACATAAAGATAAGAGTAATACTTCAAAATTTTTAGAGGAGATGGTGGTGGCGTGTGGCTTCAAGTGATCCCTTGTGGCGGCTACAACGATGGTAGCTATGGTGAAGGTGGAGGGCTAGAGGAATAGAAAGTTTCTACGGCTTGGGGGTGCAAGAAGACATGATTTTTTTTAGACATTTGTATAAGATTTAGGCAAGTTTTAAATAAAAAAAAAAAACATAAATAGAGTGAGGCGTACGCCTCATGCCAGCGAGGCGAGGCATGCCTCAAGGAGGGCCTCAGCCAAGATGGCGTAAGCCTTATAAAAAAAGTCCGAGGCGTAAGCCTCAAGGGTTTTTCACTAGAATTGCGCTGAGGCAGGCCTCAAGGCGAGACTCATATTGCGCAATTTTAAACAGTGGTTTTTAGAACTTTTGTTCGCACCCATAGGAGTGTTTTGTAGCTATAAATTGGTTCACATGTTCTTATTACTTTAGTTTTACTAATTTCCTCAAGGGCTTATTTGGCTTTATGTAATTAGAAAATAGGTATCCGAACATTCGTAATTTCATTTTCAATTATTTTGTATGTGAAAATATTTTTTCTATAAAAAGTTTTATTTATTATTTTTTTCTAATGAGCTTTGTAAGTTCAATGCTTTATTAGAGCTATGAGAGACCTTCCTCTGGCATACATGAGAAGAGAAATCTTTGACTAATTATCTAGGTAAAGATGGAGAAGAGAATGTTGAATCTTATCTTATTAAGTAGTCTATGTATGCAATGGTTAGCCTCCTTGTAAATGTGTTTGAAGGTAAGGTTGGTGAAAGTGCACATATTGTAATTTGCTTTAACTTGAAGTGAAGGCATAAGGGCATTATATATTACATTTGTAAACCAAGGTCAAAAGGAAAAGGGAGTCCATTTCTAACTAAATATGGCATTCATTCAGTTTGGCATGGAGCTTCAAGCCATTAAGAAGACCTAACTCAGCTAGAAGGACATTTAGTTGTAAATATACGTATAAGTGCTTATTAGTTTATTATATACACTATTGTATATACATGTATTAATGTGTTTATAATATAACTAGTTAGAAGTATATGTATATGTTATGATTAATTTATGTCACCATTGTATAAATGTTATATAGTTATGCAATGTTAATATATTATACATATAATTATGTAATAATGTATGTAATATATTAAATATTAATGAGGCATGAAGCATACCTTTTTTGTGTGGGGGGTGAGCGACTTGTGGTGTTTTTTCCACTTATAATGTGAGTGGTTTGATTATCCTGAGTAGTATCTATTGTGGTGCCCATTGGTGGTTTGAACGACATTAATCATGCACCATGGGTGGCCTTTTATCAGCACTATGAGTCCTTGGGTGATGTATCTCACGGTCTCGGCCTTCTTAGAAGCCTCTCTCTTATGCTCTCTATCACTATCTATTAAAAATATCTCATTCTTAGAATCTTCTCTCAGACTCTCTATCACTCTATTAAAAATCTATCCTTAGTAGCTCCTTAGAAGCCTCTCTCTCTTGCTCTTTATCACTCTCTATTAAAAATCTCTCCTTGTAGAGCAGCTCCTCTCTTAGAAGCATTTTCTCTTTCTCTCTCTTAGGATCCTCTCTTTCTTTCTCTACAAGAAGCCCCTTTCTTTTTTTCTTCAAAGCTTCACACTCTCTTAGAAGCCTCCCTCTACTCTTAGAAGGCTCTCTCCCTCTCTTGTAGATTCATCTCTTTATCTCTCTCTCCTAAAACTATCTCACTTTGAGTCCTCTTGCTCCCTCTCACTCTCTTAGAATCCTATCTCTTCCATAGCAGAATTAGAAACAAACCCATCGGTGTTAAACTTTGTCGAAACCTAGGGGTAATGTTATGATTTTGGCTTGATGATTGCTCAAAATTTGGATCAATTTTGTTTGGTCAGTTTGAAGTCAACGAGCCAATAATAATCTAAGAATTACTCAATTCAAAATTGATTTGCTCCAAGGCTGGATCGGATTGAGTTTGCTTAAGGTCAAATCTAAAAGTATATTTCTATATGTATGAATGCTTATATGTATTTAGATTTAAATGATTGTATAAATGCATCTATACATTTATAGATATGAATCTATATATATTGTGTGGATGTATTTATGTTGGAGTAAGACTTCACCTTAGAAGATCTTAAATTAATAGAGATTTGATTGTTTTTTTGGTCAAATTGAACTTGATTGAAGTTACCGAACCATGTCTACTGACTACCTTGTATCTTGATCATATTGTGCTAATCTATAACCAAACCTGGCTCTATTAAAAATCAGACTAAATGACTTTGATCCGATCTTATGCTGTGGTTGGATCAGTTTGAGATTGGATCATTAACAATCCTACTTGGGAGCAGAAGAGTCTATTTAACTCAGATTATGTGCCCTAAAGGGCTGGTTTTGAACTTTAGAGTCTAAAAGCAGCAATGCCAAACAAACAACTCAGAGCATATGGATTGAGTGACCGAGAGTGATTTCACGAAGTACCTGCTTGTGACTCTTTGTGTAGGGACTTTGATTGAGCTTCTCTTGTTGTGATATTTGGTATTATTTCATGAATTATATATTTTAACGGGTTGGAGAGTTTAAAATCCTATTGATATCTAAGTACATCCCACGTGACAATCTAATAAATGCACCAATTTATTGAAACAATTTTTTTTTTATTTTCAAATAATCAAATGAGCTCTAAAAATCATTTGTGCTTCCTCAGATTATTGTGGGTGGAGCATAAACTCAATAAGACCATCAGGAACTATAAGATCTCACGTGCTTAGAATAAAGGCTCAGTAATTGACTGAACCTTAGACTAACTGTGAGCTTGATGACTGTCCTGTTTGTAGATCATGCTCTGGGGAATTTAAGACACTCAACAGCAGGAATAGCAAATTAAATGCATCCCATCCACGTGAATTGTTGAAATGTTCAAGTAGCTAGTCACTGCAACTTGCTCTCAACTATGCACCCCAATATTTTTTCATATTCCATGACCTTATCTAGTTGTAAAAATTGAATCTGAGGAGTTTTCTACCAATAATTGTTGATATTTATAGGCCTTCCAATGAGGTAGATTGCCAGTCTTATGCATATGGAGGGATGCAAAGAACAAATCCATTTAGTGATGCCCGAGTAAAAGTGAGCTCTGTATTTTCTTAGGAGGGTGAAAACTGTTAAAATATTACTTTCTATTGAAAAAGTATTGTCTCTAAATTTGATATTGATAAAGGAACTACATGAGTGGAGTTTCTTCCTTGAATTTCATAGAATTGCTGAATGTGCTGGTATTATAAATAAGCATTGAACTTCTGATATGCTTTGAAGTAGTATGACCCTTTATCTAAAATGATTTGTTTTAGGAATGCTTAAAACGTGAGGGCATATGCAACTGTTGAGTTCATAATAAGAGAAATGAAGGATCTAGTTAGGTTGAAACATGGTTCAACGAATGCTTAAATGAGCTCTAATTAACTTGATTGAACTCCAAATGAGCTTTAGAAGGTTAAATGAAGATTGTACATGCTTTGGCCAAATTGGACTAAAACAAGCCTAAATTGTTTTAACAGAACCCAAGATTGGGTAAGACTGAACTGGCCTACATGGGCCTATCCTTATTCCTAACAGGTTTATGCCTCCTTTAGGAAGATTGGCAGTGGTGCAAACTCCATGACTTCCTTTGGCTGTTGAGTGTTGGTGGATCAACCCTAATAGAGAATTGAAATAGAATTGAATCTTCTTCTTTACAAAATGTGGGAAGAATGAAGTGTTGTTTGTTGTCACAACCCATGATAAGTTATATCATGTTGAATGTTGATAGGCCAAGCCCAAAATTAAAATTTTGAGAATTTTTAGATTTTTCTTTAAAGTAAATAAACCACAGAGCTTTTAATTAACTTCTGGTAAGCAGAAAAATAAAGTTATCCATAATTTTTTTTTCTTTTCATTTATCATCAAAATGTCTATGCTACAACTATATACTACAGTGCATAGTTATAAATCAGAATAGAACAAATAAATAAATAAATAAATAAATAAATAAATAAAAAGTTTTAACTATACAAAAAATTGAAAATATCTATACATATTCAAACAATCAGAACTTGGGACTACAACTACTCAACTGGCTCTTTCCCCTTTGCCTAACTTGAAACAGAATACAGAATAGGTGTGAGCCAACACAGCTCAGCAGGGCACACCCACATATTTGAATTTCTAAATATTTCACTTATTATACATTCAATTGAGTTTTTAAAGAAGTTAGTAATAATTCATTATACTAAATAGAATAATACTTGCAGTTATCAGAAATCTAAATAATAATGCAGAAAAAGTAAATAAATAAGTACTCAATATATTAGAACAAAAAAATTAATAGATTTCTCTCGGACTACTTATACCTTCTATCAAAAACAGATATCAAAATTCAAGATTTTATAACTCATTATGCTAACATATCAAAAAATAAGCCCTTATGACTCCTTATGCGTAGCACATATCAGATATTCATAAATTCAAGCCTTTATGACTCTATGCATCCCGCATAACATAATATTCTCCAACATTAGACTTTCACAAAATCACACATTTCAACCGGACAAGCATATATATCATTGTATTGTAGTAAATAATATAAATATATTACAAAACATTTTATCGGTGGGCAATAGATTCAACTATTGAGTTTAATTTTACTATTTCAGAAGTTCATCAAATTATCAGGGATTGTTTAGAACATTATTTTGAAGTTTAATTACTATAAAATTATTTTTTATGATGAAAGTTAGTTTCTAAATTTATAAGAATAACACAATTTTCAAATTATTAAGCAATTTTTTTTTAAGAAAAATATCTAAATATTCATAATTGTTTTATCTACAATATATAGAAAGCCGCACAATAAACGTTTAGCTCATGTAAAGTTATCCTCATTTTTACGATACGAAATTTCCAATTTAAACAAGAAAACTCCATAATTTTTGTATTTTTGAATGTTGAGATTGACAGAATGTAATATACCTCGATCCAAACAACTTTCATAACTGGACCGACAGTAGAAAATTTATCAAAGTCGTCCAAAGTAGATGTTCTCCCTCTTTCCTTCTCTCTCTGCACGACTAAAAGGGGGTTTAAATTTTTAATAAAATGAGAGTGAAAATTAATATTTTTATAAAAAATTAATCTAGTGATGCGGCGCTCCAACGTACAACTTTGTGGTGCTCTCCACTAAAGAGCATAGCATTGCAACTCCCGGATACAGTGCTTCACTGTTAGCTAATTTTCTAAAAATTAGTGGAGAGCTCAATGTCGCAGCACTGCTAACCTAGCGATGTAGCAATCCCAAGAGAAAAAAATTACATTTTACATACATGCACACAAACCCCTGAGACTCATTTTAGAATAATTTTAGACACCCATATGCATAAAAAACACTCACTCACTTATACAGGAGGTATAAATGTAGAGATTTCAATGAGTTACCCTTACCAGTTCGGGTCAGAACAGGTACAATTGCGTGTTGCCACAATGAATAATACATTTATGGTTTGGAAGTATAGTGGTAGGGGGAATAGAGAGTTGGATATAAAGTTGTAGAGAGAGGAAGAGAGTTACTTATAAAACGAGTGCGCAAGTGGGGAGTGGAGAGTGGAAGGGAGAAAAGTGATAGGTTGCACGGCCTTAAGAAAGGGAGAGGTGGAGCCATGGTAGGGAAAAGGGAGAAATGATAATAGGAAGAGGGAAAAGCTTGCAAGAGCAACTTTTATTTAATAATTATCAAATCTTATATAAGCCTACTTTCCCTTCATATTAAGGAGGGAGCAAATACAATTATATAGTTTAAATCAAAATATAATTGCATCTAATGTAAATAAGTGATAACATCATCACCCACTTCGAGATCGCTAGATTTAAGTTCGAAAGCCTGTCTTTAATAAGCTATATGCTCTTGTAGGGTGTACTTCCCTTGGCACATGTAGAACTTGCCTCTTAAAATTTGTTTAGATCCTGCAACTCTATAAGATTTGTCATTTAAGGTCATGGATTCATTAAGGATTGGTTTCATATATATTAATTGAAGAATTTCTTTTGCAGTGGCAAGACATCTATCTTGCCAACTAGGAGTCATATAAAGCCACAAGTAATCATGTTAGCAATATGTTTATTTGAGTTATTATGAATACGAGCAACAATTACAGTAGTCATTATTTTATGAAGTATAATTAATTCACTTTTCATATAAAACCACTTATGTTCTATTTTATAAACACAATCACCATCATAATCCATTCGAACAATAGTAGACCGTACATAGAGTTAGTTGTTGATGATATTAGCAATCATATTCTCTTAGGATAATATTTCATTTTGAAAACTTCTAGTTCATTATACTATTCTAATGCCTAAGACTATTTTCATCATCAATCAATTTTGATATATTATCCAAAGTACTCTAAGACAATCTCTTGATTAATATTTAATTTTGTATGCTTTTAAGTTTTCTAAGAAAAGAAATAAGAGAAATAAGGATTTGACTCAAGTGAAGTGTATTAAGGATAAATATAAAAAACATATTTTTATTAGAAGAGAATATTCAACATAGATGGATGAGAATTATGAAAGTACGTTTGACTTTAGTGACCTTAGCACTCTAAATATAAATAAAATTTTTTGTTTTTATCAATTGTATTAGTAAAACAAAGTTATAGAGGCTTTAAAGAAAATGAAATGTGAAAAAACTGTTGGACCTCTCCAATAGAGGTATGGAAAAATTTAGGAGATGAAGAAATTTGTTAGCTTACAAAATTTTTTAATATCATTTTGAGAACTAAGAAGATGTTAGATGAGTAGAGAAATGTTGAGGATGATGAGGAGTAAACACTATAATAACGAAACAAGTAAGAAAGAAAAAACAACAGAAAAGTAAAGGATACCAGGATTTAACGTAGAAAAATCTAAAATAGGGAAAAAATCACGAAGCCACACCACACCAAGAAATACACTATAAAAAATTGGAGAAATAAGTACTGATCTCTCTTCTCTCTCACTCTCTTCTCACATGTACCATTCTCAATATCTACATTCTCAAAATATAAGAGAAAGCTAAGTAAAATAATAACCCCAAGGGATGCAACCTTTTAAAAAAACGAGAAAGAAAACCGTCAGGTCCGTCTCACAGCGTTACGACGCTCAAGTCTATCTTGGGTTGTAGCAGCGCCGTATCTATACTGCTGCAACTAGGGCTATCAATATCGGGTTACGGGTCAGATTCGGGTCTAACCCGAAATTGACCCGACACATTACAGGTCAACCCGAATTACTTTCTAACTTTATTTTGCAGCTTTGAGTCTTTTATATTTTTACATGTATTTGGTAGAATTAGAAGTTGTATTAAACTTGTGGGGTTTGGACTAAAAGAAGAGGTGGATCAAAAAAGATATACATGTGGAAGGCGATGCCTGAAGATCTACCTGGAAGCTGAAGTCTGAAGACCCCCACAAGTAAATTATGTAAGTAAATATTTGATTAGGTTATATAATGGCAGGCAGCTCAACTATCAAATCTGGTTGTAATAACTTTGACTCTATAATTTACATTCAGTTTGTTTGATTTATACATTCAAACATGTTTTGGTCTGCTTACCTGATCGTGCACTAGAAAATGCTTTCTTTTTTTAGGTTTCTTCCTTGTTTTGCTTGGGGGTAGCCTAAACTTTTGATACGGTAGACTCTTAAGACAAAAATAAGCTTCTGCCCATTAAGATGTAAGCAATTTAAAAATCAAATTATAATTACATGTCTCCCTTTTAAGGAGCCAAGTTTTCCAAAACCTAAATTGATCATGCATAGCCCAAATATGTCGCATATAGAAAGCCCTTACTTAAGGACTAGATAACAAAAATCTATTTTCTTTGCGAGTCATTATTATGTATGCCCATCATAATTAGGTATCTTAACCTCAAAGCAAAGTTGTAAGCCCTATTTTTTAAATAAAAAATAGCCTCCCTACTCTTCATATACATGGAGACCATAAATCATGGTTTTAAAAGCGATTATGTGAGTTTAGCTAGTAGCCCTTTTCAGGATGGCAATAAATTCAGAGGTCGGGCTGGCTATGTCTTATGTAATGTATAGTTTGTAAGCCCTTTTGCACTCCGTTAGAGTTAGATTTGAGGTACTACCTCTTGGTAACCCTTACCTTAGTTTTAGGATCCGAGGCAATAGTTGATTCCAATCACCATTCAAGTCCTCATCTTCCGGGCGATTCCTCCAATGTATGTTATTGGAATGTAAGCCTCACCATCTAATGAAAATATCAACTTATACAAAAATTAGATTCCTAAAATGTAAAGTCTTCATCTTTTTTATACCGTAGTCGATCATAAAGTATTCGTTTGAGGACAACAAAAATTCTCCAACAAAAGGTTGTATATCTTGGAGATCTCTTTCTTGGTGCACGATAGAGTCCTTGATGCAAAACTATAATGCTTAGATGATATTTGATGTAGGATTTTGCACGCTTAAATTTTAGAGAACAATAGTAAACAAACTTATATTGATTTTAAGCGATAAGACAAAATAATAAGGCGATAAAACAAGCTTAGGCCAAATCACATGCGTAGTTGTTAAGATCCTAAAATAGTCAATTACTGAAAACGTGGCATACATGGAAGGTTTTCATCAAAAATCCTTATGCTAACAATAAGATTAATTACTAAGAAATGTCCCTCACTCAACTCTCTAATATACTAGGCTTTAGCAGAGAGATTAGCAAGAGTCTTTATGAATCGATTATAAACCACAATTGAAAAGAGACTAGAAAGGTAAAAGAGCTGGAGGAAGAGTTTACCCAAAGGAACAGAAGATATGAAGTTTCAGTGGTTGTTTGGGTGTTGGAGAGGAAGTGGACGACAACCAAGAACCTTGCTGACGGTGTGGGCAGCAATCTGAAATGTCAGGACAGCACAAGAAGATCTCCCAAGCGGCTGGACAGCAGGAAGAGGTGCAGAATTTCTCTAGACAACAATTTGCACTGCTGGGGAACACCTTGGGCAGCTTCTATGAAGTATTGGGAGCTTTGAACCACATCATATGACCTTCAGGAGTACAGGACAGAAGGTCCATATTGTTGTAACATATGGACAGCCAGCAGAAATCACAGGGGAATGAGAAGAGAACGTGGGGAAGAGCTTGGGACGGGGCGGTTGGAGCTGGGACAGGTTTGGAAAGGGAAATTAAAGAATATCTTGGAAGGATTTTGATTGGGAGGGGGAAAGGGGGGCGGCAGCTTAGGTTAGGGTGGGGTGGGAAATTAGAGGGAGTAATTAGGGGGATTAAGTGGATTGGAGAGAAGAGGTTGAGGGAATTAGGGAATTAATTCCTTGATTTGAACCATGTTAGGAAAGGAATTAATTAAGGGAGGGGAGCATGGGGCCGGCCAAGAGAGAGGGGGAGGAAGGTGTCTAGGTTCAATGTATGTGGCCTAGGGATCAATTAATCAATTAATTGCTGATTTGATTAATTGATAGATTGAAGAAAGTTTCCAAAAACTAATGATATTAATTAAGAAAGATTTTGAAATTCAAATTGGATCAAATTTGAATTCAAACTTCTTTCCAAATTAAAGACAGTCTAAATTAGGAAAGAGGGGTTTTTGGAGGGAAGTGGATTTAGGAAAGAGGTGGCCAACGGGTGGGTTGATCCCTGGAGGTTCTCGACCAATGGGAGGGAGGAGGAGGGGAGGGGTGGTGTTGGCCGGCGGTGAAGGAAGGGGTGGGGGTGAGAGGGCCGATGGCTATAGAAGGGCAATCCCTTTGGAGACCGGCGGATGGAGGGAGATTCAGAGATGGCAGCGGCTTAGGGGACAAAGCTTCGGCCGGACGGTGGGAGGAAGGGGAGGGAGAGAATAATAAGATCAAGGTAGAAATGAACCAGGAACCCGGACATTTCCAAGGTATGTAGGTGATCCGTTCTCCCTTTCCTAAGGATTTTTCTCCATAGCTCTGAAGCTCTCACAAAACTTAAGAATGCAGGAATTTTCTTTGATAATCATTCATTAATCTCAAAAGAAACATATGGGGCATATATATAGCCTCCTACAATGAAAGGAAAATAAAGACAACATTGCCCCTAGGAGGCGTACATATGACAAAGCCCTTAAATAAGGGCAAAATGGGAAAACCTACTAAAACAAATACATAAAGCAAATAAATAAAACAAATACATATGCAGACTCGAAAGTAGATCAGCGCGATCGTGGCCGTTAATCGTCGACCATATTTCTGAAAGATAGTTCGGGATCTGATGTCCGCATCAGTCCTCCATAGAGCTTTGGGAGGAACTAGTTTTAGACATTTTTTTGCGGCAAATAATAATGATAAATGCTATATTAATCATGGTAGTAGGGCCCAGGGAAGTAATGAAGACTGCATTGGTTATAAGAGTAATGACTATAATAAGAGAAGGCTGGCAATGAAGGCCGCTTTCTCCTCTCCACTTCCTTCTCTTTAAACTCTGAATGACAATGGCAAGGAAGGCCAATGGTGGAACTCATGGATTATATCTATTTAGTCTTTGATATCATGTTAAATTTAGATAAGTGGAGAGGGAAAAGGCTTAATTTAATTGCTCAAACCTGTCCCCATTTATAGATCTATATAAGATATCTTAATAAAGAAACAAATAATTACAGAATCATACATAATTGCTCTAATATAATCATTCCCAAATCAGCCACCTAAATATGGAAGGAGATCGGCGCAATTCAGGTGAGCCTCCCACGGATCTCCATCCTAGCCGTGGGATCAAAATGCCAAGGGACGGCTGGGATTTAACTTAATCCACTATTTTTGTCTCGTGCATCTAAGGAACCTATGCACATAAACAAGATAATGGAACTGTAAGGAGTAGAGGGCTGAGTGACACTCCCTTTTATTTTCTTAAGATGGATTTGTAAATCATTGATTCGATGCAAATGAACTTTGCTAGTATAGGTTAAAGAATGGAGCCCATCTTTGGCAGGCGCTAGTATTAAGTACATGCAATAATGTGGGGCCCAAATGCCTTTTTTTTTGTAGGTGCTAGCATAGGTGAATGCATAATGGAGAAACCCTAAAGATCCAACTTTGGTGGGTGCCAACTTAAGATGCTTATCAGATGTAGGGTTCACACATCCATTTTTGCAGGAATCGATACCAACACTTATTAACTCTACGGCTCCTAAATGCCAAAACTTGGCTCATGTAGCTCTACACATGCAATCCTTAAGGACAAAGGCCACCCTAGCTTAAACAAAGCTATTCTTTAACAAACTTTGTAAGAGATAATTTATGTCAAGGAAAGCCTTTCTAGACCTAACATCAAATGAGAATCATCCCGAGATCACATCTCCAAGAATAATCTTCAACTCATTGATCTAAATCAAGGCCATCTATGATATCTCAGTGTATATTTTTTTTGAGGATGTCAAAGTTAATATCCTGAGAATTGTTGTAGTTTGAGAATATCAAAATTTGACAAATTGTTATTAAAGATGCTTCAGATGCTCAACTAGCCTCTCGGGCAAAGTGATATTGTAGTGCCTCACACTCCTCCCAAGTGGATGCCATTTCTAAGGCATTGCCTGGGTGATTGCCTTGATGTAATGCGCTAGGCAATAAGTTGCAAGCCTCTTTCATGTAATTTATTATTATCATCATTTAAAAGAATACATAATGAAAATATACAATTTTGAGACTATTATTTAAATAATACATTATGATAAAATATTGAGGAACTTCAAAAGGTTTCATCTAAGAAGGACTAAATGACAAAAATAGAAAAGACAGGATGACTATAAATCTAGTGAGGAACAAAGTATATAGGTGATGAATAAGATTAAATAGATAATATTAAAGATTCGATAAATCTTAGATTACGGAAATTACAAACTTAATTATTTATCTAATTGTTTAAACTATAAACAAATCTTTTAGGCCTTGTGGGTATTTGAAACAAAATAAAACTTGAAATGTTTTTTTTTTTTCCTATTAATGTGCAATATTTTACTATGATGATTATCATATTATAATCTCCAAATGTATTTCTCATAATTCAAATAAGTAAAAATTTTATGTGCCTTAGCTTAGGAGAGCATAACCGCATATCGCTTAAAGAGAGCTTAGCAACTTGAGCACTAGGAATTTACATTTTTCTTGGAGAGAGCAATGCCTTTAATATCATTAGTTGGGTCATAAATTCTCAATCTAGCAATCAAATTTTCTCCAAGATTTGTAAAAAGAACACAATGATCCATGATCAATTCATAGGAAATATATTCGTATTCCTTACAAGAGACTAAAAAATTGTGAGGCAATTGGTACATATTTAAAATTATTTTGGTTTTAGATTAATCCCTATAGCTCATTTAAGAGTTTCAATATTTGTACTTCCACACTCACAATGTAATAGTAGCAGGACAATGCAATGGTCCTTTTGATTCTACATTGTTGAACCGCCTCAAGATCTATGGTGGTCATTTAATTAAACTCAAGGTAATCGATGCTAATCTGGGGCTTCAACTGAAATTTGGCGATCCAGCTCAAAGCTCCAGTAACAATCTCAAATCCATCAACATAAATTGAATGGCTTGATTTGAATCTCCAATCACATTAATCTTAAAACATAAATGTTTCATTTGCTTGTCCGTTAACTCAAAGGTAAAATGGTCTAGCACCAATCTTAGAGTTTAGGTGTCTAAATCCTCAATCCTACTTCAACTAGAGGGCTAGAATGTTCTCGACCAAGTGGCATTTTTATCCATAATGAATCTTGAAGACAGTATTTCCCATACGTGTATCCACCTCACAAAATGTACCAAACTATCCTTCAGTCACACTATTATAAATATCCTCCTTAGGAAGGCAAAGCACTTTAAATTATGTTCAAAACTCTATAATTCCTTAGAAAATATTTAGTTGAGTTGTTTCGAATCTTTTCCAATTTTTCCTAGTTGAGTTGTTTCAAATCTTTAGGATTTGACCCACTTCAAATCTTTTCCAACACATAACATAAATTATATAATAATAATAAAAAATAGTAGCATGTTTTTGTTCAGAAAGCTTCATTTTTCCTAATTTATCTACATGCTAGCATTTGTTGACTGTTATGCCGGTCCAGCTTGGACCGGCTCTACCTGGACCGGCCCAGCCGGTCCAGTTCTATTCGCGACGGACGCAGAGGAGCCGCGCGGAAGAGAGAGGGAGCCAGGGAGTGGGGTCCACTTGCAATTCAAACATGGGTTAAGTGTTTTTGGAGGGAGAAGGAAGGGTAGAGTAGTCCTTTTGCTTTTAATTTGAATTAGATTGTATTAGTAGGGAGTTATGAGGGGAGGAGGTTTTCATCTTGATTTGGAATGAGTTTTGTCTTCTAGGTTTTCTTGCTTGGGCTCTTGGCGTTGCCGGAGATCGTTGGAGAGTTTTTTCCTTCCTCTCGAATTGAAGGAAAGTTGTATCTTGCAAGTGCTTTTCATCCTTTATTGAAATAAAAGCGTTTGCATCGTTTTTTTTCTACGTTTCTCCCTACGTTTTCTCTCAGTTTTTTTCACTGTTTGAGCTGTGTTCTTGCTGCGGACAGCAGTTTACTTGGCTTAGGTATTTGATTTGGGTTAGGTTTACTTGTGCAAACGAGTATTTCCTATCAAATTGGTATCAGAGCCAAGATCCGGACGGTGGGGGGCTGTTTTCCACTGTTTCGCTGCAGATTTTTACTTTTCGGAAGAGATCCGGAGACCATTTCGTGGTTCCCATGGCATCTAAACGTGTAGAAGTCTTGGAGACCGAAGTGGGTCAATTTAAGGCGGATCTGGAGGAGAAGATGGCGACGTTGAGTGAGAATATGGAAGGAAAATTCATGGCATTGGAGGAGATGATGAAAAAGTTGTTGGAAGGGCAAGCAAGAGCTGTGCCAGCGGAGGAAAGAGGAGAAGGTAGTGGGAGCAAGGGTAAGGAGAAGGCAAGGCCGGAAGGGGAAGAGGAGGTGGAACTGCTTGGTAGCAACGGAAGAATGCTGCATCGGGAGTCCATCAGGCGGGAAGAAGGAGAGGATGATTGGCGTCGTCGGAGGCCCGACCCAGTGGACCGGCCATGGGGGATCCATAACCACCATGGCGGGGCGCGAGGGGAAGATGGCTATCGACGGCCGAGGAGGGATGATGAGCCCCGATATGGAGAGAGAGGAACTTGGGAAGATCCCATTGCTTGGGACAGAGGAGGTCATGGGGGAAACAGGGCGTACGGGATGGACACGAGGGCCAGGAAGCTGAAAATGCCAGTTTTCGAAGAGGGGAATGTGGATGAGTGGATCCACAAGGTGGAGAGGTATTTTGCAGTGAATGGCCTGATGGAGGAGGAGAGATTGATGGCGGCTAGTATGTGCTTGGAAGGGGCGGCTTTTGCCTGGTTCAAGTACATGGATAAGTGGGATCCGGTGAGGACTTGGAGGGATTTTAAGGAAGCTATCAGGGAGAGATTCAGGGGGAGCAGCCCATGGGAGATCTCCGAGCAGTTCTATGCCCTCACTCAGGAGGGAACAGTGGAGGAATACAGAAAGAAATTTGAGAGTCTGGTGGGAGACATGGAGGGCTTATCGAACAGCACGTTGGGGGGGAACTTCATGAAGGGGCTCAAGCCAGAAATTAGAGATGCTGTGAAGGTCATGAGACCGAGAGACCTGAGGGAGGCAATGGAGTTGGCTCAGCTGGTGGAGAACCAGAAGACCAACGCTCGAAGTTGGAGGAACAACCACTCAGGAGGTCCCACCAGGACCACTACCTCTTACTTGGCTCCAAAAGGGCCAAGCCCTAGTGTCCCTAGAGAGAGTGGAAAGGAGAAGAGCGGAGTGACTAGAACTGCAGGAAGCTTCAAGAAATTGACTGAGGAGGAGATGCAGGAGAAGAGGGCCAAGGGCCTTTGTTTTAGATGTGAGGAGAAGTTTGTTCCAGGGCATAGATGCAAGGATCGCGCTCTTCGGGCTCTCACCGTCTATATAGACGAGGCGCCTGAGGAGGGTGATGATTCTGAGGAGGAGCAGAGTGACCCCCAGTTGGAGGTGGCCGAGGTATCCCTCAATTCAGTGATGGGATTTACTCCTAGTCATACTATGAAGGTGAAGGGGAAGATCCATGGGAGGGAGGTAGTAGTACTGATCGATAGTGGGGCAACCCACAATTTCATATCCACCCAGGTGGCGGAGGAGCTGGGGATAGAGCCTACTGAGACAGGCAGTTATGGGGTGATGATGGGGACAGGAAAGATTGAGTCTAGCACGGGGATCTGCAAGGGAGTGGAGATGAGCCTACAGGAGATCAGGGTGGTAGAGGATTTCCTACCCCTGAGGTTGGGTAGCACCGATGTCATTTTGGGCATGAAATGGCTACAGACCTTGGGTGAAACCAAGGTGAACTGGGGAACCATGGTGATGGAACTGATGGTAGAAGGCAAGAGGGTGAAGCTGAGGGGGGAACCAGGTTTGTCCAGAGCTGGAGTGTCACTCAGGTCGATGGTGAAAATTATCCATGAGGAAGGAGGAGGTTTCCTGGTGGAGTTGCAGAGCTTGGAGGATCAACAGCAGGGGGAAGAAAAACACATTCCTGCGTTAGTTCAGCCCTTTCTACAGGAGTTCGAGGATGTGTTCCAACCTCCGGTGGGACTCCCACCTGACAGAGAGCGGGAGCATCAGATCATCCTGAAAGAGGGAGTCTCCCCTATCAGTGTGAGACCTTACAGATACCCTCAGGTGCAAAAAGATGAGATTGAGAAATTGGTGGGGGAAATGCTAGAAGGGGGGATCATTCAGCCCAGTGTGAGCCCTTTCTCTAGCCCAGTTCTGTTGGTGAAAAAGAAGGATGGGAGTTGGAGGTTCTGTGTTGACTACAGAGCTCTCAACAAAGAGACAGTGCCTGATAAGTTTCCCATCCCTGTTATTGACGAGTTGATGGATGAGCTGCATGGAGCTGCTTTGTTCACCAAAATTGATCTGAAGTCAGGCTATCATCAGATCAGGATGAGGAAGGAAGATGTGCAGAAGACAGCCTTCAGGACTCATGAGGGCCACTACGAGTTTCTGGTGATGCCTTTTGGCCTCACCAATGCACCAGCCACATTCCAGGCATTGATGAACCAAATTTTCAAGCCACACCTTCGCAGGTTTGTGTTGGTATTTTTTGATGACATTCTCATCTACAGCAGAACTGAGGAGGAACACCTGGAGCACCTGAGAGTGGTGTTGGGGGTGCTGAGGGAGCATCAGCTGAAGGCTAATTTCAAGAAGTGCGACTTTGCTCAGGCACAAGTGGAGTATCTGGGACACGTGATATCCCAGGAGGGAGTGGCTGCGGATCAGTCCAAGATAGAGGCAATGCTGGCCTGGCCTCAACCCAAGACCTTGAAGGGGCTCAGAGGATTTTTGGGACTGACCGGCTACTACAGGAGGTTCGTGAGAGGATACAGCACCATAGCTGGACCACTGACAGAGCTGCTGAAGAAGGATAATTTTGTATGGGGGGAAGCAGCTTCTGAGGCTTTTGAGAAGCTGAAGAAGGCCATGACGACGGTGCCAGTGCTTGCTCTGCCAGACTTCAATCAGGTGTTTGTGTTGGAGACAGATGCTTCAGGCTATGGATTGGGAGCAGTGTTGATGCAGAACCATAGAGCCATAGCTTACTTCAGTCAGATACTGTCATCCCGGGCTAGGCTGAAGTCAGTATATGAGAGAGAGCTGATGGCTATTGTATTGGCCATCCAAAAGTGGAGACCTTATTTATTGGGCAGACATTTTATTGTCAGAACTGATCAGAGAAGCCTGAAGTACTTGTTGGAACAGAGGATGGTCACAGAAGAGCATCAGAGGTGGTTATCCAAGCTGTTGGGATATGATTTTGAGATCCACTATCGGCTAGGGCTAGAAAATAAGGCAGCGGATGCCTTATCACGCTGTATGGAGGAGTTCCAGGGGATGGCGGTATCAGTACCTGTTCTGATAGATTGGGGAGCCATCAAAGAGGAGAGCATCCAGAATGAGGAGCTAAGGAGAATTAAAGAGGAGGTGCTATCAGATGAGAACAGCCACCCAGGCTACTCAGTGGTGGGAGAAAGACTGTACTATCAGGGAAGGAGTGTGATCCCTAGGTCTTCCATTCATATTCCCCAACTGCTACAGGAGTTTCATGGGAGTGCCATAGGTGGGCATTCAGGAGTGCAGAAAACTTATAGTCGAATTGCTGCTGAATTGTACTGGAAAGGGATGAGGAAAGACATATAGGAGATGGTAGCTAAGTGTGACACCTGCCAGCGGAACAAGTACATGACGATGGCACCAGGGGGATTACTACAGCCTCTGGCCCTACCAGAGAAGGTTTGGGAAGAGATTACTATGGATTTTATTGATGGGCTTCCAAAATCAGAAGGGTACACGGTCATATTTGTAGTGGTTGACAGATTGAGCAAATATGCTCATTTCATTCCCTTGAGACACCCATACACTGCAGTATCAGTAGCAACAGCTTTTGTGAGAGAGATAGTCCGCCTGCATGGGGTACCTGAGTCTATTGTTTCTGATAGGGACAAGGTGTTCCTGAGCCGTTTTTGGAGGGAGTTATTTAGGATGCAGGGCACAGTGTTGAAGAGAAGCACAGCATATCATCCACAGACTGATGGGCAGACGGAGGTGGTGAATAGAAGCTTGGAGACATACTTGAGATGCTTTGTGTCTGAGACACCGAAGCAGTGGGCCAAATGGCTGGCCTGGGCAGAATACTGGTACAACACCAACCCTATCACTCGGCTACCAAGATGACACCTTTTAAGGTGTTATATGGAAGAGACCCCCCACACCTAGTACACTACAGCCATAGGAGTACCCCTGTATCTGCAGTGGATCAGCACTTGAAGGAAAGAGATCAAGTGTTGGACGAGCTCAAGAGGCATCTTCTCAGAGCCCAACAGATTATGAAGAAACAGGCGGACAGTAAAAGGAGGGATATACAGTTTGGAGTGGGAGACAAGGTCTACTTGAAGCTCCGACCTTACAGACAGAGGACTATAGCCCAAAGGAGAAATGAGAAGCTAGCAGCGAGATATTTTGGCCCTTTCGAAGTAGAGGAGAAAATCGGGGAGGTGGCATACAGATTGAGGCTTCCTCCAACAGCCAGAATACATCCCGTTTTTCATGTATCACAGTTGAGGAAAGTGGTGGGGGAGCATGCAGTAAGCCCAGAGCTGCCCAGCACATTGAGGGAAGACATGGAAGTGACACTGGAGCCTCTAGCGGTAGAAGGAGTGTGCGCATCAATGAAAAGGGGGAAAAGGAAGTGAAAAATTAGGTGGAGCGGCCTCCCAGATTATGAGGCCACATGGGAGCCATTGGAGAGGATTGCAGTGCAGTTTCCTGCCTTCCACCTTGAGGACAAGGTGGTACTTTGGGAGGGGGGTAATGTTATGCCGGTCCAGCTTGGACCGGCTCTACCTGGACCGGCCCAGCCGGTCCAGTTCTATTCGCGACGGACGCAGAGGAGCCGCGCGGAGAAGAGAGAGGGAGCCAGGGAGTGGGGTCCACTTGCAATTCAAACATGGGTTAAGTGTTTTTGGAGGGAGAAGGAAGGGTAGAGTAGTCCTTTTGCTTTTAATTTGAATTAGATTGTATTAGTAGGGAGTTATGAGGGGAGGAGGTTTTCATCTTGATTTGGAATGAGTTTTGTCTTCTAGGTTTTCTTGCTTGGGCTCTTGGCGTTGCCGGAGATCGTTGGAGAGTTTTTCCTTCCTCTCGAATTGAAGGAAAGTTGTATCTTGCAAGTGCTTTTCATCCTTTATTGAAATAAAAGCGTTTGCATCGTTTTTCTACGTTTCTCCCTACGTTTTCTCTCAGTTTTTTCACTGTTTGAGCTGTGTTCTTGCTGCGGACAGCAGTTTACTTGGCTTAGGTATTTGATTTGGGTTAGGTTTACTTGTGCAAACGAGTATTTCCTATCATTGACACATGGATTATGTTGCACTATTTTATCTTCAATCCTTACATGAGCTTGTATGTGCTTTCTAAATGTTTGTTTCTAGTTGGAAACAGGAGCATATGTGCATGTTGCTCTTTCCTTCAAAGTTGACGTGATTATTTTTTTCATTATCAGTACATGAGAAATTGCTTCGGACCAGTGAAGACTTCGTTTGGCCTGTTGATGGGACCTTCCATGGGCGTTTCATTATTGACGTAGAGTTTCTGGAATTGAAAATCTCCCCCTTAAGTGTAAGAACTACATTTATTTCTTTGGCGTGTGGCCTTGTATTAGTTATTTGTTATCATTTCCTTGCATTACTTTGACAATAATCTATTAATTAATAATTTCCTTCATCTCGGCAAAACTAAGGCATGCTGTTTGATAATTTTTGGAATTAATCTAAAATGGATGTTGGAGTGGCATATAATGCGAATGATAGGCTTGATGTGTGGCAAAATTAGAAAGAGTATGTTAAAGAATCACTAATTACATTAGAGGAATGAAAATATGATTGTTGAAGATAGAAAATGCATTCGTTAGACGAGCATAGAAAATAGTGCTGGAAGATTATCAAGGAAAGTGTCTAGAATTAAGTTAACATGTATACAACCTATTCAAAAAAATTGCGAATAGGTTTAACACATTAGGAAGCACTCAATGGTATCGAATGACAAATGTGTACTCCTAAAAGAAAAACCAATTAGTTAGGATAAAGCTATTGATGTTAATGCCGATCATAATGATGTGTCTTGAATGGAGGTAATTGATGAACTTAGTAATCATATTCTCCTTCTTCCATAAGATTTACCTTTTCATTTGATCAGCCAAACCTTATCACCAAAAGGCTTTCTGGAATTTAACGATTGAATTCATTGTCAGCTACAGATCAGAAGCTACTATTTATTTTTTCTTTTCATTGACATTTGACAATACAGGGAGGTGAACTCTGTTCGATCTGGCCTAATAAAGAAATGATGCAGAATGCTGCAAACAAGGGTGGTCTCCATTGCCTGTCCCGCATGCTTGAAGAAGATATTCATTCAGATGTCACTATAAACACAGCCGATGGAGTACTAAAAGCCCACAAAGCTGTTCTATCGGCATGCTCCCCTGTTTTTGAGAGCATGTTTCTGCTCGATCTAAAAGAGAAAGAATCTTCTTCAATCAACATTGAAGATATGTCACCGGAATCCTGCTCTGCTCTCTTAGGATACATTTATGGTTCCATAAATCAAGAAGATTTTTGGAAGCACAGGCTCTCATTGCTTGGTGCAGCTAATAAGTATGATATTGCGGCACTAAAGGATTGCTGCGAGGAGAGCCTTCTTGAGGATCTGAACGCTAGTAATGTTCTTGAGAGGCTCCAAGCAGCTTGGCTTTACCAGCTTAATAAGCTAAAGAAAGGGTGTCTGATGTATTTATTTGATTTTGGGAAGATATATGATGTCAGGGATGAAATCAATGGCTTATTCAGACATGCGGACAGAGACTTGATACTGGATATGTTCCAAGAGATGATCACTCTATGGAGGCCTGCCTGATGGTTATAATTTTGAGTTGAGCAAGGCTTGTTGCATGGCCACTGTTCTGTCTAATTGATACAAACAAACCCTAAAATGTATATATTATGTTCGTGCTATATTTGTAGCTTGGTGTTTGCTCATATGAAAAGGATGTCATCACTTGAAGTCTTCTCTTTCCTAATGTAAATGATTTGCTTAAGTACACATATAACTGATATGGAAAGTAATGTCATTGAGCTGCAAATGTGCCAAATTTATGTTTCTGGTTAGGAGTTTTGTTGACTAAATGTCGTCTTCTGTTTATTTATTTTTTTTTTTTTTAATTTGATCATTGGAAGAGATGATTTTCAAATGGATAAAAATGAACTAATAGGAAAAGGAGGAATTGCCTCAATATTCAATTCAAATAGTAATGTGATATCTACACGATTTTATTATTTATATTTATAGAAAATAAGATTACATGAATACATATACAATAACATCAAGCTTTTTATCTCATTGTGGGGTCAGTTGCATGAATTCTTTTTCTCTATTGTGTCTTGTTAAGAGGTAATTTAGCATTTAAACCTATAAAGAAATATCATTTATAATATTTTCTAACCAAAACTTTTTAGGTTACCTCAAGCTTTCTTAACATAAGTTAAATCTAATACATCTACTTTTCTAATTTGGTCATCAAAAGGCCGCCATTTTATCTGACAAAGCCATCTAAGGCGACTCTAACTAATCTTATCTTTCCCTGGAGCTACTCCAACTTTTTCACGTATACGCTCATTTTGTATAATATCTCTAAGAGTAAAGCCACTGATCCCATGATTATTCTCATCTCTGCAACACTTAACTTAATATTATGCTTCTCATTTAATGGCCAACATTCTACACCATAAAACATTGCAGGTCTAACCACTATCTTATAGAAATTTTTCCTTAAGTTTGAGGGAGGATTTTTTATCACACAACAAGCCCGATGCATTCCTCCACTTTAACCATCCAACTTGAATTCTACTAATAATATCTCATCTATTTCACCATCACTTTGAACAATATATCCAAGATATTGAAAACGTGTACTCTTATTAATGACTTGATCACCCAAAGACATAATCCCCCTTGCTAGTTCTATTATTACTAAAATATTCAGTCTTAGATCTACTCGAATGAAAGTCTTTACTCTAAGGTTGAACTGCATAATTCAAGTTTACCTTCAACTCCCTCTCTAGTCTTATAAACAAGAAGTATATCATTAGCAAAAAGCATACACTAGGGTACAACCTCTTGCAAATGTCTAGTTAGAAGATCCATGACTAAGGCAAAAAGATATGGGCTTAAAGTTGATCCTTCATGTAATCCAATTGAAATAGGCAAATACTTGGTCAAACCACCTTGTGTTTGAACAAAAGTAACATCTCCTGCATACATATCCTTAAGGAATTGAATATAAGCATTATTAACCCCTTTCTTTTCTAAAACTCTCCATAACATTTCTCTTGGAACTTAATCATATGATTTCTCTAAATCAATAAATATCATATGTAAATTCTCTTTATTCTCTCTATACTTCTCCATCGAATCTCCCAATAAATATATAGCTTCCACAATAGACATACCCGACATGAAGTCAAATTGATTTTGAGAAACATTAGTATCACATCGTAGCCTATTCTCCATAACCAAGGTTATGAAAATTGAATCGGACAACGAACTGGAAGGAGAGATTTACGGTTAGACTGAGGTCGAACCCTGGTCAAACTGGATGACATAGTAAATAATGATATTATTATAAATTTATAAAATTAAAATAATAATATTACAATCTAACCTTAAAATTTTCATAATTCTAAGAATTTAGACTCATAATAATATGAAAATCTTACTAAACAATTTTCTCTCAATTATTCTAAACAATTTTATATTAATCTAACAAGTATTATTTATTTTAAATGTCATATATTATCTCTTAATATAATTAACATATTAAATAAATTAAGTAAAGTTAAATGATGAATATAATTATATATTATAATTAAATTATTAGACATAGTTTAATTATATTATATTTATGAATATCTAACAATTTAATTATAATTAACTTTTACATTTAATTATAGTGATAACAAATGAGGCTTATAGAAAAAAAACCAAATTGTGATTTTAAAATGAAGTAAAAAATTTTTTTGTTAAAAATAGAGCTAACCCCACCTGTCCAATTCAATTGAATGCCTTCGCCACTCCAATCAACCTCAGCTGCCGCGACAACCATAACACTGCCAACATTCCCACCATTGCCACCACACCTTCTTAACAGTGCATCCCTTCCACCATGTCAGTGACCACCATCAAAATAGCTGAGAGAAGTAATCCAACTCCCTGCCTCAGAAGTAGACTAAGATCTGTTTCTTGAATTATGATACACCTAAGAGCAAAGAGAAGGACCTAGTCGAGGAGAAACATGTCTTTGTTGCCTTCGCAATCATAGTGTGAATCCACTATTTCTCCTCTCGAATTGTATTTTTCGGCCTCCAAGCATTCTGTTCAGCTACAACAAAAGTAAGATTGGAATTTGCACCCAGAATAGGCCAAAGCAATCATAAATCCAGCTCGAGATGGATTTCTATTTCCATGTTGGGATGGATTTTTGTTTCCACACTAGTCACCATCGGAAGCTGCCCGATCACAAACTGCACAATTTTTCAAAATTGGCTTCAGTTCTATAGTTCAACTAGTTCCACAGTTTGACCCCTGATCTGAAGGTTTATAGTCAATGTTTTTATAAGACCGGTTCACGGATCAATTAGTTGAACCGACCAGCTCAACCAATTTTAAAAGCCATCATTTTAATGCAATGTATTAAAGGATTTATGCCATTGATTTTAACACAATATACAGGTTATACACATGGTGTGTATAAATTTTCCTTATGCACACCCTGTGTATAAGTTGTATACAGGGTGTGTATAAGCTTGTACACACCCTATACACAACTTACACATGAAGTATGTATAAATTCCCTTTATGCACACCCTGTGTATAAGTTGTATATACAGTGTGTACAAGCTTAAAAATATTAGCCCACATAAAAATGTACCCTTAATAGAAAATTATAATGAATCATTTTTTTAACCATCAATCATTACAATGAACCAAAATAAAAAATTACAATGAATCATCAATTATTATAATGAACCATTAATTATTATAATGAACCATCAATATAAGACTATAATGAACCATTAATTATTGCAATGAATCGTTTTGATTTAACTATCATTATTACTTTAAAGTTAAATTTGAAGCTGATGTTGCTTTGACACAATGATATCCATTATCATTCTCGTGTACTCAGATGTTGGCTGGCTGCTTGTTGATCTGTGTTTAAATTTTTTGTTGAAGCATTCAAATATGTTGAAAATTTTGAACTACCTTGAAGGTAAATAATGTTCTGTTATAGTTGCCTCTACAACAAGTATCTTTGTTAAAAAAAAACTAATCTTAGCAAAATATGCATTAACTCATAATGTATATTGAAAAGCAATTATTAGGTAAGTTACATCTTTACTTTTAGGTTTTTTCTTTTCCCAGTGGTCCTTCATCCTTGCATTAGAAATGCCTTTAGGCCAACACTTTGGTGGGTTTTTCAATTTTGTAATCCCATCCTATATATTGCCTACAAACTTGTAGTTCCTTCTCTTGCCATTAATGATCAAGTCTAAATTTTTAGACATGTCCTTTATTACAACCAGCATGTATTATTCTACCTCCTCATTCTCATGTGCTAGTTTAATATAAAAAATCGACTTATATGTTTTTTTAATATCATGCTACTTTTTTATTTTTTTAATATCATGCCACTTCGTATCTCATATGTTATGTATTTCTTTCCCAAATTTGATATGTGTGTGGATAGAATGCCCATGCTAAAATAATCCTTCTTAAATATTATTGATCACTTATCCCTTATCCTATTATGCTCCTCCAACCAACCATTACTATGGAGGCTCCCTTCTATTATTATCTCAGCCTATATTTTTTCTAACTCCTCCTTAGTGTAACACTTGCTCAAAAGATTATAAAAGGATCCTCTAACTTTGTTACTGCTATTGAAGCACCAAACTTTCAATGGAACCATTTTAGTGATGTGCCACTAACATAGTCTATGATGTGCGTGAGGTAATGCAACTTTATGGCCCTAGCCATTATTTGGACATGATCAATAAATATTGTTGCTAGATTTTTATCCCTCATTATTTGTATAAATATTATAAACGGCAATGTAAATAATTCAATTATTTTCTATCATAAAAAAGCCACTCTATGAAGAATATTTTGTCAATGATTATTAACTCTGATAAATGTTATACATACTAAATTATATTTATTAAGCCTATAACTCGTATAATAAATTACCATATCTCTAAAGCATATCCTACCCATACTATCAACCTAAAAAAATCAATAATTTAACAAAATCATCAATTTCTATATCCTATTAGAATATATTATCATCAACTTGTCCATCTTTAAATAATTGAATTAATGAATTAGTTTCCCCATATTTAACATTTACTCTTTTTTTTCTAAACATAGTTGTATACATCCCACTTAAAGAATCCAATATTCATAATACCTATAACTTTATTGACAAGGTAGACAAATGCATCAACAGTTTTTACACCAACTTTTGTCATTTATTTAAGAACTGATGCTTTCTCATCACTAATATTCCTACATGATCTAAGTATATGCTAGTCTTCTGGCCAAGACAATTTATGATTGTGGCTTTCTATAAATTTTTACACTTTCTAATTTCCATCTTGATCCACTATATACATAATCTTAGCTAAACACCCCGTTCTAGTATTTGCTTTTCAAAATTTTTATTAGAAATTTAAATCAAAACCCTTCATGAAATCAAATTTTAACAGACAGAGCTCTTTCATCCTATCTTTCTGGAATTTGGCTAGTAATTGTGATATTTTTTACAAACATTAAAACTAACATTATGACCCCCCACCCTATACACACTTTGTCTACAAGTGTTAACCTCTATATATGTGACATGGTCAATGCAAGCAAAGGAGACGATGATTGATTATTGTCAGTAGACAAAACACCATTCAGAATAAAGATAGAAGTGTCTCAATCGTGATTAAATTATTCAAACTTTGTCTGATTACAAAGTGGATCACATTAATGCATTCATGATATCAAATTTACCAAAAAGAAGTTTGTACATGACTCAATTGAGTAACAATTTAAAAACTAATTATTAGTGAGCGTAACGTAAGCGAAAACTACCCAAATGACATTTGATTGTTAAATGGGTTGAACCGATGTGTTCAAAAGATCATATTTAACTAGGAAGGGACTCCTTTTCACCCTGTACACACTCTGTGTACAAATGCTAACCTCTATATTTGTGTTATGGTCAATGCAAGCAAAGGATATAATGATTGATTATTATCGATAGACAAGACACCATTCAGAATAAATATTGAAGTGTCTTGATCATGATGAAATTATTCAAACTTTGTCTGATTACAAAGTAGACCACATTAATGCATTTAGGATACTAAATTTACCAAAAAAGAGATGTTTGTATGCTACTCGATTGAGCAACAATTTAAAAACTAATTATTAGTGAGAGTGATGCTAGCGAAAACTACCCAAATGACATCCTATTGTTAAATGTGTTGAGTCGATATGTTCAAAATATCAAATTTAACTAGGTAGAGACAGCTCATAATTAAATCAAATGAAGGCCATTAAAATTGACAGATTACAGATGAAATGTTGCTTAATGTTGATCGAATGTCATTCGTTTGCAAAATAAACTTCACCATTGAAAGTTCATCAGGGATGATAAGCCCTTATGAATTTGTCCCAAGGCTGTTGACCTCATTTTTATATGAGGCCACCTTTTACCCTGAACTCTAGACCCTAGGATTTCCTACACTCTAGGTTCCTTCCAAGCTCTAGATCTTAGGATCCTCCTAGTTTCCAGACCTCAGGATCAATCTAGATCTCAACCCAATCCAAACCCTAAATCCAAGGTTAAGGACTCAAGTCCTGAAACCCTTTCTAGGTGATTCTTTCATCACCATGAAACTTAGTCAATTGGCATCTGTTTAGGGTCTATCAATTTCATATTGATGTGATATGTCTCTAGTGCCAACCCTCCAAATTTGAGCTCATTTGGAAAACTCTAACCAGATAAACTAAATCCAGTTCCAAAGATTGCAAAACCTTCAAATATTTACAATTCATGCTACTGGACCTACCACCCAATGGAATTTGACCATTGGAGCCCCCTCCAAACCCTCTGATCACTCCCAATACCTTGATATTGATTTTTTAAGCATTAATCTACATTTTTATGGATTCAATTTGACCCAGAATTCACCCAAGGACAAAATGACCAAAATGACCTTAAAGGGGATTTTTGGACTTTTGGCCTAAATTTAACTTGATTTGACTCACCAACCTTTGAAACCTCATCCAACCATTTTCAAACAATATTTGGGACTTATTGGACCCAATTCTAAACCTTGGGTCAACTTGGTTGACCAAGTCAACCTGGTTTGACCTAAAGGCCACTTAAGGGTCAAAATAGTCATTTCATTGAAATGACCTCCCCCAAATGCCACATCATCAACTTTGACCTAGTTGACTGGTCAAACTCAGTCAACAAGGCCTTCAAACCTTTCTTTGAAATGTTCAACTCCCTCTTTTGACCTCAAATGCATTGGCCTTAGGCTTGGGGCCCCTCCCATTTGCTGCTCTTATTCCCCCCATGCCACCTTAGCCTCCCTTGACCCATTGACTAGTCAACACAGTCAACTCGAAGCCATAAATCTCTCCAAAGGGTGCTATCACATGCTAAGCCACTTCTTCCTAACTTAGGCTGCTGTAGGATGACCTATTTACACCCTAAAGCTCACTTAGAGCTTTTCCAACCCAACTCAACACTTGGTTTAGCCTTAAATGGCAATGGTCCCCCCAACTCATCCCAAGTTCACCCAATGGGAGAAAGGCCACTCCAGCCTTTGGGGCAGGCCTTCCAACGGCCTAGGACACGTGTTGGGCATCTAGGGGAGGCCTTTGATGCATCAGGGCCGTCCAAATTGATCCAGGCCATTTGAATAGGGCAAAACCCTATTTTTGATCATCATTGATCACCTCACCTTCTCTCACTTCCTCCTACCTCCCAGATCGAGCTCTCTATTCATTTCAACTCTCCATTCCCTCCTCTACCTTCTCACTACCAAACCCAAGTGGTTGCACGTCTTTGGCAGTGTGTTTTTCGGTGAACTAACCACCTAGTCCGTCCCAGCCTTGTAGCAGTCGATCCAGGCATTTTCGGGTGTGAATTCTTGCTAGAGATTTATATGTGGATAATTTATAAGCTCAACCGCATAAAGACTTTGAAGATCCAATGGTATAATCTCCTTAAAACCTTAGATCTAGCTTACAATAGTTAGGTTTATTTAGTTTCGCACCAAGCATGTTTTAGGCAAAATAAATGTGCCCCATTGTTTCTGTTCATGTTTCTAAGTTGTGCTTAAAATTTAATGATTTTTGGTCCATCTGATCGAGAGAACAAACAAAAAAATACTTCCTAGGGCGTCTTCATAACCTAGCTCAAGTGTACGAAATTTTGGCCGTTGATTTTATGATCAATGACTAAGATCTCGTCACACCGCATTTTGCTCTAGCCTTGTAACCCGCAGTATGATGAGATCTCCATTCGATTTGCTCTGGGCCCTCCGTTCTAAACAACAGAGATGGATTTTCATCGTTCGATCTCGCTCGATCGAGACCGAACTGCAAGATTTAATCCCTACTGTCGGATCAAATCACGGAAGATCCATCGGCTACGAGACCCTGCTGACTCGGATAAGTGAACCACACCATTGTGGTGCCGCGTCCGGCAATGATTTTCGCAATGCAATAATTGGCCATCAATGCTCGGCCGTTAATGCAATTTAGAATCCACGGTCGAGATCGTGCCACGTCGCATCCCCGTAATCGTGAGATGAATCCGACGCTCCCGATGCAGCTGCGTGTCCTCCATTAGATCTAACACCGTCAGGTTCTTTAGTTATTTATTTAAATTGATTTTAAATTTATTTTAAAGGTATTTTTTAGTTTAATAAATTATAATAAATTAAATGCCAATTTAAAATTAGTAAAAATTATTTTTATATTTTCAGGATCATTAATATTTCAATTTAAAATTATGATTAATCCAAAATATTAGATAAATACATTTTAAACTATTATTAATCCTATATTCAATGTATTTTAAATTAAAATATTAATTAAGTTAATTAAAATGTATAAGCTAATATCCAAATTTATTTTAAAACTTAATTAAATACTTTCAGATGTATAATTAAATAAATTTCTTATTTTGAAATTATATTTTTGTAATTCAATAGAAATTAATTAGTGTAGGATTATGTAATCATTTAAAAGGTTAATTGATATTTAATTGACTAAACTAACAACAACAATAATATTAATAATTCTAAATCTTTTTTGGACAAATAATAGTCATTTTAAAAGCACTTTGATTTTAAAAAATAAACTTTTATTTGTGATATATCTTAAATTTATTTTAATTAAATATTTGAATATTGAATGCATTTAATTTTAAATGATTATCTCTAAACTATAAAAAAATTCTAGAAGATAGTTAAGAGTTAATTAAGTTTGTTTTAAAAAAATTACTTCAACCATTAAGTTATTTTAAACTTTTTTTAATATATTTAATTATCTTAAATCTTAAACCTTAAAATTATTTATACTTTTGATATTTACTTGCTACTCAATTAAACTATTCTCTTTTGGCCAGCTATCTCCAAATCATTAAAAGGGAATATCTTTTGAATCCATAGACCTCTTAAGTTAAACTCTCAAATTTCATTAGTATTTTAGAATTGTATTATTTTGAAATATATACCCTTATATATGGGTTTTATAAACCTAACTAAATATTTTAAAACCTATTTTTGAAATTACATATATACAAATTTCAACATTGAGAGGTCTTATGAAATATTAAATATGATTTAGTGTACTTAGATAAAAAATAATGGGGGATAGTTAAGGAACAAATGTATTTTGTTCACTAACTTAGTATTCAATATAATTATATATTGTGTTTCTTTTAGTTCTTGCATGTGTAGGATTACACACACCATTTAGTTTAGGAACTCCTAGATTTAAGGGCATGAGTGTTATATTTTTGTACTTGCATATGTGATGTGTAAGGGTTAGTAAACTTGATTCAATCCCACATAAACTTAGTGACATTCTCAAGGATAAAAATTAAGGACTTATATAGAAAACTTAGAAATTTGTGATCATTAAGATGCATGTTCCCATGACTTGAGATTTTGGACAAATAAACTTAGCAACATCACCTCTCCCTAGAAATTACTTCACTGATTTTTAGAGATCATTAGGCCTCCTAATTAACTCACTTAAGGTTAGTCCCTTTAAATGACCTTCTAGCCTTAATAAAATTCTAATAAATCAAGATTAATTCTAAAAATTATCCAAAATACCTCTAACTGACCTTAACTGGACCCTTAATCAGCAAAAATTAAAACCCCTCTAATTTAATATTAAAATCAACTTTAATCTAATTTTAAGTTAAAATTGATGTTTAATTAATTAAAAATAATTAAAAATCCCAAAAATTGATTAAACACTTGTTGATCCCTCTTTAGATCATTTTTTATCTTTGGAAGTGATTTCAAGGAGTTTAGGGTTTGTTTGGGTTTAAACCATCAAAAAGGGCTCTCTGATTAAAACAATTTAAAAAATTCATTAAATACATAAATTTCCAAAATTCATAACTAATTATAGAAAATTTCAAATTAACCCAACTCAATGGCTAATGACTCTAAATAAAATCTAGTATTTTCTAAAAATCTCAAACATCCAAAATCTGATCAAAGTCAAAAAGTTAACAGATAGGTCAAATATAGGTCAAAATCAAGTCAAAACTCTTAAAAATCACAACTTTTCATAGAAAACTCTGAATTGAGCGTGCTAATAGTCTAACAACTTGTATTAAAGTCTAGTATTTATTAAAAATCTGAAACATATAGAATTCACTCTAATTTTAAAAGTTAATTTTTAACCCCTTAATTAACACACTTAGATCTTTCCTAAAATCCATTAATTCTTTAAATTCCAGAATTTTATAATTTGATTAATAAAATGCTCAACCAATCCTTTAAAATTAGCAACTAATTAAATTATTTAAGATAAATTTACCCTTAATTTCAATCAACTGAATTAACTTAATCAACCCTGATTGCTACTTGATAACCGAGGCCTACGAGACTATTAACTTAGCCCCAAGGAAGGTGAAATAAACTTCACGGCCTTAGCGTGAAACAAAGGTAGCGATCACTTAATAATTAAGAAACATTTAAATCAATCCTTAATACAATACTATTTAAACTCTAACATAAAACTCCCTTAAGCCTTAACAAACTCAAATACTAGATAACTCTAACTAATTACCCAACTTAGGATCTACCCAAGCCATACAACCCTTTTACACACACTCTAGATGGTTTGCTAGGACAACCAATTCTAGATCTAGGTTAGGCTGATGTTTACCTTTCTGTTGTGTGCCAAATTTTTTATGATTTTACTGTATGTTGTGGATGAAATTGCCTTGCTATATCTGCTTACTTTTTACTGCACTCTATGAATGATTGATGTGTTTGGCGACTGGATTACCCCTACGATAGAAATGATCTAGATGTTAACTGAGTTTCCTACAGGTGGCCACGCTCATGCAGGGCAATAAAAAAAGGGGGGCCAAATAAAAAAAAAAATCAATTATAATTATGCTTGCATAAGTACTTCAACTACTAAGCCCCCAAAATAATAAAAAGAGTATGGCCAGTGTGTTTATTTATTTTTTGGCACATATATAACTGCTTGGGAATATTTTTGATTTATCAACTACTTAGGATAACCCTACAGGAGAGTCTAGATTTTTTTATTTTCATATAAATATAATTTGAGTAAATGTTTAAGTGTTGTGAAAGTAGAGTTTTGAGTTGGGATACATAGATCCAAAGGTTGGATTCCAAAGATAAAAGGACACCCCTTAGGGGAGTAGTCCTTTTTCTATTTGGAGATCCAAATTTGGATCACTTCTGCCCTACATAAAGAGGAAAGAGTAGCATTCCCCTCAAAGGAAGTGCCCTCTTATCCATTTGGGTAGCCTACTACGAAGGATCCAAGGAGCACAAAGAAAAGGAGCACGAAGAAAAGGAGCCCGAACTAGAACAAGATTGAAGAACTGAAGATAAGAGTATCCCACTCAAAACCACTTACGTCTCCACTAGGTTTAGAATCTGGGTTGTTGTCAGTGGTGCCGAGCCACTTTACTTTCTATAGACTCTGATTTGTAATAAGCAAGGTAATTTGCCCATAGACATTTATTAATTAATTTATTTATATTTGATGTGTTGATATGATTGCCTGTAGGATTGCCTATTTTTCCTATTTTTTGGCGTTTGTGTGCCACTTTTATTTTCACCTGGATACGTGAGACTCATGAGGGTGTGAAAGTTTTATACTCATAATTTTAAAGTTTAAAATTTAGGGAGTTAAATAATATAGAAATATAACGAATATAGGAAATTAGTCGAGGATCGCACCCGGGATTGCATACATATTCTCACACTTCTTATTTCCTTGTTTTAGACCCTTCCCCACTTACGGGTAGAGTCCGGATAATCTGACTTATTAGAATGAAGTGCCGGACCTGGGGATGCCCAGTCTTCTAAAAAATTATTTTTTAAGCCTATTTTTAACTTTCAAGCATACCTGATTTGAAGTTGTTGACTAACATATATTGCATTATAAACAAATCAAAAGTGTCAAAGTTTTAATTATATTAGTCTTTAGCACTTTGCACCCAATATAAGTCAAAGGGGCCAATTAGGAAAACCTCTAGATGTAGGCTTCAGCTCTCCAAAACTTTTTAAAAAATGTCCCTACCACTCTTTCATATAAAGACTGGATTCATCTATTTTAAATTGACTATGTGGTTAGCTGGCTCGCCAAGCCAGGCCAGGGTAAGTCCAGATCTTGCACTGCATTAGTTAGGTTCGGACAACTATGGTCTAGTGTCCAAATTTAGATTTAGGATTTGGGGCAGATCTTTGATTATAAGATCCCAACCTCTAGGAATATAATCTCAAATTTCTAATAAAACGATCAACTTTAATTAAATATTTTTTCAATCCAAAATTTAAAGCCCAACATTTATATTAAGTTGGGACACTTCCGGAAGGTTCTAGAATCTCAAAGTGTCCCTACTTCTTTTTCCTTGACTCTATTAATAACTGCTCAATCTTGACCCATTCCCTTTTGAGATTCTAAAATTCACCTTTTTTTCGTATCACTCCTAGAAAATCTAATAAAATTATTCCACTATTTTAATCGAGAGTTTTCGTAGAGGATTTTATCTTCCTACGATGTAATTAATTACGGGGGCTTGCGCTCGTAGGAGATTTAGAACCACAAATGCATTGATTTTCAAAACTCATTTAATATTTCTTTTGGGAAATGTAAGATCGTTATTGTCATAATTATATGGTTGTTAACACATGATATCCTCTTTCTCCAAAAGGGATTTATCATGTGTTAACATCAATTAAAAAAATGAAATTAATGTTCTTCTTCTCCTAAGTATCGTGGGTTGATTTTGGGCTAAACTTCATTTTAACACTTTCGGGGCATATGTGGTTCCCCTTTAAATCAAGCTACGATAGATAAGAAAAGATTTATAATTATGGATATGAACACATTGGGAGATTTTATCTTCACCTTTCGAGGCAGTATATCATCACCAATGGTCTGTTCAACTCCAGAATTAAAATCTAAATATTGTTTCCAGCTTTCCAAAATAAATATACAAAACTTAAATTAGTATTCTTTAGAAACAAATTTAATCAACGAAGATCGTTATCGTCATGCCCGAATAACTACCAAATAGTGGTATCTTCTCCCTTTGGGGAGATACATCATTTGTTTATAAAGCTCTGGGCATGATATCAACGATGGTCAACTTAGAATACCATAGCTAGAAATCAGATCAAACTCCATTTTGAACTTCCAAAGTCATATATGGTTCTATCTTGAATCTAGTTATGATATTCGAGGTAGGATTTATAATCTTAGATTTAAACCCCACTCTGGAGGTCTATCTCCACTTCACGAAGTGTTATTACCCTCCTAATGGGATGTTTGGTCCCAAGATTGAAATTCAAAATCAATTTTAAAATTTTCCAAAAGAAAACTAACATTTTTCAACACTTGTTTTTCAAAATTCCACCAACAGAGGCTAACTAAGAGGGAGGTGAATTGAATTTTTAAAACTTCTTTAACTAAAAGAAATATCTTTTTATATCTTGCAGCAGAAATAAAATAAATCAATAATAAAAAGATTAATTATAGATTTAACCCAAGTGATAAGTGCGGAAATAATAAATGAAAGAACACACTAGATTTATAGTGTTCGGTCCAACTTGACCCACATCCACTCCTCAGAGGAACCCTTAGAGTATTGCACTAAACCTTTAGTGACTCTCCTTTAGACCCCACAGCTAGATGGAGAGGCCCTTACAAAATCACGTCCACCTTCCCCGGTGCGGCGGAGTAGCAAGGTCCTTTAACACCAAAGAGATCTTCTTCTTCTCAAAACTTCCCTCAAGATGAACATTGAATCTGATGGTACTAAAGTGCAAGCTTGCCAGAGCAACTATGTGAAACCCCCTCCACACTCCCTTGAAACCCCTTCCAAGGACCTTCTCCTTCTCTCAAACTCCGATCCACCCTTTCCTCTCTCCCTTTCATGTTCTCATCAAGTTTTCTCCATAAGAACAAAGCTTAAATGACTACTGAAGACACTTACCAAGTGCCTTGACAATGCTTAATTAAGAGGGTTTGAAAAAACCCTAAAAATCAATCTTGGTGACAAATATCATTCAGGACAATCTCAGGATCGTCATGTACGATGTGCTTAAAAAGAGGGCTTCAGAAAACCCTAAAACTCATTTTCGATGCCAAAAATTGTCCTGGATGATCGCATGATCGTACATTAGATGTGCAAAATTTAACCTGATAGTCCTAAATGATATTAGGATAGTCCTAACGATCAGTTCAAATTTGTATAGATCGTCCATGATTATATTATCGTTTGTCCTGAATGATTAGAAGAAAAATTATTGTATTTCATCTTGGATGACTTAGGAAAAACAAATATGCCGGCAAACATCATCCAGTACAATATACAGATTGTCCAGGACAATCTGATTGAAAATTTTAACCATAATTAGTCCCCTAATTATATGATCAATTTAGGCATGATTGGTATTGATCATCCATGACAATCTAGATCATCTTGGATGATTAGAATAAAAATTAAACCTTAAAACCTTACCAAAATTATCATTGGCGGTTGTTTTCCAAGATAAAAAAGGATCGTCCTTGATGATAAAAAATCGTCCAATACGATTAGTTCAAAACTTGAAGTTTTGGTTTTGAATAGATCTCACTCCCTTGAGTGTGTCTGAGCATGGACACCAAGCTAGCTAACACCTTTATAGGACTTTACTAAAAAAATCAAAAATCAAAATTATATAAATAAAAAATTATAGACTCTTTACATCATAACCTTATTCAACCCAATCTTTAGCTCTGATACTTTGTTGGATGTTGCTTGGAGTTGCGTATCTGATTTTAAGAAATAAAATTTTGATGATAGCAAACACTTCTGTTTCTCTAAAACTACCTTGCCTAATAATATTTTAGGTCCATAAGATTAAGATTGCAATTTGAAGTAGCTCAAGATTAGATAGACTAGGTCTGAGTCAGTTTGTAAACTTTCACTTTCTTGAGTCTATTATAAATGATGTGGTTCATGATGCTAAGTAACTTTGCACACACACACTTGGGGAAATTTTTCTGTCTGATTAAGAGTTCTCTATATTTTGTTACATCATCCAGGACGATCCCAATATTATCCTGGATGATCAATTAAAAATAGAAACCCTAATTAGGGCATCCTGGTTAAGGTAGCCGTCATTAAGCTCATCGTCCTAGATGACATTTATATCGGCTGGGATGATATGCTCAAATTAGAAAGAATTAGTCGCCATATCTATTTAGGTATTATTTATTTTTGGACATCATCTAGGACATCATCCTGGATGATGTAGTACAATTATTCCTAAATTAATCTGGTAACTAAGGAAAGTAATTAAGGTTTGATTGCTCAATCATATTTCCTGGACGATTGCAGGATCGGTCGAGATGATCAGTTCAAAAAACTTTAGTTGTTTTTGGATGGTCACATATCAGCCAGCTGCTATTCAGGGCGAAGATTTGGATGATTTTCATGGATTTAAACTAATTGTCCGGGATAATCGTGAGATCGGCCTGGATGATCAAGCTATTTTTCTATCATCCAGACATCCTTTCAGTGAGATTGTATGGATATTATTCAATGATTTATACTAATCGGCCAGGATGATATGCTATCAACCTGGATGATATGAATAAATTTCTTCTAATCATCCCAGATCTTCCTGGCTGATTGAGCCTAAAATTGTACTGATCGTATAGGATGATCTCCAGATCGTCCTGGACAATAATGTCGATTTGTTGCAATTAAGAGCTATTTCAAAGCTCTTCTATATAAGCTCTCTTATATCACCCATGAGGGATTTCACAAAGGTTGCTCCACGCAAGGATCCAAGTCATCTTCTCCGATCGTTGTCCCTTGTCCTTGGGGGTTCAAGGGAGGTCTACTTCAGCAATCAATCAAGTTTCTCTGCCTACTTTAGGAGGAAGAAAAATGAGTCGGGTTCTCTGCCTCACTAGTGTCGGTGGAAAGGAGGTTTTGTAAAGGCTTCTCCGTCTTGTTATGGGAGTAAAAGGAGAGTCACTAAGTTTAGTACAATACCCAGAGGGCGCCTCCGGAGAGTAGACGTAGATCGAGTTGACCGAACCACTATAAATCTCTATGTTCTTTACTACTATTTTTCCGCATTTAATTTCTGCACTTTGATTTTCATTGTGGTGAACTTTGGTTTGTGTTTTGAGTTTGAATAAAATATTTTTAAAAATATCAATTCACCCCCCTCTTTGTTAGCTTTGGGCTAGTTCATAAGGGCTTAACATCCCTAACAAACTTTCACATGGTATTCCTGAAACATTAGTAAACACACAAACAAATATAGAATGAAAAATATTATAAAATATAAAGATGTTTGTTATCAGCAAAAAATATAAAACTCGTGAGCGCGAGTTTCAACAACCATTGCATACATAATATTAAAAATAATAGGAAATGATTGTAATATTATCTAAGTCCTTGCACGTGTAAAAAATGCAAAAATGTGTATGCGTTATCATCACATAAATTGGAGGCACAATGAGGAAAAAAATCATAAAAAAATAAATTAAGATAATTTTTTATATTAAAATTAATAATATGTAAACAAGAGATTTTGAACCCTTGGACGTCGGGATGCTGCCAAAATTTTGTCTAAATAAAAATACTTTTGAGAGAATTATTGAACTTAATTGGATCTAAAAATGAATAAAACAAATAATAATAATAATAATAAATATTATATATATATATATATATATATATATGCAACAGGTGTTCATAGCAAAACTTGGAACCCTTGGACGCATTGGATGAATAAGGAAAACAAATGATAGTATGAGGCTCGTCATAAATATTTTGTTGGATTCCTTACTGAATTTTTGATTGAATATTTGTTTCCATCTGTTAACATAACCAAGCCTCACTTCCCTTCCAGTATTGCTTTTTACAATGCAGACAAGAACTCAGCCATCACTCCGCAAGCTCAAGCCCAACTTCCTCTACCCGAGCAGCTCAACACCCGAACAAATAAACAAAAATAAAAAAATGAAATTAAAAAAAATAAATTATTAAATATGTATAACAACAATAATAATAATAATAATAACAATATCTTAATTGGAGAATGTGCTTGCCCCATTGACTTCTGGAAAATTGGAAAGTAAGATTTCACTGACAATTTGGATGGAATCTGTTGCATTAATGATTTTGGAGGTTATTGATAAGAAGAGTAAAATGCTGAGGTTAAAGGGCCTGAATGATGATAAGTGTTTACTAGTCAGATTTGACTAAGTAAAAGAGAAGTTTATGAAATGCTTGGAATGGGTTATAATTTTGTTGAAGTTGCTTAGAAAATTCTTATAGATGGATTACTTAAACAATGATTTATAACATGTGCACTTAACTCCAAAAAAATAGTAAGTACAACTGCCTCAAGTAATGCATGAGCATACCAAAGTACATATTTCCTTAAAAATTATGCCACTATTTTGAAATTTATAAGCACAAAAAAATGTGAGTCATCCACTATGCATGCTACTTCAAAGTGTATTGTTACCTCGATAAACATGCTAATACTCTAAAAAGCATACACACCCACCTCGAGATGCATATTACCACTTTGAAATGTATGCAATGATTTTTCTAAATATATTACTACCATCACCTCAAAATTGTGTGGTCTCATCAATTAGTGTGTAGTATACATGTGCAGTCACCTAGATAAGTCTGTTAATGCTCAAAAAAGTGTATAATTCCCTCAAAAGTACAATTGCCTCAAAATATGTGTTGTTTCTTTGATAAGGGCATTATTATACTGAAAATATGTAAATCTTTACCGGATCCGCAACATTCATACAAACGGACATAAGGTGTTTCTTGAATTTTAAATCAAATCTTGCATACTTTCTAATGACAATCACTTGTGCAAAATATATATTTAAATATTTTAAAATGGTCCTCTTGCATTAAACTATAACTTTCTAAATTTAAACAAGAAGCATCGAGCATGTTGCTGACTACTCTAAGATGCCTACAATAGACTTGGGAAGCAAGCGACTATCCCTAGAAGAATACTACCACCTTGAGAAGTGAGTAACTACTTCGAGAAGCTTGTACATTAATTTAATAAGAATTTTAAAATCCCACATGTGCTTCGACTAGTGTATTAAATTCCATAATTTAAGATCTGAGAATGCTATGCAGACTGACTCAAATTTGACTACATAAAACCCCACTTGTGCTCCGAAGAAATATACTAAACAAATAAATATAAAGTCTAAAAATGTTACACGGGGAGCTTCATTTCTTAAATGTTAACAAGGATCCTTCTGTTAGGTTAGGTCGACTACCTCCTCTAACTAAGTGAACTATAGATCATGAAGGCTTGGGATGATAGAACCATGAGATCTTGATCAGGTTCGTCATCACCCTCATGGTTTGCTTTAAGTATAAAAATAATATATTTTAAAATTCTAAAAAAATATGCATGCTTCTACTATATGTCAGGCACTTTGCATCTACTTAATAACTAACATTAATCGAAAGCTCTTTCTCGTTAACGAGAGGGGTAATTAACCATAAGTACTTAAAACAACAAGAAACTTAGAATTAAATTATAAAGTCTTCACTAAATGAAAATGAAATCACTAGGTAGAGCTTTCTCTAAAACTTAATTTTCTTATTGAAATTTCCACCCAGAACATCGTTAAAAGTATTTTGAAAGATGTGAGGTTGGGGTACAAATTTTTAATGCCCGTAGTAGAAAGCATTTAAAATAGGAAAAAACACAACAAAAACTCTTGAGAACGCTGTATCTATTTTATACCCTATAAGATAATTTAAAAGAATTCTTTTTTTTTTTTAATCTTTTACTATACAATAATCAGAGCCATCTAGTTCCATCTTTAACTAATAAACATAAAAAATAAATTTTATAATTTAAAACATCAATATACATATATATTCATTGACCAAAAAATAAATCATATAATACTCAGAAATAATATAATCATAACATACTCTTTCATTCATAAGTATAAAAAATAACTAAAATAAAAAGAAATAGAACACGAGGAATCCTGAAAAAAGTTATTTGACTGTGTCAAAATACATGCTATTACAATGTACCCACCTTAAGAAAAATGTCACCCCTAACTTTTTCCTTAAGGATTCATGTATAAAATTAATATAAACCAAATATGTAAGATCAAAGCTCATCAAAAAATTATGCAATCATTCAATTCATTCCATCACATATCATTGAATTATTTATGAAATATTATTTCATGCAATCATTTAAAATAAACTTCTTAATGGCAAAACTCTCAAGTTATTGTCGATCTTTCAAATACCATAAGTTGTGCTCTCGTGGCATCTCTAGAGTAGGTGCTATTAGTGTTGTCAATCATGGTGAAATAAACTCACCCTCTAATCACCACCAATAACTATGTCATCAGCTATATTAGTTGATCTTTCACTATATAATCTTATTCCTACAGTCCTTCATCTTTTAGTCTGCCTAGATTGTCTTGCTCTTAAATCAAATCTTCCTTTTATGTAGATAATCTATGGCATGGTGCATTTGCTGTCCGCATCAAAAACATTACCATGCATATTAAATTATAGCACTGACCTCCATGCCTCTTTCCATAATGAATACATGCACTGTAGCTTCTAGTAGATTTTATCAATCATGATCTCCTCGAATTATTGTATATATTTTTATTAGTACCATCACTATCTCTGTCCCTTCTTACTTCATATCTTTTCCTCCTCTTATTGACATTGTACCTGGAGCTCTCATCATGCCTAGATGTCAATACTACTAAATCTATCTCTATCAATCTTAGTGCTCTACCAACTCAAAAAATTCATAAATTTGTTTTAAATTTTTAGCACTTTTCCTGAGCAATACGGATCAAATGGGGAGCATATCTAGTATGTGTAGTAAATGTAGATTCATACTGTATCACAATCTTTTATCCTTGCTCTAGTTTAATAAATCTTGACATATTGTTATTAAGCTGACAGAGGTGCTAACAACATCCTGAATACTATAGTGAATTTTCATCTCATGTGATCTCAGCATCGATCTTTCCTTGGAATTTTTCTCCCTAATAAAATACACCATCAATACACCATCTCTCAGTCTCTCCTTTAAAGTAAAACACAGCCAATGATACTTTCCTATTCTCTAAACGTTATAAATTATTGAAGATTTTTCTATCCTTAGTAACCAATCTTTTATAGCTTGGGGTCCTACAACTCTTTTGAAAATTAGAAGTTTTAGCTTATGAAATACCATATCCCCCTCTTCTTCCTTACCCCCTAATGGCTTACTCTGAGTATCACCCCTTACTTGTGCTAAAATATTAGATAGTTGCATATTAGTGTTTGATTGTGTTGGACTTACTCTATATTATTCATTTGGTGCATGTTGCTCTGGCATATCCATTTCAATTGATGAACAACTAAATAATTTACACATGTAATCTATAACAACTCAAATATCTGAAATAAATTTCCCTGAAAAATATGAAAATTTTGAAGTAGAGCACTTTGGTGCTGATATAGTGATGTTAGGCCATAAAAAGTATTTATATATATTCATAAATATCTTTGCCTCACCCTACCAACTCCCCCACTTGATTGCCTGGAAAAGAAGAAATTGAAAGAGGGGAAGTAGAGAGAAGAGAGAGAAATCCTTTTGATCATATTTATTAGTCATTCTTGTTACAGAATTTATTTTATTCATTATAAGTGATTAAGCTTTTACTTCTATTTTTAATGATTTTGAAATCTACTGTAAAAAAAGCATTATCTCCTAATTTTATATGCGTTCACTATATAAGTTTGGATATATTATAAATTTAATCATATTGAATAATTTGATATGATTTTATTACATTTTAAATAAAATACAAAATGATATCAGATATATGATATAATAAGTCCACATGATACCTTACTGATCCACATGATTTACTAATTGGGAGTCATAAGTAGTTACAGATTGATTGAGAGTTGTAAGAAGTCTAAGCTACTGATTCACGTAATTCAATTTTAAAAATATATAAAACCACATAATACATGATAAAAGAGAATAATATGCATCAATGTCTATAATGATCATATATATATATATATATATATATATATATATATATATATATATATATATATATATATATCCATTTATCCTTTTATAGTTCATCACATATCAATCTATTACATCATCAATCACAATAGTAAAAATAATCAACAGTATTAACCAATAACATTAACTGGTGATAATGATAAAAAGTAGTATTAGGGTCAGTCATAATATCAATAAATTATTCATAGCGGTGTAAGTATCAGTGTTAAGATATTCACTGAGTATATCTTAATGTTTTTTTCACCTGTACTTATGAATCTCAATTAGTCTCCCCTTATAATTCATAGTTAATGTACTCCTTATAACTCCCCTTGAAACACTTGAATCAGTCTCCCCGACTCTTTATAATTCACAATTAATCTCCAACTTCTCATAACTCTCAAAGGAATGGCTAACAATGATTGCGTCTAAAGGTTTTTCTCTCTCCTTTGTCTTCTTCCCATCATTTAATTTTTTCCTAGCAAAGCAATCAAGTGTGGGAGTCGGTGGGGTGAGGAATATATATATATATATATATATATATATATATATATATATATATATATATATATATATATATATATATATATATATATATATATATATATATATATATATATATATATATATATATATATATATATATATATATATATATATATATATATATATATAATTCATGGCCTAGCACAGCGGAGCTCACTAGATCAGCCCCAAAGCGCTCAACTTCAAAAATTATTTATTTTTCAAATAAATTTATTTCACATAATTGAGTTATTATATAATTAATTATGAATATAAAATAATTAAATTAAATCTACCCGACTTACAATCAATTTTTTATATCTCTAGTAATAATTTAATTATTTCAACAACTATGTTATGAAACTTATTGTAATGCCAAAAAAATCTAAATTTGAAGAATTATTTTCTTTTATCTTTTATTATACAAAAACTAGAGCTATGTAATTTCATATATTATTAATAAACATTAAAAATAAATTTTATAATTTAAAATATCAATACACATCTATATTCATTGACCAAAAAACTAAATCATATATAATACTCAAAAATCATATAATCAAAATATATCCTTTCATTCTTGAGTACAAAAGAATAACTAAAATAAAAAAGAAACAAAGATGAGGATTCTTAAAAAAGATTATTTGAATGTATCAAAATATAGGCTATTACAATCTAAACATTTTATATAAATTTCTATTATACATAGCATGTGTACATGCATGTACACACACTGTATACAACTTCAACATAGGGCGTGTAAATGCATGTACACATGGAGTGTATAAATTACCCTTCTATACATCCTGCATATAACTTGTATATAGGGTGTATATAAATTCTACTTATATATAAGTGTATAAAAGTTGTACAAAAAATGTACAAGCTTATACATACCATGTGGACAACTTATACATATGATGTCTATAAATCCCCCTTATACACACCCTATATACAAGAGCATAGAGCATTAAAATAGGAAAAAAATAATAGAAACCCTTTAGTACAGTATATCTATGCTCTTAACATGCAATACAGATGGTGTGTATAATGACCAAACCATATTCCAAAATCATTCCTCTTTTACACACCCTATATACAAGTACGTATAGCATTTAAATGGGAAAAATACAATAGAAACCCTTTAGTACAGTATATCTATGCTCTTAACATGCAATACACATGGTGTGTATAACGACCAAACCCTATTCCAAAATCATTCCTCTTATACACACCCTATATACAAGTGTAAAGACCATTAAAAATATGAAAAATACAACATAAACCCTTAAGCACTATGTATCTATGTGGTTAGCATGCAATACACATGGTGTGAAAAAGGAGCAAACCATATTAAAAAAAATACCTTATACACACCCTGTATACAAGTACAAAGAGCATTAAATAGAAAACATACAACATAAACCCTTTAGCACGGCATATCTAAGCATTTAACATATAATGCACATGATGTGTACAAGGAGAAAACTATAATATATAAATTCCCTTATGCACACCTTATGTATAAGTGCATAAAATAATAAAAGTAGGAAAAACATAATAGAAACCCTTAAGCACAGTATATCTAAGTTTTTTTTACAACAATACAGAAGGTGTGTATACGGAGAAAATTACATTCCAAAAAATTTCCCTTATATACACCCTGTGTATAAGTGCAGATAGCATTAGAAATAGAAAATAATAATAATATAAACCCTTGAGTTTTTAAAATTTATGATAAGTTAAAATCTATGACATCTTCAACCAAAGTGACTTCCATTTCATCCAACCTTGCAATCTTTGCACTTTCCTATAAACTCTCCTTGGTTGTCACAGTCTTGTACTCTTCAAGTCTTCCTGGACGTTTACATACCATCTTTCAGCCTATGCGTCCTGTAAGCATATCATCTCTTCAAAGAATGCAATGTCTTCCAAACCAATCTCCATCTTTATCACATATTTCTCATTTTTCTTTCTCAACTAGCATCAAAAGTTCTAGCATCCTCTAAATTAGTCTCCATCTTCATTACCTATTTCTCATTTTTTATTCTCAACACATATCAAAATTTTTATTTTGCTAAGCTAAATCCAAATGTTGAGCTATGTCTGAACTCTACGCGTAATAATTTTTTTCTAAAATGAACCCACCCAGCATGCTGCCCTCTCTCTCTCTCTCTTTCTCTCTCTCTCTCTCTCTCAAAAATAAGATCTCAATGACCTTCTCTCCCTTTTCTCTCCTAAAAATCTCCAACTTATTATGTCGCTCTCTTTATTGATCTATGAAATATGAGGCCTTCCTCTCTCTCTCTCTCTCTCTCTCTCTCTCTCTCTCTCTCTCTCTCTCTCTCTCTCTCCCCTCTCTCTCTCTCTCTCTCTCTCTCTCTCTCTCTCTCTCTCTCTCTCTAGTGTTTGTCAAGTAACCCAAAAAAAAGAGGCATCCATCCAATCTTCCCTCACTCAAGCAAGCCCAAGTAGCAGCCTTCTCTCCCTCGACTCTCTTCTCTAGGCCAGCCACTTCTGATACAGTTGGCCACATTTTTTCTTCTTCAGTCCCTCTTAAAGATCTCGACTCTCTTCCACTTTTCCTTTGATTTTAAAGAATCCTCATATATGAACACATGAATTCCATTAGAGCTGTAAGTGAGTCAAGCCACTTCATGAGCCGGCTCAGGTTTTACTAAAAAATGATTTGTGATTCAAGTTCAATGAGCTAACGAGCCAAACTTGAGCCAGCACAGACTCGACTCGTTAGATTGATAGCCAACTTGTTTAAAAAATATTAATATAAAATGTAATTAAAATATATTAGCATATAATATTTAAAAAATATCTATCTCATTTTTATATTAAATGATTTTTATTATTATTATTTTAATTTTTCATTACTCTTTTCATTTTATTACAATAATTGCAAATGAATAATCATTTTCTCTCTCTTGATATACAAGTTGCATTAATTATAATTATTTTCTCTCTTTCATAACAAACGAGCTGGCTAGTTAGCGGGCCTAAACTTGTACTTGAGTCGAACTCAATTAACAAATCAAGCTCATTATGCCATATTATTCATATATTAATCAAGGGTGACTCAAACTCGACTTGACTCATTTCCACTGTTACCCCCACATCACCCAAGTAGTTGTTGGTCTTCATACGACGTCACCAGCTCAACCAACCCCATCTACACCAATTCTCCCCTTGTGAAGGATAGTTAGAGACTTAAAATTAATAGATAAGGCTTATATTTTTTTCCAAAAAATCATATATTGTATTTTGTTATTTCAAACATTTTCATTCTATTTTTTTCACCAAAAAATACTTAAATAATTAATATGAATATGAAAATTAAATATTGCCTTTCATTATTTTATATAATCATATTATGTGTTTTTATGCTAAAATATATATATATATGTGTATAATATAAATGTGAAAATATAGTTCAAATTTCATTATTTTACTTAATCAAATTATATCTTTTTAAACAAAACATTTATGTGTATAATATGAATATGAAAATCATATATAAAGATTGGATATTTTTGCACAATCATATTTTATATTTTTTTGACAATATATATATATATATATATATATATATATATATATATATATATATATATCTGTGTGTGTGTGTGTGTAGACCATGCATATATGTGGCCAACAAAAACAACATCAAGCTTTTATAATAATATATGGGGTCAACTATATAAATCTTTTTTCTCTATTGTGTCATGTTAATGTTGACCTTGAATTTACTAGAAACTTTGGGTCAAAGGGTTTGAGCTGGTCAAATTGACCAAGGTAGACCCCAAGATTACCTCCCTTGTGTTCAATGGGTCAAACCAAGTCTGTTGAGCCCAGACTCAGGGCCTGAGTTGACCCAAATTTACCTAATTCCATTTCTTTTGATTTCAAATTAAAATTCATACCTTCTCAGGATCAATTCTCACTTCCACTAGATTCAATGGATCAGACCCAACCCATTGGGCCCAAACTTGTGCCTTGGGTCAACCTAGTTGACCAGGTCAACTCAGGTTGACCAGGTCAACTCAGGTTGACCTAATTCACCCCATTGAGCCTAAATAAAATCCAACTCAATTCAAACCCATCGTAGGCTCAAACCCCCACCCCCTTCGACCTAATTGACTGAGTTGACTAGGTTAACCCTTGACTTAGTCAACCGAAGTCCCTAAGTCAATTTGAACATATTCAGGTCAAATTAATGGCATTTAAACTATTAAATCCTTTCCAAATCCTCTCTCCACTCAAATCCTATCCTTTTTTAGCTCAATCACCTCTTAATAAACCCTAGAGATGATCTAGGCCATCTACTAAATGCCTTGGCCTTTAAATAGACACTTTAGGGTTTATGTTAGAGGTCTTTTGCAATTACTCTCTTCCTAGCCACTCTCAACCCAAAAAATTTTGTGTGAGAGCTCTCCTAGAATCCCTATGCCTTCCTCAAGCCAACCCCGTTCGTCCAAAGCTGGTGGCGGTGAGTTTTCAGTAATCTGAGACTCCAAAGCTTCCAAGCTTCCTACACGACAATCCAAGGCATTTCAAGGCTTCAAGCCAACTAGAGAATGGTACGAGTACAATCTACAAGCTCAACCAATCAAAGATCTCCCGAATCCATTCATTGGATTGAGATAAAACTAAAACCCTAGCTAGAACACATAAAGCTTATTAGCATTTTGAAAGGTGCTTATTAGGCCGAGAGTTTACCACCCCATGATTTTTATTCATGTGTAGAACTTATGTTTAAAATTTTATGAAAATCCATTAATTAGTTTGCGAGAACAAACCAAAAAACTATTATAGGGTTTCAGTTCGGTTCCATTGAACTGTACAAGATCTCAGCTGTTGATCTCCTGATCAACAACTTTGATATGTTCTTTCCGTGGTTGGTCCAAACACCGCCTCTCACTCTGTCGAATGAGCTCTCATCCAATACGATCACAACCATCCATTTAAAACCACGCTAGATCGAACGGCTTTTGATCCGCGCTGACACGGATTAATGAAATCGTGTCGACCCCACACATTAAAGGCTAATGATTGTCGGCAGCGCAATCATTGGCATTTAATGCGGCGCCGCCAATAATCAATGCCATGATTTTGGGATTGAATTGAAAGCTGTCACATCGCCTGACTAGCATTTTTTAAATTAAAATTAATTTTAAATGATTTTGTATTGTTTTAAAACAAATATTGTTTAAATAATTATTACAAATTTTTTTTTAAATTAAAAATATATAAATAATATATCAAAATTTCAAGAAAATTATTTCCTTTTATTTTAAAATTAATATTATTTTAAAATACTAGTTATATGTTAAATTATATTAATCATTAATTATTTTTTATGTTTAATTAATAAATAATTATAAATAATATAAAATATATATTTTTATTAATTTAATATTCTATTTTAAAATAATATTTTTCTTATTTTAGAATTATGTTTAAGTAATTTTTAATTTAATATTTAAATTTATGTTTAAATGTTTTGAGTAATTATTTAGTATATTTAATATTCAAGTATTATTTGTTAATATTAATAATTATTATTTTTAAAATAATATTTTATTTAAGATCAGGGAATTATTTTTGTTATTTAATTTTAAATTAAATAATTATTTTCCTTTTTTGAATTAGTTAATTAATTAAATTTCCTAATTAATAATTAACTAATTTAAAACCTAATAACTTTCCAAATTTATAAAATTATCTTCCTAATTTTGGTAAAATATCACGAAAGGTATTTTAATTATTTAAATTTAAATTATTAAATATTTTTTCCTACTTTAACCTATTTTTACTAATTAATAAATTAGATTACTTAATTGGTAATTACTTAATCTAAAATTCAATTACTTTCCAAAATTTATGAAAATTTATTTTTATCAAACTACCTCTAAGTTTTAGTAACTTTCAAAATTAATTTAGAATAATTTAATAGTTAGTTTAATTAATAATTATTTTTTAAATTATTTCAAAACCTTTTTAATTACCCTAAAACTTCATAAATTCTTAATAAATTCATTTCAAATCAGAAAATTATGTATTATTCCTTCTTTTTCTCAAAAAAAAAAAATATTTTCATTTAATTTTTTTTTAAGATGCTGAATATAAATTTTTATTTAATATTTTTTTATTATTTAATTTTTTCATTATTTAACTATTGTTTAAATAATAATTTGTTAAATTTTTTTAAAATTAAAAATTATTTTTAAATTATTTTGAAACCTCACTCGCATGACCAGTGGATCTCCCATATATTTATTTACTCTTATCAATTGAATTACATTTAATTATATTATTTTTAAAATTTTATATATTTATGGGTATTTTAAATATCTTAAAATTACCTATATAATTAAATCCCTAATTTTGGGAGATCCATGCATAAAACTTTAAACATTGATCATGCTTATTATTGGCATTCATGGGGAGTCAATTAGTGAATGATTAGTCTTTAGTCGTCCACTAATTACATCGATAAGCAAATTTATTTTTTATTTTATTGTCTTTTGCACGTATAGGATGCATGAGGACTTAGCCTAGGCCCTCCTAGATCTTAGGATTGGTGTGTTTACTTTATTTATGCATTTCCAGCATGTTACCTCAAGGGTTAGTCCCAAACTTCGGTTTTAAACCTATTTAACCTACGACACCCTAAGGATAATAATTAAAGGCCCGTCTAACAAACTTAAAAAAACTTTAAGAGCTAGGATAGATTCCAAATTGATATGAAACTTTAAAATTTTGAACTTAGTGACATCCTAAACCTCCCAAAAATTTTTAGGAATTTTTAGGAGCCATTAAATCCATTAATTAACAAATCCTAATTTTAACCCTTAATTAAGCCCCAAAAACTTCAAAAAATTCTAACAAATCCATTTCAACTCATAAAATTACTAGTAAGATCTCAAACTCTTTAGAATTTAGTAATTTATTTTAGATAATTAAGGCCACTTAATTGGAATTTAAGTTGAACCTTAATTTAATTTTGATTGAAAAATACCTTTTTGCCTAAATTAAATCATTAAAACTTATTAAAAATTTCAAATTTTCCTAAAGACTTGGGAATATCATCTTAGGTCATTTTGACCTTTAGGGGTGATTCCAAGAGGTTTGGAGTTAATTTGAATAAAATCCCTAAAATACCCCTTATTAAGCAATTTTAATAATTCGTTAATTGCCCAAAACTTCTAAAATTCATAGCTTCGCCTAGAAAACTCCAAATCCAGCAAACTCAAAGCCTAACTACTCCCCTTAAGGCCTATTATTTAATTAAAATATTAGAACCCCTAAACCTAGCATGTTTCTAATAATGCCCTTTTGAACCACTTTTTCCTAGTGGATATGAAGACCCTAGACCTTCTAAAATTTGCTAATTCAATTTAAACTTTAAAGATCACTACCCTAAGTGCTAAAATTGATCCACAAACTAAATTAACTAAAATAGATCCCAATCCATTAAAGTTTAAACCTAACTAAAGTTTTATTTTCATACTTTCAATAAACCTGAATTCTAGGCAACTTGAATTAACTACCCGACATAAGACCTATCTTAAGCCACATATATAGGTTTGCTAGGGCACAACTCCTAGTTCGAGAATTAGGGTCGTTGTTTAACTTTTTTCTACTTTCTGTGTTATGGTGCTTTGTGTTTGTCACATATGATTGGTTGACATGGTTTACTCTATTATGCTATGATTATTATGATCTTTATTTTGTTGTTATACTTTCTATGCACTGCTTATGATGTGATTTGTGATATATATTACCCATGAGCTAGGGGTGCTTTTACTACTAATATAGTCTTATGCATATGGTCATACTCATGCAGTACTAATAAAGACGGGGGAAATGACATTATGCTTTAAAACTAATAGCATTTTATGTAGGTGCTTCAGAAATTACTAAAGCCCACTCCCTAAATTAAAAAGAGCATGACCAAGTGTGATTTGTAATGTGTATTTTCTTTACATATATTAACTACTTGGGTTGTGCTATATAAATTGATTGGGATTTTTTTTCTTAGGATAACCCTAAATGTCAAATTTGAGTCTAAATTTTATTTTTCATGATGTAATTTGATGTAATTCATTTTGAGTGATGAAAGTCTTTAAAAGTAAGACATTTCAAAAACCAAGCACCCAAAGAGAAAAAGAAATGCCATTTATAGGGAATTTCTTAGTCATTTAGGTACTATTATGGAGGATGAATCCTATAAAGATGATCTAAATGAGGATTGTCAAAAGGAGGATGATCTAGAGGAGGATGATCTAGAGGAGGAAAATCCACTTGAAGATGAAGACTTGAAGATAAAATGCCTTACTTTTAAGACTTGTGTCATTCAATAGGACTAGAATCTAGGTTAATGTTGGTGGGGCCTGACCACGATTACTTTCTATAAACCCTAGGTTATACATATACAACACTTACCATGAATTTTTCTTTTTTACTTTACTCTATGGATTTATATTGATGTATTTATATTGATTGCATAGTTGAACTTGCATGCTTTTCTAGGTTTCTTTCATGTATATGCTTGGCTTGATTTTTGCTAGGCTCTCTAGGATAAAAAAAATTCTACTCGTAATAATTCAAAATTTTAAGAATTAAATAACTTAGAACCTTAATGACCTAGGGAATAGCCGGAATCATTTAAGGTTACATGCATATGATTGCATTTTCTCTCTCATTCTATAAGACACTTCCCTGCCTGCAGTTAGAGTTTATAAAATTTGGCCTATGAGAATGAGGTGCAAAATATGGGGAAGTCTATTATTTTTCTAAAAATTATTTTATATAAGCCTTTTTTTTTTAATTCTAAGCATACTTGATTTGGAGACCTTTTGAACTAGCATGCATTATATTAGAAACCAATTAAATGAAAATTTTAATTGCATTAGCTCTAGGAGCATTCACCCTACATAAGTCCAAGGCCAATTAGGAAATTCTCTATTTGTCATCCTTACTTTCAAAACACTCAGCCTACCTGTCCATCTTTCATAAAGACTGGACAGCTTGGATTTTATGCATTCAGGTGATTAGCTGGCTTTCATTTTCAGGCAGGATATAAGCCCATGTGCATTAGTTAGGACACATGTGTTAGTGTTTGATAGAACACTAAACCCACCTTAGATCTAGTGTTCAAGGCTACTACATTGGGTGTCTCATAGTATACCTAAATGGCGAGTAAGTTCTTTTTCTTTAGAGACTATAAATCTTGTCTATCCATATTACATGGATGACGCCACCTTCATCTTTCCCCTCTATATGCTTTGAGTGCATTATTTTCTTCTCCTCCAATATCTCCAGTGCCTTAGTCCCTCCGAATGTCAGTGTGAACCATACATATTGATTAAGCTATTTAAATCATTTCTTTTCTTTTGAGTAGGATTTCTTAGTCTCTCTTTTGTGCCAATTCTCCTTTTGGGAGGAATAATATAAGATCCTTAATCGAGAGTATTGTTTGGCTCCAGCCTGAGATGTAATTAACCACGGGGGCTTGCACCTGTTAGAAATAAAATTTCATGATAAATAAACTCCACTTGAGCTAATGTATCGGGTGGGGAAAACCTTGTGACACTGATTAGGTCATGCATATTATCACCCATCGGGGTGCGCTAGCGATATTTATTATCATCAATGGTTGATCATATCTAGGATCTAATAACCCCTTCCATTGGCCTGCTTATGAAGAGCACAGAGGCCTTCGATCATCTCCATCCCTCAGGTTGGTGAAGTCATATAACCTATGTACTCTGTTGTGATGGTGCCCTTTTGGAGGTCCATAGATTTATGGCAACCACAGTGGGATATGTTTCTCTCTCCATCTTTGAATCATGTATTATTCTTTCATGTGTGTACTCTAAGATTGGTACTTCTTAGATTAAATCTGTCCCACTTAGTTAGGATCTTTTTATAGTTAATTGTCTTATTTAGCTAGGGTTTCACCTAATTATGGTTCATTTCTTTTAGGCATACTAGGTCATTCCATCCCTTATCTATATTACTCCTTTTTCTCATGATTTCCCTTCTTGCCTTTTTTCTATCAGGTTCCTATGTTCACTTGGCTCTCTCACCCTGAGATTGTTGAACAGACCTTGGTGCCTCCTTATCTCCTATAAATATCCCTTTATATTTGTACCCTCTGAAAGGGTCCTTCTTATTTTTTGGCAGTCTGTGTGGCCACAAAGATTTTTCCTCCACCATATGATGTTCGTTATGAAGAGTATAAGGCTATCTTTAAAGGTGATACTCTAATATGACATAGGGATACTTGTGCTTATGTTTGTGTACACCAACCACATTAGTTCCATCACATAAAAGCTTTGATTTGTCTTCCCTTGCGAGGAGTTATTCTACCCCAGTTTTTCTTGTCACCCTTAAGCGTATTCTAGGATATCAAAACTAATAATTAAAATTCATTTTCAAGAGGTGATATTGGGTCCACACCCACCTAGGTTAATCAGGTGTGGTGATGTTGATCCAATATCCATATGCAAATTTCTTTCTTCTATTAATTGTGATACGATAATTATTCTACCCCAGTTTTGCTTATCACCCCAATCATGGTCTGGGATATCAAAACTAATAATTTAAATTTTTTAATAGGTGATATTGGATCCATGCCTACCTGCATTAGTGAGGTGTGGTGATGTTAATCTAATATCCCTATGTGAATCTCTTTTTACTATCGATCATGATACGATAGTTTGTTCTTATCAGTTTTAATTGGCACCCATTAGTGTGGTTTGGGATATCAAAACTAATAATTCAAATCCATTTTTATGATGGGATATTGGGTCCATGCCCACCTAGGGTAATTACGTGTGGTGATGTTGATCCGCTATCCCTATATGAATTTCTTTCTTCTAACAGTCTTGGATGATATTTATACTCCCCAATTAGTTCATATGAGTTGAATGTGGTCTGGGATATCAAAACTAATAATTCAAATCTATTTTTGAGAAGAGATACTAGGTTCATGCCCACCTATATTAGTCATGTGTGGTGATGTTAATCCACTATCCCTCTGTTATTTTTTCTTTTATTAATTTTATTATAATTATGCCTCCCAGTTCATTCACAATAGTTGAATGTGGTCTGTGATATCAAAACTATTTACTCAAACTTCTTTATGGGATGTGATGCTAGATCCATACCAACCCACGTTAGTTCGGAGTGGTAATATTGATCCACTATCCATATATAAATTTCATTCATGAATTAATTTTTTGTTATGTTTGTGCTTCCTAATTTCATTTAAGTGATAGATGTGGCCTATGTTATCAAAGAAAATATTTTAATTCTTTGCAAAATCCTACATTATCTCTCTCCCCCCAGTTTTGTTTATGTGACGAACATGTCATGTATTACCAAAGCCAATCCTATCTCTATCTCTTTGTGTTCCAGTTATTGATTGTGAATATATAAAAGAATAAAAAATATATATGATAATAAAAAAGAAGCTCTTAGTTGAGTAAAACTGGTTTCCTTTATCATAGGTGGAATCAGGCTTTACTCTCTAAGAGCTCAATTTTCTCTTTTTTTATTATTTTAATATGATAATAAAGTTTCCTAAGGAATTCCATCGGCATTTGGATACTCGTGGCCATGACAATTTATCCTCTACCATGTGGCACTGAAATTCAGCTTGGGAATTCTTAAACAACGTTTTCCTAAGAATTCTTCCATTTAACTTTACTTTCTCCCTCTCATCCCTACTCGAATCTGTGTCAGGTTGGTGTTAAGGTGACTTTTTCCTTCTATCCTACTATTTCAATATAATCAGGCTAGTAGTCGGTTACTTACTTACTTGAGGGAGTGTCGTACAAAGTCCCTAGGAGGCACACCCCCATCACCTTGACTCTTTATTCACCAATTCAAAATGAATAAGTGAGTATAGAGCCCATCTTCATTTGCTAAGTTGATCTGGTAAGGTAGATATAGAATATTACTCGGTTGAGAGAACCCGACGAAGTCTCTATGAGGCATTCCTCACCTTCTTTTTCTTTATAATTGCCCTATTATGATCAAACAGACATCATATCCTAACTCATTATTCACTCATTCAAAATAATCAAGTGAGTATTGATCCCTTCTTCATTTGGTGAGTCGATTTGGTAAGTTAGATGTAGAACATTACTTGGTTGAGAGAGACTAACAGAGTCCTTGGGAGGCATTCCTTACCACCTTTTTCTTTCTGATTACCCTATTATGATCAAGCAAGCATAAGACCTTGACTCTTTACTCACTTATTTGAAATGATCAAATGAGTATTAATCCCCTCTTCATTTTTTGAGCCAATCTAGTAAGGCTGATATAGAATGTTACCCAGTTGAGAGAGCCCGATAGAATCCCTATGAGGCATTCCTCACCACCTTTTTCTTTCTGATTGTCCTATTGTGATCAAGAAAGCATCAAACCCTGACCCTTTATTTATTGGTTTGAAATTATCCAGTGAGTATTGAGCTCCTCTTTATTTGTTGAGTCGATCTGGTAAGGTTGATGTAGAATATTACCTGGTTGAGAGAATCCAATAGAATTCTTGGGAGGCATTCCTTACCACTATTTTTCTTTTTTATTATCATGTTGTGATCAAATAGACATCAGACCCTGACTCTTTATTCACTAATTTGAAATGATACAGTGAGTATTGAGCCCCTCTTTATTTATTGAGCCAATATGGTAAGGCAGATGTAGAATATTACCTAGTTTAGAGAGCCCAATAGAGTCCCTAAGAGGCATTTCTCACCACACTTTTTCTTTCTGATTATCTTGTTATGATCAAGCAGGCATCAGACCCTGACTCTATTTTCAGTGGTTTGAAATAATCTAGTGAGTATTGAATCCCTCTTCATTTGCTGAGCCAATTTGATAAGGCAGATGTAAAATATTACCCAGTTGAGAGAACCAGACAGAGTCCCTAGAGTCACTCCTCACCACTCTTTTTATTTCTGATTGCCTTATTGTGATCAAGAAGGTATCAGATCATGGCTCTTTATTCACTAGTTTTAAATGATCCAATGAGTATTGATCCCCTCTTTATTTTTTGAGTCAATCTGGTAAGGAAGATATAGAATATTACCGAGTTAAGAGAGCCCGACAGAGCCCGTGAGAGGCATTCCCCACCACCCCTTTTACCTTCTATCTTATTATTTTAATAAGGTCAGGCAGATAGTTAGTTTACTTGTTACTTAGGCTTCCCATTCACTATTTTAATATGGTCAGGTGAATGCGGGACCCTTTTACCCTCTACCTTGCAATTACAATATGGTTCAGGCAGATAGTTGATTTACTTTACTTCTTTGCTCTTTATTCTCTCCTCAGCTATGCCCTTACTATATGATAAGGAAAGGAGAGAATCCTCCTACTTTTTCACCTTTTGCTGATCCTTTACTACTTTGCGCTTTATTCTCTCCTCAGCTCTGCCCTTACTATAGGGTAAGGCAAGAAGAGAATCCCCCTACTTTTTCACTTTTGGTGATCTATTACTGCCTTGCTCTTTGTTCTCTCCTCAGCTCTGCCCTTTCTATAGGGTAAGGCAAGGAGAGAATCCCCTTACTTTTTCACCTTTTGGTGATCCTTTACTGCTTTTCTCTTTATTCTCTCCTCTACTATGCTCTTACTATAGGGTAAGGCAAGGAGAAGATCCCCCTTACCTGTTTACCTTTTAGTGATCTTCTACTTATGAACTTTACTTTACTGCTTTCACTCTTTGTTTTACTATTTTGAAATGGTCAGGTGAACATTGAGTCTATCCATATTCACTATTTTGATATGGTCATGTGGATGTGAGGCACCCCCTTTCCCTTTTTTTCTCCCAAACTCTATCCTAGCTACATGGTAAGGCAAGGAGGGGATCCCTCTTACTTTCTTCAACCTTTTGGTGTTCTTTTGCTTTTGTTATTTACTTTGCTTTGCTTATCACATTCGGTTAACACCAACACACTCGGTTCACTAGTTTGTTTGCCGTCCTTATTGGGGATCCATTTATTGACCTTGAATTTACTATAAACTTTGGGTCAAAGGGCTTGACCTGGTAAAATTGACCAAGCCAGACCCCAAGACCACCTCCCTTGTGTTCAATGGGTCAAACTAAGTCTATTGAGTTCAGACCCATGCCCTAGGATGACCTAAATTGATCCAATTCCCTTTCTTTTGATTTCAAATCAAATTCAGACCTTTTCAGGCTCTATTCTCACCTCCACTGGACCTAATGAGTCAGACCCAACCCATTGGGCCCAAATATGTGCCCTGGGTCAACCTGGTTGATCGTGATAACCCAGGTTGACCCAATTCACCCCATTGAGCTTAAATCAAATCTAACTCATTCAAACACATCCTAGGCTCAAACCCCCACCCCCTTGGACTTAATTGATTGAGTTGATCAGGTTAACCGTTGACTTAGTCAACTCAAGTCTCCCTTTGTCAATATTGACCTATTTAGGTCAAATTAATGGTATTTAAACTATTGCTCTTTTCCAAATCATCTCTCCCACTCAAATATCTTCCTATTTGAGCTCAATCACCTCCTAATTAATCTTAGAGATGATCTAGGCCATCCATTGAATACCTTGGCCTTTAAATAGTGACTTTAGGATTCATGTTAGAGGACTTTTGCAATTACTCTCTTCCTAGGTGCTCTCAACTTGAAATATTTCGTGTGAGAGCTCTCCTATAATCCCTATACCTTCCTCAAGCCAAACCCAATCATTCAAAGCCGTCGGTAGCGAGTTTCTAGCGATTCGAGACTCTAAAGCTTCCAAGCTTCCTACATGAAGATCCAAGGTGTTTCAAGGCTTGATCCCAACTAGAGAATTGTACGAGGACAGTGTATAAGCTAAACTATACAAAGATCTCCTGAATCCATTCATTGGATTGAGGTAAAATTCAAACCCTGGCTAGAATACATAGAGCTAATATGCAAATTGAAAGGTGCTTATTAGGCCGAAAGTTTACCACCCCATAATTTCTGTTCATGTGTAAAACTATGGTTTAAAATTTCACGAAAATCCATTGATTTATTTGTGAGAACAAACTAAAAAGCCATTCTAGGGTTTCAATTTGGTTCCGTTGAACTGCACAAGATGTCAGTCATTTATCTCTTGATCAACGACTTTGATATGATCTTTCTACGGTCGGTCTGAATGTCGCCTCTCACTCCATCGAATGAGCTCTTGTCCAATACGATCACAGTCATCTGTTTCGAACTGCGCTGGATCGGATGGCATTTGTTCCGCGCTAATGCAAATTAATGAAACTGCGTGAACCCTTTACAATAATTATTTAGTATAATTAATATTCAACTATTATTTGTTAAAATTAATAATTACTATTTTAAAAATAATATTTTATTTAAAATCATATAATTATTTTTGTTATTTAATTTTAAATTAAATAATTATTTTCCTATTTTGAAATATTTTTAATTATTTAATTAACTAAATTACCTAATTAATTGATTTAAAATCTAATAACTTTCTAAATTTATAAAAATTATCTTTTAATTATGGTAAAGCTTCAAGAAAGTTATTTTAATTATTTAAAATTAAATTAGTAAATATTTTTCGTATTTAAACTATTTTTACTAATTAATTAATTAAATTACTTAATTGGTAATTAATTAATCTAAAATGCAATTACTTTCAAAATTTATGAAAATTTTTTTTATCAAACTACCTCTAAATTACAGTAACTTTCATAATTAATTTAGAATAATTTAATAGTTATTTTAATTATTAATTATTTCTTAAAGTATTTTAAAACCTTTTTAATTACCCTTAAACTTCATAAATTTGTAAAAAATTCATTTCAAATTAGAAAATTATGTATTATTCCTTATATTTTTCAAATGAATATGTATTTGTACTTAAAATTTTTTTTAGATCCTAAAAGTTAATTTTTACTTACTATTTTCCTAATTATTTAATTATTTTCATTAGTTAAATATTATTTAAATAATAATGTGTTTAATATTTTGAAATTAAAAATTTTTTTAAAAATTATTTTGAAATCTTGCTCGAGTGATGAGTGGATCTCCCCTATATTTATGTACTTTTACAAGTTGAATTATATTTAATTACATTATTTTTAAAATTTTGTATATTTATGGATATTTTTAATATTTTAAAATTACTTATATAGTTAAATCCCTAATTTTAGGAGATCCATACATGAAATTTTAAACATGGATCTTGCTTGTGAATGGCATTCATGGGGGGTTAATTAGTGAATGATTGAGCTCTAATCATCCACTATTTATATCGATAATCATGCTTATTTCTTCTTTTATTATCTTTTGCATGTGTAGGAAGCATGAGCACTTAGCTTAGACCCTCCTAGATCTTAGGATTAGTGTGTTTACTTTATTTATGCATTCCCTGCATGTTACCTCAAGGGTTATTCCCAAACATTGGTTTTGAATATATTTAACGCAGCGACACCCTAATGACAATAATTAAGGACCGTATAGCAAACTTTAAAAAAATTTAGGAGATAGGATAGATCACCAATTGACATGAAATTTTCAAAACTTAAACTTAGTGACAACCTAAAACTCCCAAAAAATTTTAGAAAATTTTAGGAGCCTTTAAACCCCTTAATTAATTAACCCTAATTTTAACCCTTAATTAAGCCCTAATAACTTCAAAAAATTCTAACAAATCCATTTCAACTGATAAAACTAATCATATGACCTAAAACTCTTTATAATTTAGTTCTTAATCTTGGATAATTAATTCCCCTTAATTGAACTTTAATATGAACCTTAATTTAATTTTGATTAAAAACTACCTATTTTGCCTAAATTAAATCATTAAAAATTATTAAAAACTCCAAATTTTTCTCACATACTTGGGAATATCTTCTTAGGTCATTTTTTTACATTTGGGAGTGATTCAAAGATGTTTAGAGTTGATTTGGATCAAACCTCCTAAAATATCCCTTATTAAATAATTTTAATAATTCATTAATTACCCAAAACTTCTAAAATTCATAGCTTGGCCTATAAATCTCCAAATGTAGCAAATATAAAGCCTAATTACTCCCCTTAATACTTGGTATTTAATTAAAATGTTAGAACCCCTAAACCTGGCTTGTTTCTAATAGTAACCTTTTGGATCCCCTTTGCCAAGTGGATAGGAGGACTCCAGATCTTCTAAAATTTGTTCATAAAATTTAAAATTTAAAGACCACTATATTATGTGTTAAAATTGATCCAGAAACTAAATTAACTAAAATGGACCCCAATCCATTAATGTTTAAACCTTAACTAAAGTTTCCTTTCATACATTCAACAAACTTGAACTCGAAGCAACTTGAATTAACTACCTAATATTGGACCTATCTGAAGTCAGATAAGCCAACTAAACACACATAGGTTTTCTAGGGCACCACTTCTAGCTCTAGGATTACAGCCGGTGTTTTACTTTTTTCTACTTTCTATGTTGTGATGCTTTGTGTATGGAACGTGTGATTGGTTGACTTGGTTTGCTCTATTGTACTGTAATTGTTATGATCTTTATTTTGTTGCTATACTTTATATACACTACTTATGATGTGATTTATGCAATAGATTATCCATGGGCTATGTACGCTTTTGTTACTAATATAGTCTTATGCAAATGGCCATCCTCATACAACACTAATAAAGATGGGGAAAAAATCATTTAGCTTTAAAACTAATGACATTTTTTACAGGTGCTTCAAAAATTATTAAAGCCCCCTCCCTAAATTGAAAAGAGAATGGCCAAGTGTGATTGGTAATATGTATTTTCTATCCATATATTAACTACTTGGGTTGTGCTATATAAATTGTTTGAGATATTTTTTTTCTTAGGATAACCTTACAGGTCTAGCCCAAGTCTAGATTTTCCTTTTCATCATGTAATTTGATGTAATTTATTTTGAGTTGTGAAAGTCTTTAAAAGTAATTCATTTCAAACACCAAGTACCCAAAGAGAAAAAGAAAGGCCCTTCATAGGAAATTTCTTAGTCATTGGGATACTATTATGGAGGATGAATCTTAAGAAGATGATCCAAAGGAGAACAATTCAAAGGAGGAAGATCCAAAATAAAAAAATCCAGAGGAGGACGATCCACTTGAAGATGAAATTACTTGCTTTTTAAGACTTGCATCATTTAGTAGGATTAGAATCCAGGTTGTTGTCAGTGGAGCTTGGCCACAATTACTTTCTGCAGACCCTAGGTTATACTTATATGGCACCTGCCATGGACATTTTTTCTTCTTTACTCTATGGATTTATATTGATATGTTTACATTGATTGTGAAGTAGAAATTGCATACTTTTCTAAGTTTCTTTCATGTATGTGCTTGGCCTGATTTTTGCTAGGCTCTCTAGGATAAAAACCTTTTCTACTCATAATCATTCAAAAATTTAATAATTAAAAAACTTAGAAACTTAACGACCTAGGGAATAGATGGAATGGTTTGGAGTCGCATACATATTATTGCATTTTTTATCTCTCCTTCTATAAGACACTTCCCCGTCTACGAGTAGAGTTTAGATAATCTGGACTATGAGGATGAGGTGCTAGACCTGAGAAAGTCTAGTCTTTCTCTAAAAATTATTTTTTATAAGCCCTTTTTTTAATTCTAAGCATACTTTTTTCAACTAGCTTGCATTGCATTAGAAACCAATTAAATGAAATTTTTAATTGCATTAGCTCTAGGAGCATTCACCCTATATAAGTCCAAGGAAAATTAAAAAATTCTCTAGATGTTAGCCTTACTTCCAAAACACTCTGCCTACTTACCCATCTTTCATAAAGATTGTACATGATGGATTTTACACGTTTAGGTGGTTAGCTGACTTTCCTTTTCAAGCAATATATAAGTCCAGGTGCATAAGCTATGACACAGGTGTTTGTGTTAGATGGAATACTAAACCCACCTTACATCTAGGGTTTAGGGCTACTACATTGGGTATCTTCGTAGTATGCCTAAATGATGGGTAAGTTTCTTTTCTTTAGGAACTATAAATATTGTCTATCTACATTACATGGATGATGCTACCTCCATTTTTTCCCTCTACATACTTTGGGTGCGTTGTTTTCTTCTCCTCCAATCTCTTCAGTGCCTTAATCCCTTTGGATGCAGTATGAACTGTGCATGTTAACTAAGTCATTTGAATCATATATTTCCATTTGAGTAAGGTTTCTTAGTCTCCCTTTTGTGCTAATTCTCCTTTTGGAAAGAATAGTATTAAATCCTTAATCGAGAGTATTCTCGAGCTCCAGCCTGAAATTTAATTAACCACGGGGGTTTGCACCCATGGGAAATAGAATTCCACAATAAATAAATTTAATTAACCATATTTTCTTCTCCTCCAATTAATGTATCGAGTGGGGGAAACCCCATAACACTGATCAGGTCATGCATATTACCACCCATCGAGGTGTGCTGGCGAGAGCCACTATCCTCAATGGTTAATCGTATGTATGATCTAATTTTCCCTTTGATTGGCTCACTTGTAAAAGGCGTGAAGGCTTTCAATCATCTTTATCCCTTGAGGTGTTATAGTCGTATACTCTCTGCACTTTGTAGCGAAGGTGTCCTTTTGGAGGTCCACAGTTAAGAGTCAAATTCTCATTTAAATCTAATAAAAATTTATTTCGAATACTTTTTAACTAAAACTTTTTAGTTCTACCTCTACCTTCCTTAATATAGGCCAAATATAATACATCTACTCTCCTAACATGGTCATTAGAAGGCCAATCTTTTTTGTGACCAAACCATCTAAGGTGCTTTAATCTTATCTATTATTGGAGCTACTCTAGCATTTTCATTTATATGCTCATTTCACAATCTATCTCTAAATTTAAAGCCACTCATCCACCTAAGTATCCTCTTCTATGCAACACGTAACTTAATTTTATGCTTCTTTTTAATGTTACACCTTATAATCTAAGTAAAAGAAAATTGAACATTTTTTAAGCATTAACCAGAGTTCACATGATTTAATATATGCAACCCAAAATGATATATGTACAATAGCCACGATATAAAATAATATAGTTCATCCTTATGAATTCATTGTGACTACAATAGAATATCTACATTATGTAAAAGAAAAAAGATAAATGTCAGTAGCGTAAGTCATACCTTAATTTTCTTACCCATACTTAAAAATATGTAAAAATTACATAATAAGCACAAAGCCCTGAAAGTAACTAATATTTACAACATTAATCCATGTGCTAAAGTAACATGCATGCAATCATATAATTGCAAGAATATATATAGCAGTCAGTAAGAACATTTATATATATATATATATATATATACATACTTATCTATCATCTATCTTACAAATCATTCTATATATCGATTATCTATATGTATTCTTATCACGTGCCAATACTATAAGTACTCTTATCGTGTATCAGATATTCAGAGGAGTGTATCTTAATCTTGAGATTATATTGATCTTAAGGGTTCAATCATGTATGTCTCTATTCACTTACATATCATTCATCCATCTTAATACCCATATATCCTATTCATTATCTATCTCAACTCATCAGTCATTTCATCAATCATCATTCTAATCTTAATGTATATATCTTAGTAGCATATCATTTCATTTATTTTATATGTTCTTATACATATCACATCATTTATACATACATTTTATAAATATAATATGCAATTTCTATAACATATAGATTTATAAATTGTGCTCATCAATATACATGTATTATGTCAAAATGCATGTCATATAAAAAGAATAAAAATTATATGAAAATTCATTAATATTGTTAATCCCTTATAAACTAATCTCGAGGCTAACCTAGAGGGGGGTGAATTGGATATTTAAAAACTTCTTTAATTAAAAGAAAAACTTTTTATATCTTGCAGCAAAAACAAATTAAATTAATAATAAAAGATTAATCAGAGATTTCACCCAAGCACTTAATCATAATAAAAATAAAGTGTGGAAAATAATCAGAAAGAACACACCAGACTTATAGTGGTTAGGTCCAACTTGACCTATGTCCACTCCTCGGAGGCACCCTCAGAGTATTGAACTGAACCTTTAATAACTCCCCTTTTGCCCCCATAGCTAGGCGGAGAAGTCCATATAAAATCACTTTCATCTTCCCCGATGCCGTAGAGTAGCCGGGACCTTTACACTAAAGATAGCTTTTTCTTCCCAAACTTCTCTCAAGAAGAACCTTGAATCCGATGGTACTAACGTACAAGCTTGCTGGAGAAACTGTATGAAACCCCCTCCACACTCCCTTGAAATCCCCTTCAAGGAACTTCTCCCTCTCTCAAACTCCACCCTTTTTTCTCTCCCTTTCAAGTTCTCTATTCAAGTTTTCTCAAAAAGAATGAAGACACAATGGTTGCCAAGGACACTTACCAAATGCCTTGATAAAGCTTAAATATAGGGCTTTAAAAAACCCTAAAAATCAATTTTAGAGGCAAAGATCATCTAGGATGATCACATAATCATCTTGTACGATGTGCTTAAAAATAGGGCTTCAAAAAATCCTAAAAACTCAATTTTGGTGCCAAATATTATCCTAGATGATCGTAGGATCATCCAGTACGATATGAAGAATCTGACCTGATTGTCTTAGACTATATCAAGATAGTCATGGATGATATGTTCAAATTTATATAGATCATACAATGATATTTCGATCGTCCTTGACGATTAGAAAAAAAATTATGGTATTTCATCTTGGAAGATTTAGGAAAATAAAAAATATTGGCAAATATCATCCAGTATGATATATAGATCATCCATGATGATCTGATTGAACAATTTAGCCATAAATAGTCTCCTAATCACATGATTAATTTAGGCATGATTAGTATTGATTGTCCAAGATGATCTAGATCATCCAAGATGATTAGAATGAAATATGAATCTTAAATCCTTGCCTAAATTATTATTGGGGACTATTTTCTAATATCATAATGAATCATCCTGGAATCATCCAGTATAATTTGTTCAATGAGCTGATCGTCTAGTATAATTAGTTCAAAACTTTAACTTCTGATTTTAACTCAATCTCACTCCCACTGACTGTGTGTGTGGATGGCCACCAAGCAATCTTAGACCCTTATAGTAGTTGACTCAAGAAATCATAAATACATTAATGAATATTACAAAAATTGTTATAACATAACATATTCTATCCAATCTTGAGTCTTGAATCTTTATTGGATGGTGTTGACCTCATTTTTGTATGAAGTCACTTTTAACTCCTTCCTGAGCTTTGGACCTTAGGTTTCTTTGGACTTTACATCCTAAGATCTTCCTAGTTCCTAGACCTCATGCCCAATCCAGATCTTAACTCAATTCAAGCCCAGAACCCAAGGTTAAGAACTCAAGTCCTGAAGCCCTTTCTGGATGATTCTTCTATCACCTTGAAACTCAATCAATTGGCATCTGATTCATGGTCTGTCAATTCCATATTAATGTGAAATGTCTCTAGTGCCAACCCTCCAAATTTGAACTCAGTTTGGAGGATTCTAGCACCATAAACTTAATCCAGTTTCGAAGGTTGCAAAACCTTTAAATATTTATAATCCATGCCACTGGGCCTTTCACCCAATGAAATTTGACCCTGGAGCCCCCTCCAAACCTTTTGATCACTCCTAATACCTTGATATTAACTTGTTAAGCAATAATCTACATCTTTCTAGGTTTAATTTGACCCAGAATTGGCTCCAGGTAAAATGACCAAAATGCCCTTAAAGGGGGATTTTTGGACTTTTGGCCTGAACTTAAGTTGATTTAACCATTTATCTTTAAAATCTTCTTCAAATGTTTTCAAATCATTTTTGAGACTTCTTGAACTCAATTCCAACCTTGGGTCAACTTGGTTGACCAAGTGAACATGTTTTGACCTAAAGGCCCCTTAAGGGTCAAAATGATCATTTTGACCTAAATGACCCCTCCACACCTTGATACCCCATCCATTAGGTTCATATGATCAAATTGATTTCAATGCATCTAACTCTTAGTCCTAGGTCAACTTGGTTGACCAAGTTAACCAAGTTTGACCAAATGACCCATATACCCTCCTTTCATCTAAACCCTTTGATCAAAACCATTTCAACCCCATTTGAACCCATGGGATGACTCCTTAGGCTCCCAAGAGATCTCTCTTAAAGACCCAAGCCTTGGACCCACTTGGGTTAGCCTTTTGGCTTGACCCAAGTGCCCAAAGAGAGGTCCCCTTTGAACCATTTCTCAATCCTAATCAAATTGAACCCAAACTAAGGTGTCATTGGGTCTCCCCTGACCCAATACAACTCTCTCAACCAGTCCAACCATTGAGTCCGCTTGGGTCAAGAATTAGGCTAACCCAAAGTGGTCAAAACCTCTTGGGATTGAGCCAACTCCTATACTGAGCTCAATTGTGTTGCAAATTCGGTTTCATGGATTATGTTTTGATGATTAGCAAATACTCTTACTTCTTTTCGACTGCCTTTTTACTACTGACATTTTCAGGATTTAAAGATCGGACGGAAGTTGGAACCAGCTCAAGACTGGGTAGATTAGGGTTGAGTCCGTCTGTAATTTTCTTTTTTCCCTTTCTTGAGTCAATTGTAAATATTTGAAGTGACTGATGTTAAGTAATCCTACACACACACACTTGAGAGATTTAAAATTTCTATTTTTACTCGCATCGTCCCGGATGATATTTATATCAGCCTAGACGATCGAGTTCAAAACAGAAACTCTAATCAGGATTTCTTAATTAAGGCAGCCGTCATTAGCCAATCGTCCCGGACGATACTTGTATCAGCCAGGATGATAGGATCAAAACAGAAAGAAATAGCCGCCATAATTAATTTAGGTATACTATATTTTTAGAAATCGACCAGGACGATCTTGGATCGTCCTGGACGATATTGCATAATTATGCCTAAATTGATCCGGCAATCAAGGAAGCAATTAAGGATGAATTGAAACGATCACAACATCCTGGACGATCGCAGTATCATTCTGGACGATATATTCAAAAACCCTTAGTTGCTCCTGGATAATAAATATCGGCCAGCATAAATTCAGGGCAATGTTCTGTCCGATCATGAACGGACAGCTCGAATTTAGGGCGATGCTCTGGACGATTTTCCTCTGATTTGAACTGATCATCCGAGACGATCGTGAGATCGGATGAGATGATCAAGCAAATTTTAAAAAGTCCAGTTCATTTTCAGAGAGGTGTTCTGGCCGATCTTCTGTGTTTTGAACTGATCGTACAGGACGATATTATTATCATCCTAGACGATAAAGTTGGTAACTTACAATTATTGAGCTCCCTTGAAGCTCTTCTATTTGAACTGTTACGGATCTATGGTTTATGATTTTGATGATAGCAAACATTCCTTATTTCTCTATGATTTCCTTATGTGCTAACGTTTCAGGTCCACACGTCTGTGTCAGTTTGTAATCTTTTTCCTTTCTTCAGTCTGTTGTATTTGGTGTGGCTATAACTTGGTAGAAATTCTCTTGCTCCCTATATGATTTCTGTTTTTGGTAACATCGGCCAGGATGATCGTAAGATCGGCCTGGACGATCTGTCCAAAATTAGAAACCCTAGTTAGGGCATCCTCATTAAGGCAGCCGTCAACAGATCAGCCTAGATGATACTTGTATCGGCCAGGACGATAATCTTAATTCAGAAAGAATCAACCGCCATAATCAGTTTAGGAAGTCTTTGTTTTAGTAAATCAGCCCGGACGATATTATTATCGTCCAGGACAATCTAACTCAATCATGCCTAAATTAATCTGGTATCTTTGGAAAGCATAAATGGTTGATTGATACGATCACATCGTCCGGGACGATCGCATGATCGGCCAAGACGATGGCCTGGACGATCTATATCGGCCAGCTCAAAAATAGGGCGATGATCAGGACGATTGAAATCGATTTTAAACTAATCGGCCAGGATGATCATAAGATCGGCCAGGACGATGTAACCAATTTTCTTCTGATCGTCACATATCGTCCCGGGCTAATGAGCTTAATTTATACTGATCGGCCAGGACGATATACCTATCGTCCTGGATGATAATGTCGGCAACTTGCATTAATGAGCTCATTTTGAGAGCCACTATTTAAGCTATGGCAAGGCACTTTGTAAGTGTCTTTAGCAGCCATTGTAGCTTCGTTCTTGTGGGGGAAACTTGAAGAGAGAGCTTGAAAGGGAGAGAGGAAAGGGTGGAGTTTGAGAGAGGGAGAAGATTCTGTGAGGGGGGACTCAAGGGAGTGTGGTGGGGGATCCACACGGTTGCTCCGGTGAACTCTCACCTTAGTACCATCGGATTCAAGGCTTGTCTCGAGGTAAGTTTACCAAAGAAGAAGATCTCTTTGGTGTCAAAGGACCCGGCGACTCCGCCTCACCGGGGAAGGTGGAAGTGATTCTGTAAGGGCTTCTCCGCCTAGCCATGGGGGCTAAAGGAGAGACACTAGTTTAGTGCAATACTTGGGGGGTGCCTCCAAGGAGTGGACGTAGGTCAAGGTTTGACCGAACCACTATAAATCCAGTGTGTTCTTTTCTTATTATTGCTTCCGCATTATTTTCTTCCGCATTATTTTTCGTTGTGGTGAATATTGGTTTTGGATTGTGGAAGCTTAGTTGGTGACGATAGCAATGAATTGTCAAGCAAATCACAAAACTCACTAATGCATAAGCAAAAGTGGAAGAAATGTAAAAGTTGTAAGGATGTCCATATTTCCACTGATACTATTTTCTTTCGATGTAGGAAACCTTGACATATGAAGAATACATGCCCTAATGAAAGAATTCTTCCCACAAAAGAAAAGGGCAAGGCAAAGCTAAAGTTTAAATATCTTGAGTTTCTAACCTTTACTGGGATATGCGTTGTCAATCCAATTCTACTAAGATTTTGATTAAAACTAAGAGGTAACTTTCTCATTTTAATTTTTTTTTCTAGATTTGAAAGTTTCTTTTTGTTTTCTGTGCCTTCTCTCTTTTTGATAATGTCAAAGGGGAAGAACTTACTTATATCCCTTATTTTCTTTTCAAAAATTTAAACCTACAAAATTATTTTTATCTCTCCTATTTTTAAAAGGGTTTATTCTAATGAGGGGGAGATTAGGAGAAATTGCTTTTTTGAAAATTCAAATTGAAATGTTTTGCCATCATCAAAAAGGGGGAGATTATTACGGATCTATGGTTTATGATTTTGATGATAGCAAACATTCCTTATTTCTATATGATTGCCTTATGTGCTAATGTTTCAGGTCCACACGATAAGACTGCAATCTGGAACCAGCTCAAGATTGGGTAGACTAGGTCTGTGTCAGTTTGTAATCTTTTTCCTTTCTTGAGTCTGTTGTATTTGGTGTGGCTATAACTTGGTAGAAATTCTCTTGCTCCCTATATGATTTCTGTTTTTGGTAACATTGGCCAGGACAATCGTAAGATCGGCCTGGACGATCTGTCCAAAATCAGAAACCCTAGTTAGGGCATCCTCATTAAGGCAGCCGTCAACAGATCGGCCTGGATGATACTTGTATCGGCCAGGACGATAATCTCAATTCAGAAAGAATCAATCACCATAATCAGTTTAGGAAGTCTTTGTTTTAGTAAATCGGCCCGGACGATATTATTATCGTCCAGGATGATCTAACTCAATCATGACTAAATTAATCTGGTATCTTTGGAAAGCATTAATGGTTGATTGATACGATCACATCATCCGGGATGATCGCATGATCGGCCATCATGATGGCCTGGATGATCTATATCGGCCAGCTTAAAAACAGGGCGATGATCAGGACGATTGAAATCGGTTTTAAACAAATCGGCCAGGACGATCGTAAGATTGGCCAGGACGATGTAACCAATTTTCTTTTGATCGTCCCATATCGTCCCGGGCTAATGAGCTTAATTTGTACTGATCGGCCAGGACGATATACCTATCGTCCTGGACGATAATGTCGGCAACTTGCATTAATGAGCTCGTTTTGAGAGCCTCTATTTAAGCTATGGTAAGGCACTTTGTAAGTGTCTTTGGCAGCCATTGTAGCTTCGTTCTTGTGGGGGAAACTTGAAGAGAGAGCTTGAAAGGGAGAGAGGAAAGGGTGGAGTTTGAGAGAGGGAGAAGATCCTGTGAGGGGGGACTCAAGGGAGTGTGGTGGGGGATCCACACGGTTGCTTCGGCGAACTCGCACCTTAGTACCATCGAATTAAAGGCTTGTCTCGAGGTAAGTTCACCAAAGAAGAAGATCTCTTTGGTGTCAAAGGACCCGGCGACTCCGCCGCACCGGGGAAGGTGGAAGTGATTCTGTAAGGGCTTCTCCGCCTAGTCGTGGGGGCTAAAGGAGAGATAGGATCTTGTGAGGGGGAGCTTGTGAAGGAGTTTACAAGGGTTGCTCCAAGCATTGTTCCACTTCTTCTTCCACTAGAGTCTCTTATCCTTGGAAGGGTTGGGAGAGGTAAGCTTCAGCGAATGATCGAGGTTCTCTACCTGGTTTAGGAGGAAGCAAAAAGAGTGGGGTTCTCTGCCTTGCGGCGGTTGGCAAAAAGGAGGTGTTTGTAAAGGCTTCTCCGCCAAGTTGTGGGGGCTAAAGGAGAGTCACGTTGGTAGTGTAATACTCGGAGGGGGCCTCCGGGGAGTAGACGTAGGTCAAGTTGACCGAACCACTATAAACCCTTATGTTCTTTTTACTACTTCCGCACTTTAATTTTCCACACTTATTTTTATGTGGTGGCTTTGGTTTGAGATAATTGTTTTTTTTTTTTTAAGATTTTTAAAATACCAATTCACCCCCCCCCCCCCCCCTCTTGGTTAGCCTTGGGACAGTTCATAGGGCTTAACATCCCTAACAAACTTTTAGGTGGTATCAGAGCGTGATTTATAAAAACTGAGTTTGAAAATATTTTGTTTGTAGATGGATTAAAGCACAACCTGCTCAGCATCAGTCAACTCTGTAACAAGGGCTTCATCATACAATTCTTTACAAATTCATGCATTGTAAGTTTAAGTAATAATACTATTTTGCAGGGAAAGATGATCAATAATGTCTACATATTTGATTTAAATAACATAGAATGCGCTGCATCATTTTGCTTAAAAACTGTTGTTGATGATTCATGGTTATGGCACCAAAGATTTTGTCATACAAGTATGAAAACCCTTAGAAAAGTGACCCAAAAAGACCTAGTTAGAGGTGTCCCCAAACTCAAGTTTTCAAAAGACCACCTTTGTGATGCCTACCAACTAGAAAAGCAAGTCCACTCCACTTTTCACCCCATTAAGGACATTAGCACCTATAGACCTTTACAAGTCCTTCACATGGATTGGGAAAAGCGCTATAGGCCATTGTTTGGATGAAGTGGTTTTCTTGTACTTAGAGAACTCGATAACCTTGGTGAACCTTAAGGTAGACATCCAATCTTTCCCACATTTTCAAATGTCTTTGGTTTAAGGTTTTTCCCATGTTGTTTTTGAAATATTAAAACAAAGATTTATCCAAATTTGCTTTCACAAAAAAAAACCACATGCAATAGATATGACAAGATTAAAGTGCAAGCAAAAAGTAAACAATGATAAAGAAAGAACACACCAAGAATTTTATAGTGGTTCGGTCAAAATATGACCTACGTCCACTCCCCGGAGTCCTCCACTCCGGGATTTTCACTATAAAAAATAGTTCTCCTTTTGCCCCCCTTGGCAAGGCGGAGAAGCCTGTACAAACCTCCCTTTCACCAACCCGGCGTGGCGGAAGACCAAACTCTGTTTTCGCCCTCCTGGCGACGGCAGAGAACCTTCTCGTTTTTTCTCCCTCCTGGAGAAGGCAGAGAACCTTGAGGCAACGGATGAAGACGAGCCTTTCCCTTGGAGATCCTCCCTCAAATCCTTCTCGGGCCACAGGAGGAGCAAGATGCAGCAAGCTTGGAGCAACCGTGTGATCTCCCTCACACCTCTTCTCCCTCACAATGCTCACCTCCTCCTTCCCTTCAACCTTCAAGAATTTCTCTAGAGTTTTCTCCCTTGGAATCCCTCTCTAATCACGTTCACCCCCTCTGTAATCTTACCCAAAAAGAACTTGATTGATATAAAAAAAAAAGGCTCCAAAAACCTCTGAATTCAAAAGTAGCCGTTACTGTTCGTACAGTACGATCTGGTATCGTACAGTACGATCTTCATAAACAGCCGTCGTCCTGGTACGAAGATGTACGAACAGTACAAAAACAATTCGTACTGTACGATATAAAATCGTACGGTACGATTCAACAAGATACTATTCGTACAGGATGATGGTCTGGACGATCGGATGTCGTCTCTGTTCATCGTATGGTACGATTTACATCGTACAGTACGATGTGACAAAAACCAAGAGATCGTCCAGGACGATATATCCGGGACGATCATCTTCGAACTTCGTCTCTGTTCATCGTATGGTACGATCTAGTTCGTACAGTACGATGTTCAAATTTTGATTAGGCCCGGATTACATGCACTAATCACGGGTTAATTTAAGTAAGTATTAAAAACATATCGTACAGTACGAACATGTTCGTACAGTACGAACGGCGCAAAAACACTTGCTTAATATTAAAACACGGCTAGGGTTTTGGATCTGAACATATCGTACCGTACGAACTACTTCGTACAGTACGATCTATTCACAGATTTGCCCACATAGCTTGGATCGTACGGTACGAAATAAAATCGTACAGTACGATCTCCAGAGAAGAATTTTAGTTATATTTTGCAGTTAAAAAAAGAACTCTCCCCCTGTGTGTGTGCATGGTTGCTCTTACTCTTACGCATTTTGTGGCCAGACTCAATAAAGTAAAAAGTACAATAAATGGAAAATACAATGTTTGACTCATACTCCTAATCTACCCGGTCTTGAGTCTTCCTTTCTTCCTGAGTCACTTGTGATCTTCCTGAAATGTTAGTGCTCAAGGAAAAATAACAAATAAAATAATAATCAATGAAAAGCAGTTCCAAAACACTCATTATTTGGCATCATCAAAATCTCAAACTCGGGGTCACGGGTTGCAACAATCTCCCCCTTTTTGATGATGTCAAATAATTTGTTGCAAGTAGGAAAAAAAACATTTCTTTTTTTTTTTTTTTTTTTTTTTTTTTTTTTTTAAAAAAAAAAAATTAAAAACACAAGAAGGAAACAAAAGATACTGCATTTAGATAAATAGGCATTACAACATTACAACAAACTTCTCCCCCTTTTGACAGCACAAAAAGGAGGAGCAACTAAAAACACAAAAGCGAGAGAAAAAAAAAAGAGGAAAAACTACAATGCAAACATAGATAATCTAGTCAGACGGGTCCTGATCAGCTGGTGGTGGAGGTGGATTTGGCTGAAAGTATTGCAATAGAGTGTCGAAACGGTGATCAATTGCTGTAAAACGCTCTCCAAACCAGTGCATATCAGCCTTGTGTTGCTGATGTTGTTCTTGAATATGCATGTTCAGACGAGTCTGCAGCTGGTCGAAGCGGGCGACTAAATCATCATTTGGGTGTGGTGGAGCTGGTGCTGGTGCAGGTGCTCGGGGTGCGGCATGGCGTCGTGGTCGAGCTGGAGCTGCGGCTGGTGCATCTTCTTCTCCTTCTTCTTCATCAAATACGGGTTCTTCAGGCTCATGTCCCCGATGAAAGAGGATACGGAAGGAAGCATCCGTATAGAAAATAGGAAGCATGTCGGGTTCACCAGGGTAGGATAATTGATATTTATGGTAGAGGATATATCCTATGAGGTGACCAAGAGCCAGATTTTGTTTTTCGACGAGTGGTGGGAAGACGAACAAAAGTCATGTGCCGAATATAGTTGCTAATTAAATCGACCTCATCAAACTTAATGTTGGACATAATCAGGTAGGTAGCGACTGACAGGGTAGGGGTCAGATTGATGCGGTCGCCACCTTTGGGAATGATAGAGGTTCGAAGAACATGTTGAATTATACGGGCATTGCGGGTTAAGGATTGGACTAGAGGCTGGTGTTGGTGAAAAACAGTATTCCTAAGGACTCTATTTACATCGCTCCAGTCAAAATCATCGGTGAGAAACGAGCGAACCATAGGTCCTTCAGTAGACAGCCCAATATGTTGGGCGATGTCGGCTCTAGTTATTTCAACGGGGCGGCCACAAACAAGGGAGTGAAAAGTGGTGTTATCGACTGTGTAGGTGAGGTTGGCGAGAAATTCAAAAAGGAGTTCAGAATTGTATGGAAAATGCTAGGGTGAGTAGGAATTGAAAGGTAGTGGAGGCAAAGAGGCCCATTACCTCGAAATTTAGAGCGGCCTGATTAAGCATTTTTGAGGGAGAGATTTTGCAAGCCTTGTAGCGGTAGTAGGCTTCCTCATTTTCACTATTGAGAAAGCGATCGGGTTGACGACTGGAGGAGGACGAGCTTCCGGCAGTCATCCGACCTCGTTTAGACATTGCAGGAGGGCACGAAAACGAAGTGAAGGCTGAGTGAGGAGAGGGTTGAGTGAATTGAACAGCCTAGGCAAGGTTTTATATAGAATTTTCCGTAAATCGTACAGTACGAACCGGGGATCGTACAGTACGAAATACAATTAATATCCTGACCGGTCGTTTCGGGAAAAGGCAGTCAAATCGTACAGTACGATAGGTATCGTACAGTACGATCAGACGAATATCGATCGTCCCGAGGCCCTCAGTACGACTTTTGACCAAAAGTTTCGTACTGTACGAATAGGTGGATCGTACAGTACGATACATAATAAATATCGTACCGAACCGTTTTAACTCGAATTTGTCCTTTATGCTGATGTGGATCGTACCGTACGAAGCGAATGTATCGTACAGTACGATACTCAATAATGTCGTACCAACCGGCTTTACTTCGTCCCGATCCGTTGTTGACGTGGATCGTACTGTACGAAGAAGAGGAATCGTACAGTACGGAAGGCAATTATTATGGGGGAAGATGATCGTATAGTACGATGTGTATCGTATAGTACGATCAACAGAGCTGAAATCTGCCTATTGGTGGATGGTTGATTGTGATATATCGTACAGTACGATATGGATCGTACAGTACGATTAACAGTCAATGTAAGTGTTGTGTGTGGTGAGTGTGTGTGTGATCAGGAGCAGTCCTAAAAGATTTTTTTTTTTTTTTTTTTTTTTTTTTTTTTTGTTTTTTTTATTTATTTTTTTTTATTTTTTTATGCATTTATATCTATGACATCTAATCTAGTCCTCAAGGTGCTAAAGGTGTCAAAAGCTAATGGTTTTGTGAATATGTCTGCCAATTGATCTCCTGTAGCGATGTGATGTAATTCTATATCTCCCTTAGCGACGTGATCTCTAATGAAATGATGTCTAATGTCTATGTGTTTCGTTCGAGAGTGCTGAATTGGATTCTTAGAGATACAAATTGCACTTTGTGTTGTCACACATGATCGAGATGGTTCCAACAGGTAGTCCAAGATCAAGAATTTTTGTTGTTTTAACCATAGTACCTGTGCAACACAACTTCCTACTGCAATATATTCTGCCTCGGCTGTGGAAAGTGCTACTGAGTTTTGCTTCCTACTGGACCAAGAAACTAATGATTGTCCGATGAATTGACAGGTACCAGAGAGGTGCTCTTTCTATCTATCCTACATCCTGCAAAGTCAGAATCTGAGTACCCAAGGATTTTCAAAGGAAGTGCTGTGTCTGGGATACCAAATTCCTAAGTTTGGGGTGCCTAGTAGATATCTAAGAATTCTTTTAACAGCAGTTAGGTGAGACTCTTTAGGATCGGCTTGGAAACGGGCACAAAGGCACACACTAAACATGATGTCCGGTCTACTGGCAGTCAAGTAAAGAAGTGATCCAATCATTCCTCTATATTTTTTTCTGATCTACTGATTTTCCACTAGGATCCTTATCTAATTGGATTGTCGAACTCATTGGGGTGTTCATGGGTTTTGCACTATCCATTTCATATTTCTTTAAAATATCCTTAATGTACTTTGATTGGCTAAGAAAGGTTCCATTTTCCATTTGTTTTACACTAAAGCCAAGAAAGTAGTTAAGCTCTCCCATCATACTCATTTCAAACTCATTACTCATTGTTTTTGAAAATTCATCGCATAAGTTTTTATCCGAAGATCCAAACAAGATGTCATCTACATATATTTGAACAATGAGAATTTCTTCTTTGACCTTTTGTAAAAAGAGTGTAGTATCTACACTACCCTTTTGAAATCCTCTATCCAAAAGAAATGAGCTAAGTCTTTCATACCATGCTCTAGGTGCTTGCTTTAATCCATATAGTGCCTTTTTTAATTTGAATACATGGTTTGGAAATTGTGAGTTTTCAAATCCGGGGGGTTGCTCAACGTAGACATCTTCCTTAATTTCCCCGTTCAAAAATGCACTCTTTACATCCATTTGATATAACTTAAAGTTCTTGAAGCAAGCAAAAGCTAAAGAGCACTCTTATGGCTTCTAGTCTAGCAACCGGGGCAAAGGTTTCTTCAAAGTCTATTCCCTCAATCTGGTTGTACCCCTTAGCTACTAGCCTTGCTTTATTCCTTATTATTATTCCTGAATCATTCACCTTATTCTTGAAGACCCATTTTGTTCCAACAACACTCTGCTCTTTAGGTCTCTTAACTAACTCCCAAACATCATTCCTGGTGAATTGGTTCAGCTCTTCTTGCATTGCTAGAATCCAAAATTCATCTCCTAAGGCTTGATCTATACTTGTAGGTTCTATCATAGAGATGAAAGCTGAGTGACTAACCTCCTTCCTAAGTCCATGCCTAGTTCTTACACCTTCTGAAGGGTCTCCTAAAATTAACTCTTTAGGATGACTAGAAGAATATCTCCATTCTCTAGGCAAAACTTCCTGAGATTCGACCCTTTCTCCTAAGGTCATAGTCTCTACTCCCTTGAATTGCCTCTATTTCATCATCTTCATTTTTAGTTTCTGAGGTCATATCTGATTCATCAAATACCACATGGGTGGATTCTTCTACTACAAGGGTTCTCTTATATTAAAAAATTCTATAGGCCTTACCTACAGAAGAATAGCCTAAGAAGACACCCTCATCAGACTTGGGATCGAATTTTCCTAAGGGATGTTTACCATTATTTAAGATGAAGCACTTGCACCCAAAGACATGTAAATGTGAAAGGTTTGGTGTCCTACCCTTAAGGAGTTCATATGGAGTTTTATTCAGCTTCGATCTAATGTTTACTCTGTTCAAAACATAACAGGCTGTGTTGACTGCTTCTGCCCAAAAGTATCTAGGAAGGGTATACTCCGCTAACATTGCCCTAGCAGCTTCTACCAAGGTTCTATTTTTCCTTTCTGCTATGCCATTCTGTTGGGGTGTTCTAGGAGCTGAGAAATTGTGCTCTATTCCTATCTCTTGACAGAATGACTCAAACCTATCATTTTGGAACTCTCCACCATGATCGCTATGGATAGTTGATATTTCACAACCTAATTTTCGTTGAATCCATGTGGAGAAAACTTTAAATTCCTCAAAAGACTCATTCTTGTGTGCTAAGAATCTTACCCAAGTAAATCTAGTGAAGTCATCTACAATCACAAATCCATAATTCTTTTTCCACCTAGACTGGCTGTACTAACGGGTCCAAATAAGTCCATGTGTAGAATTTCTAGTGGCCTAGAGGTGATCACGTCTCTAATTGAGTGAAATGATGATTTGACTTGTTTTCCTTGTTGGCAAGCATCACATAAGTGATCCTTGGTGAATTCTAATTTAGGTACACCTCTAACTAGGTTTTTTCTGAGTGATGTTTCTAAGAGTTTTCATACTAGCATGGCATAGTCTCCTATGCCATAGCCACGAGTCATCAACTATTGTTTTCAAGCACAATGATTTTGAGTTATCTACGCAATCAAGGTCTAACATGTAAACATTGTTTCATTCATTCGTTTTCCTTCTAAAATTATTTCACCAAATAAACTAATCAGGCATTTATCAGTAAAAAATTTAACATCAAAACCTTTGTCACACAGTTGACTAATGCTAAGTAAATTATGTTTTCAAACCATCAACTAGTAAAACATTTTCAATTAAAAAATTCTTAGCATTACCAACTGTACCTGAGCCTATCACCTTCCTGGTAGTGTTGTCTCCCAACGTTACTTTGCCTCCAGTTTTGGTCTCCAATAGGATGAACTTCTTCATGTCTCCAGTCATGTGTCGCGAGCAGCCACTATCCAGGTACCACATGCTCTCACTAGGTCTTTTGTGAGAGCATCCCTACAATTTCATTCAAAGATTAGATTTGGGAACCCAAGTGAGTTTGGGTTCCTCCTTATGCTTGCATGAATGAGATGTATGCATGTTATGCTGTGATGGATGCAGTTTAGGTCTCCACACTAAGTGTGTCCTACGGTGAATTGTGCATGTGCGGGCTATGTGACCTAACATGCCACAAGAGAAGCACCTAACACCAGGAAATGGGTTTACTAATCTATGAGTGTGGTGGTGCCTCTTCCTAAGATTTTGTGATGCATGCTGTGTTGGGGGTTTTCTAGGATGACCTACTGTGAGTGATGCAATTTCATTTTCTAGTTCTTTTATCTTTTCATTATAAGTTTTATTTTGAGCTGTCAATCCATCAACTTCTATCAATAGCAAGTGCTCACTATGATCTACTTCTAATGCAAGTGCATTTAGTTTTTCAAACTCTACATCTAGTTCAATATGTGACGTTTTCAAGGATTCATGCGCTTCAATTAGATCAATATGCTTCTTATTTAATGCATCATACTCATCAAGAAGTAACATGTGATCTTTATCTAAATCAGTATTTTCTTTAACTAAGTTAGCATGCTCAATTTGTAAGGAACTAAATTCAATATTAAGTTTAGCATGCATTTTCTTCAGTTTCCTATACGAGTCATGAATATTCTCAGAAATAAGCAATAATTCATCATAAGAAAGTTGACATACCTCATCCTGATCTAATTGATCAAGGTTATCATTAGCCATAAGACACAAATTTGTTACCTCCTCCTCTGCTTCTTCTTCTGATGATTCTGAGGCAGAGTCGGCCCAAAAAGCTTTCTGTGTCTTGGTCTTTCCTCTCTTGTATTTACCTTTGTCATCTCCTTTCTCCTTTGCTGGTTGACTCTTCAGATTAGGACAATCGGCTCGAAGGTGACCTGGCTTCCTGCACTCAAAGCAAATTGTATCAGATGAAACCTTATTGGACCTTGAGCTCTTACCTTTATTCCAGCTGTTCTGATGGCGCTTTTGTTTTCTCTTCAGGAAATTTTTGAACTGTCGGGTCATCAGTGCTATTTCATCGTCTTCCTCCCCTGCAGAGCTTTCACTTTCTGAGTTGCTAGCTTTTAATGCCACCGTCCGCTCCTTTTTCTTTTCACCTGCATCACTTTGCCTTTGGCTCACTCCTTGCTCGTATGCAATGAGTGACCCGAGGAGATTATCAATAGAATAAACATTAAGATCTTTGGACTCAGTGATAGCAGTTATCTTAGCATCATAGGAACTAGGCAGGCATCTAAGAATTTTATTTACTTTCTCAGAATTTGAAATTTCTCTACCTAATGCATGCAAGGATGTCACGATTTGGGTGAACCTAGTGTACATGTCAGAAATTGTTTCGCTAGGTTTCATACGGAATAATTCATAATCATGCAGTAGAATGTTAAGCCTAGACTGTTTTACTTCGTTTGTTCCTTCGTATGTAATGCACAGTCTATCCCAAATCTCCTTACCAGAAGCACAAGTAGATACTCTCATATAGTCCTCAGATTTCAGTGCAAAAAAAAAAAAAAACAGTTTAAGCACTTGGCATTCAGTTGGGCTAACTCCCTATCCTCATTGCTCCATTCATTAAACGGTACAGGAGTTTTTCAAACCATTAACAGTTTTTAAACGGTGCAACATACCCATCATTTACTAACATCCACATGCGGTAATCTATAGATTGCAAAAATGTAGACATCCTAATTTTCCAAAAATCAAACGGTATGTTATCAAAAAGTGGTGGACGAGTTATTGAATAACCCTCCGCAGTGTTACGATTACCAAAATTAGACATGATCGTTTTTTCAAGGTTTTCTAAAACACTATTTTTGAAAAACTAGCTCTGATACCAATTGAAATTACTAAATGACAAGAGGGGGGGTGAATTGTAAAAGTCTTTCGATTAATAAAATTAACCCTAAACAAGAGTTCTATTTTTTTTTTTTGTTTTTGAAATATTAAAACAAAGATTTATCCAAATTTGCTTTCACAAAAAAAAAAACTACATGCAATAGATATGACAAGATTAAAGTGCAAGCAAAAAGTAAACAATGATAAAGAAAGAACACACCAAGAATTTTATAGTGGTTCGGTCAAAATATGACCTACGTCCACTCCCCGGAGTCCTCCACTCCGGGATTTTCACTATAAAAAATAGTTCTCCTTTTGCCCCCCTTGGCAAGGCGGAGAAGCCTGTACAAACCTCCCTTTCACCAACCCGGCGTGGCGGAAGACCAAACTCTGTTTTCGCCCTCCTGGCGACGGCAGAGAACCTTCTCGTTTTTCTCCCTCCTGGAGAAGGCAGAGAACCTTGAGGCAACGGATGCAGACGAGCCTTTCCCTTGGAGATCCTCCCTCAAATCCTTCTCGGGCCACAGGAGGAGCAAGATGCAGCAAGCTTGGAGCAACCGTGTGATCTCCCTCACACCTCTTCTCCCTCACAATGCTCACCTCCTCCTTCCCCTCAACCTTCAAGAATTTCTCTAGAGTTTTCTCCCTTGGAATCCCTCTCTAATCACGTTCACCCCCTCTGTAATCTTACCCAAAAAGAACTTGATTGATATCTAAAAAAAAAGGCTCCAAAAACCTCTGAATTCAAAAGTAGCCGTTACTGTTCGTACAGTACGATCTGGTATCGTACAGTACGATCTTCATAAACAGCCGTCGTCCTGGTACGAAGATGTACGAACAGTACAAAAACAATTCGTACTGTACGATATAATATCGTACGGTACGATTCAACAAGATACTATTCGTACAGGACGATGGTCTGGACGATCGGATGTCGTCTCTGTTCATCGTATGGTACGATTGACATCGTACAGTACGATGTGACAAAAACCAAGAGATCGTCCAGGACGATATCCGGGACGATCATACTTCGTCTCTGTTCATCGTATGGTACGATCTAGTTCGTACAGTACGATGTTCAAATTTTGATTAGGCCCGGATTACATGCACTAATCACGGGTTAATTTAAGTAAGTATTAAAAACATATCGTACAGTACGAACATGTTCGTACAGTACGAACGGCGCAAAAACACTTGCTTAATATTAAAACACGGCTAGGGTTTTGGATCTGAACATATCGTACCGTACGAACTACTTCGTACAGTACGATCTATTCACAGATTTGCCCACATAGCTTTGGATCGTACGGTACGAAATAAAATCGTACAGTACGATCTCCAGAGAAGAATTTTAGTTATATTTTGCAGTTAAAAAAAGAACTCTCCCCCTGTGTGTGTGCATGGTTGCTCTTACTCTTACGCATTTTGTGGCCAGACTCAATAAAGTAAAAAGTACAATAAATGGAAAATACAATGTTTGACTCATACTCCTTTGGAATAAAGTGGGTCTTTAAGAACAAGATGAATGATTCTGGAATGGTGGTTAGGAATAAAGCAAGATTAGTAGCTAAAGGGTATAATCAAATAGAAGGGATAGACTTTGAGGAGACTTTTGCTCCTGTAGCAAGATTGGAAGCCATTAGAGTGCTATTAGCCTTTTGCCTATTATAAAGGATTTAAGCTTTTTCAAATGGATGTCAAGAGTGCCATTTTAAATGGAGAAATAAAAGAGGATGTGTTTGTAGAACAACCCCTAGGTTTTGAGAGTTCCCAATTTCCAAATCATGTTTTTAAATTAAAAAGGCTTTGTATGGGTTAAATCAGGCACCAAGAGCTTGGTATGAGAGGCTTAACACATTCTTACTATAAAGGGAGTTTTTTAAGGGAAGCATAGACACCACCCTATTTCTTAAGAAAGTTGGAGATGATTTGCTCATTGTTCAGATTTATGTGGATGATATACTTTTTGGATCTTCTAATAAAAAACTTTGTGATGAGTTCTCTAAAATAATGAGTAGAGAATTTGAGATGAGTTTAATGGAAGAGTCGTCCTACTTTTTGGGGTTTAGCATAAAATAATTGGATGATGGAACCTTTCTAAATCAAACAAAAAACATTAAGGACTTTTTGAAGAAGTATGAGATGGATAAAGCTAAGCCAATTAATACTCCGATGACTTCTAGTGTTCCGTTGGATAAGGACCCAAGTGGTAAGTCTGTTAATTAGAAGAAGTACATATGCATGATTGGATCCTTACTTTACCTGACTGCTAGCCGACCTAATATTATGTTTAGTGTTTGCCTTTGTGCTAGGTTTCAAGCTGACCCCAAGGAATACCACTTGACTGCAGTTAAGAGAATTTTTAGATACCTTTTGAGGACCTAGAGCTTAAGGATTTGGTATCCGAAGCACAACACTTCTTTTGAGATTATTGGATTTTCTATCTCTGATTTTGCAGGATGAAAGGTGGATAGAAAAAGCACTTCAGGAACTTATCAATTCATAGGACAATCTTTAGTCGCATGGTCTAGTAGAAAGTAAAACTCTATTGCACTTTCCACTGCTAAAGCTGAGTACATTGCTCTTGGAAGTTGTGTGGCCCAAGTCCTTTGGTTCAAATAACAGGTATTGGATTTAAGATTACCTGTAGGCACCATCTTAATCTTTTGTGACAACATTAGTGCCATATGCATCTCTAAGAATCCTATCCAACATTCAAGGACTAAGCACATTGACATTAGGCATCACTTTATTAGAGATCATGTGACTAAGGGAGACATTAATTTACACCATGTGACAACTGAAAATCAACTGGCTGACATCTTTACTAAACCACTGGCCTTCAACACTTTCTGCTCTTTAAGGACCAGATTGGGTGTGATTGACATAAATGCATGAACTTGATCTTTTACTTGCTTTCTTTTACTTTTGTTCTTTTTTATTTCTTTTATTTGCTTTTCTTTTTTCTCTTTATTTTATTTTCTTCTTTTTGCTTTACTTTTAGTTTTTTATTTTACTTTATTTTTTTCTTGAATTTGGTTTTTAAAATCATCGCTGAAATGATATTGTATGTCTTATCCTTGCTTTTGAAAATTTGTAGTCAATGTGTTACATCTCTTAATCTATTAGATGGTAAAAATATACCGTTGATTGTGTCTCTTTCTCTAACCTATTTTAGTGGCACAGTTTTCTTTTCTATTCAAAAATCTATTTCAAATTAATGATTGTGTATAAAATTATGATCTTTTCTAACCTTGCTACAATAAATCTATCTTGTATTTATAATGATCAAAATCTTTTTGTCACATCAAGATTTCTCGTTACTCTTGTCATTGGTTATTGATTCTATTTTGTGGATTATTCTTCCCTATGTTAGAGAGAGAGCTCCTATTCTCTAATATCTAGAAGATATACTCACAACTAAGGTTGTTTTAAAAGATTTTGAAAGAAAATGGAGCTTGCAAAAATAAAAAAAAAATTGGCCAATGATGCCAACAAAAGATACGCAATGAAGCCAAATTGAAAAAAAATACACAAAGTGTATCAAAAATCAAAAGATGCGCAAAGCGCCAATCAATTGACAAGAGGCATAAAATGAGCCCACCAAAAGCAAGCTCTCCTCTCCTTTCAAATCTTTTAAAACTTAGAAGATTTCATGTATCAAAGGCTTGATTTCGAGTGTTTTGCGATTGTGATAAATTTACTTTGGTACATTATTCTATAAGATATTTTTTTTTGAAACCAAGTGAAGAATGGATCCTTTTTCTCATATCCAATTAAATTTTTGAGTTAGGTCATTGATTTCAAAAGATGATTTTACCCTAAAAGAAAGTCCGAGATAAGGGTATCCATGATCGGATATTCTACTGTTTGTTTGGATTTTTTATATTGATTAACTCATTAACTTACAAATTTTTAAAAATCAATCACATGGAATACTACATCTTATTCATGCCTTGGTTAAAAAAAAATTTACCTTGTTTCTTAGTTTTCTCCTCCTTTTTGAGATGTCAAAAGGGGGAGAGGGGTCTTTTGTATGCTTGCACTTTCAATTCCATGATTTTACACTACTGTTTTTAAAAAAATTGTCAAAGTGTTTTCCATCATCAAAAAGGGGGAAATTATTGCAAATTCGGCTTCATGTATTATGTTTTGATGATTAGCAAACACTCTTGCGTCTTTTCGAATGCCTTTTTACTACTGACATTTTCAGGATTGAAAGATCTAACGGAAATTGGAACGAGCTCAAGACTAGGTAGATTAAGGTTGAGTCAGTCTGTAATTTTCTTTTTTCCCTTTCTTGAGTCAATTATAAATATTTGAAGTGACTGATGTTAAGTAACCCTACACACACACACTTGAGAGATTTAGAATTTTTGTTTTTACTCGCATCGTCCCGGACGATATTTATATCGGCCTGGACGATCGAGTTCAAAATAGAAGCTCTAATCAAGATTTCTTAATTAAGGCAGCCGACATTAGCCGATCGTCTCGAAATATACTTGTATCGGTAAGGATGATAGGCTCAAAACAGAAAGAAATAGCCGCCATAATAAATTTAGGTATACTGTATTTTTGTAAATCGGCCAGGACGATCTTAGATCAGCCTGGACGATATTGCACAATTATGCCTAAATTGATTTGGCAATCAAGGAAGTAATTAAGGATAAATTTTTACTATCACATCATCCTGGACGATGGCAGGATCATCCTGGATGATATATTCAAAAACCCTTAGTTGCTCCTAGACGATAAATATCGGCCAGCACAAATTCAGGGTGATGTTATGGCCGATCAGGATCGGACAGCTCGAATTCAGGGTGATGCTTTGGATGATTTTCCTCTGATTTGAACATATCATCCTGGATAATCGTGAGATCGGCCGGGATGATCAAGCCAATTTTTAATCGCCCAGTTCATTTTCAGAGCGGTGTTCTGGCCGATCATTTGTGTTTAGAACTGATCGTATAGGACGATATTATTATCATCATGGACGATAAAGTCGGCAACTTGCAAATATTGAGCTCCCTTGAAGCTCTTCTATTTAAGAGCTATTGTTCAACATTTTTGAACATCCTTGGCTGCTGTCTTGACTTGAGAAAACCTAAAGGAGAGAGAGAGAGAGAGAGAGAGAGAGAGAGAGAGAGAGAGAGAGAGAGAGAGAGAGAGAGAGAGAGAGAGAGAGAGAGAGAGGATCTTGTGAAGGAGAGCTTGTGAGGGAGTTCACAAGGGTTGCTCCAAGCATTGTTCCACTTCTTCTTCCACTAGAGTCTCTTGTCCTTGGAAGGGTTGGGAGAGGTAAGCTTCAACGATTGATCGAGGTTCTCTGCCTGCTTCAGGAGGAAGCAAAAGGAGTGGGGTTCTCTGCCTTGTCGCGGGTGGCAAAAAGGAGGTGTTTCTAAGGGCTTCTCCTCCTTGTTGTGGGGGCTAAAGGAGAGTCACGTTGGTAGTGCAATACTCGAAGGGCGCCTCCTGGGAGTGGACGTAGGTCAAGTTGATCGAACCACTATAAACCCTTGTGTTCTTTTTACTGCTTCCGCACTTTAATTTTTCGCACTTATTTTTCTGTGGTGACTTTGGTTTGAGATAATTGTTCTTTTTATTTAAAGATTTTTAAAATACCAATTCACCCCCCCCCCCCCCCCCACCCCCTCCCCCCCTCTTGGTTAGCCTTGGACCGATTTTTAGGGCTTAACATCCCTAACGAACTTTTAAATTGAACCTGACCAGCACCTCCTTTAGGTGGCCCTAGGTCCAATACACCTCCCCCAGCTGGCCCAAGTCTTGGGTTGACTTAAGTCAACATTTAGACTAACTCAAAGTGGTCAAAACCATAAGGACCTAAGCCATCTTTGAACCCAAGTCAAATTGAACCCAATTTCCACTTGCATTAGGAGGACCAGATCCAGACCCATCTGCCACATCAAGCCAAGGGTCTGGCCTGACCTAGGTTGAGCCTAATTCAACCCAAACTGAGCAGGTTTGGGTCCAACCAAGCCACCCAATCGAATTGGACCTCCCCAGACCCAATTGAGCTCACCTTCGAGTCCAGTGTGTCTCCATAAGCCTTTCAAGTTAACCCGACCAAGACTCCAGCCAGCGGCGACCGGAACCAATGGAGAACAAGCCCCAGTGGCCCTCCCCCCCCCCCCCCCCCCCCCCCCCCCCCCCCGATTTGATCCTGAACCAAAGCCTCTTCCAAAGGTTGGGGCTCACCAGCTTCAGGCTCACAAGCCCTCTGGGAGGATGTCTCCTTCCACCTGGCCCCCATCTAAGGCCCAACCCAGTCAATCTCGATCGTTCAAGCTCACAGGAGGTGGTTGAATAGGGCAGTGCATCCAAGAAGCTCCCATTCGATTCCAGGATTTCAAAATCACTCCCCAGAGCTCCCTCATTCTTTTAATCTCATTTTTTAGCTCCCCAGGTGCTCCCGTCGATCCGTTTGAGCGAACTCCAGCGAAAGCTTTTGGCACAAAGCTCAAAGTCATACCTTTGTCTGAAGGAGATCTACTCGCCTTCGTCCACTAAAGCTTCCTGATAGATAAGCTCATATGTTGAGGCCTTATCTGCGGTAATATTTTGATCCCGAGCTCCCTAGCTAGGTAGTCTGGTCAAGTGTGAAGGAAACCTTCACCCCAGCGGATCTCCACCATTAGATTGAAGGTTTCCACGCCCCTGATCCTCTCTGTGAAATTTCATCGAAGTTTGCTGGCGGGATCGCTTGGATCACGCCGGAGATGCTTTACGGCTTCAAGTTTTTATGGGAGGTTGAAGACAAAATCCTGGCTATTTATTTCGATCAACAGCGTGAATTAGATCCCGCGATCTCGAAAGCTTTTTGATCGTTACCGTCTGATCGCCCATCCGATGGCTACGGTCGATCCGACCATTATTTGGCCAACTGCCAATGATTGCCCCGCCAACCGTGACACGCCATGTGTAAAGCGTCGGCTAACTGGGTAATTAAAGGATTTAATTTCACATAAAATTAAGGGAAACTTCAAAAATTGATATCTCCCTACACACTTGACTAAATTAGGTGTTCTTAGGCTCATTGGAAAGGTCTCATGGATATCTACAAAAGCCCTATGATTCCATGCTCTGATTGCATCTCCATTAAGATTAATTTCAATATTATAGTTTTATTAATTATTACATTTATTAATTAAAATGAACTCATCATGGCTTGGAATTTTGGGAGAATGAATTTGGGCATGTCTCTGACATGTCCAAATTTTATCTCCCCTGTTTGAAGTGTCTAAGGGCATTATCATTTCAATTTTGACTTAAGGGTCATGGTTTGACCCTCAAATCCAAATTGGAACCATGATCTATCCAATGAGGTTTAGGATTTGATTTTGAATGTGTTGATGATGTATAGTATAGGGAGTTTAGGGCTAGTGATTTTGCCCCAATCCAACATTAGGATAGCTCCCTATGATTTTTCTAAGGTGGCTTAGGGATCACCTTAGGTGGCTTAGTTAACCACCTTATAGAATTACATTTAAGCTCAAATTTGGTATGTTTAGGCCCTGAGATCAGGTGATCTCACGGTCCAAATTTCATCAGATTTTGTGCCCATTTGGTCCGCCAACTAGGAGCCAACAAAATCCGTTCTCTAGAATTAGCCTAAAGCCTAATTAATTCACTAAAACTTCTTCTTAATCCTTAAAAATTTCATAAATAACCCTAACTGATTCTTATTAATCACTTAATCTATAAAAATTTAAATCCTTTTAATTTGACATTAAAATCCACTTTAATTTAGTTTTAACCAAATCAATATTTAATCAATTTTAATTAATTAAAAATTATTAAAAATCCTAAAAATTCTTTAAAACTTGGTAATCTCTCCTTAGATCATTTTTTATATTTGGAGTTAATTTCAAGAAGTTTAGGATTTATTTGGGTTCAAATCACAAAATGAGCTCTTTAATTAAGGCAATTAGAAAATTCTAATAAATATCCAAAATTCCAAAATTCATAACTAACTATAGAAAATTCTAAATCAATCAAACTCAGTGGCTAATGAATTTAATTAAAATCTAATATTTTCTAAAAATGACAAACTCCCAAAATATGGTCAAAGTCAAAAAGTCAATATTTTGGTCAACCTTAGGTCGAAATCGTGTCAAAATTATAAAAATCATAACTTTTCATAGAAAACTCCAAATTGAGTGTGCTACCTGTCTAACAACCCATAATTAGGTATAGTATCTATTAAAATTTTGAAACCCCTTAAATTCCCTCTAATTTTAAAAATTAACTTTTGACCCCTTAGTTTGTGTATCTAGATAATTTCCCAAAACCCGTTAATTCTTTCAAACTCCATAATTTTTAAAATTAGAGGGGCGTGGCTGCACGTCCTCTTCTCTGAGGAGGACAGAATGCAGCAGCCTCCGCCGAGGTCGGCCCGCCAAGAGTGATGAAGGCCGACTCTGTGAAGGAACCAAAAGTGATCCCTCCAGCGGGCAGACTGGCAAGCTGGGACTCAGGGAGTGTAACCCGCACGTCCAAACCAAAACTGAAAGTGACGAAAGGAACAAAGGAGGCCATGACATTGCTATCGAGAAAATAAAGTGAAAAGAATGGTTAGAATGAAAATCAAGAAAGAATGAATGAGCAAGGATTTGATAGAGATAGATAAGAATGGATAAAGGACAGAATAACCTATAAGGCTGGAAAAAAGTAGAGTAGGGGAAATCCTAGCTAAGAGGAAGGAACCCTAACTAAGGAGAGACCTTAACTAAGAGTGGGATGAACCCAATCTGAGGAGTACCAATCCTGGAGTACACACAAGAAAGGATAATATATGATCCAAAGATGGAGAGAGAAACTAGTCCCACCGTGGTCGCTAGAAACCTGTGGACCTCCGAAAGAGCACCACAAACAGGTCAATTGGAAGGGACAGATTGGATCGTGTATATGACTAACCATTGAGGATAGAGGTTGTCACCAACACACCCTGATGGGTAGTAATATACACGATAATCATGGGTTTCCCCCACCCGATGCAATAGCTCAAGTGGGGTTTAGTAGATGTGGGACCGAGTTTCCAACGGACCCAAGCCCCCGTGGTTAATTACATCCCAGGTCGAAGCCCGAGAAAACTCTCGATTAATGATCATACATTATCCCTTCCCAAAGTGGGATTGGCACAGGGTGTAGACTAAGAAGTCCTACTCAAAAGGAAGAAAGGTCCAAATGGTTGAATTCACATGCAAGGTTCACACCAGCATTCAGAGGATCTAGGATATTACAGAGAAACCAGAGAAAATAAAAGTCTGGCATCCAATCACATACATGAGAGAAGAGATGGAACTGGCATCATCCTGTGACGCAGATAAGTAGGACTTATAGTCCCTGAAGGGAAGGGACCTACCTACTAATTAAGGCACACTACGAGACCAAATGTAGTAGCCTCGAATCCTAAATCTAGATTGGGTTTAGTGTTCTACACAAAACTAAGACCCATGTCCTAGCAAATGCAATGCAAAGATTTGGACTTATCCTGGCCTGGATTAGGGAGCTAGCTAACCACCTAATCAATTCAAAATCATGCTATCAAGTCAATTATGAAAGATGGGTGGGAGGTACAGTTTTTGGAAGTATGACCAACATCTAGAAGATTTTCTAAGTGGTCCTAGACTTATGTGGGTCAGATGCTCCTAGCTAATGTAATTAAATTTTATTTAGTTGGTTACTAATGCAATGCATGCTGGTTAAAAAGTCAGCTCATGAATGCTATAAAGTTTTAAAAAATAGGCTTATAAAAAATATTTTTTTAAAAAAGACTGGATTTTCCCTAGGTCACGCATTTCATCCTCATAGGCCAGATTATTCGGACTCTACCCGCAGTCAGGGATATGTCTTATAATAAGGAAAGAAAGATACAGTAATATGCATGCGACCCCGGACGATTCTGGCAGTTCCTTAGGTACATTAAGTATCTATGTTATTTAAGACTTAGAATTTTAAAGATTAGTTATGAGTAGAAGAATTTTTATAATCCTTAAAAGAGCCTAACGCAATCCAGGCTAAGACAAAATCGGCATGCAAGAAATAAAACCTAGAAAAAGTAGATATATAATTTCTAATACGCAATCAGGTAAACACATCAATATAAATCTAAAAAAATAATCAACTAAATGGTCATAGGAAAATTGCCCTTATTACAACCCAGATATGCAGTAAAATAAAGTGGTCGGGTACCACTGCCAATAAACAGGATTTCTAAGCCTATGATAGACGCAAATGACTTTGAGTGGGATATTGGTCTTTAGGTCTTCAGTCTTCTTTGGATCACTTCTCCTTGGACTCCATGGATCTCCCTCCTTGGACTTCTTGGATTTCTCTTCCTTTGACTCCTTAGAAATCTCCTCCTTGGACTCCTTGGATCCGTCGTGGCTTGAATATCCAAATGAAGAGATAATTCCCCCATGGTAGGGGGCATTACCTTTTCTCTTTGAATATCTAAAGCCATCCAACTCGATCTTCTAAATGGAAGAAGACTCTCCCCTTTAGGGATGTCTTCTTCTTTTGGAATTCCAGTTGAATAAGAATATCCATACTCAAAGATCATTTTCACAACTCTTTATAAGTTTTACAAATATTACATCAAATGAAAATGGAAAATTCTAGACACCCTGCATGGTTATCCTAATAAAAATCACAAGCGGTTTATATATGAAAATAAAACTCAACCCATTAAAGCTGTGCCAAGCCATGCTCTTAATTATGAGGGCTAAGCAGTCCACCTGTAGCAATTATAATTTTTTTTTTTAATTTAGCCCTCATTTATTTAGGGGGGCTGAGCAAGCACCTGCATAAGACAATATTAGAAATCATAACGGTGCCCCCCTTTTATTAGCTTGAGCATGGACTCCTGCATGGAATAACAGTATATATATATGGCGCTCCTAACCTAGGGGTAGATCTAGCGCTAATCACATTATCCACAGTGCAGTAAAAGTAAGCAAACACAACAATTCAATTTCATACAACATACAATAAAAACCACAGAAAGCTCTGGCATACAGCAGAAAAGGAAATAAACATCGGTATAGCCTAAGTCTATAAGTGGTACCCTAGCAAACAATTCTATCTGTGTGTAAGGCTGGTGTGGCTTGGATAGATCCTAATTTGGGTAGTTAGTTAAAATTGCCTACAATTCAGATTTATTATAGGCCAGAAAAGAAAATTTTAATTAAAGTTTAAATATTAATGAATTAGGATCCATTTTAGTTAATTTAGTTTGTTGATTAATTTTAAAAGATTAACGTAATGATATTTGAAGTTTAAATTGCATTAGCCAATTTTGGAAAGTCCCGGGTCTTCCTAGGTACTAGGTTGGGGGGGGTCCAAAAGTCACTATAGGAAATAAGCGAGGTCTGGGTCTCCTAATATTTTAGGAAAATACTAGACCTTAATATGAGTAGTTAGCCAGGTAGTACACTAAAATTAGAGTTTTCTAGGCAAAGTTATGAATTTTCTAAGTTTCAAACTCTAAATGAACTAGTTGACCCAAAAAGTTAACTTTCTAATTTAGGTTAGTTTCTAGAATCATAATATTTTTCATAAATACTAGACCCTAATAGGAGTCTAATTCCAGTGAGTTTACCTAATTTAGAATTTTTTGCAATTAGTTATGAGTTTTCTAAGTTCAGGGCATTTGTGGAATTTTCTAAATTACCTATTAAAGGGCTGATTTTATGGTTTTGATTTGAATCAGCCACAAACAGATTGGAATCACTCCCAAAAGACAGGGATGACCTACAAAAATAATACTAAGTGTTTGGAGAAAATTTAGAATTTTTAATAATTTATTAAGGGCAAAATTGTAATTTCTACCTAAAGATTAAATTAAGGGTCAACCTAAATTCAAACTAAGGGACCCTATTTATCTCAGGTTGGGGACTAAATTCTGAATAGATCAAACAATTATGGGTAATTTTCTGACCTAAAATGAATTTATTATAATTTTTAGAAAGTCTCGTGGCCTTATTTAACAGATTGATTAGGGTTGGTTAATTAAGGGGGTCTAAAGACTCCTAAAAATTCCTAGCAAATTTTGGGAGATTTATGATATCACTAAGTTCAAATTTTGAAGTTTTCATGTTAATCCATGATCTATCCTAGCTCCTAAAAAATTTTTGAATTCGCTAGACGGGTCCTTAATTTTTGTCCTTAGGGTGTCGCTATGTTATAAAGGTTTAAAATGTGTTTTGAACTAACCCTCAAGGTAATAATGCATGAGAAATATACTAAAAGTAGTAAATACACCATATCCTTAGATCTAGGAGAGCCTAAACTAAGTACTCGTGGTGCAACCTACACATGCAGACTATGAATAAAAGAAAGAAATTACACCTAGAGAAGGGATTAGTGAATGATTGAGACTCAACCATCTACTAATCCACCTCCCTCATGATTTTCTCTTCATACATAGACTCTAAGTCTAAAATTTCATGAAATGGGTCTCCCAAAATTAGGAGATTTAATATATATAAGTAATTTTAAAATATTTTAAAATACTTACAAATATATAAACTTTTGGAAAATAATGTATTTAAAAATATATCAATTTATGATAAATACATATAAGGGAGACCCCCTGACCACCCAATCAAGGTTTTAAAATGATTTCAAAACAGTTTTTAATTTTAAAATAATTATCATAATAAATTATTAAAATAATAGGAAAATACTCCCATAAGCAAATCCAAACAGATATATGTCAGGAAAGTAGGGATCACTTACTAAAAATAATTTTAAAATAAAACTCACATTTTTCTAAAAAATTCAAGGGGTTGCGCGCCAAAATCCGATTTAAAACGAGAAAGTTATGATTTTTCGAACTTTAAAGGTAATAAAAGCTATTTTTGAAATAGTTTTGCAATAATAGTATTTAAGATAAAAAAAAAAGATTATAAAATAAGATTAATTTGAAATTATTAAGTTTCTAAAATTTGAAAATATTTTATAATATAATAATAGCAAAAACTTAATTATTAATAATATTTTAGATAATTTAAATAATTAAAATAATTATAATAGTAGCTTAATTATAAAAAATACTTTGTTTTATATTTAAATAATAATAATAATAGTAATAATACTAATAATAATAATAATAACAATAATAATAATAATAACAATAATAATAACAATAATAATAGTAACAAAATAATACTAGTAATAGTTTTAAAATAATACTAATTTCAAATCAAGGTAAATAATAAAGGAAATAAATACAATAATAAAAATAACATTAAAAATACTTTTAATTTTTAAAATATTAATTAACATAATAAATCTTAAACATCAACAAATAATTTAAAATATAATCTTTATTATAAATATAATTAAAATAATGATATATATTAATAATTATTATTAAAATAACATTTTAAATAAATAATATAAAAATGTATTTTTATTGTTTTTGTAATAAATAAAAATATAATTATAATTTTTAAATAAAAATAATTTTAAATTAAATAGGGCACAAATATGGTCGATTTGAAGCATTGTGCGCGAAAAACAGAGAAAAATTGGATTTATTATGAATATTTGAATTTAAAAACAACTTTTAAAATAATTTTAATATAAAAATAATCGGCAGCAGCCACGCGGCGTTCTCTGATTGGCTCCTAGATTCTAGGCGACGGCGCGCCAATCATGGATAATGATTGGCACCACCGCCAATCATTACCGCATGATCACGGCGATGGCAGGGCCCATTGGAAACTCACTTAAGTGAGTCAGCAAAGAGCCTCCACCGTCGGATCGTCCGTGACTCCGATCCAGCGGCTCAGATCACGCCGGACCGAAGGAATCAAGCGCGGATCCTGATCCGCGGTTGGTAGAGACCGTGGGATCCCGTGATAAGTGCTGTTAAAATGGAAATCAATGGCTCAAACAGCGCGAAAGCCATGCACAGGCCGTCCGACGCCCTAGGGGTGTTTTTGGCCTCGTTCTCTCAAACAGCTGGATAAAATTGGATGAAATTTTAAATGTGTATTATAAGCATGAACAGAAACCATGGGGACCAAGATCAAGGAATGTGATGCATTGTATAAAAAGCTATTTAAGTCTAGGTTTTCTAGCTAGGGTTTGCGATTATACCAAAAATACTCGATGGATTCGAGAGATTTCTAGCTTGTTGCACTTGTAGACTGTTCACGCTCCTAGTTGTAGAAGAAACCATGAGCTCTCGATGTCTAGATCACACATAAAATGAATTGGAAATTTCTTGGCCTCGATTCGTCTGAGATCCCGCCGCCGGCGACTTTGACGGCTCAGTTCTGGCTTGGGGAAGTTAGATGGAACCTAAGGGAGCTCTCACACAAAATATTTTGGGTTGAGAATGACTAGGTTGGAAATAAGAGCAAAAGATCCCAAATTAGACCAATTTTTTAATATTTAAAGGTCCTCCACCTAATTTTGACGGTTAGGATTCAATCCTAATTCGATTAGGAGGGAAAATAAATCAGGATGGTCGTGGTTATTGAGTCTACTGAATAGGTTGTTAAACCTAAGTTAATGTCCCACGGCTATCAAGAGGGGGGGGTGAATTGGTAGTTAAAAATTATCCCTCTTTTGGATGAGTTGAACCGAAAATAACTTTAGTGAATTTTTATAAAAAAGTTTTTCAACCACAACTTTTTAAACAGTAAAATGCGAAAAATATAAAAAATAGTAAAAATAAATGACACAAGATTTATAATAGTTCGGTCTAAATCAAACCTACATCCACTCCCCAGAGGCACCCTCTGAGTTTTGCACTAATACCAATAGTGTCTCTCCTTTTGCACCCACAGCAAGGCGGAGAAGCCTTTACAAACACTCTTTCCACCACTACCCGATGCGGTAGAGAACCGTCATCCTTTTACACTATCCCCAGTATTGGCTGAGAACTATCCATCCTCTTACACTATCCCCAGTGTTGGCAGTATTGCAACCCATGACCCCGAGTTTGAGATTTTGATGATGTCAAATAATGTTTGTTTTGAAATAACTTTTCATTGGATATTATTTTATTTGTTATTGTCCTTGAGTACTAACATTTCAGGAAGATCACAAGTGACTTAGGTCGAAAGAAAGACTCAAGAACGGGTAGATTAGGAGTATGAGTCAGATATTATATTTTTCTATTTATTATATTTTTATTTTCTTGAGTCTGACCACAAAATGCATAAGAGTATGAGCAACCATGCACAAACACAGGGGGAGAGTTTATTTTTAAATATAAAATATAATATAATTTCTTCTCTAGTTATCGTACTGTACGATTTTAATTCGTACCGTACGATCCGAGCTATGTGGACAATCCTGTGAATAGATCATACTGTACGAATATATTCGTATTATATGATATGTTTAGATCCAAAACCCTAGCCGTAGTTTAGTTTAAGTAAGTGATTTTGCGCCGTTCGTACTGTACGACAAATTTCGTACTGTACGATTTATTTTAAATACTTACTTAAATTAACCCGTGATTAGTGCATGAAATCCAGGCCTAATTATATTTTGAACATCATACTATACGAACAAGATCGTACCATACGATGAACATAGATGAAGTGTGATCGTCCCGGATATCGTCCTAGACAATCTCTTGGTTTTTGTCTCATCGTATTGTACGATAGTAATCGTACCATACGATGACCAGAGACGACATCTGATCGTCCAGACCATCGTCCTGTACGAATAGTATTTTGTTGATCGTACTGTACGATATTATATCGGATAGTACGAATCATTTTTTAATTGTTCGTACATCTTCGTACCAGGACGAAGTCTGTTTATGAAGATCGTACTGTACGATGTTTAATCGTATTGTACGAACAGTAACGGTTACTTTTGAAATCAAAGGGATTTTGGAGCCTGTTTTTAGGTGTTAATCTCGTCTTTTTTAGTAAGAATTACAGAGAGGTAGAACGGGGTGAGAGAGGGATTCCAAGGGGAGAGAGCTCTTGAGAAGTTCTTTAGGGTTTTGAGAGAGGAAGGTGAAGGTGAGCGTTGTGAGGGAGAAGAGGTGTGAGGGAGATCACACGGTTGCTCCAAACTTGCTGCATCTTGTTCCTTCTATGGCCCTAGAAGAATTTGTGGGAGGATCTCCAAGGGAAAGGCTCTTCTACATCCGTGACCTCGAGGTACTCTGCCTTCTCCAGGAGGGAGAAAAAGGAGAAGGTTCTCTGCCGTCTCCAGGAGGGTGAAAACAGAGTTTGGCACTCCGCCACGCCAAGTTGGTGAAAGGGAGTATTGTAAAGGCTTCTCCGCCTTGCCAAGGGGGGCTAAAGGAGAGCTATTGCTTGTAGTGAAAATCCCAAAGTGGAGGACTCCGGGGAGTGGACGTAGGTCATTTTTTGACAGAACCACTATAAAAATCTTGGTGTGTTTTTTCCTTATCTTCATTTACTTTTACTTGCACTTAATTTTTCATAATTATTGCGTGGTGAAATTTGTGAAAGAAAATTTGTTTAAATTTTTGTTGTCAAATTTCAAAAATAACAAAAAGATTAGAACTCCTGTTTAGCATTACATTTTATTGAGAAAAAGTTTTTCACAATTCACCCCCCCCCCCCCCCCCTCTTGTCATTTAGTGATTTCAGGCAGAGAACCATCTGTCCTTTCACACTCTCCTAGTGTGGGCAGAGAACCCTTCGTCCTTTCACACTCTCCTAGTGTGGGCAGAGAACCCGATCTCCTTGACTGATCTCCTCATAATAAATCTAGAAGGAAGAAAGAAAAGAATGAAGTACTCTCAAATCACAAGTAGAAAATCTTACCTTTGAACACCAAGCAAAGCCTTCACGTTCCTGTGGAAGAAATTCTTCATTGAATGCTCTCTCTCACTCTCTCCTTGAGTCTTCTTTCAATAAGCGCGAAGATCAATGACCAAAAAGATTTGGTGGTAGTCTAATTTGGACTATATATATGAAAGACAATAAAAATTGCCCAAAAATTGCAAATTTTCAATTCTGTACGCAGTGGATCATCCCGTACGATCGTGGATCATCCCGTACGATTGTGGATCGTCCCGTATGATCGTGGATCGTCCCGGAAGATCTTACTTAAAGTGTCGAAAATGATTCTAAAGTATATTGGTATGAACTATGTTCATACACGATCATTGTCCCGTACGAACTAGGTTCGTCTGGTACGAAACGGTTATTCCTTAGGTCGGTTTCCAATTCCCTGCAGGACGTAACCAACTGTGATAAGTTGGTTCGATTCATCCTGGGACGAACAAGTTTCATCCTGGACGATTTTATACATAGAGTTTTATCCAGAGACGAAGGTTTAATTTCATCCTGTACGATTTTAAACAGAGAGTTTTCTCTAGAGACGAATTGTAAATTTCGTCTGGATGAACAGTGCAACGTGAGAATCCAGAGGCGTTCATCTCGGGATGAATATTAAATTCTGAAAGTTCATTAGGGATTTTAAGCCCTATGAACATAGTCCCAAGCTAACCAAGAGGGGGGGTGAATTAGTATTTTAAAATTTCTTTTCACAAAGAATGAAAATCACATATAAACCAAAATCACACTACAAAAATAAATGCGGAAATAAAAGTGCGGAAGCAAGAAAATAAGAACACAGAAATTTATAATGGTTCGGTCAACTCGACCTACGTCCACTCCCCGGAGGCGCCCTCCGAGTATTGCACTACAAACGTGACTCTCCTTTAGCCCCACAGCTATGCGGAGAAGCCTTTACAAAGCACCTCCTTTTTGCCACCCCGGCAAGGCAGAGAACCTACCTCCTTTTTCTTCCTCCTGAAGCTGGCAGAGAACCACAACCAAAAGCTAACTCCTTACCTCTACCGACCCTTCCACGGATGAGAACTTCTAGACGAAGAAGAAGCAGAGCAATCCTTGAAGCAACCCTTGTGAATCCCCTCACAAGCTCCCCCTCACAAGATCCTCTCTCTCCCTCTCTCTCTTTCTCTCCTCAAGGCCTTTTCAGGTCAAGGCAGCAGCCAAAGGTCTTCCAAAATGTTGAATAAGAGTTCTTAAATAGAAGAGCTTCAAAGGAGCTCATTAATTACAAGTTCCCGACATTATCGTCCAGGCCGATATAGACGTCGGCCTGGCCGATCAGTACAAAACTCAGAAGATCGATCGCCCTGGATGCAAAACTGGACGATTAAAAATTAGCTTGATCGTCCAGGCCGATCTCATGATCATCCCGGCCGATCAGTTCAAATCAGAGGAAAATCGTCCAGAGCATCGCCCTGAATTCGAGCTGGCCGATATTTATCATCCTGAAGTAATCAAGGTTTTTGAATAGATCGACCTGGCCGATCCTACGATCGTCCAGGATGATATGATCGTATCAATCATCCTTAATTACTCCTTTGATTTCCTGATCAATTAAGGCATAATTTGTGAATATCGTCCAGGCCGATCAGAGATCATCCTGGCCGATAATTTAAAAATACAGTATACCTTAATTGTCTATGGTGGAAGCTTCTTTCTGTTTAGAGCTTACCGTCCTGGCCGATACACGTATCGTCTAGGCCGATATGTTAATGTCGGCTGCCTTAATTAAGAATCCTTATTTAGAATTTCTGTTTTAAGCCTGATCATCCAGGACGATGTAAATATCATCCTGGCCGATATGAGTAAAAACAGAAATTCTAATTCTCTCAAGTGTGTGTGTGTAGGGTTACTTAGCATCAGTCTCTTTGACCATTACAAATAGACTCAAGAAGAGAAAAAACAAAGTACAGACTGACTCAACCCTAAACCTACGCAATCTTGAACTGGCTTCGTTTGTTCGTCCGATCTCTTCGATTCCTAAAAAGTTAGAATAACCAAGTAGTTCAAGAAAATCAATAGTGTTTGTCAATCATCAAAACATAAGTCATGAAAATAGATTTGCAACAATCTCCCCCTTTTTGATGATGGCAAACACAGTAGGAAAAACTCAGAAAAATAGTTTAATAGAAATTCAAAGTTACAAGCACATACCCTTTTTCCTACCACATCCTACTCCCCCTTTTGTCATCACAAAAGAGGGTCCAGACACACAAAATAATAAGAAAAACAACACAACAGAAACTAAAACAGACTAAAAAGACAAACTACAGAAAACAGGAAACAAACAGCAGAAAATACATACTAGAAAAACGAGGGACCCTGATCATCAGATGGAGGTGGTGGAGGTGGCTGCTGAAAGTAGCTGGCAAGCGTGGTAAACTGATCATTTAACCAGGCGATGTCCTGGTCATGCTGCTGCTGCTGGTGAGTCATGTAGCTATCAAATCTGGCTAAATCCTCAGTGCGGTTCAGCTCGTAGTGGGCAATGTCCTTAGAATGTTGCTACTTCTATGCAGCAACGTAGGCGTCAAAGCGGGTCTCCCATCGATCAAACCTCTCAATCAACTGATCAACCTATGAGCGCTGGTGGAGAGGAACAGGATCAGGAACAGGAACAGGAGCGGGAGCCTCCTCCTTTCCAGCCCCTCGACCTTCCCCATCTCCAGGGTGGACGAGTACTATGAACGGTACTGAAGGAACTGTTTGAGTAGAAGGGAGTTGGGAGGTTAGGAGGAATAGGATACTGAAGTTGGTATTTAGTTTCAAGGACATAGGCTATGATGTGTCCTAAGGCTAGATTGGGTTTTCTCTTATGACCTGGATCGCGGATTATGGTTAAGTGATCAATGTATCGAAAAATTAAGTTCGCAGTATAAAATTCTCTACGAGCCATGATGTAGAAAGTAGTGAGAGAAAGTAGAGGGGTGATATGGACTCGGTCCCCGGCTTTTAGAATTATGGAGGTGCGAAGGACATGTTGGATTATCCTAGCATCTTTGACTAAAGAGCTAGTCTCTCCAACATGAAAAGATGCATTGGTCTATCGAATGAAGTGATTCGTCATGGACCAGTCAAGGTCAGGATCTGAAGCGATTAAGTGCAGCTTATCCCCGGTGGTGGATAGCTGTAACAGTTCAACACAGTACTGATATGTAATTTCGACAGGGCATCGATTCACATAGGAGGTCAGGGCTGTGAAGGTATGGTTAATGCGAAGGTTTGCAAAGAATTCTCGAAGAAACTCGGTATTAAATAAAAAAGCAAGAGATATAATGAAACAAAGGGAGGTGTGAGTGAAAAGATCCATTACCGGGTATGAAGTGTTGGCAGAATTGATGATTCTGGAGACAGTTATCCAACACTCTTTGTACCGATGGTAGGCAGCCTGATCCTCTGCCTCCCTAAATCGAGGGTTCAGAGTAGCCCTCGAGGAACTCCCAGAAGCCTGTCGAACTCGTTTCCCACCGGCCATAGAAAAGGATTAGCAAGGAGACACAAGAGGAGAAGGGATGAGGTGAAAAAAAATGACTGGATCGGCCAGAATTTAAAGAAACCACCATATCATCCAGGCTAATAGCAGAATCGTCCAGGCCGATATGGCTCAATAATTGCGTACAGGCCGATTGGTCAAAAAGGTAGTCCGATTGTCAGGGCCGATCAGATATCGGCCAGGACGATTAGACACAGGCCATCGTCCTGAGGAGAGAATCCGGATGACCGTTGAAAAAGCAATTCGTCCGGGCCGATTAGGTGTATCATCCAGGACGATGCACAATAATTGATCGTACCGGCCAAAGTTAAAATATTTTAAATCATTATCACGTGTATCATCCAGGACAAACAGTGGATCGGCCAGGACGATTGTCCAATAATGGATCGTCCGGGGATAATTTTAAAGATTCAAACGTGCTGACATGTGGATCGTCCAGGACGATCCAGTGTATCGGCCAGGACGATGCACATAAAATGCATCGGCCAGGACTATCATCATGATTGCAACAGAGTTCAACCATATCATCCAAGACGATATGATATCGTCCAGGACGATGACTTACAGCAAGCACAGAAAAGACCAACAGATAGAATTTGAAGAGATTTTGTCCTATCATCCAGAATGATAAAAGTATCAGCTAGGACGATATGACTAGAAAATAAAACCAAGGAAAAGATGGTGATGATCAAGGCCCTCAAAAAATAAAATAAAAGAAAAACAGACAAAAACACAGTAAAAGAAAGCAAAAACACAACGAGAAAAAAAATGAATATTTTTAAATTTTAATTTTTCTAATTTTTTTTTATGGAGGTATCATATGAGAAGTTAAAAAAAATTAAACTTTAGAGTTCCATAAGATCAAGGAGTTTAGCCAATCTTAATCAGACAAAGATAAAATATCCAATTCTGTTAACCCTATATTAGACGTTCTTTATGGTACAAATTTTCTTTTGAAAACAAACGGGCTTAACTCAGAATAAACCTAATCGGGCAAAAAGAAGATTGAATCAAAGCTTGTTTCCAAAAAAAATCTCATAAATAATAAAACAAAGTAATTTTTCTCAATCATGAAACTTGAAATCAAGTCTTTGAAAATCTCATATAACCCATAAGTTATTCTAAGATTTAAAAGTTTTAAAAAGAGAGGATAGCTTGCTTTTTAATGGGCTTATTTTATGCCTCTTTTTTTTTTTTTTTTTTTGATTTGGCTCTTTGAGCATCTTAATTTTTGATACACATTTATGTATATATTTTTTTTTTTTCAATTTGACGTCATTGGCATCTTTCCTTTTTAATTCTTGCAAGTTAAAAAGCTCTTTTGCAAACTCTTAAAAGAAGCTCAGCTGTGAGTATATCCTTCAAATATTAGAGAATAGAATCTCTCTCTCTAACATAGGGAAGAATAACCCTCAAAACAAAACTAAAGAATCATATGATCAGTGCAAGAGCAAGATCTCAAATAACTTGAGAGATATATAAGAACTTTGGATATTATTCATAAGATAGATTTTTTGTAGCAAGATAAAAAGAATCTTAGTTTCAAAAAACCATTGGCTAAAGTGAGTTAGGCTTTTATTTAGAGAAGAAAGTCATACCACTAAACAAGGTCGAAAGGAGGGAAACCATTAACGGTGTTTCTTCCTTTAACCAATTTTAGAAAAGCTAAACACAATCCTCAAAACTCCAAAATCTAAAATCTTAAAAAGTTTTAACATATGGAAAGCCAATTTTAAAAGCAAAATGAAAACATTAAAAAAAACTACAAAGCAGAAATAAAACACACTGAAACAAAAACACATTTCAAGAAATTATTGAAGCAGCTGGTTTAAGCATTTATGAGCTGCGAGCCTTCATATGTCCAGTTATCTTATGCTCCCACAAGGTCTTTGGTGAGAGCACACCTGCAAAACTCAATAACAGTCAGATTTAGGAACCCAAATTGGTTTGGGCCCCTTCTTAGAAGAAGTAGAATGCAATGCATGTATGGTATGCTGTGAATCATGCATCTTAGGTCTCCACACCCAATGTGTACTACGGTGAACGGTGCAAGTGTATGAGATGTGTCATAGCATGCCACAAGAAAAACATCTAACTCCAGGAAAAGGATTTCTTAAATGATTTGAGTTATAATACCTCTTCCTAGGTTCTGGCTTAGGATCAAAAGTAAATGTCATCTGATTCTTCTTATATTTATCCAAATCATTTTGAATCCTCAAGTTAGTTCTTTTTAATCCATCATTATCAATCCTCAAATTTTTCTTAATCTCTTTAGATTTCTTAATATCATAATTAGTGAGGTTTGTGAAGCTTTTAATACGTTATGTTCATCAATTAATTCCAAATACTTTTTGTTTAAATCATCAAATTCATCAAGAAGAGCCATGTGATTTGAATCAATCATTGCTTGATCTTTGAGAAAAACTTCATGCTCTTTTTGTAAATTCAAAAATTCTAATTTTAGGCTTGCATGAGTTTTTTGTATGATGTATGTATTTTCTCACAAATCTCAAATAATTCATCATAGGTTGGTTTACATACCTCTTCCTCATCACTTTACTCAAGATGATCTTCCCCTATTAAGCATAGGTTTGTATTCTCTTCCTCTGGTTCAGTCTCAGAGGAATCAGTACTAGATTCTGCCTAGAACGCCTTTTGGATTCTCTTCTTGTCCTTCTTAAACTTAGATTTCTCCTCAATCTTTTCCTTTCTTGTGTTATCTTGAAGTGTCGGGCAATCGGCTCTCACATGTCCAGATTTCCTACATTCAAAATAAACAACATCAGAAGATCCTTTAACATGTTTATGATCCTTACCTTTTCTCCAATTTTGATGATGCTTTTGTTTCTTCCTTAGAAAGCTTTTGAATTGCCTTGTGATGAAGGCAACTTCATCGCTTTCAGACCCGGAAGATTCAAAATCCGATTTGTGCGCCTTTAATGCAACTATTTTTTCCTTCTTTTTCTCACCTGCATCAAGATTTCTTTGATTCACCCCTTGCTTGTAAGCAATGAGTGAGCCAAGTAAGTTATCAATAGAATAAGTGTTCAAATCCTTAGATTCAGTGATTGTAGTGATTTTAGCATTCATACAACGAAGGCAAACATCTCAAAATCTTGTTAACTTTTTCATAGTTTGAAAGTTCTTTTCCTAGTGCATGCAGTGAAGTAACTATCTGATTAAATCTTGTGTACATGTCAGAAATCGATTCATGAGGTTCATATGAAAAAGTTTGTAGTCATGCAAGAGAATGTCCAAACGGGAACTTTTAACCTCATTAGTACCTTCATAGGTGATGCACAATTTATCTCAAATCTCTTTACCAGTTTTGCAAGTGGAGACACGCATGTAATCCTCAGATTTTAAAGCACAGAAAAAGCAGTTCAAATATTTTGCATTCGATTGAGCTAAATCTCGTTCATCGAAAGTCCATTCAGTAAAAGCAACTTCAATTTTAACACCATTAATTTCACGATAAGGTGGAGAATAACCTTCTTTGATAAGCATCCACATGCGATAATCAGTAGAATGTAAAAATGTTGACATGTGGGTTTTCCAAAAATCAAAAGGTAGGTTATCGAACAGGGGAGGTCGGGTAATAGAATACCCTTCCGTAGTGTTACGATTCCCAAGGTTAGCCATGGATCAAATTCAAAAAGTTTTCAAACTTAAATTTTTGAATCCCGCTCTGATACCACTTGAAAGTTCGTTAGGGATGTTAAGCCCTATGAACGTAGTCCCAAGCTAACCAAGAGGGGGGTGAATTGGTATTTTAAAATTTCTTTTCACAAAGAATGAAAATCACATAAATCAAAATCACACCACAAAAATAAATGCGGAAATAAAAGTGCGGAAGCAAGAAAACAATAACACAGGAATTTATAGTGGTTCAGTCAACTCGACCTACATCCACTCCCCGGAGGCGCCCTCCGAGTATTGCACTACAAACGTGACTCTCCTTTAGCCACCACAGCTAGGCGGAGTGTTAAGATAGTTGCTATTTGCATACTTTATATTTATGCAACTTGTATAGTTTTGATGATTCAAAACATTATTGTTCAAATGTGTAGTTATCTCCTAACAATTTTAGAAGATTTGTATTTGCTCTTGTGTGTACTAACATTTCAGGAAAATCAAACTCCAGACTATGAAGACTTCAAATCAAATTCAACATGAGATACTTTTTGAATTTGAAGCTTGTACTTTCTTTGAATTAAATTTGAAAGGGAGTGATTGTAATTGAGTGTATAAAAAAATACACACACACATAAGGAGATCATATAAAATTTATACTGATCGTATTAGGACGATATCATATCGTACGGGACGATCAGACAGTTATCTCCTATTGAGCACATAGAACGAATAGGAACTGGCTTGAAAATTTTTCAAAGTCCTATTTGTCCGGGACGAAATTAAATATCGTCCAGGACGATCGGGTCTCTGTAAAATTTTCGTCCAGACGAAATTAATTATCGTCAGAAAATGAGTTGCTCTCTATAAAATTTTCGTCCAGATGAAATTAATTATCGTCCAGGACGATCTGGTCTCTGTAAAAATTTCGTCCAGACGAACCAATTTTCGTCCAGACGATTAACCGACTTAGAACGGTTTTAAGCAATTTCTAGAACCGACCTAGTAATAACCGTTCGTACCGGACGAATATAGTTCGTACGGGACGATCATCTGTACGAAGACATTTTGTACACATATATAAATAGGGTTGTTTTAAATCGTTTAAGTAAAATCGTCCAGGATGATCCACGATCGTACGGGACGATCCACTGCGTACAGAATTGAAAACTTGTAATTTTTGGGCGGTTTTTCTTGTCTTTTGTATAAATAGTCCAAATTAGACTGCCACCTAATCTTTTTTTCATTTGATCTTCGTGCCTCTTGAGACAATAGCCAAGGAGAGAGTGGAAGAGTGCATTCAAGAGAGGATTCCTACCACTGGAGCGTGAAGGCTTCACTTGGAGTTCAAAGGTAAGAATCTCTACTTGTGAATTGAGATTACTTCACTCTTTTCCTTCTTCCTTCTAGATTCTTGTGAGAAGATCTGTCAAAGAGATCCGGTTCTCTGCCAACACTTGGAGAGTGTGAACAGATGAAGGGTTCGCTGCCTACACTTGGAGAGTGTGAATAGCCGAAGGGTTTGCTGCCTGCACTTGGAGAGTGTGAATAGCCGAAGGGTTCGCTGCCTACACTTGGAGAGTGTGAATAGCCGAAGGGTTCTCTGCCCACACTAGGAGAGTGTAAAAGGATGACGGTTCTCTACCAACACTGGGGATTGTGTAAAAGGATGACGGTTCTCTCCGCATCGGGGAGTGGTGAAAAAAGTGTATTATAAAGGCTTCTCGGCCTTGCTGTGGGTACAAAAGGAGAGTCACTATTGGTATTAGTGCAATCAGAGGGTGCCTCTGGGGAGTGGATGTAGGTCTGGTTTTAGACCGAACCACTATAAATTTGGTGTCATTTACTTTACTGTTTTTACATTTCCGCGTTTAATTTTTTAGTTTTAAAAACTCTGTGGTTGAAAAACATTTTCTACAAAACTTAAAAGAAATAATTTTATTTCGGTTCAACATATTTTTAAAAGAGGTCTTAAAATTTTTAAACTACCAATTCACCCCCCCCCACCCCTCTTGATAGTCTTGGGACATTAACTTAGGCTTAACAACCTAATTACTAGACTCAACAAGTGGTATCAGAGCTTCATTTCAATATCATAAGTTTGAACTACTTTTTGATTAACGTAGATGGCTACATTCAAAAATCGAAACACACCTGAGGGTTACTCTATCACTAGACCTCCACTGTTTGACAATATTCCTTTTGATTTTTGGAAAACACGCATGTCTACTTTCTTACAGTCACTTGATTATCGTATGTGGATGCTAGTCCAGGATGGCTACACAAAATCAACTAGATTAGTTGATGGAGTTAGGGTAGAAACACCTTTTACAGATTGGACTATAGAAGAACGTGACTTAGCACAATTAAATGCCAAATGTCTAAATAGTTTCTTTTGTGCTTTAAAATCTGAAGACTACATGCGGGTTTCTACTTGTAAAAGTGGAAAGGATATATGGGATAGACTTTGTATAACTTATGAAGGGACAAATGAGGCTAAGCAATCAAGACTCAATATTTTGTTACATGACTATGAATTGTTTTGCATGAAATCTAATGAATCTATCTCTGACATGTACACAAGATTCACACAAATTGTCAGTTCTTTGCATGCACTTAGTAGGGAATTAACTAATGCTGAAATGGTTAATAAAATTATTCGATGTTTAATTACTGCTTATGATGCTAAAATTACTGTAATTATATAGTCTAAAGATTTTAACATTTACTCTATTGACAATCTTCTTGGTTCACTCATTGCTTATGAGCAAGGAGTAAGTCAAAGAAAGATTGATGCAGGTGAATCACGAAAGGAGAAAAATATTGCACTAAAAGTGAAAGAGTCAGAAAGTGAATACTCACAACCTGAGGATGAATATGATATTGCACTGATGAGTAGAAAATTCAGAAGCTTTTTAAAGAGGAAGCAGAAGAGACGCCAGCAATGGAACAAAGGTAAGTTTAACAGAAATGGAAAGGTTTCTAATTAAGTAATTTGTTATGAATGCAGGAAACCAGGTCATATCAAAATTGATTGCCCAAAACTCAAAGCCATTCCTAGCAAGGAGAAGGTAGAGGAGAAACCAATGGTAAAGAAGGGCAAGAAGAAATTTCAAAGAGCTTTTTGGGCGGACTCAGCTTCAGACTCATCTGAGACTGAAAAAGAAGAAGAAGTCACCAATCTTTGCTTGATGGCAGACAATGTAGATCACTCAGATCAATAAGAGGTATGTGACTTAACCTATGATGAATTATTTAAAGTTTCTGAACACATGCATGATGCATATAGGAAAATGAAAAAGATGCATGCTAGTGTAAGTTTAGAACTGGAAGAGCTCAAAAAGGAACACGAAATCCTTAGGAAAGATCATCCTGTATGATAAGGGATATAATGTAAAATTTTTACCTACTAACTGCATATTAAGCCTAAATGAAAAAGAAGTTTTAAATGGAAAAAGGGTAAACAAAGTTTACATGCTAGATTTGAATTCTATTCAATCTCCTACTGCTTTTTATTTAAAAACTATTTCTGATGAATCATGGCTTTGGCATAGGAGACTTGTCATTCTAGTATGAAAAACCTTAGGAGAATTACCCAAAAGAACTTAGTGAGAGGTATACCAAAACTAGACTTTACTAAGGACCATCTTTGTGATGCATGTCAATTAGAAAAATAAGTGAAGTCCTCTTTTAAGTCCAATAAGGATCTTAGGACCAATAAACCTTTGGAAATTCTTCACATGGATCTTTTTGGACTAGCAGGAACTGTAAGTCTAGGAGGGAAGGTATACGAATTTGTTATAGTGGATGATTTCTCAAGATTCACCTGGGTTAGATTTCTTTTTCATAAAAGTGAATCATTTGAGGAATTCCGAAATTTTTCAACTTGGATTCAAAGAAAACTAGGATGTGAAATAATCTCTTTACAAAGTGATCATGGAGGAGAATTTGAAAATAAAAGATTTAAAAATTTTTGTAAAGAAAAATGGATTGATCACAATTTTTCTGCTCCTAGAACCCCTCAACAAAATGGGATAGTTGAAAGGAAAAACAGAACATTAATAGAAGCCGCCCGAGCAATGTTGGCAGAATACTCACTTCCTAGATATTTTTGGGCTGAGGTAGTTAGCACTGCATGTTATGTTCTGAATAGGGTGAATGTGAGATCAAATTTAAATAAAATACCCTATGAGTTGCTAAAAAGTAGAACACCTAACTTGTCACATTTGCATGTTTTTGGTTGCAAGGTGTTCATACATAACAATGCAAAATCTGCCTTAGAAAAATTTGATCCAAAATCAGATGAAGGAATTTTTGTTGGATATTCAAATGTTGGAAAATCTTATAGGGTATTTAACAAAAGAACTTTAGTCATTGAAGAAACCACACATGTTGTATTTGTTGAATCTGGAAATTTGGAAAAGCCAAATGTTGTTGAAGAAGAGATTGAGGAAAACTCCCAAAAGATTGATAGATTAAATTTAGAAGAAAATGAGGAAGAAAATTTGGAAAGAGAAAACCCTTTGCCTAGAGATTTGAGATTTTCTAAAAATCACCCAAGGGAATTGATTATAGGTGAACCTAGTGAGGGTGTTAAAACTAGGCGTGGATTAAACAAGGAAGTCAATCATTCAGCCTTTATTTCAATAATAGAACCCACTAATATTGATCAAGCACTTTCTGATGAATTTTGGATATTGGCCATGCAAGAAGAGTTGAATCAATTTGTAAGAAATAAAGTTTGGGAATTAAGTACAAGGCCAAAAGATCAAAGTGTTGTTGGAACCAAGTGGGTGTTCTAAAATAAAATGAATGAATCAGGAGTAGTCATTAGAAATAAGGCTAGATTAGTTGCTAAGGGGTATAATCAAATTGAAGGAATTGATTTTGAGGAGACCTTTGCCCCTGTAGCAAGACTTGAAGCAATTAGGGTTTTACTTGCATTTGCCTGTTTTAAAGGTTTTAAATTATTTCAAATGGATGACAAAAGTGCCTTTTTGAAAGGGGTTATTGAAGAAGATGTTTTTGTAGAACAACCTCCAGGATTTGAAAATTCAAAATATCCAAATCATATTTTTAAGTTAAAAAAGGCATTATATGGATTGAAACAGGCACCTAGGGCTTGGTATGAGAGGTTGAGCACCTTCCTACTTGAAAGATCTTTTGAAAAAGGAAGTGTGGATACAACTCTCTTTTTAAAGAAATTTGAAAAGGATATACTCATTGTTCAAATTTATGTGGATGATATCATCTTTGGATCTTCAAATAAAAATCTTTGTGATGATTTTTCTAAAACAATGAGTAGTGAATTTGAAATGAGTCTAACGGGAGATTTAAATTACTTTCTAGGTTTTAGCATTAAGCAACTTGAGGAAGGAACATTTCTTAGTCAAACTAAATATATTAAAGACATCCTCAAGAAATATGAAATGGACAATGCTAAATCTGTTAATACACCAATGAGTTCCTCAGTTCAGTTGGATAAGAACCTAAAGGGAAAATCTGTTGATCAAAAGAAATATAGAGGGATTATTGGATCTTTACTTTACTTGACTACTAGCTGACCAGATATTATATTCAGTGTTTGTTTATGTGCTAGATTTCAATCAGATTCAAAAGAATCATATTTGACAGCAGTGAAAAAGATTTTAAGATATTTACAAGAAACTCAAAACTTAGGGATTTGGTATCTTAAGTTTAGCTCTTCATTTAAAATTGTTGGTTATTCAGATTCTGACTTTACAGGCTGCATAGTGGATAGGAAAATCACTTCTGAAACATGTCAATTCATTGGAAATTCATTAGTTTCTTGGTCCAGTAGAAAACAAAATTCAATAGCCCTATCTACTGCAGAAGCAGAATACATCGCATTAGGAAGTTGTGTGGCACAAGTACTTTAGTTAAAACAACAGTTGATTGATTTAGGATTAACTATAGGCACTATTCCAATTTATTGTGATAATACTAGTGCTATTTGCATTTCCAAAAATCCTATTCAACATTCTAGAACCAAACACATTGATATAAGGCATCATTTCATAAGGGATCATATATCCAAGGGAGAAATTGAACTTACTCATGTTTCAACTGAAAATAAACTTGCAGATATTTTTACAAAACCTTTAGCCTTTGATACCTTCAGTACTTTAAGAACAAGGCTTGGTGTAATTGATTTGAATGCTTAAATAAAAATTTTTTTGCAACATTGATATTTCTGTTTTCTTAGTTTAATTGTTTTTTTGTTTTGTTTTTTATTTTGTTATTTTTTTTGTGTGTTTTGAATGAGTTTATTTTAGAGTCTGTGGTTTTGTCTTTGTTTTCTGTGTTTTGAATGTTTTGCTTGATTTTCTTTAATAAAAATTCAAAAATTCAAAAAATTTGTGAAATTCGTCCAGGACGAAATTTTTCGTACTGGACGATGTGTGTAAAATTCAGTTCGCGTGATGTAAACCATTTTGAGAGCAGTTTTTAATGTTGTTCGTCTGTATGATCTTATGATCGTCCAGGACAAAAATTTTTTTAAACGTCGAGACGATTGAATGCAGTGGTTGAGTGGATAAGAGAAGAAGAAGAAGAAGGAGAGCAAACTTCTGCACCTCAATCAGATTATCAGAATTTGATTGAGAAATTTGATAGACTTGAGACTCATGTTGATCAAAGATTTGATCAAATTGATGCTCAACTTCTGCAGCAGCAATAGGACATTGGTAGTATCAGAAATGAAGTTTATGAAATCAATACCAATGTTATGTTGATGGCCTCCTACTTCAACCTATTTGGTGGCATTCCTCCTCCTCTAGAAGAAGAATAGAGAATGAGCGATGATTTTATTTATGTTTGTTGTATTTGTGTTTGCTTTAGTGTTTGTTCTAGTATTTGTTCTAGTTGTGTTTGTTTGTCTTTATTTTAAACTTTAGTGTATTTTCTTTTGTATTAATATTATGAAATGATCCTGTAATCCTTTTCATAAATATCAATATATGTTGTAGTTGATTTTGATTTTGGATTGTTTTTTAAACGTGTTTAGTTCTTATGAATTTCATTAGTCTTTTTAATCCTAATTGTGCTTAAATTAGATTGTGATTTAAGATTAAATTCATTAAAAAATCTAGTCTTTCTAAATTTAAAATTTATTTATAACTTGTCATAATTAGAATTTTTAATCTCATGTATATTCATTTAGACTACATAAAAGTTAATATTATTATTACAATTTAGATGTTTTCTTATTTTGTATTTTTTTGCTCAAGTAATATTTATGCACTTAGAAAAATTTGAAATTTTAGATTATTAATCTTGGAAAGAATTGGTTTCGATTACTCTTGAAAATTGTACAAATAGTACAAAAATCAAAAAGAATGCGCAAAGGTTCGCAAATATGAAAAAGAGGAATAAAATTAGCCCAATGTCAAAAGATGCACAAAAATGTGCCAAAAATTTGAAAAAGATGCGCAAAACGCCACATGTGGTAATTCTCTTCTTTCCAAATTCTTTCAATCTCTTAATTCAAATTGATCTTATGTTCATTTATATTCTATTGAACTTTGAAATATAGAATTTTTATTCATCTCTCTTGTAATTATTTTCTATATTCAAATGTTTAAATTGAATCATGTTTTTGATAAATTCTTCTTACTTACAATGTTATATCACTTCTTAAATTCTATGAATTTCTATGATTTACCTAATGTTATTAGTTTTAGATTGCATACCTTATGTCAATCACCATTTAGATTAAATTTTCAAATGAATCTCATATAATTACTTACATTTCTTGTCTATTTCTTCTTCACTTTTTGTTGTTGTCAAAAAGGGGGAGAAATTATTATGTTTGTATGTTTTATTTGTTTTGTTTGCATTTTGATTTTGTGTATGACTTTGTGTCTATGGCTTGTGTTATTTAAAAAAACAAAAATATTATTCTTTACTTCAAAATGCCTCCTTATTTTCATGTATTCATCATTTCAGGGGGAGTTTAGGAGATTTGTTTAAATTGGAATCATACAAATAATAATTGTTTTGCCATCATCAAAAAGGAGGAGATTGTTAAGATAGTTGCTATTTGCATACTTTATATTTATGCAACTTGTATAGTTTTGATGATTCTAAACATTATTGTTCAAATATATAGTTATCTCCTAACAATTTTAGAAGATTTGTATTTGCTCTTGTGTGTACTAACATTTCAAGAAAATCAAACTCCAGACTACGAAGACTTCAAATCAAATTCAATATGAGATACTTTGTGAATTTGAAGCTTGTACTTTTCTTTGAATTAAATTTGAAAGAGAGTGATTGTAATTGAGTGTATAAAAACATATACACACACATAAGAAGATCATATAAAATTTATACTGATCGTACAGGACGATATCATATCGTACGGGACGATAACACAGTTATCTCCTATTGAGCACATAGAACGAATAGGAACTGGCTTGAAAAATTTTCTAAGTCCTATTCCTCTGGGACTAAATTAAATATCATCCAGGATGATCTGGTCTCTGTAAAATTTTTATCCAGACGAAATTAATTATCATCCAGGATGATCTGGTCTCTATAAAAAATTCGTCCAGACGAAACAATTTTCGTCCAGACGATAAACCGACTTAGAACGGTTTTCAACAGTTTCTAGAATCGACCTTGTAATAACCGTTCGTACCGGACAAATATAGTTCGTACGGGACGATCATCTATACGAAGACATTTCGAACACATATACAAATAGGGTCGTTTCAAATCGTTTAAGTAAAATCGTCCAGGACGATCCACGATCGTACGGGACGATCCACTGCGTATAGAATTGAAAACTTGCAATTTTTGGGCAGTTTTTCTTATCTTTTGTATAAATAATCCAAATTAGACTGCCATCCAATCTTTTTGTCATTTGATCTTCGTGCCTCTTGGGAGAATAGCCAAGGAGAGAGTGGAAGAGTGCATTCAAGGGAGGATTCCTACCACTGGAGCGTGAAGGCTTCACTCGGAGTTCAAAGGTAAGAATCTCTACTTGTGAATTGGGATTACTTCACTCTTTTCCTTCTTCCTTCTAGATTCTTGTGAGAAGATCTGTCAAGAAGATCCAGTTCTCTATCGACACTTGGAGAGTGTGAACAGACGAAGGGTTCGCTGCCTACACTTGGAGAGTGTGAATAGCCGAAGGGTTCGATGCCTACACTTGGAGAGTGCGAATAGCCGAAGGGTTCACTGCCTACACTTGGAGAGTGTGAATAGCCGAAGGGTTCGCTGCCTACACTTGGAGAGTGTAAATGCCGAAGGGTTCGCTGCTTACACTTGGAGAGAGTGAATAGCCGAAGGGTTCTCTGCCCACACTAGGAGAGTGTAAAAGGACGACGATTCTCTGCCAACACTAGGGATTGTGTAAAAGGATGACGGTTCTCTGCCGCACCAGGGAGTGGTGAAAAGAATGTGTTGTAAAGGCTTCTCCGCCTTATTGTGGGTGCAAAAGGAGAGTCACTATTGGTATTAGTGCAATACTCAGAGGGTGCCTCTGGGGAGTGGATGTAGGTCTGGTTTTAGACCGAACCACTATAAATTTGTGTCATTTACTTTACTGTTTTTACATTTCCGCATTTAATTTTTTAGTTTTAAAAACTTTCTGGTTGAAAAACATTTTCTACAAAACTTAAAAGAAACAATTTTATTTCGGTTCAACATATTTTTAAAAGAGGGCTTAAAATTTTTAAACTACCAATTCACCCCCCCCCCCCCCTCTTGGTAGCCTTGGGACATTAACTTAGGCTTAACAAACTAATTACTAGACTCAACATAGAGAAGCCTTTACAAATAACCTCCTTTTTACCACCCCGGCAAGGCAGAGAACCTACCTCCTTTTGCTTCCTCCTGAAGCTGGCAGAGAACCACAACCAAAAGCTATCTCCTTATCTCTACTGACCCTTCCACGGACGAGAACTTCTAGACGAAGAAGAAGCAGAGCAATCCTTGAAGCAACCCTTGTGAATCCCCTCACAAGCTCCCCCTCACAAGATCCTCTCTCTCTTTCTCTCCTCAAGGCCTACTCAGGTCAAGGCAGCAGCCAAAGGTCTTCCAAAACGTTGAACAAGAGTTCTTAAATAGAAGAGCTTCAAAGGAGCTCATTAATTGCAACTTGCCGACATTATCGTCCAGGCCGATCTTGACATCGGCCTGGCCGATCAGTACAAAACTCATAAGATCGGCCAGAGTATCGCCCTGGATGCAAAACTGGATGATTAAAAATTGGCTTGATCGTCCTGGCCGATCAGTTCAAATCAGAGGAAAATCGTCCAGAGCATCGCCCTCAATTCGAGCTGGCTGATATTTATCTTCCTGAAGTAACCAAGGTTTTTGAATAGATCGTCCTGGCCGATCCTGCGATTGTCCAAGACGATATGATTGTATCAATCATCTTTAATTACTCCCTTGATTTCCTGATCAATTAAGGCATAATTTGTGAATATCGTCCAGGCCGATCAGAGATCATCCTGGCCGATAATTTAAAAATACAGTATACCTTATTTGTCTATGGCGGCAGCTTCTTTCTTTTTTGAGCTTATCGTCTTGGTCGATACACGTATCGTCCAGGCCGATATGTTAATGTCGGCGGCCTTAATTAAGAATCCTTATTTAGACTTTTTATTTTAAGCCTGATCATCTAGGATGATGTAAATATCGTCCTGGATGATATGAGTAAAAATAGAAATTCTAATTCTCTCAAGTGTGTGTGTGTGTGTAGGGTTACTTAGCATCAGTCTCTTTGATCATTACAAATAGACTCAATAAGAGAAAAAACAAAGTACAGACTGACTCAACCCTAAACCTATGCAATCTTGAGCTGGCTTCGTTTGTTCGTCCGATCTCTTTGATTCCTGAAAAGTTAGAAGAACCAAGTAGTTCAAGAAAATTAATAGTGTTTGTCAATCATCAAAGCATAAGTCATGAAAATAGATTTGCAACAAATTCATCCTGGACGATTAGGACTTAGAAAAATTTTCTCACTGCCTGTTCGATCCATTGCTCTTCTGAGGGACAATTAACATGATCATCCCGTATGAACTATGTTCGTCCTGTACGATCAGTTCACAAAAGTTATTCCCCCATATGTTTGTGTTGTGAATATTCACTCAATTACAACCACTCCCTCTCAATTCAAAAACATTTTTAAAGCTTTTACTTTGTAAATGATTGGATGCTGAATTTAATTTGAAGTCTTCATAGTTTGGAGTTGATTTTTCTAAAATGTTAGTACACACTAGAGCAAAAATAAATCTTCCAAAAAGTGTTAGGAGATATCTATACATAAAATAATAATATTTTTAATCATCAAAATAATACAAGTTGCAAGAATGTAAAACATGCAAATAGCAACTCTCTTAACAATCTCTCCCTTATTGATGATGGCAAAATAATTATTGTTTATAGGATTTTAAATTCTAATGATCTCCTAAACTCCCCCTGAATTGATGAATACATGAAAAATAAAGAGGCATAAATTCAAAATTTTTATATTTAAAAAATTTTATACAAACCAAAAAATATACAAAACATACAACTATAATAATGACAAACATAAAAGGACTATCAAAAAACAAATAAAACAAACAAACAGTTTCTCCCACTTTTTGACAACAGCAAAAAGTAAAGAAGAAAAGAAGTCTTAAAATGTAAGCATAAGTATGAAATTCATTTGATAATTTAATCTTGAAAGTGATTGAAATAAGGTATGCAAATAAAATTAAAACATTAGAGAAATCATAGAATTTCATATAATTTAAGAAGTGATATAACATAGATAATAAAAATAATTTATCAAACGCATGAGTCAATTTAGACTTTAAGATAAAGAAAATCATTGCACTAAGGATGAATAAAAAATTTTATATTTCAAATTTCAATGTCAGTCAAAAATGAACATAAGATAAATTTGAATTAAGAGATTAAATAAGTTTGGAAAGAAGTAACTACCACATGTGGCGCTTTGCGCATCTTTTTCAATTTTATGGCACATTTTTTGTGCATCTTTTTCAATTTTATGCCACATTTTTGTGCATCTTTTAACTTTGGGCTTATTTTGTGCCTCTTTTTCTCATTGCAAACTTTTTTGCATTCCTTTTGATTTTTGTACATTTGTACAATTTTCAAGAGTAATTGAATTCTTTTCAAAATCAATAATCTAAAATTTCAAATTTTTTTAAGTGCATAAATACTATTTGAAAAGAGAAATACAAAATAAGAAAACATCTAAATTACAATAATAATATTAAAGATAATGTAGTCTAAATAAGAGACATGAAATTAAAAATTCTAATAATATCAAGTTATAAGCATCACTTAAATTTAGAATAATTATATTTTCTAATGAAATTAATTTTAATTTACAATTTAGGTTAAAGCACTATTAAGATTAAAAAATAATGAATGTCATAAAGTCTAACACACAACTTACGAAGCGTCCTTTCGTACAGGCTTTTGACCAAAATGATCGTACAGACGAGCACGTGTTCATCCGGACGATCAAAAATTCAATTCGTTTTAATGGCAGTTGAAACCGTCTCCCGCTATGAACTGACATGTGTTCGTCTGGACGAACCAAAGGTTTTTTACGGACGAAGTTCATATTAAAAACTATCTTATCCATTCAACTGCTTCATTTATTCGTCCCGTCGTTTGAAAAATATTTCGTCCCAGACGATCGTGACGATCGTACAGATGAAGTACATTAAAACTCCTCTTAAAACGGTTCAAAATCTCACAGTTTGTTATACTACATAAATCGTCCCGTACGAAACATTTTCATCCCAGACGATGATGACCACAAATTTATATTTTCACACTCAAAATAAAAACAAACATGACAATACTTAAACACAGACTTTTTAAGAAGAAAATATCACATAAACAAACTAAAAAACACAATGAACACCAAACAAAACAAAATAAAAAATATCAATGTTGCAGAAAATATTTTTATCTAAGCATTTAAATCAATCATTCCAAGCCTTGTTCTTAATATATTGAAAGTATCAAAGGCTAAAGGTTTTGTAAAAATGTCTGCAAGTTGATTTTCAGTTGAAACATGGGTAAGTTTAATTTCTCCCTTGGATACATGATCCCTTATGAAATGATGCCTTATGTCAATGTGTTTAGTTCTTGAATGTTGAATAGGATTTTTAGAAATGCAGATAGCACTAGTATTATCACAATAAATTGGTATAGTGCCTATAGTTAATCCTAAATCAATCAACTGTTGTTTTAACCAAAGTACTTATGCCACACAACTTCTTAAGGCAATCTATTCAGCTTCTGTAGTAGATAGGGCCACTGAATTTTGTTTTCTACTAGACCATAAAACTAATGAATTTCCAATGACTTGACATGTTTTAGAAGTGCTTTTTCTATCCACTTTACAGACTGCAAAGTCAGAATCTGAATAATCAATAATTTCAATAATTTCAAATGAAGAGCTAAACATATGATACCAAATTCCTAAGTTCTGAGTTCCTAACAGATATCTTAAAATCCTTTTTTACTGCTATCAAATGTGATTCTTTTGGATCTGATTGAAATCTAGCACACAAGCAAACACTAAACATGATATCGGGTCTGCTAGCAGTCAAGTAAAATAAAGATCCAATAATCCCTCTAAATTTTTTTTTTATCAACAGATTTTCCCTTAAGGTTCTTATCCAACTGAACTGAGGAACTCATTGGTGTACTAACAGGTTTAGCATTGTCTATTTCATATTTTTTGAGGATGTCCTTAATATTTAGATTGGCTAAGAAATATACCTTCCTCAAATTGCTTAATGCTAAAGCCTAGAAAGTAATTTAAGTCTCCTATTAGACTCATTTCAAATTCACTACTCATTATTTTAGAAAAATCATCACAAAGATTTTTATTTGAAGAACAAAAAATGATATCATCCACATAAATTTGAACAATGAGTATATCCTTTCCAAAATTTTTTAAAAATAGAGTTGTATCCACACATCCTTTTTCAAAAAATCTTTCAAGTAGGAAGGTGCTCAACCTCTCATACCAAGCCCTAGGTGCATGTTTAAATCCATATAATGCCTTTTTTAATTTGAAAATATGATTTGGGTATTTTGAATTTTCAAAATCTATTGGTTGTTCTACAAAAACAACTTCTTCAATTACCCCATTTAAGGCACTTTTCACATCCATTTGATATAATTTGAATCCTTTAAAATAGGCAAAGGCTAGCAAAACCTTAATTGCTTCAAGTCTAGCTACAGGGGCAAAAGTTTCTTCAAAATCAATCACTTCAATCTAATTATACCCTTTAGCAACTACTCTAGCCTTATTTCTAATGACTACTTCTGAGTCATTCATTTTGTTTTTGAATACCCACTTAGTTCCAACAACACTATGATATTTTGGCCTTGAAGTTAATTCCCAAACTTTATTTCTTATAAATTGATTCAACTCTTCTTGCATGGCCAATATCCAAAATTTATCAGAAAGTGCTTGATAAATATTAGTGGGTTCTATAGTAGAAATAAAGATTGAATGATTGACTTCCTTGTTTAATCCATGCCTAGTTCTAACACCCTCACTAGTTTCACCTATAATCAATTCCCTTGGGTAGTTTTTAGAAAATCTCAAATCTCTAGACAAAGGGTTTTCTCTCTCTAAATTCTTTTCAATATTTTCTTCCAAGTTTATTCTATCAATCTTTTGGGAGTTATCCTCAATCTCATCTTCAATAACATTTGGCTCTTCCAAATTTCTAGATTCATCAAATATAACATGTGTGATATCTTCAATTACCAAAGTTCTTTTATTGAATACCCTATAAGATTTTCCAATACTTGAGTATCTAACAAAAATTCCTTCATCTGATTTTGGATCAAATTTTCCTAAGGTAGATTTTTCATTATTATAAATGAACACCTTGCAACCAAAAACATGCAAATGGGATAAATTAGGTGTTCTACCTTTTAGCAACTCATAGGGTGTTTTATTTAATTTAGATCTTACATTCACCCTATTCAGAATATAACATGCAGTGCTAACTGCCTCAGCCCAAAAATATCTAGGAAGTGAGTATTCTGTCAACATTGCTCGAGCGGCTTCTATTAATGTTATGTTTTTCCTTTCAATTATCCTATTTTGATGAGGGGTTCTAGGTACAAAAAAATTGTGATCAATTCATTTCTCCTTACAAAAATTTTCAAATCTCTCATTTTCAAATTCTCCTCCATGATCACTTTGTATAGAAATAATTTCAAACCTAATTTCCTTTGAATACAAGTCAAAAAATTTCTAAATTTCTCAAATGATTTACTCTTATGAAATAAAAATCTAACCCAAGTGAATCTTGAGTAATCATCCACAATAACAAATCCGTATACCTTCTCTCCTAAACTCACAGTTCCAACTTGTCCAAAAAGATCCATGTGTAAAATATCTAATGGTTTACTAGTCCTAAGATCCTTATTGGCTGAAAAGAGGACTTCACATGTTTTCCTAATTGACATGCATCACAAAGGTGGTCCTTAGTAAAGTCTAGTTTTGGTATGCCTCTTACTAAATTCTTTTCGGTAATCCTTCTAAGGTTTTTTTTTGCTATAATGACAAAGTCTTCTATGCCAAAGCCATGACTCATCAGAAACAGTTTTCAAACAAAAAGTAGCAGGAGTCTGAATGCAATTTAAATCTAGCATATAAACATTATTTACCCTTTTACCATTTAAAACATCTTTACCATTTAGGTTTAATATGCAGCTAGAAGGAAAAAATTTTACAGTATAACCCTTAACACATAGTTGACTTATACTTAACAAGTTATGCTTTAAGCCTTCAACCAATAACACATTATTTATAAAAAAAGTTTTAAAGATTTTTAATCATACCTGATACAACCACCTTCTTTGTGGTATTATCTCCAAGTGTAACTTTGCCTCCACTCCTGACTTCCAGCGTTATGAATTGAGTAGTATCTCCAGTCATATGCTTTGAACATCCGCTGTCCAGGTACCATATGCTCTAACGAGGTCTTGTGTGAGAGCGACCCTCTTCTTGATCTAACTGATCAAGACTATCTGCCATCAAGCAAAGATTGGTGACTTCTTCTTCCTTTTCAGTCTCTGATGAATCTGAAGCTGAGTCCGCCTAGAAAGCTCTTTGAAACTTCTTCTTCCCCTTCTTTACAATTGGTTTCTCCTCTACCTTCTCCTTTCTATGAGAGGTTTTGAGTTTTGGGCAATCAATTTTAATATGACCAGATTTCCTGCATTCATAGCAAATTACTTCATTAGAAACCTTGTCATTTCTATTAAATTTACCTCTATTCCATTGCTGGCGTCTCTTCTTCTTCCTTTTCAGAAAACTTCTGAATTATCTAGTCATTAATGCAATATCGTCTTCATCTTTAGGTTATGAGTGTTCACTATCAGAATTTTTTTTTTCGTGGTTCACCTGCATCAATCTTTCTTTGGCTAACTTCTTGCTCGTAAGCAATAAGTGAACCAAGAAGATTGTCAATTGAATAAATGTTTAGATCTTTAAACTCTGTAATTACAGTAATTTTAGCATCATAAGTAGTAGGTAAACAACGAAGAATCTTATTAACCATTTCAGCATTCGTTAGTTCCCTACCAAGTGCATGCAAAGAGGTGACTATTTGAGTAAATCTTGTGTACATATCAGAAATGAATTCATTAGGTTTCCTGCAAAAAAGTTCATAATCATGCAACAAGATATTAAGTCTAAATTGTTTAAACTCATTAGTCCCCCTCATATGTTATACAAAGTCTATCCCATATATACTTTCCACTTTTGCAAGTAGAAACCCACATGTAGTCTTCAGATTTTAAAGCACAAAAGAAACTATTTAAACATTTAGCATTTAATTATGCTAAGACACGTTCTTCTACAGTCCAGTCTGTAAAAGGTGTTTCAACCCTAACTCCGTCTACTAATCTAGTTGGTTTTGTATAACCTTCATGGACTAAGATCCACATACGATAAGCAAGTGATTATAAGAAAGTAGACATGTGTGTTTTCCAAAAATCAAAAGGTATATTATTAAATAGTGGAGGTCTAGTAATAAAGTAACACTCAGGTGTATTCGATTTCCACAGGTAGCCATCTATGTTAATCAAAAATTAGTTTAAACTTATGATTTTGAAACAAAGCTTTCATACCACTTGTTGAGTCTAGTGAATAGGTTGTTAAACCTAAGTTAATATCCCACGGCTATCAAGGGGGGGGGTGAATTGGTAGTTAAAAATTATCCCTCTTTTGGATAAGTTGAACTGAAAATAACTTCAGCGAATTTTATAAAAAAGTTTTTCAACCACAACTTTTTAAATAGTAAAATACAGAAAATAAAAAAAATAGTAAAAATAAACGACACAAGATTTATAGTTGTTCGATCTAAATCAGAACTACATCCACTCCCCAGAGGCACGCTTTGGGTATTGCACTAATACCAATAGTGTCTCTCCTTTTGCACCCACAGCAAGGCGAAGAAGCCTTTACAAACACTTTTTCCACCACTACCCAGTGCGGCAGAGAACCGTCATCCTTTTACACTATCCTCAATGTTGGCAGAGAACCAAACATCCTTTTACACTATCCCCAGTGTTGGCAAAGAACCATCCGTCCTTTCACACTCTCCTAGTATGGGTAGAGAACCCTTCGTCCTTTCACACTCTCCTAGTATGGGTAGAGAACCCGATCTCCTTGACTGATCTCCTCACAAGAAATCTAGAAGGAAGAAAGAAAAGAGTGAAGTAATCTCAAATCACAAGTAGGAAATCTTACCTTTGAACACCAAGAAAAGCCTTCACGCTCCTATGGAAGAAATCCTTCTTTGAATGTTCTCTCTCACTCTCTCCTTGAGTCTTTTTTTAATAGGCACGAAGATTAATGACCAAAAAGATTTGGTGGTAGTCTAATTTGGATTATATATAGGAAAGCCAAGAAAAACTGCCCAAAAACTGTAAAGTTTCAATTTTGTACGTAGTGGATCGTCCCGTATGATCGTAGATCGTCCCGGACGATCTTACTTAAAGTGTCGGAAATGATCCTAAAGAATATTGGTATGAACTATGTTCATACACGATCATCATCCCGTATTAACTAGGCTCGTCTGGTATGAAATGGTTATTCGATAGGTCGGTTTCCAAATCCCTACAGGACGTAACCAACTGTGATAAGTCAGTTCGGTTCATCCTGGGACGAACAAGTTTTGTCCTAGACAATTTTATACAGAGATTTTCGTCCAGAGACGAAGGTTTAATTTCATCCTATACAATTTTAAACAGAGAGTTTCATCCATAGACGAATGGTAAATTTCGTCTGGATGAACAGTGCAACATGAGAATCCAGAGGTGTTCGTCCCGGGAAAAATATTAAATTCATCCTAGACGATTAGGACTTAGAAAAATTTTCTCACTGCCTGTTCGATCCATTGCTCTTCTGAGGGTCAATTGACATGATCGTCCCGTACGAACTATGTTCATCCCGTACGATCAATTCACAAAAGTTATTCCCCCATATGTGTGTGTTGTGAATATTCACTCAATTACAATCACTCCCTATCAATTCAAAAATATTTTTAAAGCTTTTAATTTATAAATGATTGGATGCTGAATTTGATTTGAAGTCTTCATAGTTTGGAGTTAATTTTCCTGAAATGTTAGTACACACTAGAGCAAAAACAAATCTTCTAAAAAGTGTTAGGAGATATCTATACATAAAACAATAATATTTATAATCATTAAAATAATACAAGTTGCAAGAATGTAAAACATGCAAATAGCAACTCTCTTAACAGTGTTTTCAAATTCAAAATGAAGGGAATTGAAATAGGCATTAAATGGGCCTTTAATTCCCCTTAAATAGGTGATTATGACCTATTTAGAGCCATGGTTGACCAATTCTATGTTTGACTTGGTTAAACCAGTCAAGGGGGGTCAAGGGAGAGGAGTTATTGGGCCATGAAAGGGTTTAGATCGATTTGAATCCGATTTAGGCTCTTAATGGGCCTAATGGGTCCAAATTGACCCATTAAGGCTTAGGTTGACTTGGTCAACTCAGTCCCCCATGCCCAAGAGAGTGAGGTCTGGTCAAAAGAGATTTCAACAATAACACATGACTAAATAGAATTATTGTGACTCGAGCTCATGAGTTTTATGTTTTTGATGATAACAAACATTTTTATATCTTATAGTATTTTTCATTCTATATTTATTTGTGTGTATACTAATATTTCAGGAATATCATACAACATCAAACAAATAATCATAGCTCAAGATTGGGTTGAATAATGTATGTTGTAAAGGATTTATAATATTCATTAATGTAATTTTGATTTCTTGAGTCAAGTCCTATAAAGGAGTATGCTTGCTTGGTGACCATGCACACACACACTCAACGGAGTGAGATCTACTCAAATCCAGAAGATATAGTTTTGAACTGATCATACTGAATGATTTTGGATCATCTAGGACGATCCTTTATGATCTTGGAAAAGAGCCACCAATGATAATTTTTGGCAAAGATTTAAGTTTAAATTTTTGTTCTAATCATCCTAGAAGATCAGATCGTCCTGGACGATTAATACAAATCATAGCTAAATTGATCTTGTGATTTAGGGGGTTAATTATGGTTAAATTTTTCAATCTAATCATCCTGGATGATCTGTATATTGTACAGGACGATATTTGCCCACATAGTTAATTTTCTTAAATCATCCAAACCAAAATACCATAATTTTTCTTCTAATTGTTATGTATAATCCCAAAATATCATCCTGGATGATCTGTATAATTTTGTACTAATCATCCTGGACAATCGTAATATCATCCAGGACTATCAAGTTAAATTATGCACATCGTATTGGACGATCCTGCGATCGTCCAGGATGATTCTAGGCACCAAAATTGAGTTTTTAGGGTTTTCTAAAGCCCTCTTTTTAAGAACATCATACGGGACAATCTTGTGATCATCCTGGATGATATTTGGCGCTGAAATTGAGTTTTTAGGGTTTTTGGAAGCCCTCTTTTTAAGCATATCTTATGGGATGATCCAGCGATCTTCATGGACAATAATGTCGGTTTGGTGTATTTAAGATCCTTTTTGAAGCTCTTCTATTTAAGCTTTGTCAAAGACTTTTAAAGTATCTTTGATATCCATTGATGCTTCGTTTCTTTTGGAGAAAACTTGAAGAGAGAGCTTGAAAGATAGAGAGGAAAGGGTGGAGTTTGAGAGAGGGAGAAGATCCTTGGAGGGGGTTTTGAGGGAGAGTGGAGGGGGTTTCACACGGTTTCTTTGGAAAGATTGCACCTTAGTACCATAAAATCCAAGGTTCATCTTGAGGGAAGTTTTGGGAAGAAGAAGATCTCTTTGGTGTCAAAGGACCCGGCTGCTCTACCGTACCGGGGAAGGTGGAAGCGATTTTGTAAGGACTTCTCTGCCTAGCTGTGAGGGCTAAAAGAGAGACACTGAGTTTAGTACAATACTCGGAGGGTGCCTCCGAGGAGTGGACGTAGGTCAAGATTTAACCGAACCACTATAAATCTGGTGTATTCTTTCCTTTATTATTTCCACATTTAATTTCTGCACTTTGATTTTCTTTGTGGTGAATTTTGGTTTGGTTTGAATTTGTGTTTAGAATAAAAGATTTTTTTTTTTAAAGTACCAATACACCCCCCTCTTGGTTATCCTCGGTACTAGTTTATAAGGGCTTAACATCCCCTAACAAACTTTCAAGAATAACTAGTTAGAATTATATACCACATTCTATAGTCAATTGATTGAAAGAAAAGTATACATGTGAATTTTCCAAAAAATCAAAAGAAATATTTTTAAATAAAGGTGATCATGTTATTGAATATCCTTCCATAATATTACAAATATAAAAATTATCCATTGATCAAAATTCAAAAGTTTTCAAAAAATTAATTTATGAATCCCGCTCTAATATCACTTGAAAGTTTATTAGGGATATTAAGCCCTTATGAACTAGTCCTGAGGCTAACCAAGAGGGGGGTGAATTAGATATTTAAAAATATTTTTAACTAAAAAAAATCTTTTTATATCTTATAGAAAAAATAAATTAAATCAATAATAAAAAGATTAATCAGAGATTTCACCTAAGTAGTTTATCGTAATAAAAATGAAGTGTGAAAATAATCAAAAAGAACACACTAGATTTATAGTGGTTCAGTCCAACTTGACCTACGTCCACTCTTTGGAGGCACTCTCCTAGTATTGTATTAAACATTTAGTGACTTCTTTTTATCCCCCACAGCTAGACAGAGAAGCTCTTACAAAATCACTTTCACCTTCCCCGGTGCAGTAGAGTAGCCGGGCCCTTTGACACCAAAGATATCTTATTCTTTCCAAAACTTCCCTCAAGATGAATCTTGAATCTGATGGTACTAAGGTGTGAGCTTGCCGAAGCAACCAGGTGAAACCCCCTCCATAATCCAATAAAATCTCCTCCAAGGATCTTCTCCCTCTCTCAAACTCCACCCTTTCCTCTCTCCCTTTCATGTTCTCTCTTCAAGTTTTGTCTAGAAGAATGAAGACACAATGGCTGCCAAAGATACTTACAAAATGTCTTGACAAAGCTTAAATAGAGGACTTTAAAAAACCCTAAAATCAATCTTGGCAAAAAAAATCATCCAGAACGATCACATGAACATCCTATACGATGTGCTTAAAAAAAGGGCTTCAACAAATTCTAAAAACTCAATTTTGGTACCAAATATCATCCTGGACAATCACAGGATCATCCAATATGATGTGTAAAATTTGACCTGATAGTATTGGATAATATTAAGATAGTCATGCATGATCAGTTCAAATTTGTATAGATCATCTAAGATGATATTGTGGATCATCCTGGATAATTAGAAGAAAATTTATGGTATTTCATCTTAGACAATTTAGAAAAATCAAATATATCAGCAAACATCATCCAGTATGATATACAGATTATCTAGGATGATCTAATTGAATATTTTAAATATAATTAGTCCCCTAATCACATGATCAATCTAGGCATAATTTGTATTGATTGTCTAGGATGATCTAGATCATCCGGGGTTATTAGAACAAAATATGAATCTTAAATCCTTGCCTAAATTTATCATTAGCGACTAATTTTTTTAAGATCATAATAAATCATCCTAGGCAATCAAAATCATCCAATATGATGTGTTCAATGAGATGATCATCCAAGATGATATAAATTATTCATTATGATAAATTCAAAACTTAAATTTTTGGTTTTGACTCAAACTCACTCCCCTTGAGTGTGTGTGGATGGCCACCAAGCAAGCATACACCTTTATAGGACTTGAATCAAGAAATTTAAAATATATCAATGAATATTAAAAAAATTATTATGTCATAACATATTCTATCCAATTTTAAGCTTTTAGTCTTTATTGGATGATGCATGGTATTATTAAAAAGTTAGTACACATAAAAACAAAAAATAAATATATTGCAAATATAAGTAGACAATATGATGTGAGCCATAATATTTATTATCATCAAAAACATAAACTCATAAGGTCGAGTTGCAACATTAAATTCATATCATGTATCTCATATTCAGATTTAATACATTTATTGTAGATCATTTTGCACCAAGTCATTTCTAATTATTTCAGATAAAATTACATACTAAAATAATAGGTAAAATTCCTATATATACCAGCCAAAACATTTAAAATAATATTTTCTATCTCATATCAAAAGTTATATGATGAAAGCTTACTAAGATGGAATATATTACATTTCTTATCAAATTCAAGAGAAAAAATATATCAGACTCAAAATTATTGAAAATAGAAGTGGCTTAAATTTCACTTGTAATGGTCAAAATAACTTTTAATTAAGCAATAGATGGAAAGCCTCAGAAAGCTTCCTCTCTCTTTTTTCTCTCTTCTTCTCTCTTCCTTTTTTCTCTCTTTATCCTTTCTTTCCTTCCCATCTAAGAAAATAAAATGAGAGAGTGGGAAATGGTGGATGGAAGGGATATTTATAATAAAAATATTAAAAAATTATTTTAGTGACCGATGTCACGACCCATAAGATCCAGCACCACTACACTGCATGTCGCCCCAAGAGTTACTATAGAACAGAGAGCTCAACATCATAGCAACAAATCTTGGCACTATTGCACTTGCCAGCCTAGCATTGCCTACTATATCATATTTTCATACTTTTTAAATAAATTAGTTTCAAATTTTTGGGTTATTATATTTAATGGTCAACATTTTGCCTCATAAAGCATTACAGGTCTCACCACTATCTTATAGAATTTTCTCTTATGTTTAAGGGGTGCTTTTCTATCACAAAACAGGCTTGATCCAATCCTCCACTTCAACTATCAAACTTGAATTCTATTAATAATGTCCCAATCTATTTCACCATTACTCTTAAGATTAGATCCAAGATATGGTAATGACTTGATTGCCAAAGTCACAATCTTACAATATATCTATTGTAAAACCTCAAAAACATAAAAAGTAAAGATTTGAAATTTTGTGTTTAGAATTTCTTTATACATGTTTGGTTTTATTGTTGCATATCTATTTTCATGACTTATGTTTTGATGATTGACAAACACTATTGATTCTCTTGGACTTCCTGTTATTTCTAACTTTTCAGGAATCGAAGATTGGACGAACAAACGAAGCCAGTTCAAGATTGCGTAGGTTTAGGGTTGGGTCAGTCTGTACTTTGTTTTTTCTCTTCTTGAGTCTATTTGTAATGTTCAAAGAGACTGATGCTAAGTAACCCTACACACACACACTTGAGAGACTTAAATTTTCTATTTTTACTCACATAATCCAGGATGATATTTTTATCGGCCTGGACGATTTAGTTTAAAAAAGAGACTCTATTCGGGATTCTTAATTAAGACAACCTTCATTACCAGATCGTCCTGGACGATACGTGTATCGTCCAGGATGATAAGCTCAAAATAGAAAGAAGTTGCCGCCATGAACAATTAAGGTATTCTGTAATTTTTTGGTAATCGGCCAGGACGATCTTGAATCGACCTAGACGATATTCACAAATTATGCCTTAATTGATCAGACAAATTAAGGAAGTAATTAAGGATGATTGATACGATCATATCGTCCTGGACGATCTCCAAATCGGCCAGGAAGATCTATTCAAAAACCTTAGTTACTTCTGGATGATAAATATCGGCCAGCACAAATTCAGGGCGATGCTCTGGACAATTTTCCTCTAATTTGAACTGATCGGCCAGGACGATCGTGAGATCGGCCTAGACGATCAAGCCAATTTTAAATCGTCCAGTTTGCATTCAGGGCGATGCTCTGGCCGATCTTCTGAGATTTTTACTGATCGGCCAGGACGATGTCCATATCGGCCTGGATGATATTGTCGGCAATTAACAATTAATGAACTCCTTTGAAGCTCTTCTATTTAAGGGCTCTTGTTCAACATTTTCTTTTGCTGCTGCCTTGACCTGAGAAGACCTTGAGGAGAGAAAGAGAGAGAGAGAGAGAGAGAGAGAGAGAGAGAGAGAGAGAGAGAGAGAGGATCTTGTGAGGGGGAGCTTATGAGGGGATTCACAGGGGTTGCTTCAAGGATCGCTCTGCTTCTTCTTCGTCTAGAGTTTCTCATCCGTGGAAGGGTCAGTAGAGGTAAGGATTCAGCATCTGATTGTGGTTCTCTGCCAGCTTCAGGAGGAAGCAAAAGGAGATAGGTTCTCTGCCTTGTCGGGGTGGCAAAAAGGAGGTTCTTTGTAAAGGCTTCTCCGCCTAGCTGTGGGGGCTAAAGTAGAGTCACGAGTGTAGTGCAATACTCTTAGGGCGCCTCCGGGGAGTGGAACGTAGGTCGAGTTGACCGAACCACTATAAATTTCTGTGTTCTTGTTTCTTGTTTTCGTACTTTAATTTCCGCATTTATTTTTCTTGTGGTGTGATTTTGGTTTATGTGTTTTTAGTTCTTTGTGAAAAGAAATTTTTAAAATACCAATTCACCCCCCCCCCCCCCTCTTGGTTAGCTTGGGCCAATTCTATAGGGCTTAACATCCCTAACGAACTTTCATTTATGTATTCTAGAACGACTCCTAAGGATATGGATTGAATTTTGGTAAAAATAAAAAAAAATACTATTTGAGGGCCTCAGTGCTGAGTGTCCAAGCATCTCAGTGCTTCTACAGTACAAGATGCCAAATAGAGAATTTTTTTATAATTTTGAATTATCTTAACTAACGTTATAGTATTAGGCCAAATTTTACTTTTTAAAATATATAATATATCCACTATTTTATTCAAATCAAGCACCACACCAATCGATGTAAATAAAGAAACTCCGATTTGAGCTGCTTTGGATCATTTTTAGCCATCAGGCTAGTTTGGAAGTTATTCGAAGTAAGGTAGGTCATATTTTGCATATCTTAACATTTTAAAAAATTGAATTTTTTTCTAGATTTTCTAATTAAATTTTTATTTTTCTTACAAAAAATATGAATAACTATGCATTAGTAAAATTTTCTTCGTGTAACTTTTTACATATTATTAAGATAGAGATTCTGAATGTTTGGAGTATTTTTATACATTTTCTATCGAGTATTTTGAAATTTGTACATTTTTTATTGAATAAAAAATATTATGGACTTTGAAAAATAATGTTATTGTATGATTAAAGTTTTGAAATGATATTTTACACCATCTTTGATAATTTGATTATGCTTTAAAATTCTACATTTTTACTCAATAAGTATTCTATTTAAGCAAATTATTATACAAGTTTTGAGAATAGAAATAAAAATATGATTGGAAAATAGTTCGTCACTATTACTTTTATTGGAATGTGTGTGAAAGATAAGTAAAGAATACCTAGTTTTTGAGAGTGATTGACCTATACAGAATGGTGGGCTAATGAGATTTTTTTAAATACTATAATTTTGTATTATTTGGTAAAAAGATACAATAATTTCAAAGCAATAATTAGGAGTTATTACTATGCCGACGGGCAAAGAGTGATGTCTCTATTTACTAAGCCAATAATTTATTAATTATTAGTTACCGACTACTAAAAAATATCGTGATGGCCATGATTTCTTACTTGTTAGTACAACTAATGAAATGCACGTTACTAATTAATTATTACTATATGAATTACTATTATAGCATTGATTTATTATTTCTGGTACTAAATTTACTAGTACTAATACAAATATTGATACTTATTCATTATTAATATTATTAATTTAATGTATCGATTAATAATACTGATTATATGACATACTAAGAAAGTGACATACTTAGAACGCTATTAAGATAACAATATGATACTGATATATAATAACTAGATAGTATGTGTACATAGTTATAAGATTTTACTGTATTAATATGAGTTTGAAAGTTCTTTATCAATGCTTTGATTTTTATCTCTTTACTGATTGGTAATATTGATACGATGACTGCTTTATGGATTTGACACCCATATTGGTTTACTAATTTTCCCACTATGCTGCTTTATTGGCTTTCATACCAAATTATTTTATTATTTATAGATTTTACTACTATTACATATGAGATTTACTACTTATATATTGATTCTTGATCATATGACTATTATTGATATGAATTAACTAATGACACATATATTATTACTTCTCTACTGTACTTTGAATTTAGTGATAAGATTTTTGTGACTTTCTGGTGTTTAGCTCATTATATATAGTTTAAATATTTTTGGTTACGGCAAGGGAGCATGAGTGAGAGATTGATCAGGATTTTTCAAGTTCCTTTTCTTTTATTTTAGTATTATTTTGTACTCAAGATTTGGATAGACATTATATGATTATAAGATTCATAAGTATTGTGTATAATTTTTAGGTCAATGAATGTAGAAACATATTGATGCTTTAATTTATAAAATTTATTTCTATTAATAATTATTAGATAGCTCTAATTGTGTAAATTAAAAGATAAAATCAAAAATTCTTTTAGATTAGATTCTAGGGTATGACACACTTGGTATTAGAGTAGTTATTAGAAGAATTGATTGAATTATTAGTAGAGCAATAAACTTATTTCTGAGTAAGGTAGAATGGGTAAATTAAGGTGCATTATTTTATATAAATAATTGATTGCATTTGTGAATTAATCGGATCAAACAGAAGTATGCAAAAGTGAATAGTTAAAATTTGGGAAATTACAACTCACTATGATTTTACTTCTAATTTTCAAAATTTAGGCAAGGAAAGAATACTGTTGAATAGTAGTTCAGGATTAGATATAGGTTTATAGGCATTTGTCTTTTGAATTTTGTAAAATTATGACAAGCTTATTATTCAGTTTTGTAGCTTTTTTATAACTATAAACTGTAGTGTTTATATATTTTGATGAAAAATATATATATTATGGATAATTTTATTTTTAGCATGTGAATTTTTAGTAGTTATGTAGTCTATAATTTATTAAAAAATGAATATTATAAGAGAATCTAAGATATTCTAAAAATAGATCTTAGGGTTTGCTTATCATAGCTCAGCACAATAGGTCTTATCTTGGTTGGGTTGGGTTGGGACAATTTATTCCTCCATCAATATGGCAACATATGCAATAAGCTTTCATTGAATTAGAGCAAGAACAAAAGATTGTGATGAAGTATGAAGCCGAGTTTATCACACTTGTTAGGTTTCTATAAGGACTAAATAGAGAGTTGAGGAATCTATTAGTGCCTCTCTGAATTCAAGAATTTGTGAAGTTAGTAGAGTGGGCCAAATTGATAGAGATTGATTTGACAGTATTGACATTCAAATATGATTTGAGCTCTAGGTATGATAGTAAGATGAGGACCAGAGATGAAGTGAGTTGGGATAAAGATAATAGTGAAGATAAAAGGAGCGGATTCAATGATTCGATGGGATCTTGATTGATAGCATCTACTGCAAGCTAAAATGCACGCATTCATTATGGACTAAGACATCCATATTAGTGTTACCTTTCTAACAGGATAATGTTTCTTATGTGGATAATAAGGACACATTATCCCCAAAGAGGATTTGGAAGAAGAGTTGATTTTGAAGTAGGAAAGAGTAGGCAGATAGATGGACAGAGGAATGTTGAGTCAAGAACTTATAGTGAAAGATCAACCAATACACCTGATTATAGATTTGCTCGCGGTATCCAAAGGGAGGTCATTGTATTGGGATCGACAACATCAATAAAATAAGCATTAACTACTCTAGTGATGTAACAAGTGTATAACTTATAATATTTAAAAGATTGACAACAACTTATGAGTTTGACTAGTAAGAATTTTATTTTATGATTGATTGACATGATATTTCATTACATAAGTGACTTATACACGACTGAATGATTGTATGATAGTGATTGTTGCCTTCTGCGAGCTTTATATTTGATTTTTGAATTAAATTGAAATTTTTTTCATTTGGATTTTTATCATATAGATTTGTTTTATACCAATTTTGTGCTCGAATTCTTAAGAAAAAATTTAGGGATGAAATTTTTCTAAGGTGGATAGTTTGTAACAACTCAAAAATGTAAAAAGTAAAAAATTGAAATTTTAGAAGGCCAATATTTGAAGTTTTATGTTTTGAATTCATTGTGTTTGAAAGTCTTTTAAAGCTTGAAAATGATTGTGTGTGTTTTAGAATGGGTCCTAAGAGTTTGGAGCAAATTTTGGAGAAATCTAAACAATATTATTATTTGAGTGCCTCAGCACTGGTGTCTGAGCATCTTAGCATTGGTACAATATTGTTAAAAATTTAAACTAAAGTACTATAATTTGATAATAATAAATATTATTATTTTGAATTTTGTTTCTCCTAACATATTAATATATATTTGTATATATATGTACATACTAATATTTCAAGGAATACATCCACTATTCACTTGCAACTTTGATCAGTTCAAGATTAGGTAGACTAGGGCTACACTTTCACTACAGGAAAATGCAGAATTACCATTGAAGCTTCTGACGGATCTATATACATCAATAACTATGGCATTTTTACTGGCGTCGTATGTGATGGAACTACTACGAAACAGAGAGTTAAACACTTCTTGGGACAGCACCGAGTATAGTAGGAGGAGGGACCAAAATTAATATAATAGAACTTCTGATGTTGGGGGCATGGGTAGTTCCCTTTATACTGGGGGCTCAGTTCTACATACTAAGCACAGGCGACATTTGGTGATGAATTTTAAAATATTTTTAAAAATTTTCTTTAAGAGAAATATTAATAGAATTCTATTACAGAAAGAGATGCTGGGTAGAGAACCAAGTCCTGTGGAATTGCATAATCGCACTTATAAGCGACAGGAGGACCAATAATGGGTTAATGAACGAGCAAGAAGAGCCTATGTAAGTATATGTATTTAATAATTTTTATTTTTAGTCTCAACTATATATATATATATATAATACTTTCACATGAGGAGTATATATGGCTTCGAGAGAGTCAGGCTGCAGTAGGTGAGGGTTCTTCTTGCGGCTCTATAGAGTATTTTAAGTACCACATATGGTCTCAAGTCGTAGGAGGAATACAACATGGCAGGATTTATGGTTTAGGTTTGCAAGCCCAAACATTCGAGGGGATGACCTCTACTAGATCCATCTTCACAGCAAGTTCACATGAGCCCTTACATAATCAACAGATAACTCCCCTTCAAGCGGAGCTAGAATAATTAAGGAAATCACAAGTTGATTGGCAAGTTCAGTTACAGGAACAAATACAGATGCATATGTAGGAGCAACACAATCAGTTGTTAGATGAAATGCGCAAAATAGAGCAGTTAAGTGAAAAAGAGGTAGATCCAGCTGAGGATGAGTCAATGGATTCAGAGTAGTTGTTTAGTTATTTCAGTGTCATATGATCTTTTATAAGTTTCTGAATATTTGGTGAATTATATTATGTTAATGAACAATTTGTGATGTTTTTGAATATTTGTTGATGTTAATGAATAATTTGTAATATTTATGTTTATGTTTTTGAGTATTTGTTGAAGTTGTTAAAATATATGCTATGTAAATCTATGTTGTGGAGTAGTTTTTGTTAGAAATATTTATAATTGTTTGTAGGTGTAAAAATCTAATTGCTACCTGGGAAGATAATTTTTTTATGCTACAGGTTTTCAGTGGATAAAAAGACGGTAATCTGCCAGAAATGATGACAACGAATTCTGTAATCAGTTCCAACGTCTGTGTTACACCCGTATTTCCGGCAGATAATGCGCTGGTTAAATCCATTGTTTACATTTCGGCATATGTTGTGGCATTCATTCCGCCGGTATTTCAACTGAAAGTTTACACTGATAATTTTTGTGTAACTAATGCCAGAATAAGCTAATAGAAATTGACGTAACGGGCACCCATTTTTTTGCCGGTAATGCGCCAGAAAATGTTCTGACGTATTTTTTACGCCGAAAAAGATTTTCCAACCCATGCAAAATCGGTGAAAGAAATTCCACCTAAAATTCGACAAAAATGTTCTCTTTCCATCGAAATTTTCATGTTACCGGCGGATTCTATTCACCGATAATGGCAGGTTTTCCCGTAGTGTTTGTATTTTTAGTCGTTTATGTATTTTTTTTACTTTTTTTAGTCAAATCATGTAATATATGGGATATTATTGCTTAGTAAACATACACACACATAGGGGGAGAGAGAAAAATGCAATGTTAGATTTTTTTTGTACTATACAAATTTAAATCGTACTATATGATTAAGTTTGTTATACAAAACCCTATATAATAAAGAGTTAAGGGAGATAATAGTTTTATACTGATCATACAGTACGACTACAATCATACTATATGACCATATTAATATCTTACTTAATTTGACCCTGAAAATCAGACAATCAAATCATGGATTATTATGATCAATCGGTCAAACTATATGATAATACTTGTACAATACAATCGACAGAGTATAAATTTGTTCATCCTAGAGATCATATCAAACAAATGCCATAATTTTTGTACTGATTGTACTATACAATGCCTATAATGCTAGACAATTGACAAAGTTTGAAATTGGCCATCCTAGCAGTCATCTTAAATAAACAAAAGGAATTTTGACAGGTCATACCCAACGATATTATTATCGTACAGTACAAAGAGTTATGAGGTTTGAATAGTTTGTCTAAATGACTGTTCATATGATACTAGACGAGTCTTGTACTGATTGTACTACACAATGTTTTTATAGTATAGCACGAATAGAAGATGACACTCTTAAAAGTTAGGGTTTCTTGAAGCTCGCTATTTAAGCTTATCTAATTTTTATGTTAAAGCGATCTTTTGTAGCGAAGGGTCTTGAGTGGGAGCTTAGAGAGAGAGAGTTGAGGAGAGTTTTGAGAGAGAATAAAGGGAAAGTCTTGTGAGGGGGAGTTGTGAGAGCTTTATAAGGTTACTCCAAGCAACCTTCTTTGTCATGTTCTTTAAGCTTCTACCTTGATCCTTTGGAGGCTTCAGGAAGACTTTCTATAGCATTAGGTTCGGGGTTCTCTACTAACTCCAAGGAGGGTGTAAAAGAATTTTTGGTTCTCTGCCATCACTGACAAGGTGAAAGTGATTTTGTAAGAGCTTCTTCGTCTTGTTGAGAGATCAAAAGGAGAGACACTGCTTTTAGTGCAATACCTAGAACAAAGGGTTTTAGGGAGTGGATGTAGGTTAGATTTGATCAAACCACTATAAAATCTGGTGTGCTCATTTTTTCTACTTTTTCGCATTTTAATTTTTGCAGTTTTTTGTGATTTACTGTGTGGTTGAAAACTCTAATTTTACTGTTATTATAAAATTAATCTACTTCCACATCAAGGGATAAAATTGATAGTTTTAGATTTTTAAAAAAGCTTTAAAAAGGATATTTTCTTTTTGCTTAAAGAAGTTTTAAATTGCCAATTCATCCCCCTTCTTGGTTAGCCTCGGGCTAGTTCTTGGAGGTTTAACAACCTTCACCAACTTTCAAGTACCAGACGTTAAATAGTTAAGCATCGTTGCAGCACTACAAGGGTGGGCCAAAGAGCTTTCATTTAAAGATAATTTATGATGTTATCAGGACTGTAACTTGCAATAGATGATCAAATTATGTTGATGGGTAGAGGATGGCAACTCTTAATGATTATTGAAAGCACAATGTAATAATAATGATAAAAGATAAAAGATCAATACATAAAAAAGAAATAGATGAAAGAAAGAAAATGTCACATTAAAGATGGATGTCATGTCTAACTGAACTATATACTGATGCATGCATATACTATTAACATTAATGAATAGAGTGGTAATATATATAAATAGATAACATATGAATATATATGAGTAGTGACTGCATATAATTGATAGGATGGATGTAAGAGGATAAGACTGACAATATTGACACATGTGTGCCTATAATTCATTTTACATACGCTTGAATGATTATAGTGCCACTATTTTAATAATTTATTGATTCTCATACATGTTATTGATTCCTAGATTCATTGTAATATTTTTTTTGCTTTTATTATTAATCATTTTGAGCTTTATAAATGATAACTGATCATTGATGAAATTGATCTTATTAACGGAACTGAGTATGCATATTGATTCTTCTAACCTTGTGTTGAAAGCTTTAGTGAGTTTGATTAAATACTGGGCTTTTTTGGTCATTATGTGAATTTTAATAATTTCATATCAGGGAAGAGGACATGACTAGATGGAGTGGGATTGACAGAGATCTTTACATGTTCTTATGATTTATTTTTTAATTTTCTCTTATTCTTTTATAGTCATGATTTTCTGATAGAGTAGTAATTGTATTGATCTCTTAACTATTATATGTTAATTTTGAGAGAATGAATATAATATAATATATTGAGATGTAAAACTATTGGTTGCTTTCACTAGATATAGATTTATTATTTTGATGATTTATAAAAACTTTGATTGATTAATTAAGAAGATAAAATATACAATTATTCCAAATTTAATTATGTGGTATTATAGTACATACTCTTGTAAATGCCTAGTAAGAGCATCAAATACTACAGTAAAAAGATATGGCCTTAAAGTTGATATTTGATGTAATCCAACTAAAATAGGAAACTATATGGATGATTGATTTAAATAACATATTTTTTTTAAATATTAGATTTTTAAATATGAACTTGTTGCTTAAAGAGTTGAAAACAATTGATGTAAATTATATCTGATTCATTAAACATATTTTTTAACATTATTTTCTTATTATTATATGCAAATTAAATTATATTTATTATGATTTAACTATGTATCATCCAGTCATCATCATGCACTGTTATTTAAACAAAGTACTTGCATGATTTATATGATATTAGATGGTTATTCAAAAATTGAATAGATTTATAAAAATACATAGCTAAGACTACCTTTTATAACCCACTTTGGTTTTTAAATTTGAGGTTTTCCCTATTAAGATGATAATATTATTCCTTGATAAACTTTATTGAAGGATTTTGGTGCACCAGCAAAATTTCTTTAATCAAGGATAGTCTTAGGTATTACCCATAATATAATTATCCATTAGGATAATATTTCTTTGAGAGTGCTCATGTGTATATAACAAAAATAAAATTGACCTATGGTTATATATGAAAGGTTTTTATGGTTCATTTTTTATAGATTTGTCTCATTTTTTATAGATTTTAATTCTAATCCTTATCCTCTTTGCTTCCTCTCCTTCTCCCTCATTGATAGAGAGAGACAATTGGAAAAAGTTTTGAATGAAGATGATGTGATGATTTTTGAAAAGAGGCTACTTGGAAAGGGCAATATAGAAGGAATGAATTGCCTTGCAAGATATGCGAGGCAAAAAGGGGTTAGAACAAACAAGCATGATGCTCATCTAGTCAATGTATTCTCTCTCTCTTTGAATATATAGGAGCTTCTTTTTACTTAGTTTAAGGTCTCAATTTGGACTCACATAAAGGCAAACTAGACTGAACTAAGTAACTAACCATGTCACCCGTCTTAATTATAGTTTTATATTGATCATTCTTAATAAAACTTATCAATTATCAATTATATATATATATATATATATATATATATATATATATATATTATCCAACTAATTTTCTTTAAAGATTAAAATGAAGAGAAATATAAATTTATAGTATTACAAATAAGCCATCATAATAGAGTTAATAAAATCTTAATGATACGAAGATGTATCAAAAACTTTGTATTAACACAACTCTCTTTGGCCTATTGGTTGAGAGCTTAGGCTTTCCAACTAAGAGGTCCAGGGTTCGAGTCTATGTGTATGCGTTGTGTGTGTGAGTTTGCCTTCAATGGTCTAAATGTCCCAAAAAAAAAACTTTGTATTACCATACAAATGGTATCGTATTTTATGCATATGGTGATGGTAGTTCTACTAGTAATATTATTCTCATAAATTCTCCAATTTCTTTCTTTCTAAATATTATAGATAATGCATAAGATTATGAAAAAATAAAATTCTTTTTAGTAACTCCCATAACATTTAAATCAACATACTATAATAATTGATATGATGAGGAACCTAAGGAAAAAAAATCTTATCAATTGTTTTGTTGTGTTCATTAAGTTTGAACATAAATAGTAATTAAAAAGGTAGTTAGTGTTTTGATGCTCAAAGTAGCTCAACAGATGATAAAGATTATTCATAATATTGCACTTAATAAGAGAATATGCGAATTTCGCTCTAGCCTCTAAAGATAACAAACCATTAAAACCAAGAAGCATGGTGTTCATGTCAAATTCATTTAGCCTAACAAACATCCAAGTGTTTGGAGTGTCAAGCATATTTAAAAGGGCTGAGTGATGAATCATATTCCCATTAAAAAACAAAAACCTTGCTCTATAAGATAAAAACTATAAGATAAAAAAATATACAACTTATATTCTAAATAGTACTAAAACTATGTGAATTTTTGTTCTGAATTTATAAATGCTATCACTTGAGCGCTGCTAGAATATGATATGTAGCAAATAAATTTAAAAATAATTCCCTTGCACCTTGGGATTATTAAATAATACATGAGAGAGTTGTCCTTGCCAATAAAGAAAAAATACGAGAGATTATTTTGTCCAGTAACCGGAAGGCGAGAACCGTCCGAACTTGCTGCTCTTTTACTATCTTTTTACCGTACTTTTGTAAATATTCGACAAAAGGGCAGCATATGCAATTATGAATACGCTTTTGCTGAGTATTTGTTGTGCTTTTACAAAAGGGCAACAAAAGTGCAGCAAATATCATGTAATTGAATATTTATTGCGCTTTTGCTGCCCTTTTATAAAAGTGAAGCAAATACTCGGCAAAAGTGTATTCATAATTGTATATGCTACTCTTTTGCTGGGTATTTGCAAAAGCGTAGAAAAAGGGCAGTAAAAACACAACAAATACAGATAGTTCTCACCATCCGATCTCCACACGGAATAATTTCTCAAATATATGAGGCCTAATCTTGTAATCAATCTTTGTGACATCTTTCGAAAGGATGATATTTCATGACCATCTTTCATTTTTTGGGATGCAAGAGGACTTCCATGATATTAGGTGGATTTTATTAGGTTAGAATCACCTTAATACAATATGTTAGAGAAGATTTCTATTTTTTATTATATTATGAAGAAGAAACATCAAATCTAATAAATAATTAAATTTTAAATGTAAAATTTATCACTAAAATTTGACTTTCCGATCATCCAAAAAGTAGTTAAATATGTGGACAAAAGATTTAACCTTAGAAATACATAGTTATAATGATAGAAATATTCAAATAATTATTATTTTTGGACATTTAGGTTAATTAAGAAAATTTACTCACACAACATATCAAATACGTAAGACTCCAATTCAATATCTTTTAATCAATAGTTAAAACTCATGACCAACAAATTAGAATGAGCTGAATAATACTCAATGAAGTGAAGACGGAGAATGATAATTTAGGCCTTGTTTGGTTCTTGCACTCCTTTTGCATAATCTGGTAGATAAGTAGTTATTGAAAAAATAGAGTTCTGGCAAAAATTATTTTAGAAAACTGATGCGTGTTTTTTTTTGGGGAATTTTAGGGGCATAGCCCAATTCATTGATGAAAATAAAATTACAAGTAAATTGTAAAGAAAAATGCAGAAATATAACAAAAACAAAACTGAAAGCTCAGGACAAAAAGAGCTTTACAGAACAGTAAATAAGAATTCAGAGCAAAAAGTGCCTACGGGCTTGACCAGAAGGCACGGTGGACTCAGGCTAATCCAGAAGGATAAGAAGGATACCCTGGTTGCCCAGAGGCCGTCCAAGGGTAGCCAAGCTACAGAGAGCGAACATCATCGTCCAATCCAAATCCTGTTTAAATAGACGACAAATCAAGGCAGCCGCTGTAACACGTCATTATACTCTTTCCAATGCATGATTTTGAAAAGAATCGCTCTTTTGATCTTTCCCAGAATAGTGGATTTGCTGTCAATAATAGAGCCAAAAATGCGATCATTTCTAGCTCTCCACAGATGGTAGATAATAGCATTGATAGTGAGCTTGTAATAGTTCATCCAGCCAGCATTGTATCCTTGATCCAAAATACTATCAAAAACCTGGTATAAATTCGGCCTGAATAAAAGAGAACCCAACCAAGGAAGGAATGTTCTGACGATATCAAAAGTATAACAGCAGCTAAAAAATAAGTGGCTATGAGTCTCAGGGTGAGAATTACAAAAAGAGCATTGCCTAGAAACATTAATTCCCCTTCTCGCAAGCACATCATAAGTCTTAAGGCACCCCTTAATAGCCTGCCAACCATACACCGAGAATCTCAGAGCACAATTTTTATGCCAAATGAATTTGTCCCAACTCACCATAGGCAAATCAGCATAAAAGTAAGAATGAAAAATCTTAAAGCTGGGGTTAGAGCGGTCCCGCCAACGACAAATAGCCTCCGGATCAATATTAGAAGTGGAGTTTATAAACTGAGCAAGACTAATACTAAAATCATTAGGTAAATGCCATATACCGTTGCAGATCACTTGTTTCACATGCCAAGAAGAAAAATGGGAAATATAATATGAGGGATCTTCATTCTTAGAAACCAACCAGTCCAGCACAGAAATTCCCCCACACCAAGGATCCCAAATCAGTGAATGAAGAATATCAGGCTTCACAAACAAAGCCAAGCAATTCTTAACACTCCCAGCAGTTTTACATAAAAGGGTCCAATAGGGGGAAGCTCTCTTAACCAAGGGCTTCCACAGGGAGTGATATTTCCCCCTCCACCACTCTAACAAAATACTGTTATTGTTAAGGAATCTCCAAATCATGGAGCAAGAGTAAGTAAAATAATAAGAGTCCAGATTTTGAATACCAAGGCCCCCTTTTGCTTTTGGGAAGCAAGCTTCCCTCCAGCTAATAATATGAAGTTTATTCAGGGAGATATTGCCATAGAAAAGAAATCTTGAGCACATCCTACTAATAGTTTTGCAGCATTTTTTAGGTAATATGGCACCTCTTATCCAATAAGCCAGAGTACTACAGATAGTAAATTTAATAAATTGTACTCTCCCAGCAAGAGATAAAGTTTTGGCTTTCCAACCATCGAGAGAATTGGAGATTTTAAGAATAAGAGGTTGAAAATCAGAAGCCCTTAATTTTCTATAAAAAATAGGGATACCAAGGTATTTAATAGGATTGGTAGATTTGTCAATGTGAAGAATACTGCAGATCTCATAGGTAATACGGCACCCATTAGAAAATAAAATTGCACTCTTGCTGGGATTCACATAGAGACCAGATGAACAAGCAAATTGATGCAGGAGATTCTGAAGATTAATAGCATTAGTAACTGTCGCTTTCCCAAAGACCAATAAATCATCGGCATAGAGGAGATGAGTGATGGAGGAGCTACCCGAGGACACTCCAGTAAAGGCTTGCCTGAAAACAGCTTCATCAAAGGAAGTGGAAAGAGCATCAATAACAATACTAAAAAGATAAGGAGATAGCGGGCATCCTTGTCTCAAACCAGAAGAAGACCCAAAAAACCCCTCAAGAGCCCCATTGATGCAAACTGAGAAGTGAACCTCAGTGATACAAGCCTTTATCCAAGCAATAAACTTAGCAGGAAAGCCTTTAGAAGCCAAGCGATGGAGAAGGAATTCCCTGGAAACCATATCAAAGGCTTTGGTGATATCAAACTTGGCACAAAAGTAACTAGCCTTTGAACATTTGTTGAAATCCCCAAGAATTTCAGATGCAAGCAGAATGTTATCAGAGATAAGCCTATTTTGGACAAAACCACCTTGGCAATTATGGATAATGTAGGGCATAACTTCCTTCATCCTATTAGCAATGATCTTGGCGATAACTTTGTAAATAACATTGCAAAGAGAGATGGGTCTATAATCCCTGATAAATGTGGCATGGGGGTATTTGGGAACAAGAGCTAAAACAGTCGCCTTAGCAATCTTGGGCAGAGAAGCAGTATTAAAGAAGGCATTGATAGCTTGGAAAATTTGAGTGCTGATGGTAGACCAAGTGGCTTTATAAAAAGCAAAAGTGAATCCGTCTGGACCCGGTGCTGAACAGTTTGGGCCAGCAAAAATAACCTCTTTAATCTCTTTCATGGTCACAGGAGCAACCAAGGCTTCAGCAAGGTGGGGAGGGACAGTGCCACCGGGGGGAAAATGAGCCATATGGCTTTGAGTGGTATGTTGGGTGTTAAAAAGGTTTCGGAAATGATTGATGAAAGCGTTTGAGATATCCTGATGCGAGGTAAGGCTGCCATTATCCGTTCTAATTTCTTTAATCTTGTTATAACTGTGCCTGATATTAATCTTGGAATACAGAAATTTCAAATCGTCTTCCCCATTCTGGAGCCACTTAGTTTTGGCTCGCTGAATGGTCCAACTAGACAAGGAAGTTTGACAATCAATAACTTTGAGGTTTGTATTGTGGAGCGCCTCAGCAATGCTATGGTCATGAGGATAGTTATGAGCTAGAGAAAGTAAAGAGTTTTGATCAGCCAACAAAGAGTCCAACTCCAACTTAAGTACATTGGCATTACCCCAGCTTTGACCTTTGAGTTTATTTTTGAGATTTTTTAGGTTCTGACAAAATGAGTAAAAGGGGCTGGCTTTAGGAGACTGGGCAAAACTGTCCAAGAAAATGTCACAAAATTCTCTTTTAGAGGTCAAGTAGTTCTTAAACATGAATCTATGATTATGGGGAGTAGGGGCAGATGAACTGAGAATCAGAGGGGAATGATCCGAGCAAAATGGTTCCCCAACTTTATAGAAAGAGTTGGGGAAGTTAGCTAGCCAACTGTCATTAACCAAAACTCTGTCCAATTTAATATAAATTGGAGAATCCACACGCTGATTAAACCAAGAGTACAAATAACCAACAGAGGAGAGGTCGTGAAGAGCAGTGTCAAAAATCATCCTATTAAAGTCCCCAAAATTGGTATCTTTAAGCGGGATGCCACCAGCTTTCTCAGTGGGATACCTACAGCAATTAAAGTCCCCTAGCACTGTCCAGGGTCTGGAAATGTTGGTAGAAATGCTTCTTAATTGATTCCAAAGAACTTGCCTTTCAATAAACGAGTCAGAAGCGTAAACTGCAGTAACATCACAAACCGGGGTACCAGACGAAAAAATAGTACCATGAATTAACTGACTTGAAACAGTAATGGGGGAAAAGTTAATCGCTGTTGAATTCCACTTAACCCAAATGCGGCCTGGGTTAGAGAGATCAAAATTGTCATAGGAATCTTCGTCATGGAAGAGTTTATGAGAGGCAAGAAACCAAGGGTCGGCGGCAGAAGAGGAGGAAATCTTAGCTTCCAGAAGGAAGATGATGTCAAGATGCAGAGACTTAACAAATTGCTTGCAACAGTTAACTTTTTCTGGCCCGTTAAAGCCACGGACATTCCATGCAGCTAAGTTGGGAAGGGTCATTTATGTTTGGAATTTGAGGTGGTAGCCTTTTTGGCATTCTTGGCTCGGGTGTTTTTCTGTTTTTGCTGGTTATTGGTTTGAGATTGTGATGAAACAGGGCTTTTATCAGAACTAAGCATAGCGTCATTGGACTTAGAAGTCTTAGTGGAGCTTGTCGAGAGAGGGTTCTCAAGGATTTGCGAGTCCTGTATTGAGGTGGAACCAAGCTGGGTTACAGGGAGGAGGGAAGAGTGGTAGGTGGTGTTGGGGGAGCGAGGTGGAATCTGGGAAGTGATTGGGGGTAATAGAGGAGCAGGGTTGGAAGTGGTCAGAGGAGGGGGGATGAGCGCCTCAATGGAAGTCGGGGCAATCTGGTCAGGGACAGATTCAACCGGAAGAGCAGAAAATTGATTACTGGTAGTAATCTGGAGTGATTTGGGGGAGACCTGAGGAGGGTTATCAGCAACGGTATCAGAGGAGGGAGAATTCATATTGGGAATCAGGGGGTTCGGTAGCAAGGAGGTGGAGGGTTGGTGAGATAGAAGTGTAGTAGGAGGCTTAGGAATGTTGAGACGGGGGGGTGGGGTGGGACGTGGTTTTCGGCTGGAGCTTCGACCTCGAGTGGTGATTACAGTATGAGATTTAGGGTTGGGATCAGAGGGGCAGAGAGAGGAGGAGTGCATAATAGACTTGCAGTGGGAGCATGGTTCCGGTTTCCAATCATAGATTACTTTGAGAGGGGAGACTTTCCCATCAACAGAGTAGTATATTTCATCAGGTAAAGGAGAGGAGCTCGTTACCTGAAAGCAGACCCTGGCGAAGGTAAGTCTGGTTTTTGCGGCTGTGAGTGCGTCTACAGCTAGAGGAATCCCGATACAGCTCGCTATCTTTGAAATACCTTCAGGCGTCCAAATGGACAGTGGAAGATTCACGATTTTAACCCAAAGCGGAATGGACGGGAACTCTTCACGCTTGGGTATGAAGTCCGGAGTCCACTTTTGAAGGATGAAGGGCTTGCCGAAAAAGAACCATGGACCGCCAGTCCAAGCAAGGTCGTAGTCCTCCTGGTTGGAAAACTTAAGGAGAAAGAAACCGTCATCCATGGTGAGAAGAGAGATAGAGCCTTTGAGCTGCCATGTTTTTTTTGATAACCGCCAAAAGAGCTTCGTAGTAAGGCCGTTTGCCTATGAGATAACCCACCAAGGAGAGGGACCACTCGGGGGCCCCTGCCGTGAATTGCTCACTGGTGAACTGTGCTGTGGCATTTAAGTTGGGGACGAAGGAGAGGGTATGGGAAAACTGGGTGGAAACTTGTGGGCTGTTGGCTAGGAGATTCTTCCAAAGCGGACCCTCAGGAAGAAGGGGAGAAGAGTGAGGAGAGGCAGAGTTAAGAGGAGGGAAGTCGGGGGAAGCCATTAGGAGGCCCCCAGCGGGGGAGAAGGAAGCGCCAAAACGAAGCGCCAAAACCCTAGAGCTTCTCTTTCTATGACTAGAAAAGCGCAACTGTCTTCATACTGATGCGTGTTCGGTTACATAATTTTTTTTAATGCTTACCTAAACCTTAAAGCTAATTAATTCTGTTTGATTATATTTTAGACCATGCCATTCCCATCAAAAAATACAAAATTTCCCTACCGATGTCATTCCTCACCAAGACGTATCAGATTGTCGATGATCCGATTGTTGACAACGTTATCTCTTGAAATGAGGAAGGATCCACCTTCGTCGTGTGGCGACCCGCCGAATTTGCTCTTGATATTTTACCCAAATAATTTAAACATAATAATTTCTCCAGCTTCGTGTGACAGCTCTATGATATTCAAAGGAGAAAGATTAGCTCACCAGTGGCATTGGCGATGGTGGCTTCGACGTCGGCGCCAGCGATGCCGATGAACTGAGTAGGATCGTCGACGAACTCGCTAAAGGAGCTACAGGAGCAGGTGCTTTCATTGAACTCGTCGCCACTGGCTCCTAGGAGTACGATGGAGTTGGTGGAGGAAAACAAGATGCTGGGGAAGGAGAACAGGAAGCTTGCTAATGAGCTATCCAAGATTAAAATTTTCTGTAACAACAACATCTTCCTCTTAATGTCCAAGTACACCGGCTTTTTGCCGCAGGCACCTAAGGCACTAAATCTGATGTCAGCGAGGAAGGTATCGGAGGAGGCGGAGGATGAGAAAAGGTCGCTCGGGGACACTATGTGCTGAACGTGTTGGCATTTTTTGTTTCTAAACTGAGGTATTGGATGCCAAGATTTTCAGAATAGGAGTTTTGAAAAATACATGAAGCTCCCATTTTCTAGAGAGAGAAACTCCTATTTGGATCTCAAAATTTGAAATTCCCGGCTTTCAATCCTCAATTCCTGAATGGTATTGAGGGGATGATGGCGGATGGATGCCGACCATCACTGCCTCCAGCGGCAAAGGCTGCATCCATAGGTGGTGGAAATTGTAGGAAAATAGATAGAGCTCACGGGAATGTCAGAGAAACATGGAAAGGGAAAATAAGAAAGGTAAAGCAGTGATTCATTAATTTGTCTAACTATTACAATAGTATATAAAGATAGAAAAGGTAAAGAAAGGACGAAACAACTTTAAAGAAGGTGCAAGATGAGGTTAACGTTGCAAAGGTGACCAATCTCTCTTTGCCACGTGTAAGGTGGCTAACAGCCCCCCTCAAACTTATGGGTGTGCAACAGCAGTGAGTTTGGTTGACAGCGTTTTGAACCGGTTGTTTGGCATGGCCTTAGTAAACAGATCGGCGAGCTGATCTTCGGTGCATATGTGATGGACCAAGATGGTATTTTTCTTGATGCAGACTCAGATGAAATGGCAGTCCACCTCGATGTGCTTCGTTCGAGCGTGGAAAACTGGATTGTTGGCGAGAGCGATGGCGGAGGTGTTGTCGCAGTAGACTGTAGTAGGATCAAGCTGCAGTGTATGGAAATCTTGTAGAAGTTGACAGAGCCATATAACCTCAGTGGCTTCGGTGGCTAGAGCGCGGTATTCGGCTTCTGTGGAGGACCTAGCGATTGTATTTTGTTTCTTCACTTGCCATGATATGAGCGAGGTGCCGAGAAAGTTACAGTATCCGGAGATCGATTTACGATCTTGATTGTTTCTAGCACAATCTGCATCCGCATAGCCTTTTAGAATTAGATTAGACCGATTTAGAGGTATACATGTATCGAGTGAGCCGTGTATATAGCGGAGAAGACGTTTCAATGAATTGAAATGGATGTTAAGAGGTGCTTGCATATGCTGGCATAGTTGTTGAACCGCAAATTGTATATCTGGTCGGGTAATAGTTAGGTATTGACGTGCACCTATGATTTGCTTGTAGAGTTGCGGGTTGGCGTATGGTTCATTGGACGTGGCCGAGACGGTAGTTCTACAGGATATTGGAGTAGAGACAGATTTTGATTGTTCCATGCCGGTTTGGGCGTATTTTTGCTGATGAAGAATCACTCCAGTTTTGGTCTTAGCAGTTTATATGCCGAGGAAGTGAGATAATGACCCGAGGTTTCTCATCTGAATTTTTTTTTTTAGATTAGCGAGTAATTTATTGATTTCAGATGTAGAGTTACCTATAAGTAGAATGTCGTCGACGTATATGAGCATATAGATGCAAATTTTCCCGGAGGTGTAGGTGAGGAGCGAATGGTCTGAGTTGCTGATAGTGAACCCGGAATTGATAAGGTGATTAGATATAGTAGCATACCACTCCCTTGGTGACTGTTTGAGGCCATAAAGGGCTTTCTTGAGCTTACAGATGTGTTGCGGATGTTGCACGTCTTGGAAGCTCAGTGGTTGAGACATGTACGTAGACGGTGTCGGTCAGTGTTCCGTGAAGGAATGCATTGGAGATGTCTAGTTGATGAATGATCCAGTTGTGGTGAAGATCTATGAGGATGAAGACGCGTATTGTCGGCATTTTGGCGACTGAGCTGAACGTTTCGTTGTAGTCGATGCCATGTTCTTGGTTGAATCCTTATGCTACTAACCTTGCTTTGTGTCGGGCTACAGATCCATCGGAGTTATATTTGATTCTGAACGTCCACTAGATCCGAGGATGTTCATGGATGTGTTGGGCGGAACCAGTTCCCAAGTACCTTGTGCTTGTAGAGCTTGAAATTCTTGGGACATGGCTGTTCGCCATTGTTCAGATTTTGCCGCCTGGTTATACGTGGTAGGTTCGGTTGGCTGTAGAAGGTGAGCTAAGTTGAAGATCTGCTTCGGTTTTGAGACTCCGCTTTTGAGACGAGTGACCATGGGTGATTTGGGAAGTTTGAGGTGGTAGATGGAGGCGTAATTTCCTGGTGAGGCGAGTTGGTTTGACTGTCAACAGTCAGGTTTGGGTTTGGTGGTAAGGTGTTGTGGCTGGGATTAGTAGCATATCTGGTGCGTTGAGAATGGTTGGTTTGGTGATGTGTATGTGATGTTTCTTGAGGAGCATGTTTGACGGTCTTTGGAAGGCTTATGTTAGGAACCAGAAGGAGAGGAGGGAGGTAAGGCGGTGAGGTAGAATAGGGTGCCATCGGAGCTAGTTTGGTGGAATATGAAAAAATAGTTTCATTAAAGATGACGTGCCGTAATATGTAAACTTTGTTAGACTTTGGTTCCAGGCATTTGTAACCTTTTTGAGATTGAGCGTAACCTATGAAAATGCAGGGATGAGAGATGGGGGATAGCTTGTTGGAGGTGTATGGTTTGAGCCATGGGTAGCAAAGGCAGCCCAAGACTTTGAGATGATTGTAGTCGGGTTGCTTGCTGTGTAGAATTTCATAGGGGGATTTATTCCGTGTGTTGGGAGAGGCATGCAGTTGATAAGGTAGTTGGCTGTGAGCAGGGTGTCGACCCAAAGATGCGACGGTAAGGAGGCTTGTATGAGAAGTGTCCGAGTGGTTTCTATAAGGTGCCGATGTTTGCGTTCGGTGACGCCGTTTTGAGACGGCGTGTGCGGGCAGGAGGATTGATGACTTATACCAAGAGTTTTGCAGTACATTTTGATTTTATTGTTCATGAATTCGCCACCGTTATCGGTGCGAAGAATCCGAATTTTGCGATTGAGTTGTCGTTCAACAAATTTTTGAAATTCGACAAATTTGTAAAAAACTTCAGATTTATGTATTATGGGATATATCCATGTATATTTGGAAAAGTCATCTATAAAAGAAACGCAGTATCAGAAGCCTTGGGTGGATGTTATAGAGAATGGTCCCCATACGTCCAAATGAACAAGATCTAACAAGTTTGTAGTTACAGTTTGTGAGAGAGGAGTAGGGAGACGATGGCTTTTGGCCATCCTAGAAGAGTTGCAAGAAGAGGTAGTAGCGGTAGTGTATACGGAGCCTGATCTGTTTGCTATGCTTGCAAGAATTTGTGCTGAGGGATGGCTGAGGCGGCGATGCCACAGGTCCGGTACTTGTTGAATGGAGAGCAGAGCAAGCTGTTTGGTATTGGCTGCCGCGTAAGATTTGTCGCTGATCGGGTAGAGAGCGTTAATAGAAGGACCCGTGAGAAGACGGCGGTGGGTCTTCCGGTCCTTTATTTCGTAGCCGTAAGGGTAGAAGGTAATGAAGCAGTCGTTGTCGGATGTTAGTTGATGAACATATAAGAGGTTAAAGGATAAATCACGTACAAAATTGAGATGCGATAGATTGAGGCTACCTGTAGGGGTTGGAAGAATCCCTTTACCCGTATTATGGATTGGAACATGTTGTCCATTGCCAATAGTTACCTGGTTGTTGCCGGTGTAGGGTTGTGATTGTTGAACTTGAGACGGATAGGAGGTGAGGTGTGATGTAGCTCCACTGTCAAGAAACCAGTCGGAAGGGTTGGTAGTAGAGGGTGATGTGAAGAGAGCTACCGTTGGTTCGGTGTTGTATTGTTCGTCGTGAAGATGCCAACATTTGATAGCGGAATGGCCTGGCTTTCCACAAATCTGGCAGGAAATGGAAGATCTAGTGTTCTTGGGTCCACGATTGTTTGGAGCGTTGTAAGAGGTTCGGCCGTTGTTACGACCTCTGTTAGCGGACGATCTGTCACGCCCACGGCCACGACTGGCGGTGAGTGTTGTTTGAACTCCGCTAATGCTAAGAGAGTGAAGCTCTTTGGCAGTCTCGTGCAGAAGATTAAGTTCTTCGCTGCAAAGAAGAGTATAGAGTTCGTCTAGACTTACAGATCAGAGATTGGTTCTAATGGCAGTTTTAAATGCTTGGTAGGTGTTGGGTAATCCGTTGAGAGTGTAATGGATGACATCTTCGACGTCTACCGGAGAATCTGTAGCTTCTAGTGCATCGACTTTGGATTTAACCTCTAAAAGATACTAAGTCATGGACTTATCTTTCATTGAGAGATAGTGCAGCTCGTTCTTGAGTTGTGAGATTCTTGATCTTGTGGAGGATTGTAGTCGACTGTCAAGAATACGCCAGATGTCGCTGCAGTGGTCGGCGAAGAGGACGTAAGGTAGGATAGTGGGAGAGATAACGGAGTATAAGGCTGTGGCGAGGTTTTGGTCGATCAACAGCCACATTGAGTGAGCAGTGTTGGTGGTACTTTGTCCGTTGCTGTTGGAGATGGAGGAAGGCGGGCAGACGACTGATCCTGTCAAGAAGCCTTCAAAACTATTGGTTCGAAATAGTTTTAGTACTTCAGATCTCCATAGCGAGTGGTTATCTATGGTGAGCGGCTGAGCAATGACGTTCTTGACGTTTCTCATCAAGAACTTGAGGGACGATTGAATTTGAGGAGAGGAAAAGGGTTCTTCGACAATGTTGGCGGAGTCCGCCTGAGTAGGGGATATTGGAGTTTGTTGACCTCATTTTTGTATGAGGTCACTTGGACCATTCCTGACCATAAACCAATTCAATATCCAAATCAATTCAAACTCTAGTATCCTCCTAGAATCCTAACCTTATGATCTACTCTAGACCTTAAGACCCTTCTAGAAGTCAGATCTTAGAATTTACCTAGATCATAAACCAATCCAGACATATGATCAATCAAATCCAAAATTCAACACAAATCCAGAATTTCAAACCAAAATCCAAGGCCAAAGGTCAAAGTCCTGAAAGCCTTTTCCAGAGAATTTTCAAACACTTCAAAATCCAACCAAATGACCTCCGATTCAGAGTCCGTCAGTTGCATACTGATGGCAAATGTCTCTGGAGGAAACCCTCCAAATTTGAGCCCATTCTGAGGTCTCTAACCTCAAAAACTAAATCAAAATCCAAAGGCTGTAAAACCTTCAAATATTTACGGCCTATGCCACTGGACTTGTCACCTTGAAGATTCTGACCTTAGAGCCTCACCAAAGTCTCTAGTCACTTTCCATACCGTTAATCCTGATGTGTTGAACAATAAACTGAATTTTTCTGGACTCACTTCATCCCCTAGTGACCATGAGCCCAAAATGACCAAAATACCCCTATGGGGCTCAAATAGCGATTTCAAACCAAACGACCTCCAAATTGAATGCAACCACCTCCAGCAAGTTTCAAATGTTATTTCAAACTTGTTGGACCCATTCCCAACCCCATGGGTCAACCTGGTTGACCAAGTCAATAGGTTTGACTCAAGAGGCCCTTTAAGGGTCCAAACATGTGTTTTGACCTAAATGACCTATTTAAACCCTGGAATCACCCTCACTAGACTCCAAATACTTAATCAAACTTGACCAGTCGTCTTACTCAGTCATTAGTTGACTTAGTCAACTAAACCTATATTTGATCAAACTAATTCACATAGGTTCTACCCTATGCATCAAATCAAATCAAACACCTTAATGTTTCTACACTACTCCATTCCATACTTTAAAACATATCTAAATTCTCCATGAGTCAAAACATAATGACTTTGATCTGTCGGGTCAAAGCATTTGGTCAAATCTTTTATGACATAAGCTCATATAATTATAACTCAAATTAATTCCTTTAGAGTTATGGCATGTCACCCAATCAGCAAATCAAAGCTCTCTTCATTGCCAACTCACCATCCATTGACCCATTGACTGGTCAAACATGTCAATGAGTGGTCAAATGAGCTCCTTAAGAGGCCAAATTAACCTCTTAAGCTAATTCACTCAATGTTAAATAACTCCAGCTGTTAGAATATTCTCTAGAAGCTTCCTAGAGTAACCCCCAACCGTTAGATCATAATCAAGTGGCTTGAATCAAATCCTTGGGTTCATGTGAGACAAAAAGCCCTTTACACATAGGATGTACCCTTTTCCTTGATTCCTCCTGCTCCCACCAACTCCCTGGACAGGTGGCAATCATCTAGGAGCTCTTTCAAACAATCTCAGCCACCCATTCAAACTGGAGGGGTTTGAATAGGGCAAATGAATGAAATGGATAGACATTCGATCCCTAACACTCTCTCACCCCCCTAGAGCTCCTCCAGCCGAAGTCTTTGTTCATTTGAGCTCTACTGGAATTCCTTGATATTTCCCCACCCAAATCCCACCGGTCAGAGCTGCCTCCGGCGATCTTCCGACGAGCCTAATACTCAATCCGTCCAAGGCTTGTACCAGGTTATTCGTGGCATGTCGAAGCGTGGATTCAACTGGGAACTTAATCGTGGACAGTCTACAAGATCAGAGAATCCAAAAATGGTTCAAACCGTCCATTGAATCGCTGCAAATCTCTAAACCTAGCTTAGGACACTTAGGTTAAATAGATTTTGATTCAATGCATATTGAGCTATAGTATTGATCCCCCATAATTTCTGCTCAGTTAAGCTACCTGTACTTAAAATTTCAAAGTATTTGATCGTTTGTGTCGAGAGAACGAACGAGATTTTGGTTCTAGGGCGCCACTCGTAGCCACCTGCAAGTGTACGTTTTCTGGACCGTTGATCGCTCGATCAACGGTCCAGATCAAGCCATTCGGCGGTCATCTTCCAACCGTGTATCCATCTCAAAGCCTAGTTCTTTGTCCAGCAAAATCTAGGCCTTTGATTCGGATTGCGGGATCGAGATCTCGCCGTCTGATCCATCTCCGTGAGATCAGACCGCGCGACCTCATCTGAGCCGTCGTTTCATTTTCTGCGGAGAAACGAACGACGGAGATCTTCGCTGACTAGTTTAAGTGAAACCACGTCAGTTAACCAGTGGCCGCCGCGTGTCTGACCGCCGCCTTTCACCTGGCTTAATCACGCGCCGCTGCGTGTAAATACAGAATTAAGGCTTTATTTTAATTCTATTTAATCCTATAACCTTTAAAAAATCATAATAAATAAAATATAACTCCAAAAAAAACCATATAATATATCAAACTGCTCGGGTTTTCAAGGCCTTTAATTTAAAAATAAAATTTCTTTGAAATATTCTATATATTTTAAGTAATTTTAAATATCAACTATTAAGTTATTTTAATTATTATTTATTTAAAATAAACCCAAATATTTCTAAATTTTAAGAGAAAATTATTTTAATCTATTTTGAATTTCCAGAGAATAACTAAAACTTAATTTAATATTATTTAATATTAATTCTTAAGGTTCAATTAATTTTAAATCAATTTAAATGCTTTAATTAACATTGAACTTTAAAAATTCATATTAAATTCAAATTAATACATAAAAATTTGAATAGTATATCAATATTTTTACAATTTCAAATGTTTTAATTTAAAATTATTTTCAGAATTTTAAAACTCAATTTATTTTGATTAATTTCAATTATTTGATTATATTTAGTATCTAGTAATTATTTAATTAAATATTATATCAAATATTTTGAAAATTAAAAATTTATTTTGAAATAACTTTAAGGTCAGTGGGTCTCTCAACCCCTAAAAAATTTATTTTAATAATATTTTTAATTATCTTATTTTAAAATATATATATATTTACATATTTATATGTATTTATATAGTTATATATTTTAAAATCTACTTTAAAATTAGATACATTTAAATCCTTAAGAATTTGAGAGATCCCTTGGGATTTAAGCATGGATTGAATGATTGAATAGAAATTTTTGGGGAATGTTGATTAATCAATGAACAATTACTTGGCTAATTATTCATTGATTAATCCTTTACTTAATTAAGCTTTAGGTTGATTTGCATGTTTAGGTTGTACACACACCACCTAGCCTAGGTTCTCCTAGATTTAAGGACTTGAATGTGATGCTTGCATCTATGTGTGTATTCAAAGGGTTAGTGAGAACAATTGACTTAAACCCAATAAATTTAGTGACATTATTAAGGACAATAATTAAGGACCTATGTTTAGAAAATTTAGAATATTTCCAATAATTAGGATTCACTTCCCCCTGAGTTGAAACTTCAAACACTTGAACTTAGTGACATATACAGCCACTAGAAAAATTTTTACTTGTTTTGGAAATCATTAAGCCCATTAATTAATTTTCCAAATCTTAAACCCTTTATTAACCCTCAAAACTTCTAAAAAAATGTAATAAATCGATTTTAAACCCAAAAATTATGTATAACCTTTCTAACTGACCATTTTTGAATCCTCAACCAATGAAAAATAAAACAAAAATAATTTGACAGCAAACTTAAGCTTAAGTTAATTTTAAGAGAAATTGAATATTTAATTAATATAATTAATTAATAATAATTAAAAATTCCAAAAATTTTCCAAACACTTGGGAATCTCTCCTTAGGTCATCCCTGACCTTTGGAGTTGATTTCAAGGAGTTGGGGTCTCATTTGGAGCAAAATCACAAAAGGGGCCTTTAATTAAGGATTTTCAATAATTCGATAAATAGTCAAAACTTTAACAATTCATAACTAATCAAAGAAAAATCCAAATTGAACAAACTCACTTGCATTAAACTCATAATAATGTCTAATATTTGTTAAAAATATTAAACTTCCAGTAAAAACATCAAATTTAAAAAGTCAACTTTTTGGTTAAACCTAGGTCAAAACTAGTTCAAAACTTCAAACCTTAGTAATAAAATGTAAAAAAATCCGATTTCAACTTACTTACTGTCTAACTGGTCATAGTGAGGTCTAGCATTTAAATAAAATATTAACTTTATAGAAAACACCTTTAATCAAAAAGTCAAATTTCAACCCCTTAATTAAGTGATCAAAATATTCATAAAAATTCTTAAAACTCAAAATTGCTTTAAAACTACAGAAAATGCTAGTTTAATATTTAAAACGCTCAATGAACCTTTTAAAACACAACAACCATCCCAAAGATGAAGTTTATTGGTTGGACTACTCTGGGCTGCGGGGCTAAGTGTCCTAAGGAGGCTGGTTCCTCGAGCCTGGTGGCACAACGCCACGAATGGATTCTAAGGGGTGTTAAACCTTAAAATAGATTAACCATTAATTATTTAAACTTTTAAAATCTTTAATTCAATTACATTAATTTGGTTTATCGGCTGGACTACTCCGGGCTGCGGGGCTAAGTGTCCTAAGGAGGCTGGTTCCTCGAGCCTGGTGGCACAACGCCACAAATCAATTAATGGCAAACTTAAATTAATCAAATCTTTAAAAATCAGCAATCAAACATCAAACAATTTCAATCAGATATCCCATTTAGGACATATCGAAACCGCACGACCTACCCCACACACTTTAGATGGTTTGCTAGGATCACCGACTCTAGTTTTAGGATAGGCCGGTGTTTACCTTTTTTTGCTGTGTGCCGGGTTTTTGAGTTTTCATTGCATGCTATTTGCTAGTTTAGACTTGATGTGTTTATTTACTTACTTGCTTACTGCACTTTCTACTGTGATTTGTTTGTACGCTAGATCTACCCCTAGGTTAGGGACGAATTATATTTGTGCAGTCTTATGCAGGTGGCCATGCTCATACAAGGAGCTGAAATTAAAGGGAGCAATTAATAAAAAAAATCAAAATATATACTCTTTGCACAGGTACCCGCTGCGCTTAAGACCCCCTTTAAATAAAAGAGCATGGCCAAGTGTGGCTAAAATAAATGCACTTCATTTTTCATATTATAACTACTTGGGATTGAATATATAACTGCTGATTATTAGGATAACCTTACAGGATCGAGTATAGGTTTTCTTATTTCATTCAATGTAAATTTAATTCAATTAAGGTTGTGATTATTTGAAATGATTTGAATTTGGGATTTTTGATCCAATTTGAATTTCAAAGAGGTGAAGACATCCCTAAAGGGGAGAGTCTTCTTCCATTTGGAAGTCAAATTAGGATCCTTTTCAAATATCTAAAGAGGAAAGATAACACCCCGTTCAAGGGGGAGTTTCTTTTCATTTGGATATCCGGAACCTGGTGAATCAAGACGTTCGTGAGAAGATGAAGAAATGGACCACGAGAAGAATCCCAAATATCAAAGTCATCTGAGTCTTAAGATAAAATCCGGCTAGTAGTCAGTGGTGCCCGGCCACTTTAATTTTCTGCAAAATTCTGTGATGTAATAATAAGGGCACTTGCCTATGGACATTCAATTTGATAAATTTAATTTTATTGATTTGTTTAATTTGATTGCGCATTAGAACTCCTGCTTTTCTAGTCTTTTTATTTGCATGCCGCATTTGATTTAGCCTGGAATTCAAATTTAGGCTATTAGGGGTCTGTCAAAAAATTATTCTACTTTAATTAAATAAAATTTTTAAGATAAGAAAGAAATTCTAAACGGTCCTAAGAAGTAAGCTCGGACTCGCCGAGGGTTTTTCATGCATTCATATTGTACTTTCTCAACCTTGTTAGACATCTCCCCGCTTGCGGGTTCTGGCAGACCACCTGGCCTATGAGGGTGCCGATCTGTCAAGGGGATGTATCTCTAGGAAAAAACCTATTTTCTGAGCCAAAATTTTTAAACTGCTACATACAAATTTTGCATTCAATCGAGTCAATTAGCATGCATCGCATTAGTAACAAATTAAATCGAGTCTAATATTTAATTGCATTATTTAGACATCAAATACCCAACATAAGTCTAAGGGGTCAATTAAGGATCTGCTCTAGATGTCGACCCCATTCATTTATACTTTTCTAATTAATGTCCCTACCACTTTACAAAAAGACCGGACTCATATTTTAAAATCGTTTAGGTGGTTTAGCTGGCTCCTCAATCCAGGCCGGGGTAAGACCAGATTCGCATTGCACTAGCTAGGTTTGGGGCACTAACTTTTAGTGCCCAATTTAGACTTAGGTTCTGAGGCTGGCTCGGGCCATAAGACTTCAACTTTCGGGAATTGAATATCAAATTTCTAATAAAATTGACCACTCAAACTAAAAAAATTTCTTTCAATCAAATACAAGCCTAACACTTAGGATAGATTGAGGTGTTTCTGAAGTAATTCAGAATCTCAAAACACCTCATACTTTTCTTCCTTTGACTCCAAAAATAAGTCTTCAATTTTGATTCAATCCCACTTGAAATTCCTACCATTTCTCTCCTTTGATATAGATCTTTAAAAATCTAAAATAAAATTTACCCCGCTATTTTAATCGAGAGTTTTCGTAGAAAATTTTAATTTCTTACGATGTAATTAACTACGAGGGCTTGCGCTCGTAGGAGATTTAGAAACCCAGAACTTATTTTCAAAATCATAAATTTTTCAAAATCTCTATTTAATTCTCTTTGGAAAAATCAAACCCGACGATCGTTATCGTCATTTTCGAACGATCCATAATAATTGATATCTTCTTTCTTCGGAGAGATATATCAATTATTATCGTGGTTTCGATCATGAAATTAACGATCTTTTATCCGAATTAGAATAATCAAATAATTGGTTAAAATTCATTTTGATCCTCCAGGGCCGAATGTAATTCTTCATTTGAGTTTGACTACGATAATTCGGATAAGATTAGAATTCTGAAATTTGAACCCATTAGGGAACGATATGATCGTCTCTCGAGGCGATGTATCGTTCATAATGATGTGTTAAATTTCAAAATTTAAATATTCCCAAAGAAAATTAATTATTTTTCAAAACTTATATATATATTTTTCAATCAAAACAGAGTTGTGGTAGATGTCATTGCCAAGAAGAGACGAAAGAGAAGGATGAACTAGACTTCTGATACCATGTAGGAAAACAGATAGAGCTCACGGGAATGCCAGAGAAACATGGAAAGGGAAAATAAGAAAGGTAAAACAGTGATTCATTAATTTTTCTAACTATTACAATAGTATATAAAGATAGAAAAGGTAAAGAAAGGACGAAACAACTTTAAAGAAGGTACAAGATGAGGTTAACGTTGCAAAGGTGACCAATCTCTCTTTGCCATGTGTAAGGTGGCTAACAGAAATCCTAATCAAATCACTGAAGGTTATGTTCAAAAAGCTGCTGTCTAAAGTATTAGAATGATGATGGAACGTCTAAATCTTTAAGGAGTACTCTGATTATCAAGGAAGTTGCTAAAGCTAATTCTAAGAAAGTCATCAATGTATCAGGTAAAGGTAAATCCATTTCGGAAGAATTAGGTTTTGTTACTCCTAATCAGGAGAAGATTTGATCTCCTGTAAAAATTACATAACTTGGAGCTTCATCGTCAGGCATTAAAATTATTGTTAACCGATTTGGGAATTCAAATGCAATCCCTGATAACAGTGCAATAAATGTGAATTCACCTATGTTGCTTAGCAAAAATTATTATGGCAAAGACAAAAGTTCGTTTGAGGTTGATAAGGATGATGTCGCTGTGCTGGAAAGTAATGAGGCAATGGTTACAAATGTGGAAAAAGATAGAGTTCTGATGAAAAGTGTTAATGATGGTAAAAAGAATGAAATAGGTGGATTGAAAGATGAGATTATATTAGCTTGGTCGAGACCACAGAACATCAAATGTTCTTACAAATTTGAATGACTGGAAATGTCAGAAGGGGGGTAGCAGTAAAACTGAATGCTGATTTGGAATTCAAAAACTCACAAATTCTGCATAACTCGCTTGTGATAAAGATTTTGGGAAACAGTCCTTCATTTCCAATATGCAGTATGGAATTGAGAAGGCAATGGAATAGATTTAGGAATTTCCATTTGACTACACTTGGTATGGGTTAGATTTTATGTTATTTTAAGAACTCTGATGTAATGGAAGAATTACTAAATGGTGGTCCATGGTATGTTGGAGGGCACATTATTGGGATGGACAAATGGTCTCCTTCATTTGATCCAAGTTCATTCAAAGGTATTATAGCACCTGTTTGGATTTGGTTTCCATGCTTTCCTTTATTTTGTTGGGATGAGGAGAATATTGCAAGAATAGCTTCTTATATTGGAATACCATTATATTTTGATGAAAACTCTTTCAGATAGAGAAAAAGAGAGTATGCTCGGGTATGTGTAAGGATTAACTTGGAAAATAAATTACCAAATGGTGTTTGGGTTGATGGAACCTCAAGCAAATTCTTTCAAAAGGTGGAGTACGAGAAGATTGAATTACTTTGCTATCATTGTGGCAAAGTGGGTCATGATAGATCAGTTTGTCTAGAAGACGCTACAATTCCAAAGAAAATCCAACCTATGAAGCAAACGATAAAAACAAGTTTCAAAGGAAGTAAAGGATTATGAATGGGAAAAACTGATTATGGACCATGGATTCATGTAAAATTTAAAAAAAAAAAATAGATTCAAAAATGGAAGGTTCAATGGTGGAGGTAAATCTTGGAGAAATGCTAAAAGAATTATTCACAAAGTGGATAGTATCAAAAATATAGAAGATGAAGTACCAAAATAGATCAGCAAGTCTAATATGGATATGGAATTATTGTATGAAACAACAGTTGCTGAGACGGTATTAGATGAGAAAATATGTACAAATGCTGATGGGAATATTGACAATATCACGACAAACAAGTTCAATGTCTTAGCTTAGAAAGTCGAAGATGGATAAGTTGATGTTCAAATGCTTATGGAGATTATGAAGAATAATAAAGTTACAGAGTGCCATTCAAAATCTTAACCTCTGGTTGATTCAGATGGTATACCATCAGTAATGAAAGGAAAAATTGATGTTCTAAATGTTTTGGTCAAGAATATATTGGCAAAAGATATAAGGTCCTTGGGACCTATTGAACCAGAGAATAGGAAGAAAAGAGGAGAAGGAAGAGGTAGTAAAAAAGGCGGGGATGTCTCCCCTTTGGTTATTTAAAAGTCTTCCCTTGTTTTCTGGAATTGTAGGGGGGCTAGAAAGAAAGAAGCCTCCTTATATCTTAAAGAAATTGTTAAAGACCATGATATTTTTTTTTATTGGCTAGATTAAGACTAAGTTATCAAACATTGATAGAAGAGAAGTTAACAATATCATTGGGATTGACTTGGGATTTTTTCCATCATCCAACTGAAGACATAGCTGGTGGAATTTTGGTGTTGTGGAAAAATAAAATGGTGTCATACAATGTGATTGAGCATTCTTCTCAAATTGTGTTTGGGATTCTTACTACTCATTCTATGGGGAGATGGAATATTTCAACGATATATGGTAACAAGCATTGTCATGAAAGAAGGTTGTTGTGGAATAAGCTTGAGAAGTGCATGTTGAATAACATTCCTTCCATGGTGTGTGTGTGTGTGCGTGTGGGGGGTGGGGGAGATTTCAACTGCATTTTAAACAAGGAGGATAAAAAAGGAGGTAAAAGGTTCCTTTTTTCTAAGGGATCTAAAGAAATGAAGGAATTCATGATTAATAATGATCTTCATGATGTTGGAATAGTTGGACCAATATTTGCTTGGCGTAATAATAAGGAAGGAGCTAATAGAATATGAGAGAGGCTTGATAGGTGTTTGTTGAATTTTGCTTCTTTGCAATTGGTTCCATTAGCAAAAATTAGACATCTTGCGAGTATTGCGTCTGATCATAGTCCTATAGTTTTCATACTGGAAGAGAAGCAATACAATAAAGCAAAAAACAGCATGCATAAAATTTGAAGACACCTAGACTATTGTGGTAAATTCTTGGAAAATTTTGATTTTGGCAATGAAGTGGACACCTTGTAAAGACAGCTTAGAAGAACTTTAAAAGCATTTTTCTTTTGGAACAAGAATAAATGTAAGGACTTATGCTTGCTTAAAGAATAATTAAAAAAGGGAATACTGGATCTACAAATGGAGGAAGCCACGGATGCATGTATCAATTCAAAAAACTTATTGCTCCTCCAAAGTAAAGTTCATGAGTTAAATATTACATTGAGAAGATTATTTACTTGGTGGAACCAAAGGGCTAAGGTGAGATGGTATGATGAAGGAGACACAAACTCTAGGTTCTTTCATAATTTTTCCTCGGCAAGAAGAAATGGAAATATTGTAAGGCAAATTAAAGATGAGAACAATAATGTGCTAGAGGAGTTTGAACAAATTGAAGAAGTTTTCTTGAAATTTTTCATTAATAAGTGGAGATCCAAAAAATGCAATCTTATTGATTGGCCTTTGATATCTGAAAATCAAAAATTAATGATCAAGGATTTGGAAATGCTCATGGTTGAGTTCACTGAAGAGGAATTTAAGAATGCAGTTTTTCAATAGGGAAACAACAAATCACTGGGCAGTGAAAGTGTGACCTCTTCTTTTTTCAATTTCTATTGGAGCATTATTAAGGAAGTTACTTGGACAACTATTAAGGGGTTCTTTAAGACCGGAGTGACACATAAGGAATGGAAAGACACTTTGATTGTATTAATTCCTAAGGTAAATAACCCAATATTGCCATCCAATTATAGGCCAATAAGTATATGCCAAACCACATATAAGATAGTTGCAACTATGATCGTTAATAGAATTAAAGTATGCATTTCAAACATCATTTCTGAAGAACAAATGGCATTCATTCCTCGTAGAAGCATGTCGGAACATTGTTTATTGGATCAAGAGATATTCAATATATTTAGAATATCCAAAAACAAAAATGGCTTGATGGAAATTAAATTGGATATGGAGCAGGCTTACGATAACATGGGATGACCAACACTACAACACATTCTTATTTGGTATAGGTTTCCATCTAAGTTTTCTGATCTCATTATGAAATGTTAATGAATGCAAGGTTTTCTATTATATTGAAAGGAAGGAACACAAGATGGATAAACGCTGAATGTGGTTTTCGTCATGGGTGTCCACTATCACCTTACTTGTTTATCATGTGTTCTCAACTCTTATCAAATGCAATTAAACAAAGGGGAAATGACTTGGGTGTTCAAGTGTCTCCAAGAAGTGAGAAGATTACTCCTTTTATATGCCGATGATGTGCTACTTTTTGCTCAAGAAAAACTTCATTTAGCTGGCTTAATGAAGACAATTATTGCGTATTTTTGTGGATGGACTGGGCTATGGGTTAACACCAACAAATCTCAAATTATATTTGGTAAGTTTGTTAAACATTCCGTTAAGCATAAACTTGCTAGAAGACTTGGGTACAAAGTAGTAAAGGAAATGAATTACTTGGGAATTAAAATCATTATGAGAAGGTTGGGTATGGCTGATTTTCAAGATTTGTTGAATCATATCTTGGATAAGTTAAATTCTTGGGGAAGTAAAACTTTATCTATGGGGGGAAAAATAATCTTGGTAATGTCATCCTTGTTATCATCGCCAAACTATTTGATAACACATTCTTTGGTTCTAAAGAAATTACTGATGAGATGGAGAAGTTTAGTAGAGATTTCATTTGGCACAAACTAAATGGAAGAAGAGGTCTACACAATGTAGCTTGGGAGGACATTTGCAAACTGAGAAGTGTTGGGGGATTGGGAATTCATTCTGCAATCCACAGAACAGGTCCACTCAGAGCAAGGTTGGCATGGAATGCTATCAACAATCCTGAATCATTAATATATAGAAATCTTATTTTGACATATAGTGATAATATCTTGAATGAGGAATGTAAGAAGAATGCTTCTAGTACATGGAAGATTCTTATAGATGGAGGTAAACATCTTAATCCCATTGTCAAATGGAAAGTGTGTAATGGAAGGAAAATCAACGTATTGAAAGACATATGGTTACTTGGCAAATGCTTAAACTTGTGGCCAACATTTGCTAATTGTGGGGAATTGGATGGAGTAATGCTCAGTTACTTTATAAATATGGATGGCAGCTGGAATGAGACAAAATTTCAATGATTTTTTGCATCATAAAATTATAATGTTGATTGTACAGATTCATGGAGTAATGCTCAGTTAAGATGTATTGTGCATCTGTTTTTTTTTATCTTGGAAAAACAAGAACGAGGTGAAGCATGGAAAGTCTGCTCTTTCTTGTTCGATGGTTGCAGCAAATGTATTGTCTATATCCATGATCCAATCAATTCCAATTCTAGATAACTCGGGTGTTAATCTCCCAAGGGAGTCTCATGAAACTTGGCACCCTCCGCCTCTAGATTGGATAAAATTAATGTTGATGCTTCTATCTTGAGTTTGAATCATGCTAGAATTGGAGGTATATTTATAGACTATAAAGGAAGATTGCTCCTTGCATTCGGGAAGACTAGAGTTCATTGGGATGTTGCATAGTTGGAGATGGAGACGGTAATAGCAACAAGGGAGTTCATACAAAATTGGATGTCGGAGAGCAAAGGGGTTATCATTGAAAGTGATAATCTTAACATCATTAAATTCATTAAAGATTCATTGAATAAGTCAAGTGGCAAGTGGATAATTGGGTGGAAAAAGAGCTATTATTTCTAAATGATTTCAATAAAATCATTTTTCATCATGTTAATAGAAAGTGTAATAAAGTAGCAGATCTATGTGCTACTCTTGCTTTAGAAAATAGTTTTATTTTTTATAGCTTTCTTTTGACAACATTCATCTTCATTGCTTAGTTTGTTAAATGATGAATGTGATCCCTTTAGTACTTGTACTTAGCTCTTTTTTGTTTTAATGCAATTTATAATAATAAAAAAAAAACTGAGGTATTGGACAGAGTAAGCCGCATTTTTTCTTTTTTTTAGACTAGTAAAAATACGGAGTTATAGAAAAATGTCTTATATAAAATAAGTGTTAACAAACAGTAATATTTCAACTATTTTCCTGATGCAAACAAGAGATGGCCTAATTAAGTCGAAACAAACTAGGCCTTAGCCATAAATGAAAATGCTACTACTCTGACTTTGGTGCCCATTTTAATGCTAGTAAACCCAATTAACTGTCGCTCGACTGTCGCAGTCTTTAATGAGTTCCTTATCCCCGTAATCCCTTCGAAGGAGTTTTTTTTTTTTTTTTTCGAAGGAGTTTTAAAAGGAGGAAAAAGAGGTGTGGGCGAGCAGAAAGCTCCCTCGCTCCGGCGCGAGGGAGACTGGTAGATGAATATCGGAAGGGGTAAGACAGGCTCATTTAGCCGGCCTATGGGGATCTAGGAGAGTGGTGGTGAAGAGTTTATAGGGCCCGCTACGGTTGAGTAGGAGACGGTGGTTCTGCGCGGAGATCGGCGATTCAGTCCTTTAGTCGTGGCAGCGGAAAATATTAGAAAAGTGTGGCGGTTGGACGAAAGCAATGTGGGATCGGAGATGCTGAGGGATTGGTTTCGTACTTGTTGAACTGATGCCAGGATGGTAGAGTTTAGTTGTTATAGGTCATTAGCGGCGGAAGGGGTCGATCAGGTGGGCGTACTGACATGTGGAGGACAGTCAGAGTGAAAATATATTGTTGTGTTGTGTCAGTGGGGATGGATCTCCGTTTTTGAGGGGAGAAATAAAGTATCCATCTATTTCAATAAATAAAGAAGGGGAGATCTTGCGAGATGAGTTAAAGAGGCCTGGCGGATATTTTTGAAGGGAGTCATTTTTATCGATGGTTGAGAGGGATTGCTTGAATGGTTTCAATGAATTATAGGGTTGAAGCTTCAATTCTATAAACTTTTCATATCCAAGCGAATCAATTTTGAGAATCTCTCTTTCTGGAGCTCATCCATGGAGTCTCGGATGGATCAGTATGAGATAATGGAACAAATTGGTCGAGGTGCTTTTGGAGCAGCCATCCTTGTTAATCACAAGCAGGAGAAAAAGAAGTAATAGGTTTATCATTCCCCTTTTAAAGTTATTTACCTTACTTTATTTCCATTGATACTATACTGGTTGATCTGGATTGAAGGTACGTTTTGAAGAAGATTCGGCTTGCTAGGCAGACTGAGAGATGCCGGAGATCAGCTCACCAAGAGGCATGATTATCACCTTTTTGATGTTAAGATCTTGCTAATAGACTCACCTCATTTCTTCTATTATATGTTAATTGCAGATGGCTATCATTGCACCACTTCAACACCCATTCATTGTCGAGTTTAAAGAAGCTTGGGTGGAGAAGGTCTTGAATCTCTGTTTTAGTGAAGTTGCTGCTTGTGTTTTGCGGTTTCTATCTAAAAAATAAAAAACAAAAACTTCTTGCAGGGTTGCTATGTTTGTATTGTTACGGGATACTGTGAAGGAGGAGATATGTGAGTGATATTTGGGGAAAATTCTATTTCTTCATCTTCTTCACCTTTTTAACTATCTTTGATGGTGATTTGTTTATTGTCTAAATCCAATTTATGGCATTTGGCAGGGCTGAATTGATGAAGAAATCAAATGGGGCATATTTTCCAGAGGAGGTATGACTATCTCTAGCTTGTCAAGTGACATTAAATGATTATCATGCAATGCTTATACCCTGGTGATTATATTTGATTTCTTGCAGAAACTGCTAAAATGGTTTGCTCAACTATTACTAGCTGTTGAGTATTTGCATTCCAACCATGTTCTACATCGAGATCTCAAGGTTTGTGATTCAGTGGATTATCCAGTGGCTACCCATCCCATTTTTTATTGCCGATTGGGTCACTAATTCCTGCATATTGTTGTAGTGCTCTAATATTTTTCTCACGAGGGATCAAGATGTTCGTCTAGGTAAGTTCTTGCAGAACTCAGCATCAAAGATGTTAAACTTTTGTTTCCTAATTATTTTATCGTTGTATTCAGGGGATTTTGGGCTAGCTAAGACTTTGAAGGCAGATGATTTGGCTTCTTCTGTGAGTATTAATTATTTTACTCTGAGTTTTTATTGTATTAATCCCTTTTTTTTTTCTTTGACATAATCTTTAGAGAGCAGTGGTAGTTGGATAAATAAGAATGTACATCGGGAAATGAGTTAGATTAGGTGTAGGTGAAAGAGGTTGAAGTTCTAGAATAGTAAATTTCGTGGGAAGAGAATGAGTTTGTGGAGATAAAGGAAGAGCTAAAGATCCATAAATGCAATGTTGTAATAATTGTTAGGATAGTAATGAATTTTCAAGCAAAGTCAAATAAATACGAGAGAGAAAACACACTAGAGATCAAAAGCAAAATACAAACAAGTCTCCATGGTTCAGTGAGATTTACTAATGTCCATGATAATATCAAATATTTGACTAAACTTCAAAAGAAGTGTTCATCAAGTATTCTCTTAACAAAATTAAAGAAAAGGATATACATATATACCACTTTATCTATGTCAATGACTAAGAGAGATTGAGATCACATGTTACAAAGATGAGAGTTGGATGTAGAGAAGAAGATTTTGTTGCTATTGCTATTACTTTCTACCTGCTTCTTTATTACAGAAGTCCTAATGGCACTTGTACCTCCTATGGGTGAAAGCTTTTTCTTTTGATGGAATCAAAATTAGCGACAGCTTATCTCCTTCCTGCAAGAATTTGGAAATCTTGTCCTTTCTCTCTTGGTTGGTAGCCTTTCTCCCCCTCTTCCTGCTATTTGCTTGTAGTTGTGGGAATTCAAATCTCTCATTCTAAGATTTTATTTATAATGGTAACAGGGCATGTGTGTGATGATATACAGTTAAGTACAAGATTTTTCAAGATCTATTGAATTTAACAAAGCTTTTGTAACCTATAAAAAACTTTTCTTTTGAAAATCTCAATAAATATTTACTAGAAATATGAGATCTCAATCATGTCTTACAAAAATTTGACTTCAAAATTTTAATAATCACTCACTAGGAGATAGAAATTTTCGATGTGGTACTTATGGGGAGAGAGACCAACAAATAGACTAACTATTTTTGCGGCACACCCAAGTAATCATTAATGGAGATTAAATGAGGTTTCACAAAGCATCAATTTTTTTTTGTTTGTATCATTTTTTTAGCATATCTGTGGGATTTTTTCACTCTCTTAATCTTGAAGAGCTGTAAAGCAATAAAGTGAAGCAAACTACACCTATAGTGGTATTTGATTTATATGTGTTATATTAAAGGAGTGAATGATGATATTCTTTGTCAAATGAATGATGCTTTGGCTATTATAAAAGAGTGCAATGTCTTCTCGTGTCTTGTTGTGTTCTTCTAGGGAGCTTTTGGTACAAATTATCTCCTTACGGGCTTCAATAAAAACTATGTACTCAACCTCTATAGTTGATAATGTGTTTATCTTCTAATGTTGTGACAACCAACCCAAGATGTAGATGTACCGAGTACTACTATGATTATGAAAAAACATAATGTTCTTGTGATCTTGTTACAATCTATTTTTATCTCAAGAATCTTTTTGATTTCTTTCAGATCTTTCATGCCAAACTCTTTTGATATTTTTCTCATTATATTATTGATCTTTTGAATATCAATCATTGTGATTAACAAATATCTATATACAATAACAAAATAATTCCTGTTCTTTTAGCATCGCAATAATATTTAGTTTTTTCATATATCAAATTTGATTTTGTGCATGAATCCATCAAATTTTTGGTACCATTGGCAAGTTGCTTGTTTCAAACCATAAAAGCTTTTATTTAGCTTGCACGTAAGGATTTTTTGGTCTAATTTAATAAAACCTTTTAGTTGTACTATGTAGATGTCTTCCTCTAGGTGATTATGTAAGAAACCTAGCTTGAGATCCCATTTTGTTAGAGATATAGATCTTCTTCTATTATATTGCTTAGCATTAGATGACTAGTCATTAGTTTAGGCATAAGAGGAGCATTTTTATAAAGTCTATCTTTTCTTGTGCTGGAAACCCTTTATTGCGAGCCTTGCCTTATACTTTTTGGTTTATGTATGTTCTTCCTGTACTTTGTATATCCATTTATTTCACACTCATTATCTTTTGGCAACTTGTTAGTATTTAAGTTTTCTTCTTATAAAGAGATTCCATGCATTCTTTTATTATAAATTCTCACTTTATTGAATTCTGTACATGTATGACTCCATTATAACAATATACTAACTTGCATTTGTAAGCAATTGGTGTTAAAGAGGAGAATGACGGTTTGATGGCTTTTGAGTTCTTTATGACCTTCTAATTTTGGTCTTGGGTGTGTTGGACTCATGCTGCTCCTGAGTTTCAACTTTTTTTTTTTTTTATCTTTTGTTCTTGGAAAATCTCTCTCTAGTTTAACATGCTTTGGATTGGAGGTGTTTTGTAGTAGTGTTATATAATATAGATTCATTGCAGATAACATTTATATTTCTGTTCTTTTATCTTTGTTGATCAAAATCTGTGGTCAAACTCATCTCTGCTACAGTCAATAAGTAACACTTCTTTGATTTTTGTTAACTTTTCTCTAGCAATATGATCAAAATAAACATACAATCGACAACAAAGAACTTTCAAATGTGGCAAATATACCTCCTTACTTGTTTAGACTTTTTCAAGAGGAGTTCAGTGCAATTGATGATCATCGATTGATTAGAAATTCTATTATATTTACTAGTTTTTCCCGAAGGCCTTTTGAAGTTCTGCATGCAGTCTAATGTTTATTGCTCATTCATTAATAGGTATATCCATCCTTTCAGCTACTTCATTTTCTTATAGACTCTTAAGATCATTTTCTCCATATGAGTTGTATCAGCATATAGTAATTTTTGGATTCTGTTATATAGTTTGTATTTTCTTTGGATTTATTCTTCACTTCACAAAGGTTGAGAACATGTCCTTTTTTTTGATAAAATGAACTATACCTTCCTTGTGTTATTAGTACATTGATTTTTCTAGGGAAGCATATATTTGTGTGTTGGCTCCAATTTTTTGATCTTTTGTCTCTCTTAGCCTTGGAGAAATTGACCTATCTTTTTTTTCCCCCTAAAATACAATCTTCTCACTTGGGCGACCCCAAAATTTACTTGTGTTATAATGTGTAAAGCTGCTCTTGTTTCATGTTCTACATCTATCTTGCCTTGATGATTGCTTTTATTTTGTCTCATATTTTTATTATCGACAGTCAAAGTAGAAGATGACGTTCCTTTACCTTTCTCGTGCAATCAAATATCCTTGTTGATGAAAATAACTATGACATTATTGAGCTACACAAAGTTTAATCCATAAAAAACTATTGATAGGTGTTACAATTATCTCTTGTCTTGGACAATAATGAGAGCAAGTTTAAGTTATGGATCTCATTTTTAAACTTAATAATTACAGAGTTCATCAGTTTTGTAATTAAGTTGAACTCATAGATGTGATTGACAACCTAAGTTCCTTCCCCCTCAAGATTGAAAACATTGCACATTATATGACTGTATTGGTTATGGAGAGCTTTTTATCAATATTGGAGAGCGCCTTTATGATGTTTGTTGTGGTAATCTCTTTGAGGATTTAGAAGATGATATGCATGTTGTGGGATACACGAATGACTCATAGAGCTTATCTATCCATCAATTCCCGCTCGTCGGATTGATTGACTCCTGCTTTAGTGCTTGAAGAAGGTTAATGGAGCTTTCTCTAATACAAATAGTCCTCTATCTGCAGCTTTAGGAACTAAAGTTCCGACCATCAAATTAATCAATTTTGATCTGTGGGCTCCGAAAATTCGGCCCCGGCCTCCCTGCTGCGCGATTGATTGTTTGCTTTTGCTTGAGCGAGGAAGTTTTAACGAATTAAGTTTCGAGGTAAATTTTGGAAGGTAGATTGATTATAGATAAGACACTACCCAGAGATTTCGCCCTCATTTTGCGAGGACTTTATGATCTGAGTTCTGGTTTTCTATAGGTGCAAGCCCCTATAGTTAATTACCCCTCCCGATAACGAGAGAGAGCTTTAGATTAAGGCTAGTCATCAATCAGATAAGTAGAAATACGTGTTATCTGACATATAGTAGCAGCAATAGGCATTTGATTTAGAAAGTTTAGGAATTTGATATTTAAAATAGAAATTGCACCATCTCACACTTAAAGCGAATGGTGGGGGAATGGATGCTGGGCCCGATCAAGATCCCATGGTTCCGTCGTCCCGGGCCATCGTGGTCCCTGGTCTACTTAGTTAGAGGAGGTAGTCGACCCAACTTGACAGAAGGATCCTTGTCGGCAGCCATGGGTTGCTTCGTCCAAGGGGACCTTGTAGACCTGGGATAGGTATTTGCCTAAGGGGATAAATTTGAATCCACCTTAGCTAACAGAGGGCTTTGTGCCCTATCAATCATATCCTATTGATTCATATCTCAAGGATTTGGTGCCAATAAGGAGCGTATTGGCTATGACCATAACCGGTATTTCGTGGTGCCATTTGGCGGCAAAACCACTCGGTTCAGAGGGCCCCGGGTCCTAACCCTTTACCTGCAGTGCCATTTGGCGGCGAAACTGCCGGTTAGAGGACACGTACCACGTCCTTACTGGCAGGATGTCCTCTAACCGGCAGGAGATTGGTTTGAGAATGGATCATAGTGATATTTTCGACTAGGCATTTGACTCTTTGTGAGCTGAAGTAAAATTGAATTTGTCCACCCCGGCAGACTGTTGCGGAGGGTGGATGGATTTTGCTTTGAGTGATTGATGGATTTATTTCAGATTTTAAATATCTGGACTTTGGAATTTGTTGGATTTTGGCATTGTGGGTGGAGTTTGGAAGACATTTGAATATTTGGGAGACATTTGAAAATATTTGGGAACCCTTTCGGCTAAGATTTGCATTCAACACGGCCATCATCGGGGTGTTCATGGGATTATCTTTATTTGTAGCTTGAACCCTGTCGATCCTATCAACTTACCGATAGGGGATCAGGTTTCTCGTAGGCTTTGTGTATTTACTTGTGAATTCTCTTGATTATAGACCTTGAAGGCCTAATATGAATGTATTAAAACAAATGTACTGGTCGCCACAATCATGTATTTGTTTGAAGGTTCGAACCCTGTCTATTTCTATTGATCCGTATAGAAGGATCGGGTTCGAACTAAATTCACTTATTGACCCGCGCAGCATCCCTAGACGTCACGTGTGTACCAATAACACGCTCGCCAGGGCCCCTGCTGGTGTTTGATTGTACTTACTCCTTTAGTGTACTTATGTGTATACAATTTATGGTGCACGTGCAGGGGTTCCTTGAAAGTACTTATAGACGCCTTCTGTCCGCTTGCAAGGATGCTGCGGATCCGGTGGCGCGGCATTATAATTTGTGGACGCCTTATGTCTGCTCGTATGAGTGTTGCAGATCCGGTGATGTGGCGTTATAAATTGTAGACGCCTTTTGTCTGCTTGCATAGATGTTGCAGATCCGGTGGCGTGACGTTATAGATTGTAGACGCCCTCTGTCTACTTGCATAGATGTTGCAGATCCGGTGGCGTCGTTATTTGGATGTCACGAGGTATTTCCTCATCTTGACATTGACTCCCCTTTCTCATTCACCGGGGAAATCTTTTTGAACTTTGAAGTTTGTTGCTTTGTAGAGAACTCTTTTTAAGCTTATCAGTGTAATGGATTTGTTATTTCCGGTGTTTGTGGATACCAGAACTGTTTTCTTCTTAAGTATAGAACTAAGAAGAGACTTTGGAACACCAGGAAGTTTGGTTCTAATTTGTTCAAACTTCCTCTCTGATTCTGCCAGGGAGTGTACTTTTTGTACATCGAGTCGCCCCTGTACTCGAAATATTCGAATATCTTGATCACCAATGTCGTAGGTGATATCAATACTTGTGCCCACAGCGGTTCGTAGTACCTACGATATACCTACTGTTGTTATCCACAAGCGACTTGTACATATTTATGGGAACCCGTTGCAGCCACTACGAGCTCCTGGAACTGTTCGCAGGAGACCCATTGTTGCCTACATCATGCCCACCTGTCACCAATCTCAGGTGGTCTGATTATATTTGTTTGCAGGGACATGTGTTCCATTATTAGCTACAAGCATCGTCCCCTTTTTTTATCAACATATATTTTGCTTGCGTCTCTAGTTTTTCATTGTTGTATATGAAAGACAATTGCACCCTTTATAGTGGACTGATCATTTGGACCTGGTTAAATATATGCATTAAAGCTTTTGGCTTTCACTTGCTTGCTTGCATGATGACGTCGATCATAGAGGTATTGCTGCATTTGTCACTGACCTTTGCCAACAATATTAGCATTATCACCTCGCCAAATCATAATTTTCATTTTAGACATTTAAATTACGCTTCAGGCCATTTGTTTGATGCTTAAACTGTAGTCCAGTTCAACATTTGAGTTCATTTCAAGTTTGAATTCTTCATGTCCAAAGTCTTGTTCATCTTATTTGATATCCAGATCAAATACAAGACCGAGTCCCTTGCAAGTGTTCATTCAAGTTCTCTACTGTCATATTGAGTTCATCCGAATTTGAGTCTAATGCTTGCAGATCTAGTTTTCACTTTGTGTTGCACAGTTCAAGTTCAAGTGCACAAGTTCTTGTTGTCCACATCGTATCTCAGTTTGAGTTCAAAGTACATGTTCAAGTGATTGTCCAGGGCCCTCTGAAGTTTTTGCAAGTTCAATTTCATATTCGTATTGAGTTGATTTTGGTTTAAGTTTGATTTTATTTATTTTGATTTTGATCTTGATTAATCGTTTAGATTTTTGCCTGTGTTCAAATCCTCAAGTCATTGTTCATCTATGTTTGGGTTCTCTGCATTGCTGCTCAAGTGAGGTCTTCGAATTGTTCAAGCTTTGTGCACTTCAGTAAAAATTTTGACAGCACCCCGGCATATCTCCCGTTTGGGGGAAATTAGGGGAGCTGGGCATTCCCACAACGCTACTCGAGCATGTTTGATAGGTGTCCTTAGACACCGCGACCGTATAAATTTTCATCCCACCACGCTACAAGAGCGTGTATGGGGCCTTCAGCAGTACCCGTACCAGAACACCAATGGCTCTCCCTACCACGCACGCTACAAGAGCGTGTATAGGGCTTACCCATCTCGCCGTATGCGTCGCACCGGGCTCCCTCCTACCGTGCTACAAGAGCGCGTATAGGTGGTTCTCCGATCCGCCGCAAACGTCGAGAATAGGATTTGGAACATCATACCTTTGCGTAGCAGTCGTTGGCGCCGATGTCGAGGTCGAGGACTGTCCCCACCACGCTACAAGAGCGTGTATAGGGCTTACCCGCCTCGTCGCACCTGTTGCACTGGATTTCCCCCCACCGTGCTACAAGAGCACGTATAAGAGGTCCACCAGTGCATCGATCACGTCGAGGACGGGATTTAAGTTAGGAACTTATACCTTGAAGTCCGGCAGTGGCTCGTGGATCGAGGATCGAGGTAAGAGGGGAGCGACGTGCATCTCTCTTTTTTTTCTTCTTTCTTTTTTTTTGAATTAATTATAATTAATATTAATTAATTATAATTAAATGAGAAATTATTTTTAATAAATTATTTATAATTAATAATATTAATTAATATAATTAATTAAAGTTTATTAAAATTAATTAAAATCATTAATTATAATTAATCTAAAATTAATTATAATTAATTGATATTAATTAACTTTTAATAAATTATAATTAATCAGAATTAATTAATGATAATTAATTTTGTAGATTATAATTAATTAAAATTAGTTTTAATTAAAATTAATTATAATAATTTAATTAAAACTAAATATAATTAATTATAATAATTTTAATTAATTAAAAATAATAACTGTAATTAATTAAAACTAATTAAAATAATTACAATTAAAAAAAAAATTAAAATCCTTTGGTGCGGCGGATTCACGGGATTTGGCCGGACAAGCTCACGAAAGGTAGCAAGTTACCTTCACGCTGGCAAGCTCCCATTGTTGCTCCGCTCAAAATGTCGCAACTTCGATCCAATAGAAAGGAACGTCGTGGGAGGAGCGACGTTGCGCGGCCACGAAGGAGGCATGAAAGGGAGAAAGTTTCCTTCACTGCGGGCGACTCCCGTTGTTGGCTCTAATCAAAATGCCGCAACTTCCGATCCGTTCAGGGAGGGAAGTCGTCGAAGGGAGCGAAGTCGACTAGCCACGAACGTGCCGGCGAAAACACGCGAAAAGGAAGAAGTTACCCTCACAGCTTGCGGCTCCCATTCCTTCTTCCGATCAAAATGTCGAACCTCCGATCTGACTAGATGGAAAGTCGTCGAAGAACGAAGCCGAACAGCACTAAAGAGCAGAAGAAACGCGTGAGAGGTAGAGAGATCGAGAGAGAGAGAGTTGGGATTGAGAAGAGAGAGCCGATGAGAGGGAGCCGACCTGAATGCTTTGCCTCCCCCTCCTTTTAATGACGCCAAGTCGTGTGAAGACGTGCGACGTTCGATCGTGCTCGGGATGGAGACGACAGGTACGAAGGATTTTGCTATCTTTTTTTTTTTTTCGGTAGAGCTGGTCAACATGATCTTCCTGTTGTCAATGCTTGAATTTGAAAGGTTTTTTAGACCAAGCTTTAACACCAATAGTTAAAAAAAGTAATAAAACTATGATTAAAAATAAAATGAAGCCAAAGTAATAGACACGCTAGGGATTTCAAATATAATACACACAAATTTACATAGTTTGGTGAGATCTACCTTCATCCACTACCACAAAAAGATCAAATATTCCACTAAACTTAAAAAAAAAATAAAAATCAACAATTTATCTCTATTTAAAGTTGAAGATAATAATAGAGATACCACTTTAACTATATTAATGATTGAGAGAGAATACATTTGCTTGCTATGTTGGTAAGGGCTTGATGTGGAGAAGAAGACATTGATGTTATTATTCTACCCTTCTCTATTACGTGAGTCTAAACAAGAACTTATCCTTGCTATAGATGAAAATTTATCATTTTGCTAGAACCAAACTTAGCAAAACTTTCATCATCTTAAGAAACAAAAGATCTCTTTCTGCAAGCACGTAAAAAAATATTCCCTTTCTCTCTCTGTATTGAAAACCCCCTTTTGCTCTTTCTCTTCTCTATTTTCTTGTAGTTCAGGGATGTCAAACCCTACCTCAATAAGACCTTCTTACATGAGTTGGAGACAAAATTAATTTATAAGATTTTACATGATCTCTTTAAGTCGACAAAAGATCTAATAGCTGATAAAATATTTTTTTTAGAAAATCATGTCCAATATTTACAATAAATTAATCATATTTTATAAATGAGAGAAATTTTTAACTCCATATTTTTAATCATAAGAGCATGAATATTGTGAAAGTTTGAGAAGGTTGTTAAACCACACATAACTATCCCGAGACGCATTGGTAATTTTAAAAAATTCCTACGCAGGAATATTATTTTTTGCTTTAGCCGCAAAAAAACTTAAAAACATGATTCAAATAGATTACTCAAAATAACATGCGAAAGCAATTTATATAAAAGTTTACATTTTTTATTTTTTATTTTCTTACGCATGCAATTATTCTTATAGCAAAAAAAATTAAACTTTGTATAATTGATTGATAAGATTGAAACCAATAAACTCAAGTTGCAAAGAAAGAAGATCGCAAGAAAGTAAAGATGTAGAAAATGGAAAAAACACACCATAAATTTTATAGTGGTTCGGTCAACCTTGAGCTGCGTCCACTCCCTGGAGTCCTCCACTCTGGGTATTGCACTAATACAAAGTGACTCTTCTTTTGCTCTCACAGTAAGGCGGAGAAACCCTTACAAACTCACATTCACCAAACCTGATGCGGAGAACTGCCGAAAGCTATGTCACCTTCTCGGGTGATGGCATCGGACCTTGAATAATTTTTCTCCCATCTAGAGAGAGCAGATAACCCAAAGCCTTTTCTCTCTTGAAGAAGGCAGCGTACCTCCAATCTTTTTCTCTCTCCTGGAGAAGGTAGAGAACCCAAAGCTTTTTTTCCCTCTTGGAGAAGGCAGCATACCTTCAATCTTTTTCTCTCCTAGAGAAGGTAGAGTACCACGATGACTTTACTTCTAAGCCTCTCTCCCAAGAAAGCCTTCAAGGACTCACCGAAGTCATAGGAGGAGCAAGGGTGTAGCTAGCTCGGAGCAATCATGTGATCCCCTCACACTTCTCCCTCACGCTCAACCTCACCTTCTACTTCCTCTCAAGCCCTGATTTTCTCTCAAAAGAACCTTTCAGAGTTCCTTCAGAAGTCACACAATCCTCTCTTATTTCGAAGAGATTCTAAAAACATTGTTAAGTATTAGGCTTCAAGAAACTCTAAAAATCCAAGTTGGTCGTCACTATTTGTATCATACGATTAGAATTCATACAGTACGATTAGCTCAAACATTAGACCCGTCAAGTACGATGCAAATAATTGTTTAGTCGAACTATTCAACTTTCCAAAACATATCATATAATACGATCTGTTTGTTGTATCTCTATTTGTATAGGACGATTGAAAATCGTCTATATCAATCATCTTGTAATACTCTCATCATACAATACAGTTAGTTGATTTCAAGTCGGTCATCCAGTATGATTAATTAAGAAATCATGGTTTTGTTTGGTACGATCTTTGAGATGATCAAATTTTGTCTCTGCCAATCATACAGTACGATGAATATTGTATAATATGATATGTTATTATTAATTAAATTATGATTTGTTTGATTAATTACGGGGGATAATTTAAGTCAGATTTCAAATTTTCATACAGTAAGAACTACATTGTAAAGTACGATTAGTTCAAAACACAATTTTCGAATATCTTAATTTATCTGGCTGCTAGGATTTTCAAATCGTAACGAATCGTACAATATGATTAGTTCATAGAAACTAATTATTCAAGTAGTCGTTAAGCCCATTGTCTCTATAACTGATCATACATTACGATTGTAGGTCGTACAATATGATTAATACAAAAAAAATAACTTTTAATTTTTCTCACTCCCCCTGTGTATTTGTGCACGGTCACCCAATTGCATACATTCTTATGTGGCTAGACTCAAAAAGTAGAAAATAAAATAAATAAAAGTACAGACTCTTTTACTTGACATCCTATTCTAGCCAGTCTTGAGCTTCCAGTAGCATTGAGCAGTATATATTTTATCTGTAATATTAGTGCTCACAAACAAAAGGAATATCCAAAACATTTATTAAAAAAATAACAGTTCAATCAATAATGTTTGGTATCATCAAAATCACAGACTGGGGATATTGGATTGTAGCAATATCTCCCTTTTTGATGATGGCAAACAATGTTGGTTGAGAGGTAAAATAAAATTCCTCCTAAGCTCCCTCTCACTATGTGATAGATTTAAGAAATAAGGGTTGCATTTTTTTTAAATATAGAGAAGTAAAATAGTAGAAAATAAAAAAACACATGATTCTATTAAAATAAAACATACAACCAAATGTATATTTTTCCCCTTTTTAACATCACCAAAAAGAGGAGCATAAAAAAAAGTGAACATTACAAGACATTAAAATAATAAAACACAACAAACAAGCACTAAAAATAAGACGGATCCTAATCAGGTTGTGGTAGTGGTTGTTGAAAGTATTTATGGATGGAGGTGAATTGATCTTCAATTTGAGAAAACTTTTCTCCAAACCATCTCATTTCTTCCCTGTGATGTTGTTATTGTTGTTGAATGTGATAGTCCAGCCGGGTTTCTAATCGCTTAAGCTTTTGAATTATTTTGTCGTGAGGGTAGGTAGGGTAGGAAGGTGCAGGTGATAGTATTGGTGGTGGTGCAGGTCCACATGCAGGAACAACTTCCCCTTCTTCATTAAAATCTGGCTCGTTGTGCTCTTGCCCTCGATGGAAAAGAATACGGAAGGAATCATCCGTATAGAAAATCGGAAGATTATCGGGAGAAGCAATATAGTTGATTTGGTATTTTGTATCTAAGACATAGCCTATGACGTGTCCTAGTGTGACATTTTGCTTTCTTCCGGTATTGGGATTTCGAATTGGAGTCATGCTTTGGATATAATCAATAATCATTTGAGCTTCATCAAATTTAATATTGGACATTATGAAATAGGTGACTGGGAAAGAAGTGGAGTGATGTTGACATGATCATTAGCTTTGGATATAATTGAAGTTCGAAAAACATGTTGGATAATTAAGACATTTTGATTTAGAGAGTGGACTAAGGTTTGATGTTGATTTAAAGCCACATTTCTAATGGCTAGGTTTACAACACTAGTCAAAATCAGTTCTAGTGGCCATCGATTGTAGACGAGGTCCTTCAGTAAAAAGTCTGTTATACTCCATCTAAATCCTCCTTATTGATTTATAGGGGTTGTCGACATACATAGTAGGTAATGGTGTAGGTTTCCACATTGATCCTAAGGTGGCTAGGAATTCATAGAACATTTCAGAATTAAATGGAAATGCTAGGGTGAGTAGGAATTGGAGAGTTGTAGAAGCAAAGAGGTTCATCACCTCGAAGTTTAGAGCAGGTTGATTGAGCATTCTGGAAGGGGTGATTCGAGCCTCCTTGAATTTATTGTACGCATCTTCATCTCTAGCGGACAGAAATTGATCGTCGAAGCGACAAGAGGAGGAGCTCCCTTGAGTCATTCAACCGCGTTTACATCCATCAGCCATTGGAGAATCCTAAGGTATGAATGTTGTGAAAGAAAGATTTATCGTACCGTACGATTGATAGAGACGATTGAGAGCAGTACGGGACGATTGACAGAGATGATTTCCAATCGTCCCAAGAATCATCCTATACGAATAGAGAGAAAACAAACAAATCGTACCAGACGATCTTTGGATCGTACTATACGATGTGTTCGAAAAGTTAAACAATTCGTTTGAACGACTGTTTGCATCGTACTGGACGGGTCTAGTTTTTGAACTGATCATACTATACAAATTCCAATCGTACTATATGAAGTGATGACCAACTTGAATTTTTAGTATTTCTTGAAGCTTAATACTTAAGTAATGTTTTTAGAATCTCTTGGAAACAAGAGAGGATTGTGTGATTGTTGAAGGAATTATGAGAGGTGCTTTTGAGAGAAAATTAGGGTTTGAGAGGAAGGAGAATGTCAGGTTGAGCATGAGGGAGAAGAAGTGTGATGGGATCACATAGTTACTTTGGGCTTGCTACACCCTTGCGTCTCCTATGGCCTTGGTGAGTCTTTGAAGGCTCTCTTAGGAGAGAGGCTTCGAAGTCAAGTCCAAATTTATATTGAAAATTAGATCAAGCTTGTGAGACTTGTGAGAATGCTTTAAATTAAAGTAATTGAAATGTTAAAGTTAACGATGTCTTATGGATATTTTATCTAAGAAAACCTAAAATTCATATTTTTGAACTTGGAATTAAACAAATCTTGAAATTTTGTTATTTTGCATACAATTTAATATTCTGATTATCGTTTTATACTATTCAGAAGCACTACTCATAATTGAAATATGTTTATTGAGTGTGTTAGATTTTCTTATTTAGCGCCTCATTTCATTGAGGCGCCCATTGTGTTGCCTCACCTGCATAAGCAGTAGAAACCTAAGCTCTACAACAGCAATCATCGTAACCTCTAACAAGCATGCAATTATAGCAAACATAATGCCGGTACACAATCAATTAACCTTCCAAACCCTCTCTTTCCCACCTGACTCTTTTTTACTAGAGAATATAAGAGAACCTTCACATGTGAAAATGCAAGCGTCTGATTTGATCAATCAAAAGACAGTTCCTAGGCCAAATATCTTTTACCTAAGTAGGCACATTGGGCATTGTAATCGCCTTGAGGGCATCTAGCACTTCTGACAAAACTGATTTTTGTAAGCAAAGTGAATAAATTTTTCTAATGAAAAAATTTAAGAATACAGTAATTGTGCACTATTGTATGTGGCGATGATGATAAAAAACATATTAATTCCTTAATCAGGTTGTTGGTACTCCAAATTACATGTGCCCCGAGCTTCTTGCTGATATTCCCTATGGATTCAAATCGGATATCTGGTCCCTGGGTAGGTGCATGCATGTTTGGATGAATTATCTACTGATATCATGTAACTTATATTTTTTGTGTGATGAGGCAGGTTGCTGTATGTACGAGATGGCTGCTCATAGACCTGCATTTAAAGCTTTTGTAAGTATCCATCATTTCCATCCATATGCAGCATAAATAATAGTCAAAGGAGTTACATCTAAAGCTTTTAATTATCTATTTTATTGCCATTATAAGATGGCCATGCCTTTGTAAATGTATTGTTCATTTCCCGAGCATGCTGCATCATGTGATTTGACATAGTAGTCATGATCATTGCAAGTAATGAATATTTTTTATTTTCATATATGCTAATGAAATTTTTGCAGGAAAAATGCGTGCCTTGTTAGATTTTTATATTGAGGAATATATTATAGTATGTGGCAATTAATGATATTTTTTAAATGCGTGCCTTGTTAGATTTTTATATTGAGGAAATATATTATAGTATGTGGCAATTAATGATATTTTTTTTTAATGATCTATGCTGTTAATATCTTGTAATAAATCTTTCTTTTATTGGAATAGATAAACTGTTGCAATAATGGTTATGTTCTGCTGTAGTTATATGGGCTATATGTTTCAGAAAGGAAAAAAGTAATAGCAGATTATGTATAACCAGCCAATGATTTTAAGATTTTTGTTAGGATTTATGTTGATTTATTGGGATTATTTATTTATTTATTAGCATGAGTTTTCCTTTTCGATAATGATTTTATTAGCATGAGTTTTCCGTGGTGATTTTGGTTTGTGATAATCGTTCTTTTGGTTTTAAAGAATTTTTTAAAATACCAAATCACCCCCCCTTGGTTAGCCTCGAGACTAGTTCATAGGGCTTAATATCCCTAACGAACTTTCAAGTGGTATCAGAGCACTTTTTAGTGTCATCTGAGCACTTTCAAGTAGTATCAGAGCGGGATTCATAAAAACTAAGTTTGAAAACTTTTTGAATTTTGATCCATGGTTAACTTTGGGAATCGTAATATAACTGAAGGATATTCTATTACACGACCTCCCTTGTTTGACAACCTTCCTTTTGATTTTTGGAAAACTCGCATGACTACTTTTTTGCAATCAACTGACTATCGCATGTGGATGCTTATTAAAGAAGGATATTCTCCACCCACTCATGAAGTTAACAGAATTAAAACTAAAGTCGCTTTTACTGAATGGACTACCGATGAAAGAGATTTAGCTCAATTGAATGCGAATTGTTTGAACTGTTTTTTCTGTGCTTTAAAGTCTGAAGATTACATGCGTGTTTCTACTTGCTCTACTGGAAAAGAAATTTTGGATAAGTTATGCATTACTTATGAAGGAACAAATGAAGTGAAACAATATCATTTGAATATTCTCTTGCATGACTACGAAATTTTTCATATGAAATCTTCTGAATTGATTTCTGATATGTATACAAGGTTTACTCAAATTGTAACTTCTTTGCATGCCTTAGGAAGAGAACTTTCAAATTATGAAAAAGTAAAAAAGATCTTAAGATGCTTGTCTTCCTCTTTTGATGCTAAAATCATTGCTATAACTAAATCTAAGGATTTAAACGCCTATTCGATTGATAACTTACTTGGCTCACTCATTGCTTACGAGCAAGGAGTGAATCAAAGAAATCTTGATGCATGTGAGAAAAAAGAAGGAGAAAACAGTGGCACTGAAGGCCAACCACAGGAATTCTGATTCTTCCGGGTCTGAGAGAGATGACATTGCCTTGATCATAAGGCAATTCAAAAGCTTTCTAAGAAAGAAACACAATCATCATCAATGTTGGAGAAAAGGTAAGAATAATAAATATTCTAAAATATCTTCTGATGTTGTTTGCTTTGAATACTGGAAGCCTGGACATGTCAGAGCGGATTGTCCTACACTTCAAGATCACACAAGCAAAGAAAAGGGTGAGGAAAAACCCAAGCTCAGGAAGGACAAAAAGAGACTTCAAAAGGCGTTTTGGGCGGATTCTGCAACTGATTCATCGGAGATAACCTGAAGACGAAATAACAAACTTGTGCTTAATGGCGGAAGATCATATTGATCAAAGTGATGAAGAAGAGATATGTAAACCAACTTATTATCAATTGTTCGAAATTTGTGAGAAAATTCATGCATCATACAAAAAACTTAAGAAAACTCATGCTAGTTTTAACTTGGAACTTTTAAATTTACAAAAAGAGCATGGAATTATTATCAAAGATCATTCTACAATTGATTCAAATCACATGGCTCTACTTGATGAATTTATATGATTTAAACAAAAAATATTCGGAATTAATTAATGAGCATGATGCATTAAAAGTTTCACACACCTCACTCAAATTTGATTTGAAGAAATCTAAAGAAATAGAGCACAACTTGAGGATTTATAATAATGCTTTAGAAGATACTAACTTGAGGCTTAAAGATGAATTGGACTCAATTAAGAGAAATTGGATGATACCCACTTTTGATCTAAAGCCAAAAACTAGGAAGAGGCATTATAACACTAATCTTTTAAGAAATCCTTTTCCTGGAGTTAGATGTTTTTCGTGTGGCATGCTAGGACACATCTCACACACTTGCACTGTTCACCGTAGTACACATTGGGTGTGGAGACCAAAATTGCATGATTCACAGCAATTTTGGGTTCTTAAGTCTGACAGTTATTGATTCTTGCAGGATTGCTCTCACCAAAAACCTCGTGAGTGCATAGGATACTTGGACAAACGGAGGCTCACAGCTCATAACTGCTTAAACTTGCTGCTTAACAAATTCTTGAATTGGATTTTGATTATTGTTATGTTTTGTTTTTGTGATAGTTTTTTTGTTATTCTAGTCGTTTTTTTATTTTTATTTTCTTTATGATGATTTTTCCTTGTTCTTAAATTTTGGAGATTTATGGCCAATGATTAGCATTTCTAAATCGGTTAAAGGGGGAAAACACCGTTGATGGTTTCCCTCCCTCTAACATCTTTTGGTGATATAGTTTTCTTTTCTAAACAAAAAGGCTATCTTATTTTAACAAATGATTTTTGAAATTAAGATCCTTTTTATCTTGCTATAATAGTCTATCTTATATATATGATCCAAAGTTCTTATATATCTTTCAAGTTAATTGAAATTTTGCCGTTGCACTTATCATATGATTTTGATTTTCGTTTTGTAGTTTATTCTTCCCTATGTTAGAGAGAGCTCATCTTCTCTAATATCTAGAAGATATAATCACAACTAAGAATCTTTTTAAGAGTTTGTTAAAGAGTTTTTAACTTGCAAAAATAAGAAAAAAATGGTCAATGACGCCAAATTGAAAAGAAAAGTATATACACGAAAGTGTATCGAAAATCAAAGATGCTCAAAGAGCCAATCAAAGTGACAAGAGGCATAAAATGAGCACACTAAATGCAAGTTATCCTCTCTTTTCAAAATTTTTAAAACTTAGAAGGACTCATGGGGTATTTGATGTTTTCAAATGCTTGATTTCAAATTCCATGATAGAGATAAATTACTTTGGTATATTATTTTATAAGATATTTTATTTAAAACTAAGTTTTGAACAGATCTTCTTTTTATCCAATTTATTTTGAGTTAGACCTTTTGTTTTCAAAAGATAATTTTTATCCTGAAAGAAGTCCGAGCTAGGGTAAACAGGATCGGATTTTCTACCGTTTTCAGATTGTGACATTGTTAACTCATTGATCTTTCAAATCTTTAAAATTTAATTATTTGGGAAATTCGTCATATGTTTGCTTTACTAAAAACAAAAAAAAATAGAAAAAATAAAAAACAAAATTTTTTTTTTCTTGTTTTTATTTGTTTTTGTTGTATTTATTTTTATTTAGGGTTCTCTCTGATCATCTCCATCTTTCATTGATTTTTAAATTCTTGTCACATCGTCCTGGCCGATACCTCTATCGTCCTGGATGATATGATAATTTATCTTCAAAATTCCATATGCTGAACTTTTTTGAGCCTTCTGTAACTCATCGTCCCGGACGATACATTATCGTCCTGGTCGATCTGATCGAACTCTATTACAATCATCTTGATTGTCTTGGCCGATACAATTTTCGTCATGGCCGATGCTTTTATGGTCATCGTCCTGGTCGATACACTAGATCGTCTCGGACGATCCACGTGTCAGTACGTTTAAATCCTTAAAACCGGCTCCGGACGATACATTATTGGACAATCGTCCTGGCCGATCCACTGTTCGTCTTGGACGATACACGTGGAACAGATTTAAAACGTTTTAACTTCGGCCGGTACGATCAATTATTGTGCATCGTCCTGGACGATACACCTAATCGGCCTGGACGATCTTCTTTTTCAACGGTCGTCCGGCTTGACTCATCGGGACGATCGCCTGTGTCTAATCGTCCTGGCTGATATCTGATCGGCCCGGCCGATCGGACCGCCTTTTTGACCAATCAACCTGTACACAATAATTGAACCAAATCTTCTTGGACAATTCTGCGATCGTCCTGGACGATATGGTCGTTTCTTTAAATATAGGCCATTCCAGCCATTTTTTCCCCTCAAATCTTCTTCTTATCTCATTTTTACTTACTGATTTCTTGCTATGGCTGGTGGGAAGCAAATCCAACAGGCTTCTGGAAGTTCCTCGAGGGCCACTCTGGACCCTTGATTCAGGGAAGTGGAGGATCAAGCAGCTTACCATCGCTACAAAGAATGTGGCATCACCTTTTTTAGAACCATCAATCCTGTTCACCTTTTATATCCGGTAATGGATCTATTTGCTCACACTTCTCTCTATTTCATTCTTACCCTCGCTGTCCCTTTTCTCTCAGAACTTTTGTTAGAATTTTATTCAAATCTTCGTATAAATTCTACTTTCACAGCCCTGACCTCCTATGTGAATCGATGCCCGATCGAGATCACATACCAGGACTGTGCTGAACTATTGCAGCTATCCACCACCGGGGATAAGCTACATATAATTGTCTCAGATCTTGATTTTGACTGGTCCATAGCAAATTATTTTCTTCACCAAACCAACACACCCTTTCATGTTGGAGAGACTAGCTCTTTAGTCAAAGATGCTAGGACAATTCAGCATGTCCTTCGCACCTCCATTATTCCAAAAGTTGGGGACCGAGTTCACATCACTCCTCTGCTTTCTCTTACTACCTTTTTCATCAAGGCCCGGAGAGAGTTTAATGCTATTGGCTTGATTTTTCGATACATTAATTATTTAACAACTATTCGCGATTCAGGCCATCGGAGGAAACACAATCTTGCTTTAGGACATCTCATAGCCTATATTCTTGAAACCAAATACAATCTTTAATATCCTGCTCGTCACAACCTTCAGCCTCCTTGCTACTCAAACATCTCTTTCAATATTCTTCACAGTACTCGTCTCCACCCAGGGGGTGGGGAACCTCAGGGGGCCGAGGAGGAGGCTCCCGCACCTGTTCCTGATCCTGCTCCTCTTCGCCAGCACTCATAGTTTGGCCAGTTAGTGGAGAGATTTGATCGTTGGGAGACCTGTTTCGACGCTTGCATTGCTGCACAGGAGCAGCAACATTCTGAGGACATTGCCCGCTACGAGCAGCACCACACAGAGGACTTAGCCCGTTTTGACAGCTACATTACTCACTAGCAGCAGCAGCACGACTAGGACATAGCCTGGTTCAATGCTCAGTTTACTACGCTAGCTAGCTACTTTCAGCAGGCTCCACCACCTCCACCTCCATCTGATGATTAGGATCCCTCGTTTATGTAGTTTTAGTTTCTGTTTTCTGTGGATTGCTTTCTTTTTCTGTATTGTGTTTTTAGTTTCTTCATCCTTTTTGAGATGTCAAAAGGGGGAGTAGTATGTTTGTACTTGCTCTTGTAGTATGTTTGTACTTGTTCTGTTCGAAAATTTGAAAGCTTGTTTAGTTTTGCATTACTGTTTTAGAATTGGTTATTGATATGTTTGTCATCATCAAAAAGGAGAAGATTGTTACAAACATGTTTTTGGATTATGATTTTGATGATACCAAACAAATCTTGTTTCACTATGACTGCCTTTTTTTCTACTGACTTTTCAGGAATCAAAGATCGAACGAAAATTAGAATCAGCTCAAGACTGGGTAGATTAGGATTGAGTCAGTCTGTAATTTTCTTTTTTCTTTTTTGAGTCAATTGTAATTGCTTAAAGTGACTGATGTTAAGTAATCCCACACACACACACTTGAGAGATTTATAACTTGTGTTTTTACTCACATCGTCCCGGATGATATTTATATCGTCCTGGACGATCGAGCACAAAACAGAAGATCTAATCAGGATTTCTTAGTTAAGACAGCCGTAATTAACTGATCGGCCTGGACGATACCTGTATTGGCCAGGACGATATGCTCAATACAGAAAGAAATTGTCGCCATGATCAATTTAGGTATTCTGTATTTTTGGAAATCGGTCAGGACGATCATGAGATCGGCCTGGATGATATTACACAATTATGCCTAAATTGATCCAGGAATCAAGGAAGTAATTAAGGATAATTGATAAGATCACATCGTCCTGAACGATCGTAGGATCGGCCAGGATGATCTCTTAAAAAACCCTTAGTTGCTTCTGGACGATAAATATTGGCCAGCTCAAATTCATGGCGATGCTCTCGACAATTTTCCTTTGATTTGAACTGATCGGCCAGGACGATCGTGAGATCGTCAGGGACGATCAAGCAAATTTTCAATCATCCAATTTGCATTCAGGGCGATGCTCTGGCCGATCTTATGAGATTTGTACTGATCGGTCAAGACGATTTCCATATCGTCCTGGATTATAAAGTCGGCAACTTGCCATTAATGAGCCCCTTTGAAGCTCTTCTATTTAAGAGCTCTTGTTCAATGTTTTTGAACATCCTTGGCTGCTGTCTTGACCTGAGAAAACCTAAAGGAGAGAGAGAGAGGGAGAGATAGAGAGAGGATCTTGTGAGGGGGAGCTTGTGAGGGGGTTCACAAGGGTTGCTCCAAACATTGTTCCACTTCTTCTTCCCTAGAGTCTCTTGCCCTTGGAAGGGTTGAGAGAGGTAAGTTTCAGCAAGTGATCGTGGTTCTCTGCCTTCTTCAGGAGGAAGCAAAAGGAGTTGGGTTCTCTGCCTTGCCGGGTGTGGCAAAAAGGAGGTGTTTTTGTGAGGGCTTCTCTGCCTAGCTGTGGGGGCTAAAGGAGAGTCACGTTAGTAGTGCAATACTCGGAGGGCGCCTCCGGGGAGTGGACGTAGGTCAAGATGACCGAACCACTATAACCCTTGTGTTCTTTTTACTGCTTCCGCACTTTAATTTTTTCTGCACTTATTTTTTCGTGGTGATTTTGGTTTATGATAATCGTTCTTTTGGTTTTAAAGAATTTTTTAAAATACCAATTCACCCCCCGCCTCTTGGTTAGCCTCGGGACTAGTTCATAGGGCTTAACATCCTTAACGAACTTTCATGATTCACCCCGAGTCACACTATAAAAGTGAAAGGAGAGATAGCTGACCGTGAGGTGGTGGTGCTGATTGATAGTGGGGCAACCTACAATTTCATCTCCAATCAGATCGTGGAGCGATTGGGAATAGAGTTGGTGGATACAAGAGGCTATGGGGTGATGATGGGCACAGAAAAGGTGGAAATGGATAGAGGAGTTTGCGGAGGGGTGTTTCTGAAGATTCAGGGGATCCAGGTGAGAGAGGAGTTCCTTCCCTTGGAATTGGGAAACACTGACGTCATCCTGGGGATGAAGTGGCTGCAGACATTGGGGGATACCAAAATCAATTGGGGTATACTGAGGATGGAGTTGGTGGTTGGGGGAAAAAAGAGGATGATTCAGGGTGATGTCGGGCTGACCAAGGCAGGGGTTTCTTTCAAATCCCTCATCAGAACCATTCAGGAGGAGGGAGGAGGCTACTTAGTGGAGTTGTACCGCCTGGAAGGGGTCAGATTGGAGGAGGAAGACAATGTTCCCTCTACAGTGCAGCCGCTCATACACCAATTTAGCGAGGCCTTTCAACCTCCCCAAGGTTTACCTCCTCAGAGAGAGTTAGAGCATGCCATTACTTTGAAATAAGGGGAGACCCCGATCAGCATCTGCCCTTATTGCTACCCACAGATTCAGAAAGATGAGATTGAGAAGCTGATCTGAGAAATGCTGGAGGTGGGGATCATCAGACCCAGCAACAACCCTTTTTCTAGTCCAGTCCTCCTGGTCAAGAAGAAGGATGGGAGTTAGAGATTTTGTGTGGATTATAGGGCTCTGAATAAAGGCACTGTACCTGACAAGTTCCCAATTCCGATGATTGTTGAGTTGTTGGGCGAGCTAAATGGGGTAGTGATGTTTTTTAAGCTGGACTTAAAATCCGGATACCACCAGATCAGAATGAGGGAGGCAGATGTTCCAAAGATAGCATTCAGGACACATGAAGGGCATTATGAATTTATGTTAATCCCTTTTGGGTTGACTAACGCTCCTGCTACGTTTCAGTCCTTGATGAACAGGGTGTTCAGGTAGTACTTCAGGAAGTTTGTCATGGTATTCTTTGACGATATTCTGGTATACAGCATGACCGGGGAAGAGCACTTGGAGCAATTGAGGATGGTCTTAGAGGTACTGCAGGAGCATCAACTGAGAGCCAACCTGAAGAAATGTAGTTTTGCTCAGTCCAGTGTAGAATACTTGGGACATGTAGTATCCCAATAGGGAGTGGCGGCGGACCAAACCAAGGTTGAGGCAATGCAGAAATGGCCACTACCTAGGAACATAAAGGAGTTGAGGGGATTCCTAGGATTGACTGGCTATTATAGGAAGTTCGTGATGGGGTATAGTACCATTGCATGATCTTTGACTGAGCAGCTGAAGAAAGACAACTTTGCTTGGGGAGAGGCAGCGACCTAGGCCTTCTAGAGGTTGCAGAAAGTCATGACCACTGTTCCTGTTCTAGCTCTTCCAGATTTCAACCAAGCCTTTGTTGTAAAGACCGATGCATCAGGATATAGTTTGGGAGCAATGTTGATGCAGAACCACAGGCCGGTAGCATACTTCAGTTAAGTGCTATCAATCATGGAAAGACTGAAGTCAGTGTACGAGAGGGAGCTAATAGCAATTGTGTTGGCCATTCAGAAGTGGTGCTCCTATCTGTTGGGTCGACACTTCATCGTCCGAACTAATCAGAGGAGCCTAAAGTACCTTTTGGAGCAAAGGATGGTGACTGAGGAGCACCAATGGTAGCTATCCAAATTGTTGGGCTATGATTTTGAGATCTAGTACAAGCCTGGTTTGGAAAATAAAGCAGCAGACGCCCTATCCAGATGTGGAGAGGAGCTCCAAGAGTTAGCTCAGTCAATGCCCTTGGTGGTCGAATGGGGGGCCATCAAGGAAGAGAACAAGTTAGATGAAGAATTGGGAAAGATCAGGGAGGATATGAGGAAAGACAAGAGTAGCCATCCGGGTCACTGCATTGAGGGGGAGAGGCTATTGTATCACGGGAGGTTTGTGCTGCCACGAACGTCCATACACATTCCCCACTTGTTACAGGGGTTCCATGGCAGCGCAGTAGGAGGCCATTCAGGAGTGCAGAAGACATACAAGAGATTAGCAGCTGAACTCTACTGGAAGGGGATACATAAGGAGGTGGTGGCAAGGTGTGAGGTGTGTCAGAGAAATAAATACATGGCAATGACACCAGGAGGGTTACTCAGCTACCATACACCCGGTGTTTCATGTGTCGCAGTTGAGGATAGCACTTGGAGAGCATGCAGCAAGTGTGGAATTGCCAGCATCACTGATAGAGGATTTGGAGGTGGTCATGAAACCCTTGGAGCTGGAAGGGGTAAGGTTGGATAAAAAGGGAAACAAAGAGATGTTGATCAAATGGAAGGATCTTATCGACTACGAGGCCACTTGGGAGCCCTATGAGATGGTGAAGCAGCAGTTCCCGTACTTTCACCTTGAGGACAAGGTGAATCTTTGGGAGGGGAGTAATGTTATGCCTGGACGGGTCCCAGCTGGACCGGTCCGGTCTACACCTGCAAGGCTGGGCGGAACCAGGCGGAACCCAGCGGAACCAGGCAGAACCCAACGGAACCAAGCAGAAGCCTGGTGGGCCAAGCATGGGTTAAACACATAGTTTGGAGGGAAATTTTGAAATAGAAGGGTTTTTTTAGGTATTTTATAAAACTCCTTTATTGTTAATTAGGAGGATTGGGGGGGAAGAGAGGGCAGCTTGAATTTTAATGTAATTGGGATATCTAGGGTTTGGAGTTTTGGGCTCTTGGCATTGCCGGAGATTGAGAGAGTTATTCCTTCCTCTCGGATTGAAGGAAATTGTATCTTTGCTTGTTTTAATTCTTCTTCTAGTGAAATACAATTGTTCTAGTGGAACTTATCCACGTTTTCTCTCAGTTTTCTCCTCGTTTCCATTGTTTTGGGGCTGTTTTACTGCTGTGGACAGCAGTTTTCTTTGTTTAGGTACTTCATTTGGGTTAGGTTTGCTTGTGCATACAAGTATTTCCTATCAGAATGTTTCCTAATTGTGTTTATGTTGTTTATGAAAATTTTCTAATTATGTTTATGTTGCTTAGGAATGATTTAATTATTTAAGAAGGTTTTCTAATTGTGTTTATGCTGTTTAGGAAGAGTTTAATTTTTTAGGAAAGTTTCTTACTTGTGTTTAGGCTGTTTTGGAATATTTTAATTGTGTGTTTGGGCTATTTAAGGTGGAGTTTGATATAGGGTTTGAAACTTATATTTTGCTGAAGTTTATTATAGGGTTTGTTGTGAGTGTCCTAGCAGCATTTAGAGTTTGTTGGAGAGCTAATCTACTTCTTGAATAGTAGATCACTTGAATCTTTCTTGATTATTGAAGAGAGAGTCCAAAAATCAGTCCTAATATTTGATTCCTGTAATTTTCTTTTTCTCTACTTTGCTGCTTTCACTTCCAAGATGCATCATTTTCTCTCCATTTTTTCCAAGCATAAAGTATTGCCAACACTTATACCATATGTTACTTCATATGGTGCCATTCTCTTAACTTGCTTGGCTACTATTTTCATATGCAAACTCTATTAAACCAACTCCAAAATCAAGAATACCTAATCTTTACAGATCTTGCAAAATTTGAACACCCTAATTTAGGTTCTTATTTCTAGTCTGCCATTTCAGCTTCTGGTTGAAATGAGAGTGAAATTTTTTACCCAATTGTACATCTGAGATATTTGATCTTGGTAATGTTTATTTGGTTACAGGATATGGCTGGACTGATCAGCAAAATAAACCGTTCTTGTATTGGTCCGGTGCCTCCTTGCTATTCCTCTTCACTGTAAGTGCGCTTTATGACTACCTTTTCCTTTAAGTTGCTAAATATCATTTTTATATTGATCTATAATAATGGTTTGTGCTCCTGCACCCTTTTAATAACCCCCTGTTTGAGGACAGCTAGATTGATTGTCCATGAATCATTTAGGCTTCGTTTAGGACAGCTTTCTTACTGCTTTCTAAAACGTCTTTCGAGTACAAATATTTCTAATTCAATAAATTTTTTACAAGAAAATTTTTTAGAAAGAAGCAAAAAAAGCTGTCCCAAACGAAGCCTTAATCTATCTAAAACACCCTATGCTTGAGTGATTTTGACCAAGAATTATGCTCGTTTTATTTTAAATGTTTCGTCTTTGAAGCTAACATTAACATATGATTTCTATCAGTCGTGTCGTGTATAATAGCTTTGACAGCCTAGCCTATTGCCATGTTAAGATGGGAAGACCCTTGTCTCTTGTTAACGACAATCCTACCATCATAAAGTAATTGGACACAATGCACTTAATGAATTAGCATCACATACAACCATAATAGTATCTATTGCCATCATCTGAAAATCAAATGACGCTTATCTTCCTTTCAAGATTATATTATTGTCATGATAGCTATGTTAAATGCAGTTCATACAATGACAATAATAATGTCACCAATCCTCTGAAGATCAAACGATATTCAAGATCGCAACAAGCAACACAATGTTATAGCATGATCTGATGATACCCAAATACACACTGATATTTATGCTATCTATACAACTTGTTGTCCCTATCGTTGCACGCTTTTAGTGCATTTGTTGCCAGAATGCATGAGGACCAATCTAGATGCCTTTGAATTCATCCATCTCTTAACTGCCCAAAAAGCATTTTATGTTTGATTGTGAGATGGATTATCTTTGTGAAAACTTTTGCAAACAGTGGACTTCTGTAGTTGGGCAAGGCTCGGTGGTTATTTCTTTTCAATGGTCGTGTAAAAATAGTTTTCTTTGAATTAGTGTATGTATATTTGAATTGTAATAGCATGAAATTCCCATGTCTTATTCTTGAAATCTCTTCTAACAAGCAACATCTATAAATAACATCTTTTGAATTAAATGACAAGCTTTAATCCTTTCCAAATTAGTCAAAAATATTTGTAATCCTGATGTATTTGTTTTGATATTCAATTGAAAATAGAGTTTCTTCCTCATAAATAGCTGAAGCTTCTGCATTTAGTGTTATTTACTGCTGATGACAACTGTCATTTCCTGCAGGAAAGCACTCATTAAAAGTATGTTAAGAAAAAACCCCGAGCATCGGCCTAATGTAAGTTGACCTAAAATTCTAAGTGGTAGTTTTGTCAATTTTCCACACCATGTACTATCTTGGAGCTGATTTTAAACCTAATCAGGCGTCGGAAGTATTAAGTAATCCATATTTGAAGCCATACGTCAATCAAATCCGATCATTCCTGGAACTCAATAATGTGACTCGATCACCAGAAAAACCCGTACTACTCTCCACCTACAGTGATATTCTGAATAATATGTCTGTTAGTCAAAGCAGTAGCATTTCCAGCGGTGATTGGGAAATTCTGCACTCAACAGACAGAAACATTTTAGACCAAGAATCTTGCCGTCGTAACAAGGCTCTTGAAGCTTGTCATCTAGCTAAGGATACCGTAGAATGCAGTAGTGACAATGTGGCTGGAACACAAAAACGAAGTCCAACCTCGTTGAGTTCCAACCTGCAGGAGACTAACGAAGCAAAACAACCTAGAAAAATAAAGAATATTGTCATGGCTCTAAAAGAAGAGGGAAAAGTAAGAGAAACCAGCTCACCCCCGAGAGCTAGCTGGGTGAAAGCAGGAGCTTTGTGCAATCCTAAACCATGCATAGAACCATCTAATAAGGCACCAAAACATTGCCGCAGCAATTCTTTGAACTCTCAAGCAAGTTCAGAAAAAGATGCCAGTGAATCAACCAGGAGTGCTGATGATTATACAACACGTCTGCTGTCCTCAAAGCATCAGGTCAAGTCTACATTCCTTATGCTCTTCACCTTTTCACTTCTTTACTGCTCTTTAATTTCTTTTCTCTTTGCTTGTGACAGGAACATGTGGAATCAACTTCGAAGTTTAAACCGAGAAGTGATTTAGTTTCACAACCTGCTAATGGCTTAAAAAAAATTAATGAAGATGACATTACTGTTAAGATGAACCATAGACATCCGTCCAGCATGGCAAGAAAGGCCACCAGTCCCATTAAGAAATCTTTTGGCCTTGATAACCGAATACCAGTGAATATTGGGAGTAGAGGACTTCCCCCGAGGGTTAACCGGGAAGGTAATAAGAGTCCGCAAGTGGTGTCTCGTAACTCCAAGCAAATAAATGGTCAGATGATGAAATACGAAAAGCGCCCTTGTGAACCTTCAACGGTTGAGATAAATTCTGGCAATTTGAAAGCACGACCTACCGAGAGAGAACTTTATCCAGAAATTTTCTTAAAAGAGACCCAATGTCTCTCCCTCCATGATGATATGCTTAACCAGCATTATATCGCACATGAGTCCGAAATTTCAGAATCCAACCCTGCTGGTTGCTCAAGAATTCCTGATGCACATCAGGCGCTTGATTATTCTACTGCAGAGAGTCATGAACTCGATTGTCGATTATCTACACAATTTTCTGAGGGTAACTATTCTTTTGTGGAAAGTCATGAACTCGGCTGCAGGACTCTTCCACTACTAAATCCTGAGGTTGATTTGATGGGCATGCAGAAGAGTACTACTGCTAGTAATGATAAAGTGAGTTCAAGCTCAGTCATGGAACTTTCTGTTGCAGGCTCAGAACATGAATTTGCTTGTAAGGATGACGTCTTTATAAACATGACTCCGCAGAAGCCTCTATTTGTGCAAACCAAAGATGACAAATACACCGTTAAAGAACTCATTTCTTCCATACCAACTATTGCACCTTTTGTTGCTACTTCAGCTCCTAAGAGTTGTCTATTCGATAAAGGACCAATTCAAAACCAGGCGTTGGAAAATCAAGGTACTCATATAACTCCGGCTTTTGATGATGTTATACATGTAATAAGGCACAGTAGCTTTCGAGTAGGCAGCGAACAAGTTCTAATTGAAAGCAAAGACATGCGAGTTCAAAATGAAGACATGAGGACAATACTTACTGTTGTTAAAGAAGATTTAGAGAGGAGAAATCCACCGCCTTCGAGCAAGAAATCAAAGGGCATTTCAGAGTCTTCAGCTGCTGAAGAAATTAGAGAGGAACAGCGTAGCATGCAGGAGAAATCTTATTATTCTTCAGAATTACTTAACTCAAGCCATGTTGAGCTCACTAATGCCTCAATGGATGATGAAGCTCCATCTAAAGAGTCGCTGGATGTGAAATCTTTCAGGCAGAGAGCTGATGCGCTGGAAGGTTTACTTGAGCTTTCAGCTGAATTACTTCAGCACAATAGGCTGGAAGAGCTAGCTGTTGTGTTGAAGCCGTTTGGGAAGAATAAGGTCTCTCCGAGAGAGACGGCCATATGGCTAGCAAAAAGCCTCAAGGGAATGATGATGACGGAGGACTCTAGCCGCTTATCGTGAGAGATCTTCTTACAGTTTTTTTTTTTTTTTTTGGATGGAACCGTAAGTCTATAGCTTAACACGTAATTCTTCTTGGTAATTTTCTTTTAATTCTTTGGACATGTTGCTGTAAATAATCAAATTCGTTGGACTAAGACATTTTGCCCCAAATTCAGAACCTACGACTAGCTTTTTTGAGAAGGTAATAAACTATTTATGCAGTATATTTGAAAGAGAAAAATCAGACCAGAATATCTTGAATAAAATTTTAGCAGGTTATGTTTTAAATTTTTTTAATTTCTTTTAAGATAAGCACAGTATATTGATTGATTGTTCATGTTATTCATTCATCTCCAAACAAATCTAAGAGATCATTTGATATCACATTTGTTTATTTTTTATTTTTTATTTTATTTTTTTGAAATAAAATATATTTAATATCTTATAAATATAATATTTTTATTTTTTATTGAATATTAAATTAATTGATTTATGTGATAGTTGTGATCGCCATTAGCACAGTAATGACGACCGTCGATGTGAAGACGACAGTGTTGGTTGTTCTAGTATGTGGTGACAATGATGTTGATTGATTATCATAATTATTTTAAAAACAATTAAATTTAGGTGTTTTTAAAAATGATTTGATTTAAAAAAAATAAAAATAAATTAGAGTTTTAAAATTATTTCTGATTAAAATTTTGATCATCACAATATTTCCTATGTTTGAAGTGTCAGTACTTATGTTTGAAATGGTAGTAACAAAAATCTCTGCTTCCACAATTGAAGCGGATTGGATATGTAGGAAAGTATGAGCATTACGGCGAAATTTTTTAAAGGAGCAAAGTTCATAAATGTTTTAGGAATAGGAGCATGAAAATAATAAAATTTAAGGAGCAGAAAAGTGAATAGGGATCGCATTTCTGAAGAAAACGCAAAGCAGGATCGCATTTTCTTTAGAAAATGCAATCCTGCTTTACGTTGCAATCCACGTGTGCGTTTTGTAAGAGAATATAAACCTCCATTTTGTTTTCTTCAGTAATATGAAAAAAAATAATATTAGAGGATGGGAATGTGGCAGTTACTAATGACTTAAATATATAAAAATTATTTTTGATTTAATGTAGAAAAAAATAATTACTAAAAGTATGTGTTATAAGTAAAAGTTAATATTTAAAAATTATATAAATTTATAAAAATTAAATTGCATTGAATTAAAAAAATATGTATTACAGGTAAAAGTTTATAGTTATAAATAATTTTAATAAATAAAAATAAAAATTTCATTTAATATATATAAATATATATATATATATATATATATATATATATATATATATATATATATATATATATATATATATATATATATATATATATATATATATATATATATATATATATCTGTGTGTGTGTTTTAAGTAAAAGTAAATAATTATAAATAATGTAAATATATGAAAAGCAAATGTCATTTAATAAGAAAGAATAAAATTTGGAAATGTCATTTTTATAAATTTTTAATAAAATATGTTAACGTAAATTTAAATACAAAATGAAATAAAATTATTACACATAATTATAATATTTAAATTTAATATAATTTAATTAAATATATATGTAATATACTTTATTTATTTATAAAATTTTAAAAAATATTAATAAAATACATTACTAAAGTATTTAAGTTAAATACTTAAATATGTTACTATTTAATTATTTAATATATATGAGTAATCTATTAATTTCATATAATATAAAATTTTTATAAAATATATCAATTGTTAAATTAAATTCATTATTTTTTTAATATATTTAAATTAAATTTATTTTAAATATTTAAAACAAAATTATTTTAAATATTTAAATAAAATTATTTTATTTGTTGTTTTAAGAATAAGTTTAATGTAAGTTAAAAAGATATTTATTTAAAATTAAAAATAAGTTAAATTTATGAGAAATGTTTGAAAAATTAGTATAAAATAAATTTATTTAAAAATTAAAATTAACAAAACTCTTACCTCTATGCCTCTCTCTCCCACACTCTCTATGTATTTATAGAAGTTCTATAATAATTAGAAATTAGAAATTCAGTAACACTATGCAGAAATTGTAGTTCATAAAAGAAAATAGAAGTTCAATAATAATTAGAATTTGTCGTCACACAAAATGAAATATTAAAAAATGACATATTCATCACGAGCACAATCCTACATAATAATATGTAGCCAAAAAAATATTACTCTTATTGTTACATATTCTGCAATAATAATCGTACACAACCTTGGAGCTGAGTTTATGTGGGACAACATCTGAAATTGATAATATATTCTTCTTGTATTCACTGTCAGTCTCTTCCATTTAGAAATTCCTTAGGTTTACCTTGTTCAGAAGATTGCAACAACTTTTTATAACATTTTAATAGCAATTTATTATTATCCTGATACCACTTACATTATAGAATACAATGGTCTATGTCAAGCATCGATCTTCCCATTCCCGGTTCAACTGTACCATCTTTATCATGACCAAGTTCAAGAATTCGACCCTTAAAAAAATCTAATGATACAATGTGATTGGAAGGATTGTAAAATATTTGTTGTAGAATTGTCCAACCCATGTCTCGTAATTCAAAGCCAGCCCGATATGCCTTAATGTTTTTCACGTCATCATGCTCGTGCCACAATATGCAATCCTCGTCTTCCCCCCAACTATGCAAAACACATCTATATAGTTCATTTGATGCCACCTTGGCTTTGAGGATCTCATCAGTCGGAGAAGATAAATTTTCACGCAAACGACTAACTCCCTCTGCAATCATTTCTTTGGTTTGATCACTTACGAAGCCAACCATATGAGTTTGTGCTTTGTTGAGTAATGTAACTGAGGTGATACATTTACAATATGTCATATTATGAATTTAAAAAGTTTTGCATGTTATCTTAAAACATAATTTATTTATATTTTCAGGTCCGGTAGAAAAAAAATAAGATTTCATAATATGAAACTAAAAGAACCAAAATATATATTAAATTATTGAAACCAATATGAATAATATATTACATAATATGAAATAGTTACACATAAAAGTTTAAAGATAATACATAATTAAGTATTCCTGAATTTATACTACCTCTTTTTACTAGGTTTGAGAGCATCTGTACTAGGGGTGTATCTTGAGAGTTCCCGCCTACTCCTCCTTTGGAGTTGTGGTTCTTCTTCTTGGTCCCGATGTCCTTCCTCTTGTGCAGTGTCGATGTTAGGTTGGACTTGTTCCATAACTATGTCATGCTGCGTAGGAGTTCCTGACCAGCCAAATAATGCCGTCCACATGGGATTATTCAAGTCATATGGAGCTTGTGGCCATATGAAGATGTCGTACCATCCCATTGTGATTTTGGAATCGTCCAATGCCCTCCTTCTCTTGCTTGAGATGAACTCCCTTCACCACGTATTATAGAAGGGCCTGCTCCCGTCATTCCAAAAGGTCGGGCATAATCAACTGATCCTGCGCACATGGAATGTTTCGGCGGGTCTATAGGATTTAACTGTAATCCTGAAGTATGAGATATTGATCTCCTATCAGGATGCTCCATCACTGAAGTTTGTCATCCTCATCAAGGTTGTCGGCCAGTGGTGTCTATATATACAGATTGCTCCACTTGTCTTGCAAGTTCGAGAATGTCAGCATATCATTGATTTATTGACCCTCCACTCTCCATCTGACCCGTAGCATATGACTCAGCAATGTCTTTACTACGTAAGAAGTAATCGACCTATAAATGCATATTTATTATTAAGTATAATATAATATACTTGTATATTAAGTCACATTTAAATCTGTACCTAATCACGTACCACTATCCTCTCCCCCGGTGACATTGGGTAAATTGTTTCTGATGGATTTATTGGTGCTTTCAGTAAGTAGATGGACGCCCATGATTTGTACCATTGTAAATAATCTGATAACTCCTTCCTACCATCTCCCAATGACTGCCTGATGGTTGTAATTAGCGCTTGTCTATTATTCCAGAACTCAATATATCTTCTGTGGTAATGAAGCCAATCTACCTCAGCTCAACCTCTACCATCAACCCGACGAAAGTCTTTCTCCAAGGGCTCAATCATGCAAGATTGTATGCCTCCAAATTGTCGCATCACCCTGTCAGGAAAATGCCACTCGACACATTTCCAGCTAATCAATGGGACACGAGCCGTCCATAGGTTGTTTGCTTCATGGAATATTGGAGGCATCATGCCCATTATAGCATCTGAGTAAGGCATAAATATTGCCTGCATTGAGAGAAGAATTTCCTAATTAATATTAACAAGCATGATATACTAAATTTAAATTGTAGATATCTGGCTTAGCTGAAGTCCATCCAACTCATCTCTGTAGGTCATTATATTTCCAATTAGAACTTCTCGCACTCTTTCTTTAGCCCACCTATAATAAGTTTGTGTTCGTCAAATTATTCATTTTAACAAAAATACATCATAAGATGTTAAGTGAATGCCAAATTACCTTAAAGCAAGGGGCTTTCCGATGATATCTCGTGGGTATGGAAACTCAAAGCATTGGCCTACCAACATGTATCCTCTCCCAAGCTCATACCTGCAATAGGGGAAGGCATCCAGCTATGTACATTCGGGAAGGTTGTGTCGTTAGGTTCAACTCTCTATACAGATGTGCCAATACCGCCGAACCTAGAGAGTAATGGGCAAAATTCTCTATGTGCTCAAGTAATGGTAGATACTACATATGGATGTGGGACCCTGAGGTATCAAGCAATAAGTAGCAGCCAAGAATATATACAATGTATGCCTTAACATGTCGAAGGAATATATATCGGGGTAAATCTTCATATGACTCTTGATAAAAGGTTCCATCTAAGTCATCGAAGCGGTAAAATTGAGTACGCTTGTGAATGCCCCATTCTGAAGATAACCTCTACTTCATGGTCGTCAGGATAATGGTATGTAACATTTAGGTCTGCGTGGGAACCCAAAAGCTCATTGCAGCACTCAATCCATGTGTCCCAATGTAACCCTTCTCCGACCATTGAACTACCAATTATTGGAGCACCATCAATCCTGATGCCCAAGATCAACTGAACATTCTGTAATGTAATCGTCATCTCCTCCATCGGTAAGTGGAAGGTGTTCGTTAGTGGACACCACCTTTCAACCAATGCAGCAATTAAAGCGTGATCCAATTGTATGAATTGCTGGTGCCAAATTGAATCCAACCCCGTAATCTGTAGTGCATGGAGCATTCTTCTACAACGAACTGGACACTCACGTGCCATATGTAGGTGGGTTAAACCCACAAGATGCACAGCCTGTGAAATTATAAGTTATGAATTGGCGAAGTGTTCATTAGAATTGATGATGTTAGATAAAAAATACCTCATTAATGCATGAAGCTCTATGAGCATCCCCCAATAATGCTATGCTTGGATGCTCTTCTACCTCTGGCACATCTACTTATGCACGACTACCTCGTTTAGAACATCGTGGTCGAACTCTTTCCCCCTACCTTCCAGACGCTCTAATAGAAATGTAAATAATCTTAATGAGACAAGTACAAGCATAATTAACATCATTACAATAATTAATGATTAGGCAAATAAATTTGAAATAATATAACATTTGAAATAACATATTCATTACAATTTGAAATAACATATCAAGTACAAGCAATATGACATTAATTAATGATTCAAGTACAAGCAATATGACATTTGAAATAACATATCATTATACTTTTTCAATAACCCTAATTTCTCCTCCTAGTTGTCCTTCGATTAGTAGGGCATGTAGCAATGTTGTGACCTCTGTTATGATAAAAGGAGCATGTTCTACTTGAGCATCCACGGGGTTCATCCATACTGTTACGATACCGGTTAGTTCTAGGTCTACCTGAACGACGCCGGATTGTAGGTGCCAACAATGGTATAATGTCATGATCTTCATTATATGGTGGCCATAGTGTCCTCTCCGGGATAACATGGAAAATTCCTGAATAACTTTCTTTGTAGTAGACTAAGCTGTAGTAGGTCGATACAAAAGCAATGTGATCCCAACGTTGTGAACCCAAGGCAATTACTGCATGTTTGCATGGAGTGTGATAAATCTGTGGGTGACCACACGAACAAGTGCATGTTTGTGGAGATGTAATAACAAAGAGATATGACCTATACGACATGTCAAACACCTCAAACTCATGGTTATTAATTTGGGTTTGTTGTGGACTTCTACGTGCCTGTTGTTCGGCCAATTCCAAGACCGCCTTTGTGCATGGGACAAATGCTGAGCTATCTGAAGCAATTCATTGTTCAACCTTGGTTGTTCGCTTTATGAATAATGAGACAAGATTTTAATATATACTTATGATTATGCCTTGTATAGGTAATCCACGGGCTCTTCGTAGGACGCCATTAAAGCATTCAGAGGCATTTGTTGTCATTACTCCATACCGAAATCCACCATTATAAGTTAGCGCCCACTTTGTACGATCCCTCTCCATCAACCAATCGTAAGCCTCTTTCTTTATATTTTGGATGTCTTTCATGTGCCTCTCGTGGATTTTAATATCATATGTATTTCCTACCCAATACATTTTATCACAAACAACATCACAATCAGAGACGGCAAGTCGTCGCATAGCTTTCTTAAAATTTTCTCGTAGATAACGCAGACAGTGGCGATGTGCAGCCCAGGGGAAAATCTCACTACAACCACGTATCAAACTGGCATGTTTGTCGGATATAATACATAAATCAGGACGGGAATGTGTACTTACAATTAGATCATGCAGCATCTGCAAGAACCATGTCCATGATTCTATTGATTCGATTCAACCACTACAAATGCAAGTGGGTATAACCCACCATTTCCATCGACACCTACCGCAGCAAGCAATGTTCCTCTATATTTTCCTAATATGGAAAGTACCATCAAGACAAAGAATTGGACGACAATATTGCCATCCCATAATGCTAGGCCCAAAAGACCAGAAAATGCTCTTGAATCGCATCCCATGTGTTACTTGAATATTATAAACAGAACCAGGTACTGCTGAACGTATTGCTTCCATCATCCGGTATAACGAACTGTATGATTCTTCGTAACTGCCAAATACTGATCTTATTGCTTTTCTTCGTGCATCCCAAGCTTTCATATACGATACTTGAACATCAAATTTTGGGCTAATTCGGGTAATGATTTCTTTTGGTTTTAAATCTAATTGTTGTCTTAAGGTTCCTGTTATAAATTGGCAGATGAACTTCGAAGTACAATTTTGATGACTTGCAGACAATATCGGATTGGTGCATGTATGTCGCCCGGTTATGATTGAAATCTTCCATAACCATCCGAGGCGTTTACTCTTTGCTGCATGGAGACGCCAAAGACAAGGACGAGTTTGGTTATCGTGTTGGACGCATACAACTGTTAGACGTGTCTTATTGGAGGTTGATTTCTTGAACTCTACATTTTTAATTATTGACCACCCAGATAGAGCACATTGAAGTGTTTCCTTGCTACCAAATGTCATACCATCATACAAATGATCTGGAATGATGGCATCAAAGTTTTCTTGATGATTATTGATTGGAGCATCAATACCATCACATGCGTCCCACGCTTGTGTAGTATTTAATTTCTCTTTGAATTCATTATTTACCATCATATATATCATCAAGATTTTATACATTTTGAGCAATATGTTGTTGAATAATTGGATATGCACGCATTGTTACCTCCACATCCTCCATAGGCGGTGCTTCTGGCTCCACGCTCGAGTTTTCGCTTGAACCGCTATACATTGTCTCATAATCGGGTAGTACTACTTCGCTGATAGGATGTGTTGAATGTCCTTCAGCTGGAGCACTGCACTCCCCTATATTATGCACCATCAAAGGTGAGCCTAATGTAAATGTTGGTATGTTGAGGTCGAATGTCGGTCGTGAGCTCATGCTCAACTGACGTGAAGATGGAGGCTCGGTATCTATGGGTGTGGGCCTACAAGCAAATTTTGATCATGGATTTATAATTAGATTATAAATATGTGATGAGTTAGTGTAACATCACTAAATAATCAACATCGAATTTAACCTGGATATGTAGGTGGAGTGGCGAGGGTTATCGAATATTATGTTTGGTGGTGAATCAGGTCGGACCACTGGCGCGGGTAATTCTTCAAACTCAACATACAAGATTACGGTCCTTTGCCGTCCTTCTGTCAGTACGAAGGTACATACCTCATCTGTAATTCGAACTGCAGTGTGACCACCATTATTCCGCATCCGACATGCGAGATTCACCGTGTGCGTGGTGTAATCACGATGTAATGCTCTAAGGATCCTAACTTTAATGTCTTCCAGGGTAATAATATCATTAATTAATCTGCAGAGGTCTATTTCTTCCACCAATATATGTAGGTGTGAAATCTTCCGCGAGTTGTAGGTCCCCGTCAAAGAATAGTATGAGTCGTGACATAGTTTTTGATGATCAATGAAAAGATGCGTAAATCACCTAAAAATATATTTTTTATCAATGAAAATCTACTTATTCTGTATGTCATCTTATGAAAATATCTTATGTATCAACTATCTCTCCCTCATTTACTTTATCTCCCTCTCTTAATCTCTCTCAAACTCTCCACCTATTTAACTCTTTCTTCCTTATCTCTTATTATTTATAAATTTAATATTTAAGTTTAATATATTTTACAAATCGAAGTTATATTTTATATCAATTTCTTATACTAAATGATTCAATATGCTTTTAATTATTACTTAATCTTGTATTATCTAATAATTTCAATAATTTACTTTATATAATTATTAAATTAATATATTCATTAATTATTATTTTATTACTTAATTTATTAATATATATTTTAATAAGTTTTTCTCTCTAATTAAAATAGTTTCTGATGATCAATGAAAAAATAAGTCAAAATGGAATATCATATATTTGTTCTCTCTATTTTATTATTCTCCACAAAATTTGTTATATCTGATTTTTAACTTTAAATATTGATTATCTCAATTTTAAATTATTATTTAAGCCACTCATCAAAATTTTAATAATATCTTCGGATATTTATTCTTCAGATTTTAATATAAAATAAAATTAAGTTAAATATGATTTATAACTTCTTAAAATTTTTGTCCCTATAAATATAACTTATATCTAAGAAATATAACTAAATAACTATCTAGCTTATTGTGAAAAAAAGACTATGAAATCTAATTATCATTTAATAGCCAAATTAAGTGAAGTAAATATCATGATTTAGGGCATTTAATGCATATTAAGGACTTCATAAAATCATAAAAAGTTTATTTAATGGCCAAATTAAGTGAAGTAAATATATAATTATTTCTTAGTATAAAGGCTACCTAGAAAAAAACATATAAAATCTCTTTTTCTAAACATGCTTAATTAATATTTAATTTTCTAAATATAAAAAAATCAGTAATCACTCATATGGACTGAAAGTTTATTAAATTATAATTATAACAAAATGACTATCTAGATTATCTTTTTTTTTTTCTACATGTCCTTTGCACTGTCATAAATGCCAATGCTCATCAAAAGATAGTTTATTTGATTTAATCAAGTCGAAGACCCATTGATATATATCATGATATCCGTATCCATATATACATTTATAACATTTTTAAGACGAGTAATTTAAGATTAATTACGACAAAATAAATAATAAATATAATAAATTTCATTAATTTAAAATACATTTTCTATCTAATTAACGCAAACAATCTTTCTTGGATTGAAAATGGCATTGAGTGATGAGGGAGGAGCCCGAATGTTCAACTAAAAAAATAAACATCTCTACAAAATACATGCTTGGTTTCAATATTTTTGTTCTTATTAAGCTGAGTGATCAAAGGCAGAGTATTACTTAGTTATAAGTTATACCTACTTAATTCAATCATTCATTTAAATATTAATTTATCTATTTTACATTAAATTAAATATTAAATGATACATATATGATTTTAATTCTTATGACCAAATTTTAATATATGTATCAGTCCTTTATTATTTATTATGAATTTAATATATGACACAATTTCAATAATTTTATCTCAAATATGTAATATCTCCAACATTTTTTTTTAATTATGTTAAACATAATTTTTTTCTAAATGTTATATTTTCTATTATATTTTTAAAATTTTTAATATACTTATTTAAATAATTTTCATTTAATAATTACATATTAAATCATATCCCATTTATATTTTTAATATACTCTCTATTCCTCTCTTAATCTCTCTCCAAATCTCTGTATCTCTCTACCTCTATATTCTCTATCTCATATTATGAAAATTTTTAATCTATCACATATCTCTCCCTATCTTACTCTCTCGTTCTCTCCCTCTCTTATTCTCTGTCAACCTCTCTATCTATTTAATTTTTTCTTCCTCATCTCTTACTCTCTCTACCTCTCTACATCTATATTTATTTTTAAACCATATAATTTTTATTATCTTAAAAAATTATTTATTAAATTACATTACTATTTCAATCTTAATATTATATGAGATTAATCTTTTATTTTTAAACTAAACATATAAGTTTAATATTTAATATTAGTAATTATAAGAATATTATTTTTTCAAAAAAAAAAAAACTAGATAAGTATTTTACAAAATTTTGTATTTATCTTAAAATATTATTTATCTTAAATGCATATTTTTATATATTTAATTTTAAATGTAAGATACTATTTTAAAAAATATTCTTTTAGTTTTTAAAATATTAATAATTTTCTATTTAAATATATTCTACACTTATTTTATATAATTATTCTTTTAAATTTTAATGTTTCTATATTTAATGAAATTATTAATTACATAATTAAATTATTAATAACTATTAATTTCAGATTATGATTTAAAATTTTAATGTTTATGTTTAATATATAACTTTAATATTTAATATTATTAAATAATACTTTATTATTTATTTAGAAGTTTAATATTTAACTATGATATAAAAATTTAATGTTTAATAATTATATCTAATTCAACTTCTCACTCTTATTCTCTCTCTCTCTCTCTCTTCTCTGACTACGTACAAAAAAAATCATTTTCTCAATTATTTATTTACAAAAAAATTTAATTCATGGCTTGAGGGGGAAACATAATCATAAATTACACGATAATCATAACTTGAGGGGGAAAAATTTTTGTGATAAATATACTTGAGGGAAAAAAATTGCACGATAATCATAAACATACAAAAAATTTTCAATTCTAACATTATTATTTGCTTTAAAAAATTTTTCATGTCAAGATTTGAACAATATTACAATCATAAGCATAAAAATATTTCAATTCTAACATTATTATTTGCTTAAACAATACCGCCAAATTTTTCCATGACAATATTTGAACATCAAATTTTCAACAAAATTTCTAAAAAAACTTCAACAATATGCAGATACTTATACAAAATAATTCAACAATGTGCAGAAATTTTTGTAACTTGCATATTCAAAGATCTTAAAAAAAAAAACTTTATATACTAACCTTCTTTTACTCAACCGTTCCCTTAAAGTTAACTTCAAACAAACAAGCATTTTATTCTCCATTTCCGCTCTATTTATAGGCAAGATACAGCATTAAAAAAAAATTTTCCTTTGGCTGGTGCTTCACGGAGGAACTATTGATTCACGGGTCTTCATTGCCCGTGATCAATCTTGCCAGGTCCGGGCCCCAAAATAAGCCACGTCCGCATAAATCCGCTTCCTTTACGCCAGATTTTTTGCATGTGGGGGTCCGGCAATGAAGAAAACGTGAGCTTGCTTCGCATTTTCGGTAAAAACGCAAAGCCCCTTCACATTTTCTATAGAAAACGCGATCCTTCATCGCATTTTCTGAAGAAAACGAAATCTTGCTTTGCTTTTTCTTACAAAACGTGACGACCGTTCGCTTGTATGATCCCTTTTAAATTTTATTATTTTCATGCTCATGTTCCTAAAACATTTATTAACTGTGCTTCTTTTAAAAATTTTGCCGAGCATTAACAAAGTTATATTATGGATTTGTGCACACTAGAATAATTTTTTTTTTTTAATTTCATGCCCATGAATTTATTTTTGAATTCATTTATGAGAAATGTTATGCGGCCCAACGCATACCCATCAAAGTTTGTAATGAGTTAGCACTAAAAAATATAAGGGAGAGAAAAACATGACACTCTTATCTAAATTTCATAATTTTTTTAATCAGATAAGCTCTAGTAAAAAATATTTTGATCTTTGATTTGAATATTGTAGCATCACTATTTATATGTTGTTCATTGTCCATACAGAGAATTTAGCATAGCACATTTGAAATATCTGATTAGAGCTCGAATTGTTTTTTAGGGGGACATTTAGGCTAAATAAGATAAACTCACACGCATCACATACGTAATATTTTAACCCAATGCATCTTAATTAATAGTCAAAGCTTGCAACTAACAGATCAAGGTGAGCTGTGTAAGAGCTCGAATTTCACTCTATTCCCAATCTGAAAGGATGAATGAGTGGTGAATTTAGCTAACTTCGGCTTCGTTTGGGATGGCTTTTTTACTGCTTTCTTAAACAGAGTTTTAATACAAAAATAAAAAAAAAAATTTATACTAAAACTCCGTTTTAGAAAGCAATAAAAAAGCCGTCCCAAACAAAGCCTTCAATGTTGATCTTATATATATATATATATATATATATATATATATATATATATATATATATATATATATATATATATATATATATATATATATATATATATATATATGGTATAAAATAACTGCAATATATTTAAAATATTTGTATTTATTTAGATGAATATAAAATAAATGTAGGTTTTTATTTTTATTTGATTTGAAATAAAATTAATGTATTATAAAGTTCAATGATGGTGAAGATGGCAAATGGTGGTGGTGGGCGGCCCCGATAAGCTATTGATGGTAAGGCATGGCAGCTAATATCGAGTCAGAGCACAATTAGCTTGCGAAGTATTTAGAATTTGGTAAGAAATAAATTAGTTTTGAATACATCAAAATGAACTATAGAGCAAATTCAGATTTTAACAAATTTCATTTAGCATTTCTTTTACAAAACCAAATATCAAAATTCTAAAAACTTTCATTTAAAATAGTCCACTTACTTCTCACCAAATAAATAACCACTTAGCTTACTAGAACTGGATATGAGTTAAAGTTGTCTTATTGGTTGTAATTAACTAACGATGTTGATTCTGGGTGTAGTAGATGTGTTGTCACGAGTGATTGTGCGATATTAGAGAAATTCTTAAGAGTCAGTAATGAGCGATAGCTTTCAACAAGTAGATAGATTTTGTCAAATGAATGTGTGGAATTTGCATTGAGGTTTAACAAGCTACACAAGAGCTTGGAAGAAGGTCATAACCATTTTTTTACTCCTCTTGATAGGTTCAACTCTAACATTTTAAAAATATTTTTTTTATTATTTTAGTAATGGGTGTTTAACCCGTGCTTCTTTAAGTTAATATTTTATTAAGTTTGTTAGAAAGAAAGGATGAGTTTGAGAAAGAGAAGTGCTCATTGGATGTATTTTATAATCATATGGATGTGTTGACATCTATGCCACGTCAAAAAGAAAAAAAAAAAAGGCTTAGGAAACTTAACTCTGCCATGCCGCCCATACCCATATCCTACCCAAATCCCTGCTCTAGTCGCGTTTACAGTTCCCATACCCTACAGTCAGTGGCGAATCCAGCCCTTTTTTTTAGGGTGGGCAAACTCGATATATATACAAAAAAAAAAAATATAGATATATTTCACTAGCAAAATTCAAAGCAAAGCATTATATTTTATCATAATTTTTGAAATTAAAAAGAAAATTACAGACTTTGAATTCTACTTTGCATTTTCTGATATGTTGCATAATGACTTCATTCTGAATAGAATCAAATACTTCTTTTTCAATATATGATACTAAACAGTCATTAAGCCAGACATCACCCATTTTTCTATAAAGTCAATTCTTAATGATCTTCATTGCAGAAAATGCTCTCTCCACCGTAGTAGTAGCAACTGATAACGTCAGTGCCCAAACAATAAGTTTATAAACCAGGAGATACGCAACATTTCTTTTATCCTTTACAATCTATTTTGCTAGAGCAGGAATGCTAGTTAAAGATGTAAACTTCTCGCTAGTACGCATATCAATAATATAAGTAGATAACTGATGCTCAAGAGACACAAGATCAATCATATAGAAATTTGATGGATATAACTCTGCAAGACAAATTAATTTTTCCTTATCATAAGCAGAAAATATATTACTCGGATTTAAACATGTCACATAAAGAAGTAACTCGGTACTACTTTCTGAGAATAAGTTATTCAATTCCTAAAGTTGTATATAAATAATTGCATAGAATAAATATACTCGATAATGATGAAAGTTTATAATTTTTTCACATATTTGTACAGACCGTCCACGAGCCTTGAACTTAGAATCCATATTTGAAACTTCAATTTCAAAAACATTACAAAAATATGACACTTCTTCGAGTAAATGCACCCATCCATTTACTCTCATCATTTGCAATCGTTGCTTAGACACTTGTACTAATTTCATTGCATTTAAAATATCTTGATCGTTTCTTTATAATGCTTGTGATAATTCATTGGTAATCCCTAAAATGTCAATCATCAAATGTAGTGTCAAGATAAAGTCAAAAGATTCCATGACATTTATTAAAACATCAGCTTCAACTAATTGTTGATCATGTATACCCTCTTCCTTCATAATTTCTAGCACTTCGAGTACATAAGCATACATTTTTTATAAACTGATTAATGTTTGAAAATGCGAATTCCAACGGGTGTCCCCAGCATGATACAAATTAGTTTCTTGGTTCAAACCTCGACCACCATTTAACTCTTCATTGCTTAAATGAAAAACTATATATTTTATCATGCTGAATAGCTTTTAGTGTATAATTCGTCCTCTTGCATGAAACTTCAACAGTATTTACAATTCTTGAAGTCATCACAAATAAATGTTTTACTTACCAATAATTTTTTACAACAGCCACCAAACATAATTGGAGTTGTTGGGCAAAAAAATGAATATAGAATGCTTGAGGGTTATCTTTTAGAATGAGTGTTTTCAAACCATTGAACTCATCTCGTATATTAGATGCTCCATCATAACCTTGTTGATTCCATATAGGTTGTTAAACCTAAGCTATTATCCCAAGGCTAACCAAGAGGGGGGGAGGGGGGTGAATTGGTAATTTAAAAATTCTCTTGGATTTTTTAAATAGAAAAATAATTTTAAAACTTGTAGCAAGTTAATTTAAGTTTTTAAAATAAAACTTTTCAACCACAGTTAATAACTTGAAGGAAATAAAATGCGAAAATTAAAAGACAAATTTATAGTGGTTCAATCAAACAAGACCTACATCCATTCCCTAAAGACTCCCTCTTTAGGTATTACACTATTACCAAAGTGTCTCTCATTTTGTCCCCCACAATAAGGTGGAGAAGCCTTTACAATGTAATACCCTCAAGATGTTTAAAATATTGTAAGTGTTAACTTCCTCTAAAGGTTAACTTGTTTCATTAAATTCTATTGTTAATTTTGAGTACATTGATATATAAAAGTATATTAAAATATTAGTTTTGTATATAATAATAGAATGAATAAAATTATACTATTCATATATTATTTACTCCTAAGTAATTCACTATGTTATTGCTTAATAGACAATAATTATGTTAGTAATTACTATACGATTTTCCACTATAGCATTCCACTTAGTTCCCTTTCAATGCTACGGCTGGCATTAGGAGAATATGCTAGTGGAGGTATTTATAATATTATAACATATATATAAAGCACTATGGTCTGAAGTAGCTCCATTATCCCATTTCTTCCCTCCTTCCAGTAACAAAATTCTCTGGAGTCTGAAGCAACTTCCTACGAGCACATCACTTATTGGGAGGCATTAGAAAGTCATGTGGGATGCTGCTTGTAGGGAAAAAGGTAGGAGGGCTTCTACTTATTGGGGAAAAGTTAAGAAATCAGTAAGGTAAGAAGAGGGGAAGATTTGGGAGAGGGAAAGAAGATGATTTATGTTGTTCTTTGTTGCAAATAATAGTTGTGATACTGCTATTTGCTGGAAATGACAGCTGCAAATAGTATATTTGCATTTCTTAATTCAGGAAGCTAAAGTGGGGTACTGAAATCAGGTGAGGTTGCAGTAGAATTGTTGAAATCAACTAGAGTTATTGAAAGCTGAAATCAATAAGAAAAGGGAAAAGCTAGGAGCAGTTACTAAAAATAGCCACTAAAAATAGTAAGAAGACAAATTTAATTGGTTATGCTTGAATTCAGTTTCAGTTATGAGAGAGAGAGAGCTAAGGAGGGAGTGGGGTTAATGAGGAGAAGTTTGGTAGAGGTGGTGTGCAAGAGGAAAAGGAAGCCGACTCTAGGAAAACCAATTCCTAACGAGGTGAGGTACCCAATAATACATAGAAATAATAAAAAGTTTATATAATTGCAAAATTATATTTATCTTATTTATAATAGCATTTCTTTTCCCATGATGGCATGTATTTCAATAGTTCAATTGCTTTATATGTGAATTGCTTGTAGTTGATTCTAACTTATATAATTATTGTAAATGGTTATAAAAAAGTACATGAAATGAAGGAGAATATAAGTGCTTTTAAGTCATATATTGGGGGATAAGCCTGCATCAATAAGGAAGAAATACCTGATGAGGTAAGCTTATACTCTCTCATTTTAAAAGTTGAGAATTTTGACCCAACCTTAAATGAGAGAGCAATTTTAATTCTAAAAGTTTGGAATTTAGACCCAACCTTGAATTGAAAGACTAAAAAGGATGCACAAACTTATAGACATCATATGACTTGTTTGAAGCTGTTAATTAGATAGCAAAAAGGGAAAGAATTGCTACACATTTCTTACTATCAATATAGAATTTTAATATATTCTACATATGTTATGAATTTCTAAATTGTTAAACAATATTATTATTATTTATTTTATATTGTTGGTGTATTTCATTGAGCCCTAGCTCATTAGCAATGGTTATACTGGAAGTAAGGGAAAGGAGCCTGTAGGGCACTAGGCGAGAAAGAGGTGACCTTCTATTTTTGGTGTAAATATGTTTTGGTGTACAAAGAGATCTTAGAGGAGATCTAAAGAATAGATATATAAACCTTTTGATATGTAAGTAAAGTTCAAAAGTTTTAGTAGAGCTCTGTATTTATTTTAATTATATTGATGTACAGTAAGGTATATTACATGCTTTATATTATTTAGTATGGAATTTGATATGTTGAAATCATTCTCTATTATACTCTCATTTGCATGTTAGAGGGTGATCCAAATTGGGGTATGACATATAAAATATCTCTTCTACCAATCCCTAGTGTAGCAGAGAACTGTTGTCCTTTCACACCCTCCAAGTGTCGACAGAGAACTGTCGTCTGTTCATATTCTCCAAGTGTCGGCAGAGAATTATCGTATGTTCAGACTCTCCAAGTGTTGGCAGATAACCGTAGTCTGTTTACACTCTTCAAGTGTTAGCAGAGAACCGTCGTCTGTTCACACTCTCCATGTGTCGGCTAAGAACCATCGTCATTTCACACTCTCCAAGTGTCGGCAGAAAACCATCATCCTTTCACACCCTCCAAGTGTTTGTAGAGAACCATCGTCTGTTCACACTCTCCAAGTGTCGGTAGAGAACCATCATTTGTTCACACTCTCCAAGTGTCGATAGAGAATCATCGTCTATTCATACTCTCCAATTGTCAGAAGAGAACTATCATCCTTTCACACTCTCCAAATGTCGGTAGAGAATCATAGTCCTTTCATACTCTCCAAGTATCGGGAGAGAATTGTCGTTTTTTCACACCTTCTAAGTGTCAACTGAGTATTGGACCTTCTTCAAAAGATCTTCTAACGAGCAACTAGAAAGAAAAAAAGAAGAGTAATCATCAAAAATACAAAGAGATCCTTACCTTTGAGTAACCTTGTTAACTCTTCACACTCCACTTGCAATAAATCTCTCTCAAACGCTCTCCCTTACTCTCTCTTTTAGTTGCTCTTGAGAAATCATGATGACAAGAGTATTTCACGTCTGTTTTAGTGAACCTTTTATATCAAAGACACGAAAAATCATTTAGAAAATTAAAATTTCTAATTTTAGTGTACACGATCGTATAGTATGATCGTATGTTTGTACGTACGAATAATTCAAAAACTATTGCTTATGAACCTGTTGTGAATAGGTACGAAATGATTTCATATACGATAATCATTCAGTACAAACCAAGTTCATCCGGGATGAATAGTTAGAAAATTTTTCACCTTCATCGGGATGAAGAGGGACCCTAAAATTTCGAACCCTAGATGGCGTATGTACGATGATGACTTCGTACTATACAATCAGTTATGAAAATTTTCAAGTTCGTCAGGATGAAAAGGGACCCGTCCAATTCATACCCTGGATAGCGTACGTACGATGACGACATCGTATAATACGAATCATTCAGAAAATTTTCAAATTCGTCTGTGCAAAAAAGGGCCCATCCAATTCTTACCCTTAACGGCATACATATGATGACGACATTGTATGGTATGAACCATTCAGAAAATTTTTCAAGTTCGTCTGGATGAAAAGAGACCTGTCCAATTCGTACCCTTGACGACATACGTACGATGACGATATCGTACAGTACGAACCATTCAAAAAATTTTTAAGTTCGTCTGGATGAAAAGGGGCCCATCCAATTCATACCCTAGATGGCATATGTACGATTGTGAGATCGTACAGTACAATCCTTACATAAAAAATTTTCTACTTCCTGTTCGTTTGACTACTCAAAGGGGAAAGTAACTTAACATATCGTCCTGTATGAAGAGTCTTCGTACAGTACGATTAGTTTAAAAATTATAGATTTTAAACTCTCCCCCAATGTGTGTGTGTATACAGTTACTCAATTACAATCACACTCTCTCAGACTCAATTAAAATAAAAAATATAGACTTCAATTACAATAAATTCTAAATTAATCTGATTTGAAGTCTTCAACAATCTAGAGCATAATTTTTTTGAAATATTAGTACACACAAATAATAAAATAATGCATCCAAAATATGTTAGGAGAAATAATACTCAATGAAATATTATTTGGAATCATAAAAAATATACATGTTGCAAGAATATCAATAATTAAGAACTAAGTTACAACTATCACAAACAAACCTTTTCTCTGTATTCTATGTAAACTTAATGAATGTTTTGCAAGAAGTGATTCAACTGCTACCTTGAGTGTTATTGCATTTATTGAAGTAACATGACTAACACCTATGAACCTCTCAATTACTTAGCCTAACTTATCTACGTATCTCATTGTAATAGGTAACTATTCTTTTGTAGACACATCGCGAGATTCATTAACTAGAATGGTGAAGTATGAATCACCAATATCATTCATGATTACAGCCAAGGTCTCAGCAAAAATTGAAGCACAAATCTCATTTTTAACTTTTGGTGCAATCAATTTTAACTTAGTATTCATTTTTTCAAATGTAACATTTCTAACTTCTTCATTATGATTTGCAAGAAATTGAATTAGTTCTACATAATTCCCTTGATTATCAGAGCTAGATGATTCATCATGCCCATGAAATGATAGCCCTTATCTAATAAGAAATCGAACACAATCAATAACTGCAGTTAGCATAGTGTGATATTCTTTTTTTTGCTTCTCTTCCTTGCTCGACCATAAAGTGGGAATATTATGCTCTTGAAGCTTCGTTAAAGCCTCACATTTATGTCTTGCCTTGTTGTGTGCACTGTTATTGTCACGACCCAACCCGACCGAGACGGATCCCGCTCGCATCGGGTCATGGCCAAACTCAAACTGACTGAACTGATTCCAGACTCTGATTTCGGAATTTGTTTCATAACTTTCTTCCAAATATTTATACACAGAAACATACAAACAGCGCTACTATAAACATCAAAATACAACGGAACCGATCATCTATATTTTTCTTCCTCAAAAGAATCATATACAAATACAGCTCATGGATTTTAGACAGAAAGAAAAAACAAAATAGAAAAGCCATGACTGTACAAAAGATCAAAAGTACAAAATACCTATAACAAATCAGACTCTGAACTCCTACTCCAAGACTTCCTTCCCTTTCCCAGAATCTGAAAACCACACAGAAAATAAGGATGAGCTACAACAGCTCAGCAAGACATCAAACCTCCAATCAGAATCCTCAGAATCCACATCAAACACATCAGACAAAATCCGTACAGAAATCAGATCAACAGAATCGTCTTTCGAATCAGAACAGAAATCATAGAAATCATAATTCCAGAAATTGAATCAGAACAGAATCATACAGATCAGATCAAATCAGAACATAATAGAATCATAACTCATATCAAAATCATACAGAAATCAAAAATCATATCACTTCAGAACATATCAAAAGTCAGAACAGATTCCCTGACCCTGACAGAATCTCAACGGATTCTGGCCCCTTATACCTCCCTTCCCAGACACTGACAGAATCTCTCGGATTCTGGCCCCTTATGCCTCCCTTTGTGCTCATGGCACCAGAACAGATGTGCTTATAGCACCAGAACAGAATTTATCATCAGATCCGGAACAGAACTTGTTTTCAGATTTTAGAGCTCATTTCAGATTTTCCCTGACACAGACAGGATCTCACAGGATCCTGACCCCTTATAACTCCCTTTTCATAGCACACAATCATATCATGTCATTTCAAAACAAATCCGGATAATTTCAGAAATCGTACGAAAATCAAGCGGCATAACGGCAGTATACGGAATTTACACAAAATTCACAGATTCAAAAATTTACCAAATTACCACAAAACATTCAAAACAATATTATAAGACTTTTATTCTACTGCCCAAATAATTTTAGACTTCATCAAAAATTACAGTCAAAATAGAACACCGCCGAATCAAAACTATCCGGTCAAAATTCTCCAGAAAATAATCAAAATGTGCACACTCGGCACCTCAGAAACATACCAAAAGTTACGAGTAAAAACTGAACCAATCGAAAAATACGGACGAAATTCTCTAACGAAAATGAAATCCGGACAGAAAAATCGTTCAAACTTCACCGTTCTGAAAATTGAGAAAGGCGGAATGTGTCTTACCTTGCGTACACCAATTTCTTGAACTACTGCAACGGACGAAAACGGACGGGAGTCTCCCAAAAATCACTTTTCCTTCTTTTTTTATTTTTCTCTCTCCTGGGCTTTTCTCTCTCTTCAAAATATCTCATTTCTATATATATCCAGACTGATCGCCCCGGACGATCGCAACTTTGTCCCGGGATGAAGTGGCTCTGGACGAATTTCGTCCAGACGAAATTAATTATTGTCCCTGGATGACTGGGCTCTGTAAAATTTTCATCCAGACGATCCGACTTTCGTCCAGATGAACCATGCAGCCAAACATGTTTTCCTGCACAACCTGTACCGATCGTCCCGGACGATCCGACTTCGTCCGGACGAACCTGGGAGCAAAATGGCCTTTACAGTTATGATCTCCGACATGACTCAAAAGCTTCTCTTTTCTCTTATAGTTCTTAAATCCCTCACCAATAAATACATATCCACTGCCTTGGAAAGTACTAACTTTCTCTTGAGGCTTAAATAAGTAACAATATAGACAAAATACAGCATTTTTTTATACACTGTATTATATCCAATCAGAAAATTCTTCAAACCATTTTGAGTTGAACCTATGTGCAATATTTCTTATGATTGTTTGAGGGAAATAATGATTTTTGGTTGATGCATCCCTTTCAACATATAAGCTCTACAAACTTTATCACGTCAATTCACATCATAACTCCATATTGATGGTCGAAGGCTAGGGTCAGATGGAAGATTGTTAATATCAATTTCGAAACATTCTTTTCGCTTCAAAAATCTTTCCATTTCTCAAAAGCCTCATAACATAATTAATCATCAATAACTAAAGATATATGATAACAGTCATTATCAAATTCCATTTGAGTCAACTAGCTGATAAAAAATTCAACACCATACACCTTTATAAAATAAAAAATTCATGTAAACTGAAAACTATAAAAAGTGATTCTTTCTTTGTAATAAATTGGAACTGCTAAACAAATTTATAGCCTGGGTAATAACTAAAAATTATAGATGAAATTAACTCTTCCATTGATTCTTAAGCTACTTAGAAATTTATCAACAATTTATGAATTTGTAAACCTTATGAAGAGCAAAGATCTTAGAATCATACAAAATCATTAACGATCAAAATAAAAAGGAATGAGATCATTACCAAACATTTATTGAACTGATAAACATATAAGAACTACATATAAATTTACAATAAGATGTCCCGAACACGGAGAAATGAAGAGGCCCAATATAAAATGAAATCAAGTTTAGCTTAATGTTCCTCACTATACTACTGCACCAATTGCAAACAAATCGCCATTCCAAATATAGAGATAATGAATATAAATAGAGCTAAATTTGGGAATGCTCCCTATGGACCTCCGAAAGAACACCGTGCAAACGGGTCAATTAGAAGGGACATATTGGATCGTGCATATGACTAGCCATTGAGGATAGAGGCTGTCGCCAACACACCCCGATGGGTAGTAATATACACGACCTAATCACGGGTTTCCCCCACCCGATACAATAGTTTGAATGGGGTTTAGTAGATGTGGGACCGAGTTTCCCATGGGCGTAAGCCCCCGCGGTTAATTACATCCCAAGCCGGAACCCGAGAAAACTCTCGATTAAGGATTATATATTACCCTCTCCTAAAGTGGGATTGACACAGGGGTGTAGACTAGGAAGTCCTATCCAAAAGGAAGAAAGGTCCGAAGGGCTGAATCAACATGCATGGTTCATACAAACATTCAGAGGCTTTAGGGTACTAGAGAGAAATTGGAAAAGAAAATCAAGCACTCAATCACATGCGTGAGAGAAAAGATGGAGGTGGCGTCATCCTGTGATGTAGATAAGTAGGGTTTATAGTCCCTGAAAGGAAGGGACCTTCCTACTATTTAAGGCATCCTACGAGATCGAATGTAGTAGCATCGAATCCTATATTTAGGTTGGGCTTAGTGTTCTACACAACATTAAGACCCGTGTCCTAGCTAATGCAGTGCAAAACCTGGACTTATCCCGGCCTGGATTGGGGGAGCCAGCTAACCACCTAATCGCTTCAAAACTATGCTATCAAGTCAATTATGAAAGATGGGTGAGAAGTACAGTTCTTTGGAAATAAGACAAACATCTAGAGAATTTCCTAAGTGGTCCTAGACTTATGTGGGTCAGATGCTCCTAGCTAATGCAATTAAATTTTATTTAGTTGGTTACTAATGCAATGCATACTAGTTGAAATGTCAGCTCATGAATGTTATAGAATTTTAAAAACAGGCTTATAGAAATTTTTTTTTTTTGAAAAGATTGGGTCTCCCTAAGTCCGGCACTTCATCCTCATAGGCTAGATTATCCGGACTCTACCCGCAGGCAGGGATATGTCTTATAACAAGGAAAGAAGAATGCGATAATATGCATGCGTCCCTGGACGATTCCGGCAGTTTCTTAGATTCGTTAAGTTTCTATGTTATTTAAGACTTAAAATTTTAAAGATTAGTTATGAGTAGAAAAATTTTGTAATCCTTAAAAGAGCCTAAAAAAAATCCAGGTGAAAGCAAACACGGCATGCAAGAAAAAAACCTAGAAAAAGCAGGTAATTCTACTACGCAATCAGGTAAACACATCAATATAAATCTAGAATAATCAACTAAATCGTCATAGGTAAACTGCCCTTATTACAACTCAGATATGCAGAAAGTAAAGTGGCCGGGGAACACTACCAACAACCTGGATTTCTAAGCCTATGACAGACGCTAACAACTTTGAGTGAGATATTGGGTCTTCAATCTTTAGCATTCTGGATGTCTTCTCCTTGGACTCTTTAGATCTCTCCTCCTTGGACTCCTTGGATCTCACCTCCTTGGACTCCTTGGATCTCTTCTCATTGGACTCCTTGGATCCGTCGTGGCTTGAATATCCAAATAAAGAGACAATTCCCCCCAGCATGGGGGTATTGCCTTTTCTCTTTGGATATCTAAAGCCATCCAACTCGGTCTTTCAAATGGAAGAAGACTCTCCCCTTTAGGGATGCCTTCTTCTTTTGGAATCCGAGTTGGATAAGAATATCCCAACTCACAGTTGTTTTCACAACTCTTAACAATTATTATAAATTATTACATTAAATAGAAAGCAGAAAATCTAAAGTCCCTACAAGGTTATCCTAATAAAATATCCCAAGCAGTTTATATGAAAGTAAAAGACTCAACCCATTGAAGCTGTGCCAAGCCATGCTCTTCTTATGAGGGTAACAATCCACCTGTAGCAGTTATAATTATTTTTAGCCCTCATTTATTTAGGGGGGCTGAGCAAGCACCTGCATAAGACAATGTTAGAAATTATAACGGTGCCCCCCTTTTATTAGCTTGAGCATGTCCACCTGCACGGAAGAATAGTATATATATATATATATATATATATATATATATATATATATATATATATATATATATATATATATATATATATATATATATATATATATATATATATATATATATATGATGCTCCTAACCTAGGGGTAAATCTAGCGCTCATCACATCATCCATAAAGTGCAGAAAAAGTAAGCAAACACACCAATCATTTTCAAACATCATGCAATGAAAACCACTGAAAGCTCCGGCACACAGCAGAAAATAAAACCCAACGGCCCAGCCTAGATCTAGAAGTGGTGCTCTAGCAAACAATTCTATGTGTGTGTAAGGCTTGTGTTGTTTGGATAGGTCCTAAGCATGGTAGTTTGTTAAAATTGCTTAAAGTTCGGGTTTGTTGAAGGCTAGGAAAGAAAACTTTAATTGAAGTTCAAAAATTAATGGATTAGGGTCCATTTTAGTTAATTTAGTTTGTTGATCACTTTTAAAAGCTTAGGGTATTCATATTTGAAATTAAAATTGCATTAGCCAATTTTGTAAAGTCCCGGGTCCTCCTAGGTACTAGGCCGAGGGTCCAAAAAGTCACTATGGAAAATAGGCCAGATTTGGGATTCCTAACACCTTAGGAAAATACTACACCTTAAGAGGAGTAATTATACAGGTAGTACGCTAAAATAAGAGTTCTCTACATAAAATTATGAATTTTCTAAGTTTCAGGCCCTAAATGAACTATAGTTGACCAAAAAGTTGACTTTCTAATCTAGGCCATTTTCTGGAAATCTAAGATTTTTAATAAATACTAGGCCTTAATTGGAGTCTAATGCAGGTGAATTTGCCTAATTTGGAATTTTCTACAATTAGTTATGAATTTTCTAAATCCAGGACATTTATGAAATTTTCTAAATTATCCATTAAAGGGCTCATTTTATTGTTTTGCTCCAAATCAGCTCCAAACTAATTGGAATCACTCCCAAAGGTCAAGGATGACCTGAGAAAGTTATCCCAAATGTTTGAGGAACATTTGGGATTTTTAATAATTTTTAATGATTTATTAGGGGCAAAATGGTAATTTTCACCTAAGGTCCCATTAAGGGTCAACCTAGAGTTAAAATGATGAACCCTATTTATCTAAGGTCAAGGGTCCGATTATGAACAATTCAAGGTATTATGGGTAATTTTTTGACCTAAAATGTATTTATTGTAATTTTTGGAAGGTCTCGGGGCCTTATTCAGCAGGTTAATTAGGGTTAGTTAACTAAGGGGTCTAACATGCCCTAAAAATTCCTATAAATTATGGGAGGTTTATGATGTCACTAAGTTTAATCTTTGAGGTTTTCATGTCAATCCGGGGTCTATCCTAACCCCTAGAAAATTTCTAAGTTCGCTAGACGGGTCCTTAATTTTTATCCTTAGGTTGTCGCTACGTTATAAAAGTTTAAATTAAAGTTCACACTAACCCTCAAGGTAATACATGAAAAACATATAAAAGAAGTAAACACATTATATCCTTAGATCTAGGAGAGCCTAAACTAAGTGCTCGTGGTGCAACCTACACATGCGATCTACCATAAACAAAAAAGTAAAGAAGACTAATGAGGGGATTAGTGAATGATTGAAACTCAACTATCCACTAATCCACTCCCCCATGATTGCTCTTCATGCACATGACCCATGTTTAAAATTCCATGCTTAGCGAGTCTCCCAAAATTAGGTTAATTTAATCATATAGGTAATTTTAAATTAAAATAATTTAAAAATATATATATATTAAAAGAAAATTAATAAAGTTTTATAAAATAAACATAATTCAAAATAGTTCCATTCATAGGTATTTGGGAGACCCACTGACCACCCGATCGAGGTTTCAAAAATAGTTTTTAATTTTAAAATAATTAGGCTAATTAATTATTTAAATAAGGTTAAAATAGTCACATAGGGATGAGTGACAGAAATCTATCAGAAAAGTGAAAATCAATGATAGAAAATAATTTTAAAATATAAAACTCATTTTTCTGAAAAGTTCAAGGGGTTGCACGCAAAAATCCGATTTAAAACAACGGAGTTATGAATTTTGCAAGTTTAAAATGCAATAAAAGCTAATTAAAAAAAATTAAAAATAATAATATTTTTTTTTTTATGAAAAATAATTATAAAGTAAAATTAATCCAAAAAAAAAAAGATCAAAGTCTCTGAAATTTCACAAATAATTTAAAATATGAGGATAGCAATATCTTATATAATAATAATAATAATAAGATAATAATTAACAATAAAATAATAGGAAAAATAGAGTGCAGTTTTATTGTTTTCAAAATATCTTAAAATAGACTCAATACATTGAAATGAAAATAATCTCAAATCGTGCAGAACTCAAATACGAACAAAACAAGGTATTGTACGTAAAAAACGGAGCTAAAACAGAAACGTTATGATTTTTGCAAGTATGGTTCATTAAAATAAGTTTAAAATAATTTAAAAGTAATAAATAATCATTAAATAAGGATTAAAAATAAAGTTTATAATCTCTAAAATTTAATATTTATCTAATGCAATAATAATAATCATAATGATAAAGGCTAATTTCAAAAATAAATTAATATTAATACTAATATAAAACTAATTTTCAAAATAAGTTAAGATTAACATTAATCTAATAATAATAATAAAAAAAAAATAAAAAAAGTATAACACAACAAAAACTAAAACAGCAATAAAATAATTAAAGAACATATATATATATATATATATATATATATATATATATATATATATATATATATATATATATATATATATATATATATATATATATTATAAATAATAAAAATACTAATATAATAATAATTTATTATTAAAATACAATTTAAATATATAATAATAAAAGTATATTTTTACTGTTTTTTGAAATAACATAAAATATACACTATATTTTAAAGTAATTTTAATTTTAAATTAAAGGAAATTCAATTCCGAACAATTCGATATATTGTGTGCAAAAAAAAGACGATAAATGAATTTTCTACAATTATTTGAGTGAAAATAGGTTTAAAATCAATTAAAATAAATATAAAAGCCCAAAATAACCTCGGATCGACACTTAGCGCTGCAGGATTGGCGGGTCAAACCGCGACTAATCATTGCCGGCGAAGCAATGATTGCGCCGCCAGGCAATGATTGCCGCAATCATGCGGCAATCAAGCCGCAGCCACTTGTCCACGTAAGCGGACTACGCGGACCGTCCGATCGCTCGCCGTCTGGAATGGACGGCCGAGATCGCGCCACGCGGCACGCCTAACCGCTGAACCTGATCCCGCGGTCAATCCAGGTTGCGGATTGACCCGATCGTGGCCGCCGATCGAGAGATCAACGAAAATTCGTCAGATTTCTCCTGGGCGCATGCATGCATAAACCGAGACCTAAGGGGGTTTTCGCTTCGTTCTCACTCGATACTCAACGAAAATTCACAAAATTTTAAACACAAGACCTATACATGAATAGAAATCTTGGGGGAAAATCCGTTTGAAAAATAATCAGCTTTTCGAAAAGCTATGTGACTTATTCTGAGGGTTTTTTGAGAGATATAACCGTCAGATTTTCTCGTTCTTAGGCTCGTTGGACTCGTGGAAGATGCAGGAGTATTTCTTCTCTTGACCTCGAGCTCCGAATCTCGCTCGATCGAATAGAAATCAACCTGGAAGGGACGTGGGGCTCGGTCTCATCGGGATCTCGCCGCCGGCAACTTGAGGAGGTCGGAGTTGTGTTGGAAAACGTGGAGGAAGGTCGCAGAAGTGCTCTCACCAAATATCAGGGCCTGAGGTGGTCTCAAGATCAAGCAAGAGCAAAAAGTCTATAAAACGACCTAAGATTTTCTATTTAAACAACCCAAACCTATTATGGATGGCTTAGATCAAATCTAGCTCTAATTGGGAGGGAAATTAAGTTGATTTGAACGAGATTTCAGTTTCAAAACGTCAATGGGCTCTTAAATGCATTAAAGGGCTTTTAATTTTAATTAAATAGGCTATTATAACCTATTTAAGACTTGATTTGACCAAGTCAAAGTCAAGAGAGTCAAAAGGGGATGAGATTTGAGCCATGGATGGGTTTAAATGCATTAGAAATTGATTTGGGCTCAAAAAGGCCTAATAGGTCAACCTAGGTTGACTTGGTCAACCAGGTTGACCCTGGGCCCGGGTCTGGGCAAAATAAAGGTCAACACTCCCCAACCCAATTCATTAAGAAATGACTGAATTAAAACCTAACATAAAATAAATTCACCAATAAGAAAAGATTTAAAAATTGTGTTCCATTCTAATCAAATCCACCCAAAAGAGGGCAAGTTTCCATGGAATAGTCTTCATATACATCTAAACAAAGGTTTTCCTATACATATTTTGATATTCATTCATTTAGTACCATAAATTTTGGAAGATTGGATGGGGAATGTGGTGAATTACCTTGGCGTCATTGATTAATAGAAAGAGCAGTAGAGGATCGGAGATTGATATACAAACACTGAACAGCGAACTGACAAACTACGAAGAGCACAAAGAGCGGAGCAAAGTGAGATATGCTTCAACCATTCAAATCGACTTGTGGAGACGAAGCCTACGGTCTACCGGTCTGCGAAGTGTGAACCGAAGAAGAGGATACGAAGCCTACGGAGACGAAGCCTGTGGAGACGTCAAGAAAATCGAAGACAAAGCCTACAGAGACGAATGCCTGCGAAGCGAAGACGAATGTTGCGAGATTTTGCAAAATAGAGAGCGGCTTGAATAGGCGAACCGTGGGCAGGATTAATAAGATTAGGGCAAATTTGTTTTTAGAGGGGGAGGGCAAAATATCAAAATTATCCCTCATCATATATATATATATGATGGTGGGCATTTGCCTGCCCTAACTATGCCGTGGGTCCGCCCATCCCTGCAATCGATGCAGTTCAGAGCTGACCCCATGCAATTTCACATCGATCTTGCTACAATTCACATCAATAAGTGGAGAAGGAATGAGAGCCTCTAATTTCCCCACATTCTACATGCGAAACTCACTACAACCCGACATCCTTCGTCACTTCCTTGCCTTGAATTCCCTCAACCCTTCAGACTTTAAAGCCGAATCCAATCACAAGCAAATCCATGCAGAACTCCCAGTCGTGTGACCTCCTTCCTCTACCTTGTCGAAGCTAACCGAACTCCTCAAGCTACCAAACTTACAATACCCTCAAACCCATGTTGCTACTATATGCCAAATAACACATACTTTCTACATATCTGATTGACGACTAGCCTTATTCGAAAGTTCTCTCTTGTTATCGTGAGGGGTAATTAATTATAGGGGCTTGCTCATATAGGAAACAATAACTTAGATCATGCAGTCCTCACAAAATGAGGGAGAAATCTCTGGGTAGTGCCTTATCTACAAACTCATTTTCCTTCCCAAAATTTACCTCGAAACTTAATCCGTTAAAACTCCACCGAGAAAGTAGCGGGGGAGGCTGGGTCGAAATTTTCGGAGCCTACAAATTTATTACGACTCGCTGGGGTTTGATTTCTATTTTCATCTTTGGCTAGTCGTTTAAATACTATAGTAGCAGCTAAAATTAATAATGATAATAATGAGCTCTATATGGTGAACATCATGATGTGACGTTTGGCCCCTATATCCAAAAAGCTGTTATTGAAAGGTTCTGATAGAGGTAAAAGAAACTATCTATTATGATAGTAGAGCAAAAAAAGAAAAAAAGAATCAAAATATGTACGGTGAGCATCGGGGTCCCGACATAAGGGAAAATCAAATATAGAGACTAAAATCTCTAGAAAAATATATTCAAAGGAATGGTGTGACATCTAGTGTGTACCCCTAGAGATCTGTCATTACAAAAATTGGTCAAAAGTGGGTCCCATAGATGACCCCTGCAGATAATGTTCTCAATGGTCGATACATTATAAAATTCTCCAAGAAATCCCATCGCTTTTCAGTTGTATCCTCTCAGACTGAAGAATATCATCTCACGATCTTCAGTAGTGTCGCTCTACTATAGGAGAAAGTAGAAAAAAATAAAAGAAATTCTCTATGAATTTATATACTATTTTGCCTGGACATATGCTGAGATGCCTGACTTATCCCCTGATGTAATAATTCACAATTGAAATGTCAGTAATAAAAATCTCTGCTTCCACAATTGAAGCCGATTGGATATGTGTATGAAAGTATTAGCATTAACAAAGTTATATTATGCATTATTTGCGCAAGCTAGAATATTTTTTTTCTTCATGCCCATGAATTTATTTTTGAATTAATTCATGAGAAATGTTATGCAACCCAAACGAAACGCATACTCATCAATGTTTGCTAATGAGTTAGCACTAAAAAAAGAGAGGTGAAAACATGAGGAATTAAAAAAAAAAAAGTTAAATGTGTAATTAAGCAAAAAAATGTGATTAATAAATAATTCATGGGGTTTTCAACCCTTGTAATTCACTTAAGTTTAGTGGAATCTTTTAACCTGGGCGAGGCCCCGTGTTTTTTCCCTCTTTGGGCTTTCCACGTAAAAAAGAACAGGTGTTTTACTTCTCTTTTTTTGCATGCGTGCTGGATCTTCGTACAATGCTAAAGCATTAGACTGTATATTCCTCTATCGCCGTGAATATTCTTGGATGCGACAATATATATATATATATATATATATATATATATATATATATATATATATATATATATATATATATATATATATATATATATATATATATATATATATATATATATATATATATATATATATATATTGGAAATTAGAATATGATATAAAATTACTGCAATATATTTAAAATATTTGAATTTATGTATATGAATGTAAAATAAATGTAGGTATTTATTTTTATTTGATTTGAAGTAAAATTAATGCAATATAAAGATCAATAAAGCTGAAGGTGGCAAATGGTGGTGGTGGGTGGCCGGTGGGCTTTTGGTGGTAGGAGTGGCGGCCAATATCGAGTGAGTGCACAGTTAGCTAGCAAAGTATTTAGAATTCGGTAAAAAATAAATGAGTTTTAAATACATCAAAATGAACTATAGAGCAAATTTAGATTTTATCAAAATTTTATTTAGCATTTTTTTTTCAAAACTAAATATCAAAATTCCAAAAGCTTGCATTTAAAATAGTCAACTCACTTCTCATCAAATAAAATAACCTCTTATCTTATTAGAACTGAAATATGAGTAAATATTGTCTTATTGGTTGCAATTTACTAACGATATTGTTGAGTTTGGGTGCAGTAGTTGTGTTGCAGGAGTGATTGTGCACTATTAGAGGAATCTTTAAGAGACAGTAATGAGCGATACCTTTCAACAAGTATATAGATTTTGTTAAATGAATGTGTAGAATTTGCATTGAGGCATAACAAGCTACACAAGAGCTTGGAAGGAGGTCATAACCATTTTTTTACTCCTCTTGATAGGTTCAACTCTAACACTTCAAAAATATTTTTTATTATTTTAGTAAGGGGTGTTTAACAAGTGTTTCTTTAGTTTAATATTTTATTTATTTATTTATTTTTTTTTTTTTGAAGGAAAGGATAAGTTTGAGAAAGCTAGAGAAGTGCTCATTGGATGTATTTTATAATCATATGGATGATGGAAATCAATTAAATGGCAATGTGGTTTCCACATTAGTTGTATCGCTCTCTCTCCTCAAGAAGTTTAGGGGCCGACATTACCCATGCCATTCTCTTTCTTTTTTATCTTAATCTAAATCCTAATCCTTTGCAGTGGGTCTTCCTATTTTTCTTTTTCTCCTATCATTCAAGGTATGATGGAACAAAAGTTGACTTCTTCTCTTCATTTGTGGAGGGGAGGCTGCATTAATTTCCATGCCCTTTAGATAGACTCTAGAAGATATGCACTTATAGAATATGCTTAAAATATACTCTTATATGTGGGGTAAAATTATAAAGCATATTATTCTATAGACTTTATATCTTGCCCAACAACTTCGTAAAATGTCATGATGGTAAAACCTTTTAGGTACGATGTAATAAGGTTATCAATGTTCATCTATCGAATATCTACTACATGATCAAAGAGCTGCAACTCATCTCTCTCATTTAACATATATTTTCTTAGTTCTCTATATTAGTGCCCTCTTTAGTTGCCTCATCTTTCTCATTAAAGGCAATTGTGGATGTAACTATTTTTTTTCCATGTATTGACTCTTCTTGCAAGATAAGGAAGAAGAAGAGCAATGGCAAGAATAATCTTAAAATGAAATCTAATGGTAAATATTTATAAGTATTCCAATAATGCTAAAATAGCTATGTGAAATATATGTTAAATCCATATAATCAAATCACAATCAATATACTAGCTCACCAAGGTAGTGTCCAGTTCTACAAGTCTTTTTTTTTTTCTCTTGATTATTTCTAAGAGAATTGATGAACTAATATACACATATATCCATATAGGTCTAGTGAATAAAGTCATCTAGGTAACATAAATTGAGTTAAGCAAATCACCAACACTTAAACCAATTCATCAAAAGCTTTAAATTACCCAAAGAATTATCATCAAGTCATTTGAATTTATTCACATATATGATAAAGTTTCCAATATAAATGATATATTCAACCATGATACTTATCAAAGTGAAATAATTGTAACCTAAAATCTACTCGCCCGCTCAAAATCAGCTTGCTTTGATCAGAACTCGTCAAGAGAAGTAGCTAAAAAATTTGCTAGGGAAATCCTTTCCCAAAAATCTCATAATAGACTTGGAACTCATCAAAATATGCCTAAGTACCTAGATAACAAAGAGGTAAGCAACTTAGAAAATTTTATAGCAAGATCATTAAGCAATCCTAGATAACTTTAATTGTATTACATGTAGTCATTTATATAAAATTGAACAATTATTTAAGATTTTATTTGTGATAGCTTTCTTACTGTTTTGTAAAGCTATTGTATCGAAATTAACCTCTTAAAATTGTTGTAGAAAGCAACTTCTTAGTGCACATTTTTTAAAAAACAATGAAAAAAATAGTAATGATACGGCATCACAAAATTAGCTTGATCGGGCACGAATCTCGAGGCAAAAGCTAGTTGGAAACTTCAAAAATTAAATCCGGAAGCACCCTAACTTTGATTTCAGCGAGCTTACAGTCAAACTGAGCGTCTCGGAAATACGAACCCAACGACACCAAGTTCAACTCAATCCGAGCCCAAATGAGTCTGAATCAAGGACCTGAAGCGCTGTTGGAAGGTTCAAACCGCAATTTGAGTTACCAAACGGTCTCCGATTTTAACGAATTTATACTCGAATCGAGCGACTAGACGAGACGAATCCAACGAGCCTAAGATTGCCAAATTCCGACATCATTAAGGCCTCCAAATGTCCTACGAACGATGCACGATCGAAGGGTTCAATATCAGCCGTCCATTCAAACCACTCCCTATTCGCCCATGATCTCACACCTATTTACAAGCCATTCCACTCCAAAAAAATTATAAATAGAGCCCTCATTCTTCACAAGAGGGACTCAAGTGAATAGAGAGAAGAAGAAGAGGAGAAAGGGGAAAAGGAGAATCCTCTCCTTCTCGACCACCGCCGGAGCTCTTCCCGCCGCCCGAACACGCCGGGATTCTGCCGGATATTTTGGAGAACGCCAGAATTCTTCCCAACTTCCACGGGATGTGGAAATTCTTCTCAATTAACGATAGAGTTCCCTCCTGACGTCGAAACTCCGCCCAAGTGAGGCCGGAGTTCTCCTCTGCCACCAACAGACGTCAAATTTCTACCTGACGTCGCACCTTCACTCTTCGCCAAGTTTCTACCCGATGCCGGACTTCTACCGGTTATCGGACTTCGCTGGATGTCTACGCAAAGATGGATTTCTTTCCATTTTTGGACTTTTACCTGATGTTGTCCTTCTGATCTTCGTCGTCAGACTACAGTCTTTCCGACCTCCGTCTCCTGCCGACTACGGTCCTCCTGACTTATGTTGCCCGTCGAATATAGTTCTTCCAACCTCCGTCACCCGCCGACTACGGTCCTCCTGACTTATGTCGCCCCCGACTACAGTCTTTCCGACCTCTGTCGCCCGCTGACTACGGTTCTCCTTACTTACATCGCCCGCCGACTACAGTCCTTCCGACCTCCGTCGCCAACCGACTATGGTCCTCCTAACATATGTCGCCCACCGACTACAAGTCTTCCGACCTCCGTCGCCCTCCGACTACGGTCCTTCCGACCAAACGAACATGTCAACAATGACTCTTTGTATTAACATCATGTAATGTACTCCATAAGATGTACATCAAGCTAAGACCTTCCACCAAGGAAGGACCTCATTTGTAATCAACTACAATACTAGTGGATTCATTCAGACTGGGCTAGGCCCCGTGGTTTTTCCCCCCTTTTCAGGGGTTTTCCACGTAAAAATATTAGTGTCTCATATAAATGCTAGACCCTCTCTCTTATCTGATTGCGTGTTGAATTTTCGTACAACGCTAATATGATAAATATGATATTTCTCTACCGCCGCGAATACTCTTGTCCGCAACAAGTAAAAATAATAGAAACTATGGTTGCGATTTGAAAAAAAAAAACAGTAAAAAGACTGTCTCAAACAAACTCGAAATCTATAAATGAGGTGAGAGGACACCCTTAACTCATTTTATTAAATCACATAAGTTTTGTACTAATAGAAATCTCATAAGATATTCATAGCTACGATTTAACTTTCTCTTTACGTTTGAGGCTTGATCTATGCTTATTGACTAGTCAAATCCTAATGTCACCTACAAACATATTTGAATTAGATATTTATACTACCATCTCAAATATTAGCTACCCCTTAAGTTTTCTCAAAAACATAAATATAAAAATATTATAGACATGCATTACATGTATGTGAGGGCTATAAAGTTGTCATAAAAATCAAATCTATGATGATTTCTTAGCCAATATTCTATTCTAATCACAAAAAATAATATTGTTTGTAATATAAAAGTAATTCTTTTATATTATAAATAACATTTAGGTTTCATTTGAGATAGCTTTCATACTTCATTTTAAGCTATTTTTACAACAACAATAACAACAACATCAAGTCTTTGTCCCACTATTTGGGTCGGCTACATGAATCCTTTTTCACCATTATGTCCGGTTAAAAATTAAATTCTCATTTAAATCTAATAAAAAATATCATTTCTAATATTTTCTAACAAAGTCTTTTTAGGTCTATCTCTACATTTCTTAACATAAGTCAAATCTAATGCCTCAACTTTCCTAATTGAGTTATTGGAAGACCTCCATTTAATGTGACCAAACCATCTAAGGTAACTTATTTTAAACTATTTTTCTAGTACAAAATTTAGTAATTCAAATAAAAAGCTATTTGCAGTAGAAAAGTTATTTCAAATGAAATATTAAACTCATTTCTTTATTATAGAATAAAACATTATTATATGATATCCCTAATCAACTATTTATATTTTTAACTATTTATTTTATGCTCATAATATAAATTTAAATAATAAGCCTATCCACACAAGATCTAGTCTTCTAATATGTGCTCAATTTAAAAACAGTCCTTGAAGATCATTTATCTGACAGCCTCCTCATTAAACCTCTCCACCTCTTTAAGTTGACCCCTCATTCATCTCACATGGCCCATTAATACTCTATTACTATTCCCAGCACTTCTGTCCGGTCCAAAATAAAGCTAATAAACTACATCGACCCATCTTCATTGCACACAAACACTCTTCTCTCCACTTGCGCTTTCAGACTACGGCGATGTCTTCCGGCCGGCGGCGCTTCTCCATGAAACAACCTGTAGCTGTCGTAGATGTCGGATGCGGCTGCCGGCGAACAAAGCTCTCTGCTTTTCTGACCTCCCTCCGACTGAAGCCTCGCCGTCCAAACACTCCCCACTCACTCTCCTCCGCCTCCCTTTGGCCTTCGACCGCCACTTCTACCACCATGGTGAACTCCTCCTCCTTCTCCCTTTCCTCTCATGAAGAAGAGGAGAGGAAGAAGAAGAAGGAGAAAAGAGCGAAGAGAAGAAACAGGGGAATGGAAAAGCCTTGGTCTGCGGCGGCTGAGAGCGTGCCTGTGGTGAAGGAAACATCTGAGCCTTATGCTGACTTCCGGGAATCAATGGTTCAGATGATAGTGGAGAATGACTTGTACGCTTGGGATGATCTCAACGACCTCCTCCACCGCTTTCTCTCACTAAACTCTCCCCGCCACCACAATCTCATTCTTCATGCCTTCGCTGATCTCTGGTCTGGAGTATTCTCACCTCCCTCTCCATGCCGTTGGGAAAATTACTACTAGTTCAAATGATTCTGTATTTTACTTTCCTAACACTTACTATGAACTATAATGTGCTCATTTTAAGTCATAATAAAGAAAAAAAATACAGAGTTCTGTCATGTTCAGCTCAGCTCGCACACAACTGCCATGTACAGCTTTCAATTACTGATCAATTAGACGAGTTGAGCTGAACTATGATGAACGTATGCTGTATTTTACTCTTAGATTATATTATGAACTATAATGAGCTCCTTATAAGTCATAATAAAGTAAAATACAGAGTTTGATTATCTGATTACTTAGATGCCTAGCAGAACTGTAGAGGTTCTTAATTACTTATTAACTAGATGACTTAGGAGAAAGCTGTAGTTATGAACTGATGTGATGGCTTGCTTGTTTCAGTTGTTTACAGTTTGCCTTAGTGTTTAATGAGATCTAATGATCATATCTAATTAACTAGCAAGCTTGCTTGCCTCTCCCTGCGTGTTTTTACTTCATTTTCACTGTACACTTTAATAGGTGATCTGACATTTACCACTGAAATTTGTTTGCATGAGTTATGCATTCAGACCTATCTATGAATGCGAAGTGTCCCTTTCTCCTGATGGTTTGATGACAGAGAGATATTGCCATCATTTAGAGAGATAGCTTTAGCTTTGAAGTTGTAGAGTGCTCATCATGAGAGTCTGTGGCTAAGGAAATTGCGTAAAACAGGCTGTGTGTACGATAGTCTTCTTTTGCGGGCACAGAAAGATTACGATTTGCAGAGTTGGAGAGCGATTCAGAAGAGTCAAAAGTAGGAGGGTCATTGTGTGGATAAAATATAAAAAATAAAATTAATGTAATTTTTTATTTAGATATTGATTATAATTTTCATTTTATTTTGGATTTTTCATTTTTTATTTGATTTTTTTTTTATTTTTCTAAAGTAATTTAAATATTTCTTAATTTTCTAAAGCTTATGTTGGTTTTCTAATTTATAATTTAGTTATAATTTTATATTCATTATAATTTATATTCGACAACGGATTTTTTAGTTCACTCAATAATTTATGTTAATTAAATTATCTTAATATGAAGTAAGAATAAATAAATAAATAAAAAGTCGCAGGAGCTTTTGCTTGGCTTGGATTTTTGTGAGCTTGTCTTCATTTGATCGCAGTAGCTGTGGCTGTCGTAAGCCTCTGTTAGTGAGAGAGGATCTCGCAAACTGGATAAGTTCCTATTTCCGGATTTTTTTCTCCTTAAGAATTCCTAAAATGGGTATAGTATAAATTTCATAAACACGATTTGGAAGTGTTACTTTGTAAAGGTGTAAAAAACTGGAGTCAAATGAGCTAAGTTTGTATAATTTTTATTGAGCTCGAGCTCATTTACAAAGCTCGAGCTCAACTGATTAAAACATTTAGTCTCGACCTCAGTAAATGAGTTGAGTCGAGCTTGAGTTATCTTTAGTTTTAGCTTAAACTTGATTAATTAATCAAGTTTTTGTTTTGTTTAAGCTAGTTCAAATCATCTCACGGCCAAAGAAAAATTGATTATGCTTCAAGCCATTATTAAAAGCTTAAAATAAAATTAATGATTTGAAATAAAAAAAGAAAAATAATTTTTAAATATTTATAATAATTTTATAATTTAACTCTTGAATTTTAAATATTTATATTTAAAGCGCATTTTAGTAAAAAATTTTAAACGGGCCAACTCTCGAGTTAATGACTCGAGTTGAAGATAGTTCAAATTTGGTTCATCAGCTTGTCTGCTCAAGCCAGGTTGACTCACTTAAGATCCTATATGTGACTTTTTTTTAAATAATTTAATATCTTTTGGTGAAGTTTATAAATCAAACAAAAATAGATAAATATTATTGAATACATTAATTTAAAGTCAAATCAGCCATTAATTATTAACCTTGATCACTTAAACATGACCTAGCTAGATTCAATTAATTAAGATCATTAATTATTTCATTTGAATAGTTAATTCATTTTTAGGCTAACCGAGTAACTATCGTTATTTCCCATGCGTGATCAAAGCATTTGAATGCTCAAACTCAAAGGACTTTGAAAAGAAACGAAAGAAGAATTAAAAGGCTCTAATCAATGCTTGTAGCTTAATAATAATGGATTCATAAATTATTTGCATGCATAGAGGAAAATGTCTAGTAACTAATAAGATCATTCATAAGGCTATGGAGTGCTAGAAACACGAGTTTTACTTTGAACACCCTAAAAATGTAAAAAAAAAATCATGAGAGCTAATCAAATTGAAATAATTTCACTATATTAATTGAAAGTTATAATATTTAACCTTTCTCTATCACCAGAGAATGTGGGATTATGTGGTTAGGTGATGGGAGTGGGTGCGGTTGATAATATATATTGATTTTGTTTGATATTGTATGATGATAAAAGATGGATGTTGACAATGCATATATGTTGTCGATGGATGATGTTGGCATCACTCAAACTTGGTAGATGTCAGTGGTAGTTGATAATAGGTGCCCATGGTAATCGGTGATGGTCAAACATAGGGCTATCAAAATCAGGTCATGTATCAGCCTTTTCAACCAGGACCCGACTCGCGCAAGTTGCCGGATTGACCCGACCCGACCCGTGGCGAACTGAGTTATCAGACAGCGAAGGCACCGCGATCAACTGCTAAGAGAGTAGACAATGAACTAGGACATTGAGGCTCCAAGCGGGGTGAGGCATCAGCGGCTTGACGAGTCAGCGATGACAGCACTAACGATGGCAGGCACTCGACATGATGGTAGGCTATCAGGACGGAACGTCAGGCTAGCGAGACACTCGAAGCGACTCTGGCAGGCGCGGCCAGTGCGAGCACTCGAAGCTATGACGGTCAGCACGGACTCAACGACTGGTAAACATGGTCAACGCGGAAGTGACCGCATGCAGATGCGGTCAGGGATTTTTTCTTGGATTAACTCGGGTTGAGTTCGGGTTGCCAGGTCAACCCGAACCTAACCCGTTTGTTAGACGGGTTGACCATAACCAGAAATTTTCGATTCGAGTTCGAGTAGATTTTTCAGGTCGTATCAAATATTGACACCCCCAATAAAGCATTTGTAGTTGGTGACTATAAGCTTTGGTGGTAATTGTTGATGGCCATTCTGATGTTTATGTTAAATATTGCATGCTGGCAAACAAAGCACTAGTACTCTCCTAATTCTTATTTTTTTGTTAAAAATGTTGAATCGCCTATCCATGTATAAAAGAAAAGCCATAATTATTGACTATAGATCATAAACTCCATCATACAGTCGGTTGAAATTGATCTCTTTGATTCTTTTTCATGTTAGCTCCTCATTGAACACGGAATTGAGTGAACTTAAGTTTGTTAAATTCAACTTGTCAAAACACTTATTTTGATTATAAGGCGAAGAAATCAAAGCCATGCCCCTCATACAATTTCATGAAGTTTTTGATTATGCATTTAGTAGTTAATTTAGATTCATTTTATTTTAAATCAAGACATTATTGGTATCATTAGATTCATCTCGAAACACACCTTTTCACTACCCGTTTGCTAGAAATGGCATTTAGATGGTCCCACATTCAATTAGATAAGTTTATAATTCAAAGTCGAAAGTTATTTCGTCTTTCAAAAAGAACTTGTTGTGTGAATCAGCTGTATGAAATATTATTGTGAGTGTTTCTGCAAGAAGTAGTCTTCTTTCAGTCCTTGTAAGTCTTTCTCTTCTTTAATAATAAAGTCTTTGTTTATATTTGTTTATACATATTAGTCTTATTTCTTAGTCATACTTCTTATTAATTTATAGATAAGATATCACTCTTCATGAGTGAGTAGTGTTTTAATTATTTCTCCCTTAGGGGAGAAATACTTTAAAGAAATTTTGTATTGTAGCCAAAATCTCTGTTTTAATAAAGCTAAGCGAAAATCCAGTTCTATATTTACCATATACAAGTTCTTTTTTAAAGACGAAATAACTTTCGACTCCTATGATCGAGTACAGTGCATCCAAAAATTCACGAGTTTGTACCCCATAAGTCCCCATTTATGCTTTGTCTTTGGGCTGGTGGAAAATACTCTTGAATCTTTGTATAATATCTGTATAGTCGGTGTATGTCGAATTATTCTCGCATCTGTCACAAAGAATTTTTATATCATAAATAAAATTACTGGACTTTTTCTTACTTTTTAATTATGGAGAATGAGGCATCAAAGCAAAAAATTTAAAGCAAATCTTACCTGATTGGGAGAAATAATTCTTCAAACATCTTGATATATCCATAAAATAAATTATAAAAATGGTTCTCAGATTTAGTGAAGAAATACCTAGAGAAATTAGAAATAATTTAGCTCCAATAAAAGCAGATATTATAGCAGAACTTCGAGGGTTAAATGATGAAGTAGATACCATTATATTAAAGCATTTTAATCAAGAATTCCAGGAAATACTGCAAGCCATAAAAAGGCATATAGATAATTATCCAGAATTAAAATATATATATATATATATATATAAAAGATGAATCGAAGCCCTTTTACTTGAATAATTTAATAAATATGTGATACTCCACGTACAAGATCAAACGCATAAGTGTTCCGTCGTACTACTGTTCACCTTAATAATTAACGACTTAATTTCTTTCCTGTACAGTTCACATGATACTCATTAGCTTTGCAACCAATATAAACTATATTAAAATATTTCAACCGCTTAAAAACAATATTTTACTTCAATATATTATTAATATTGTGAAGATTATAGCAAGTTTAGGTTCCAGATTTAATAATTTTAATAGGGTTAAGTCAGATGACATAATAAATATAAAATTATTCAAATAAAATAATAAACATACAATAGTATAAATTTTTGACTTAAAAAATCATATATATATATATATATATATAATTCTGTAATTTTAAATTTAAATACATTCAATTTTTAAATTTAATTCATATTTACAATCAATTTAGTGTACATATACATTTACAAAAATTAATATAAATTATTATTAATTTATATTGAATACTTAAATAATTTACATATGTACCAATTTTTTTTAATAAATTTGCATCTTCAAATTATTTATTTTAAATAATGTATCATAAATATATAAATAAAAATAAATAATATAGTATAAATATATAAATACATAAATTCAATATTATTAAAAAAATATTCACATCATAAAAACTAATTAAAAAAATTTTATTTAAAAATATATAATATATATGTTATTAACTTGATTACCTAACTTATTTATTTAATCCCACATCATTTGAAATTTTTTATAACTTGATTATCAATTTGGTTCGCTAGTTCAATCCGGGTTGATGTAGAAATGGTTTTTAGGATGGATCAGATCGGCTTTATGACCAGCTCACAATTATAGCAGTGGGTCCGATCTGATTTTTTAAACTTTGATTTATATAATATGTAAATAATTTGATGCCTATATAATTGTAGAATTTTCATTTAAATAAATTTTTATAGCAAGTTTAGGATTTTATTTAAAAATATATAATATATATGTTATTAACTTGATTACCTAACTTGTTTATTTAATCCCACATCATTTGAAATTTTTTATAACTTGATTACCAGTTTGGTTCGTTAGTTCAATCCGGGTTGATGTAGAAATGGCTTTTAGGATGGATCAGATCGGCTTTATGACCAGCTCACAATTATAGCAGTGGGGCCGATCTGATTTTTTAAACTTTGATTTATATATTCTGTAAATAATTTGATGCCTATATAATTGGAGAATTTTCATTTAAATAACTTTTTGAGCAAGCAAGCATTAATCAAAATTAAGATGTCATGCTTTATAGCTTAGATACATCCAAAACTAAAAAAGTGCAAAAACACAGCCATTTAATAGTGACATAATAAAATCATAAATAAAATTTATTTGCGTTACAAATGCATCATCTATGCTTTTTTGTTCTCCTACATTTTATTATCATCAAAGAATGGGATGTATAGTGCTATGCTGCTGCATTTAATTTTGAATGATAGGTTTCCAATCTTTTCTTCCTTTCTATGGTCATTCTAATTCAGAGGCATTGATTTGTTCTTTAATGAGCTTGCTTTCAGTAAGATCTTCACATTTTTCCTTCTAATTTGGCTTCTTTTATTACTGGTAGCAGTTAGCATATTCAATGAGCTTTATAAACTTTTATTACAAATTCAATGTAGCTGAGACATCTACAGTCATATTTATAACCTGAATTTATTCAAGTAATGAATGTTAAACCTCATATTCAAAAAAAAAAAAAAAAAAGAGAGTATTATATGTTGTGTTAAATCTTCCATCATATCTTCCAGATTCTCTCTCTCTCCACCCTAAAGTCTCAAATCAATCATAATTTTTTTTAGGGGGGTGACCTCTTAGTTGAGAGCCAAACTCCCAACCAACAAGCTAAAGAGAGTTGCATGACATTACACATTTTATTCATGCAAGATTAAGGATTGTGTTTGGAACTTCATAACTGTTTTACTTTTCATACAATAATTATAAATTTATTTGGCTAAGGCTTTGTTTGAGATTTTTTTTATCATTTTTAAAGCTGATTTTTAAAGAAAATTTCTAGTTTAGAAAATTTTTTTACTCAAAGCTGCTTTAAAATAATAAATTTTTTTTTCTAAATTAGAGAGATTATTTTGTGCGAACGCCAAATACAACTCTTCATCCGAATACCAATCAGAATGAACCACACCAACGATACTGAGCTGCGCTACTAAGCGGCACTGAGCTGCGGTGCTAAGCGGTACCAAGCCATGGGCTTAGATATCCGGACAGATTCCGCTTCTGTAAAAAAATTTTTTTCTTTAAATGAAGCCTAAATTATTTTCTTCACAACAACTTCACAATTTACAATCACACCCTAAATGAATTGCAATTCAATCAATTACTCCATTCAACGCAGGTTAAATTTAATGACACTTTAGCAATCAACAGAACACCTAATGAAAACGTTTACAGTTGAGGACTCTTTATAGGTATTTTGATAATAAAAGGGAAAAAAAGAAAAAAAAAGTATTCCAAGACTTGAAATTAAAAATAAAAAAACTTCTTTCAGTAAAGCAGTATGCATCTTTATAATAGAAATATAAATTATAAATTGAAGAAAGTTGACATTACAGATGCTAAGCCCTCGCGATTTCAAGGGATTTCTGTAGGGCTTGGAGAAGGCTTCTCATAATCCGTTCCTCTCCTGGAGGAATTTTTTCCTTGGCCGGTCCGTTTCTTATGGCCCGGAAAACTGGACCGGTTCCCTCAGCCGCTGGGCAAACCAGGCAGTCGATGTAGACGAAGACTTCTGTCTTCCCATCCACCACTTTGATAAAACCCAATCTAACTCCCCCTTTCACTTTATCTATCTGTATTATCATACAAATATTAATTTCATTAGCCAAACATTTTGATATATAGCAAAAATATTACAATTGACTATGGCTTCGTTTGGAATTTTTATTGCGTCCTCCCACCTGACGTAGAGATACATCCTCCCATCACTAAAAAACTGAGTTTTTGCTCGGTATTGCTAGCTATTATTTGGTATTAAAGAAGAATATCATCATGTGAAGACCAATACCTAGTTATACCGAGCAATACCGAGCTATACCGAGCAATACAAAAAAATACCTAGTTTTTCTTAGAAAAAACTCGGTATAGCTCGGTATTGCTCGGTATAGCTCGGTATAACTCGATATTGGTCTTCACATGATGATATTCTTCTTTAATACCAAATAATAGTTAGCAATACCAAGCAAAAAACTGAGTTTTTTAGCGGTGGGAGGACGTATCTCTACGTCAGGTGGGAGGACGCAATAAAAATTCATTCGTTTGACACTTCTTTCTTATTGCTTCTTAAAATAATTTTTTAGTACAAAAGTTAAAATTTTTGTATTCTAAAACTGCTTTAAGAAGCAGTAAAAAAGTTATCCCAAATAAAACTTAAATAAAAAAAAAATATATATCATGCAAAGGACAAATCTTAAGGATCCCAAATGAGCTGAGAATGGTGAAGTTTATTACATAAATTCAAGAGAAAAATGAGCCTTCTAGTAATTGTTCTCCTGAATTTGCTCGTCGATGCTTCGATAGATCATTTATAGATACATTGAACATTGTAACGGAACACGGTAAATAAACCGGGTTACTTTGGGTCTTATGATGTTAATTTTTTATAGGAGGTTTATATTTATATCACTGAATTCTTATATATTTACATATCTAACACTTAGCTTCAATATTTATTTATATAACACATAATCATTTAATCAAATTAAAAATTTAATTAATACTAATTTATTTAAAGTGAAATACAACATTAGTTTTAAGCACCAACGTGTTATATATATGTAAATATAAAAATTTAAATGTTAAGTGAAATATCCAATGGATTTGCAGCAATAAAATTGGCTCTAAATTTGCTACAATTTAATCTAGCAAATTGTTGCAGGATGATGAAGTGTAGCAACTAGCTATGATCAAAGGTGTGACAAATGCTCCAATAGCAAATCTATAGTAAATGGATATTTACTTGGGACAAATAATAGGTAAGAATATTTTGATCATGATCGAAATTTCTTTATGATGAAGTTTAAAACTCTTAATTACTTTAAGATGAGTGTAATATAAGAGTTAATTGATTATCTATATATTACAACCAGGTTAAAATAAATTTAAAGATTTTTAAACACGTTTTAATAAAAAATTTGGTTGAATATCTCATCAAAGTTTTTTGCAACTTTTCTACGTGTTTCCTATGGATTTGATTGTTTTATTTATTATTGTTGCGTCCTGGAATATTCGCGGCGGTAGAGAAATATATAGTTTAACATCTTAGCGTTGTACGAAGATCCAGCACACAATCAGATAAGTGAGAGTGTGTAGCGTTCATAAGAGACACCAAAGTTTTTACGTGGAAAACCCCTGAAAAAGGGGGAAAAACCACGGGGCCTGGCCCGGTTTGCATGAATCCACTAAGTATTTGTAGTCGATTACAAATGAGGCCCTTCCTTAGGAGAAGGCCTTGGATTGATGTAGCAAATGTACATCATATAGATTGCATTACATGGTAAGAGTTACATATACAGGTTTGTTTGGCCTGAAGGACCGTGGTCGGCAGGAGACCGGAGTCGGCAGGAGACCGGGGTCAGAAAGACCGTTGTCTGTTGATGGAGGTCGGAAGGACCATAGTAGGCGACAAAGGCCTGAAGAACTGTAGTCGGTAGGAGATAAGGAGTCAAGTGTTAGTCCCAGTGTCACTTGGGAAGATCGGGTGTTGATGGTCTGGCCTTGAGTAGGACGTCGGGTCTGAACATCGGGCCTTAAGCAGGATGTCGGGTCTTCAGCGGGACGTAGGGACTGAACGTCGGGTCTTCAGCAGGACATAGGGACTGAACGTCGGGCCTTAAGCAGGACGTCGTGTCTTCAGCAGGACGTAGGGACTGAACGTCGGGCCTTAAGCAGGACGTCGGGTCTTCAGCAGGACATATGGACTGAACGTCGGGCCTTAAGCAGGACGCCGGGTCTTCAGCAGGCCGTCGGGACTGAACGTCGGGCCTTAAGCAGGACGTCGGGTCTTCAGCAGGACATAGGGACTGAACGTCGGGCCTTAAGCAGGATGCCGGGTCTTCAGCAGGACGTAGGGACTGAACGTTGGGCCTTAAGCAGGACATCGGGTCTTCAGCAGGACGTAGGGACCGAACGTCGGGCATTAACCAGGACGTCGGGTCTTCAGCAGAACGTCGGGCCTGAATGTCGGACCTTTAGTAGAGCGTCGGGCCTGAACATCGGGCCTAAACGTCGGGTCTTGAGATGGTGGTGCGGCAAAACTGCGGCGGTGGTCCGGCGAGGCTCCAGCGGTGGTCCGACGAGGCTCTGGCGGTGGTCCGGCGAGGCTCCTGCGGTGGTCCGACGAGGTTCTGCGGTGGTCCGGCGGTGGTCCGGCGGCTGTCGAGGAGGAACTCCTTCCTTCTCTTCTCTTCTTCTCTCTCTTGCTTGGCTCCCCCTTTTATGAGAAATGAGGGCTCTATTTATAGATTTTCTGGAGTGGCGTGGCCCGTAAATAGGCATGAGATCATGGGCGAATAGGTAGTGGTCCAATGGACGGCCGATATTGAATCCTACGATCATGAACCGTTCATTGGACATTTGAAGGCCTTAGTGATGTCGGAATTCTGTGATATTGGGCTCGTTGGATTCGTCTCATCGAGCCCTTCGATTCGAGTATAAGCTCGTCAAAATCGGAGTCCGTTTGGTAACTCAAATAGTGGTTTGAACCTTCCAACAGCGCTTCAGATCCATGATTTGGACCCATTTGGACTCGGATTGGGTCGAGTTTGGTGCCGTTGGATTCGTATTTCCAAGACGCTCAGTTTGACTGTAAGCTCGCTGAAATAGGAGCTCAGGTGCTCCCAGATTTAATTTTTGAAGTTTCCAACTTGATTTTTGCCTCGAGATCCGTGTCCGATCAAGTTAATTTTCGCATGACGTATCAGTTGCCCCCCTATTTTCGGACGTCGAAGCTCCAGGAGTCCGAAAATACTTGTTCCGAAATTTACATTGGCCAAATCGCAAAAAATTGAGTTCCAAAAATTAATGGCTTGCTCGAACTTGATCATAGAGGCCCCGTTGAGCTCCGAAAGTGTCGAAATCAAGTCCATAACGTTGAAAAACGTGTCCGGGGACCCCAAAAACGTCCGAATCGGACTGTCCGGGCCGAAAATCGGGCCCGGACACGCGTAGGCGGCCAAACCGGCCGGCCGGCCGGCCGCCGCCTGCCGCCGGCGCCGGCGAGCTGCCGTGCAAACAGGCGCGCCCCTCCTGGGCGCGCGGTTTGGCTGAGGCGGTTCCTTATTTTTTATTTAATTTTTTTTTGTGGGACCCACATGGATTAAAAAATCCGAAAAAATACCAAAAAAATCCAAAAAATTCCGAAAAAATTCAGAAAAATTCGAATTTTTTAAGAATTATAGAAAACTCTAGAAACTTCCCCTCTTCTCTCCAAAAACCTATAAATAGCCCCCTTAGGCCTTTAGAAAACTTGCACCTCTTCTTCTTCTCCTCTTTTCTTCTCTTTTTCTCCCTCTGTCCTTCTGATTGAGGTGTTTCCTTGGTCTTCCAAGGCCCCTCTCTCTGCAAGGAAGTCCGGAGATCCTTTCTTCTCCCTCTTCTCCCTCTGTCCTTCTGATTGAGGTGTTTCCTTGGTCTTCCAAGGCCCCTCTTTCTGCAAGGAAGTCCGGAGATTCTTTCTTCTCCTTCTGTCCTTCTGATTGAGGTGTTTCCTTGGTCTTCCGAGGCCCCTTTCTCTGCAAGGAAGTCCGGAGATTCTTTCTTCTCCTTCTTCTCCCTCTGTCCTTCTGATTGAGGTGTTTCCTTGGTCTTCCAAGGCCCCTCTTTCTGCAAGGAAGTTCGGAGATTCTTTCTTCTCCCTCTTCTCCCTCTGTCCTTCTGATTGAGGTGTTTCCTTGGTCTTCCAAGGCCCCTCTTTCTGCAAGGAAGTCCGGAGATTCTTTCTTCTCCCTCTTCTCCCTCTGTCCTTCTAATTGAGGTGTTTCCTTGGTCTTCCAAGGCCCCTCACTTTGCAAGGAATTCCGGAGATTCTTTCTTCTCCCTCTGTCCTTACTATTGAGGCCTTCCCTCGATTTTTCGAGGCCCCTCTCTTGGCAAAGAAGTCTGGAGATTTTCCCTTATCTCTCTTTTCTTCGAGAGATCTTTTGGAGTTCCGATATTTGGTGGTTGGCAATGGAGGTCGGATAGACCGTTGTAAGGAGAGAGGTTGGAATGACGGGCAAACTTCCAACATCGGGGAGAAGTATGATGACAGGCATGAATTCAACATCGGGTAGTCATACAGCGTCGGGTAGAAGACCGACGAAAGTCTGTTAACTGGTAGAAGTCCGACGACAGGGAGAAGTCCGACGTAATGTAGAAGTTCGGCCTCGGGCAGAAGACCGATGAAAGTTTGTCGACGGGCAGAAGTCCGACGACGAGTAGAAGTCCGCTGATGAGCAGAAGTTCAACGACAAGGAGAAGTCCGACGTCGTGTAGAAGTATGGCCTCGGGTAGAAGTCCGATGAAAGTTCATCGACGGGCAGAAGTCCGACGACGAGTAGAAGTCCGCTGACGAGCAGAAGTTCGACGACAAGGTGAAGTCCGACGTCGTATAGAAGTACGGCCTCGGGCAGAAGTCTGATGAAAGTTCGTCGACGAGTAGAAGTCCGCTAACGAGCAGAAGTCTGACGACATGGAGAAGTCTGATGTCGGGTAGAAGTCCAACGACAGGCAGAAGTCCGTAGTCGGGTAGAGATGCAGCGTCAAGTAGAAGACCGACAAAGATTCGTCGACGGGCAGAAGTCCGATGACGAGTAGAAGTCCGCTGACGAGTAGAAGTCCGATGACAGGGAGAAGTCCGACGTAATGTAGAAGTTCGGTCTCGGGCAGAAGACCGATGAAAGTTTGTCGACGGGCAGAAGTCCGACGACGAGTAGAAGTCCGACGTCGAGTAGAAGTCCGCTGACGAGCAGAAGTCCGACGTCGGGTAGAAGTATTGTCGGGTAGAAGACCGATAAAAGTTTGTCGACGAGCAGAAGTCCGACGACGGGTATTAGTCCGATGACAGGAAGAATTTTGGCGTCGTGTATTAGTCCGTCGAAAGTCCTGCAAAGCAAAAGTTTAGCGCAGGAGGAAATTCAAAATCAGGGAGAATTTTAACATTATAAAGAAGTCAGATAGAAGTCTATTGACGACATTCTAGCGACGTTAACCAAGGACGTGAGACTTTTCCGAGGTTGTAAGTCGGAGCCCTGCTCGACGACGTTAACCTGTGTGAAAGAGGTCGAGAGAATCCACTAAGGATGTGAGACCTTTTCCGAGGTTGTATGCCGGAGCCCTGCTCGACGACGTTAACCTGTGTGGAAGAGGTCGGGAGAATCCACTAAGGATGTGAGACCTTTCCGAGGTTGTATGCCGGAGCCCTGCTCGACGACGTTAACCTGTGTGGAAGAGGTCGGGAGAATCCACTAAGGATGTGAGACCTTTTCGAGGTTGTATGCCGGAGCCCTGCTCGACGACGTTAACCTGTGTGGAAGAGGCCGGGAGAATCCACTAAGGATGTGAGACCTTTCCGAGGTTGTATGCCGGAGCCCCGCTCGACGACGTTAACCTGTGTGGAAGAGGCCGGGAGAATCCACTAAGGATTTAAGACCTTTCCGAGGCTGTATATCGGAGCCTTTGCTCGACGACGTTAACCTGTGTGGAAGAGGTCGGGATAATCCACCAAGGATGTGAGACCTTTCCGAGGTTGTATGTCGGAGCCTTTGCTCGACGACGTTAACCTGTGTGGAAGAGGCCTGGAGAATCCACCAAGGATGTAAGACCTTTCCGAGGTTGTATGTCGGAGGCTTTGCTCGACGACGTTAACCTGTGTGGAAGAGGCCGGGAGAATCCACCAAGGATGTATGACCTTTCCGAGGTTGTATGTCGGAGCCTTTGCTCGACGACGTTAACCTGTGTGGAAGAGGTCGGGAGAATCCACCAAGGATGTAGGACCTTTCCGAGGTTGTATGTCGGAGCCTTTGCTCGACGACGTTAACCTGTGTGGAAGAGGCCGGAAGAATCCACCAAGGATGTAGGACCTTTCCGAGGTTGTATGTCGGAGCCTTTGCTCGACGACGTTAACCTGTGTGGAAGAGGCCGGGAGAATCCACCAAGGATGTAGGACCTTTCCGAGGTTGTATGTCGGAGCCTTTGCTCGACGACGCTAACCTGTGTGGAAGAGGCCGGGAGAATCCACCAAGGATGTAGGACCTTTCCGAGGTTGTATGTCGGAGGCTTTGCTCGACGATGATAACCTGTGTGGAAGAGGTCAAATCGGATCCCCCTGGGATCGATTTTGTCTTGATTGGGAGGGGGCGAATGCCGCGTGTATCCCGAATCAAAGATAATGAAGGGTCTATTTTTAGACCGTTACTACCTTTTTGAGGTCGAGGTTAAGACTTTGTCCAAGGAGTAGAAGCCCAGCAGATGACTGTATAAGGCTTGTAATTGATTTGAAGTATCCTTTCATGTCGCTGGGATTTTCCCGAAATATCATCTTGATATATAAAGCATTAGAGGATCTTTTTGACCAGAATTGGGGTCAAAGTTGCCCCCCAGTTCGCATCTGCTTCTTATGATATTGATGTTATGTGTGATCTTTTGAGATTAGAGCACTAATTGCCCCCCAGTCGGGAATCACTTTCCCACCTGGAATATTCGCGGCGGTAGAGAAATATATAGTTTAACGTCTTAGCGTTGTACGAAGATCCAGCACACAATCAGATAAGTGAGAGGGTGTAGCGTTCATAAGAGACACCAAAGTTTTTACGTGGAAAACCCCTGAAAAAGGGGGAAAAACCACGGGGCCTGGCCCGGTTTGAATGAATCCACTAAGTATTTGTAGTCGATTACAAATGAGGCCCTTCCTTAGGAGAAGGCCTTGGATTGATGTAGCAAATGTACATCATATAGATTGCATTACATGGTAAGAGTTACATATACAGGTTTGTTTGGCCTGAAGGACCGTGGTCGGCAGGAGACCGGAGTCGGCAGGAGACCGGGGTCAGAAAGACCGTTGTCTGTTGATGGAGGTCGGAAGGACCATAGTAGGCGACAAAGGCCTGAAGAACTGTAGTCGGTAGGAGATAAGGAGTCAAGTGTTAGTCCCAGTGTCACTTGGGAAGATCGGGTGTTGATGGTCTGGCCTTGAGTAGGACGTCGGGTCTGAACATCGGGCCTTAAGCAGGATGTCGGGTCTTCAGCGGGACGTAGGGAATGAACGTCGGGTCTTCAGCAGGACATAGAGACTGAACGTCGGGCCTTAAGCAGGACTTCGTGTCTTCAGCAGGACGTAGGGACTGAACGTCGGGCCTTAAGCAGGACGTCGGGTCTTCAGCAGGACATATGGACTGAACGTCGGGCCTTAAGCAGGACGCCGGGTCTTCAGCAGGACGTCGGGACTGAACGTCGGGCCTTAAGCAGGACGTCGGGTCTTCAGCAGGACATAGGGACTGAACGTCGGGCCTTAAGCAGGATGCCGGGTCTTCAGCAGAACGTAGGGACTGAACGTTGGGCCTTAAGCAGGACGTCGGGTCTTCAGCAGGACGTAGGGACCGAACGTCGGGCATTAAGCAGGACGTCGGGTCTTCAGCAGAACGTCGGGCCTGAATGTCGGACCTTTAGTAGAACGTCGGGCCTGAACATCGGGCCTAAACGTCGAGTCTTGAGATGGTGGTGCGGCAAAACTGCGGCGGTGGTCCGGCGAGGCTCCGGCGGTGGTCCGGCGAGGCTCTGGCGGTGGTCCGGCGAGGCTCCTGCGGTGGTCCGGTGAGGTTCTGCGGTGGTCCGGCGGCTGTCGAGGAGGAACTCCTTCCTTCTCTTCTCTTCTTCTCTCTCTTGCTTGACTCCCCCTCTTATGAGAAATGAGGACTCTATTTATAGATTTTCTGGAGTGGCGTGGCCCGTAAATAGGCATGAGATCAGGGGCGAATAGGTAGTGGTCCAATGGACGGCCGATATTGAATCCTACAATCATGAACCGTTCATTGGACATTTGAAGGCCTTAGTGATGTCGGAATTCTGTGATATTGGGCTCGTTGGATTCGTCTCATCGAGCCCTTCGATTCGAGTATAAGCTCGTCAAAATCGGAGTCCGTTTGGTAACTCAAATAGTGGTTTGAACCTTCCAACAGCGCTTTAGATCCATGATTTGGACCCATTTGGACACGGATTGGGTCGAGTTTGGTGCCGTTGGATTCGTATTTCCGAGACGCTCAGTTTGACTGTAAGCTCGCTGAAATAGGAGCTCAGGTGCTCCCAGATTTAATTTTTGAAGTTTCCAACTTGATTTTTGCCTCGAGATCCGTGTCCGATCAAGTTAATTTTCGCATGACGTATCAATTATCAATTCTAGTTGTTATTTGTTTCAAATTATGTATATTAATCAAATTTTTATTAAAAAAATGACATCGTTCATTAAATAAAGAGAAAAAAAGATCAAAATAATTCACTTAAAGATAAAAAATATCCTTTATAAAGAGTCAATGGACCATTTTGGGTCCTTTTCTCTTTGAACAAAATATTCAGTGAATTTGATATGGTACAATTGGCTTGCCACAGTTTAAATTGCATATATTTCCTAGAATTTTTAATGATGTTTTAAAAGATAAAGTTGGTTTTATATGTCCTATAACGGACGAAATTTGAGAAATATTCTCGTTGCTTTTTGTTTGAAGAAATATGCAAAAAAATTTTCGTTCATATCAAAATACCTCGATAATACTCATATCCCACTATAAAAAGAAAGCCGCCCACTCTTTCCGCTTTGGCTTTTGCTCGTATTGTCGTCAACTCTTCATCCGAGCTTCTTTGCTCGTGATGGAGATGCGTGCGAAGTTGAAGATTTCTTCGTCCATTGACAACTCATGTATACATGGGTACAAAATTTTTCACAAGTTACTGGTACTATTTTTATGAGTTTCCATCATGTAGTGTAGATGTACCCGATCTCTTTATTTTTTACGTGGAAAGTCCGAAGAGAGAAAATCTACGGAGCCTTGCCCAAGTGAAAAGATTCCACTAAATTAGAGGGAATTACAAAGGTTGACCCATCCATTTACTTAAGAGGTGGCCAAATTACAACAAATTGAAGAGTTAGGCAAAGATCTGAAAACGATCGTGAGGCCGGGTGGAAGTCCAACAGCGGTTGGCAGTCGGAAGTTAACGGACTTCAGCCCAACATTAATCGGACCACCGCCCGACCGCCAACCAGTGTCAGATTTCAGCCCGACTATCATTAGAACACTGTCCCGACCGCCGCCGAACTTCCACCCAGCCGCAGACCGCCGTCAGACTTCCATTTAGTCGCTGGCCGCTGCTGGACTTCCGCCAGACCTTCGTTGGATCATTCCACGTCAGCTGAACTTCTGCACAAACGCCGACGGCGGTCGGCGGCCGTGTGGAAGTCCAACAGCAGTTGGCGATCGGGCGGTGGTCCGATGAATGTCAGACTAAAGTTCAGTGACGATCGACGGTTGGCGATCGGGTGGAAGTGCGGCTGCGGTCGGCGGCCAAGTGGAAGTGCAACGGCGGTTGGCGGTTGGGTGGAAGTGCGGCGACGGTTGGGTTTAAGTTCGATGGCGGTTGGCGGACGGGCGGTGGTCCACAAAGGTATGGCTGAAGTCCAGCCACAATCAACAATCAACAGCCGAGAGGAAGTCTGGCGGCAACCGGGGGTGGTCCAACGACGGCCAGGCTAAGTCCGGTGGCTGTCGGAGGCCAGGTGAAAGACCTGCGGTGATCGGCGGCTGGGCAGTAGTCCGACAACGGTCGAGCTAAAGTCCAAAGGTGGCAGGGTGGAAGTTTGACGGTGAACGACGGCCTAGCGATGGTCCAACAGCAGTCAATGGGTGTTCGCCGGTGGATGTGCTGGAGCTTTTAGAACCTTAGAGCTCTCTCCAATCTCTCTAGCCAAAAGGTCCCCGTCATGTAGAGACTGGGGGTCTATTTATAAATTTTTATGAGTGACACATCCCGTAAATATAGAAAAGATCCGGAGCAGGTTTGGAGTGATCCATCAGATGGCCGTACTGATTCCCCGATCATATAGAGTTTTTCAACTTTTTAAGTACCTTAATGATGCAGGAACTCATTAATCTTAGGCTCATTGGAATTGTCTTGCCGAGCCGTTTGATTTGACTATAAGCATGCCATATTTGGATATCATTTTGTCATCCAAATAATACTTCGAACCTTCCAAATGTGGTTTGAGCCCCCGATTTGGACCCATTTGGGCTTGGGTCAGACCGATTTTGATGTTGTTAAGATCGTCTCTTTGAGACGTTCAATTTGACTGTAAGTTTTCTGAAATTGCAATTCAAATGATCCCAAATTTAATTTTGAAAGTTTCCAACTTGAATATGCCTCGAGATTCGTGCACTATCAAGGTAATTTTTGGTGATGTATCAATTAACTATATAAATATTTTAACTAGGTTTAAAGAAGGTATGATTCCGTCTTCTATTATAATTCAATTGCAAATTGAGTATACTTTAACATGGTTCGAGCAGTGTTCAATCAATAATATGAGCTTATTTGAATACGATTCGATTAATTTTGATCAATGTTTGAGGAACAATAAAGTTATAGTAAGATGAAGTGTTTTTTTATAAATAAAAAAGCATCAACATTCTTATATATGGAAGAGAATGAAAGGAAAACATGAAAGTTGGTTGGATCTAAAAAAATAGAACAAATAATTAAAAATACAGAGAAATATTTCCTTTAACAATCCGATTGATCTTATATCTAAAGTGCTAGATGTTGATATGGGACAGTAATATAAAATTAGAGGTATGTACTGCTTTAGTGAAGCCTCATCAATTCCTCCAACTAATTTACTTATGGATGATGATCTTGATTTTTTCTTATCCATTAAGCATCAGGACCAAATGTGTCTTCGCTACTCCTAAGAAGATTTCAACTATAATTTCTTGTGCAAATGGAGCTTATACAAGATCAGTAAGTTCACAATCTTTCATTAGTATAGCTGATGATGTGGACATTCCACATACAAAATTTGGTGATATTGTGGACGTGCATGCTACAGGAGATCTCCATTCAATCAACGCTTCAAATTTTAAACCGAAGTTTGTGGTCAATTCGAAATTAAGAGATGGTCCAGGTCTTTGAATTCTTTGTGCAAATCGAGCTAAAATAAATAATTTAAAGTATGAAAAATACATAGATGACTCCCAACCTATAATAGCTTATCCCGTACTTAATTATGCGTTGTGCAACTATTTGGGAGCGAAGAAGACTTGAAGAAGGCATTACATGTGTATGCCATGAAAAAAATCTGTCAATCTAAATGGAGAATCATATAAAAAAGTATGGTACATTTTCTGAAAATTCAAATACTTTTTAGATAACAAACCTTACAATAGAACAAACTTGTATATTAAATGTAAGATCTATAGACCACCACTTAACTCGATCATAGCTCATTGGGTAAATGAAGATAAGATCATAGCCTCCCATCCTAACATGAAGCCTAAGGCAATCATATTAGATGTTAAGAAAGACTATGATATTAATTTGTCCTAAAAGAAGACTTTAGGATGCCATGAGCAAGTTATCACCTATGTGAGTCTTCCCTCAATGCTTTCTTTCAAAATTTACAATAATATCTAGTTATGCCACACAAAAAAAATTTCATATATAATTATTGATCTCCAACAAGATAATGATTGTCACTTCAAATTTGCATATTTCTCTTTGGGTGCTCATAATAAATGATTCAAAAATATATGCCACACAATATTAAGTATGGGTGAAACATTCTTGTATACATGTTATGGCGAAATGTTTCTTATGGTAGTGGCACAAGATGCCAATACTCATTCATCCTATAGTATTTTTAATTGTTGACATAGAAAATAACGATTCATGGCTGTATTTTATGACTAGATTGAGGAATCAATAGGCATAATAGAGAAGTTGGTATTTTTCTCTAATAGACACAACAACATCTCTAATGGTTTGTCAACCATGTTTATGGAGACACATTATGAAAGCTAGTACTCATCATGTAATAATAAATATAACTAGGAAATTTAAAATTGATAGTTATTATGAGTATCATTTCGCTTCTAATGCTTACAAAAGAGTTATGTTCTTTAAGAAGTTTGACAAAATACACATTAAGAAACCAGCCATAACATTTTATCTTGATGATGAAATTAGCTTTGGAGATGGGCTCATTCTTTCTTCTCTAAAAATTGATACTACATGATGTAATTGGCATTTTTGAGAGCTTCAATAATGTTACTAAGAGTAATGCTCCTATCTAGTGCTCTGCATTGTATGATTTTTTAAGACATATAATGCATAAATATTTTTTTTTTGATGGATGCAATATAACAAAGCACACAAAATTGTTTATAAAGGAAAATGAAGAAGCATTGGAAAAACTCCAAAATAAGGCTCAAAGCATGATCATCTACCCTATTTATCAATTTGAACTATATGTCCATGATGATAATCTACATTGGATCGCATCCTCATAGGAGAGGACATGTCATTGTACAAAAGTTTGATGTTATGAACAAGGTTTAAAATTGCGTAAATAAGCTTCGAGGCATTTTTCGTCCGTGAGGCGAGGCGTAAGCCTCGAGGCAGTGTGAGGCATAAGTCTCATGGGCGAAAAATTGCGTAAATGAGAATTTAAGTATTCTAGCATGTAAATAACCATAAGAGCATATCATACAATAAAAACATCTAAATGAGAAGAGAAGTTAGTGGAAAACAATAAAATAGATGCAATATATGCATCTCATAGCATAATTCAAAGTACAGAATAAGTGTTCCTCATACGGGTTACTCCGCCCTTCATCACTTTATCAAAAAAATTGTATTTCAAATACACATAAGTCTTATCACCGCCACCTACGTCAACCTGTATACTGTACTTCCAAAAAGGGTTCCTTCGCAATGACGTATTAGACTTTTCCTTGCCCTTAACCATGTTTCCTAAAGTACAAATGCAAAATAAAACAAAAAATCACAAAAAATTTAAAACCCTAGATTTTCTATAAGTTCAAAAAAACATATATTTAACTAAAAAAAAAAAAACCTAAGACCGGTTGAAGAAGTGTCGTAGAGGGCGGCCGGAAAACAAGAGCCTCACTGGCGTGAGGCAGCGCCAGTGGGAGAGGCGGCGAAATCGTGCAGGAGATCCGAATCGTGCGCCGTCTGCGTTCTTCCTGAGTGACTTCGGTTCAGGACTTCGGGTAAGCGAGTATAAGGAAGAAGAATTGGGGGGTTTTTTAAGTGAGTGGGCCCCCTAAATTGAGGCGTACGCCTTATACAAAATTGCGCAATAGCGCAATTGAGGCGTGCCTCAATCTCCCTGAGGTGTAAGCCTCATCAAGCCTCAAAATTGCTTAGGCAATGAAGCTATTTTGGAGCAAATTGCGCGGAGGTGCGCCTCTTATTGCGCAATTTTAAACTATGGTTATTAGTATTCCATATGAACATGCATCCGCAACAGCTTAGGGTCGGGGTACCTATTTTTATTCCTTATATTTAAAATTATATACATAGGAAACATAGCTACATACACTAAAAATATAAATATAGTAAAAAAAAAAGATGCTTAGGATGGTTCAGATGAAACAAAGATATGTCATATTATTCACATTGGTAAAGCCAAGTGTTCATCAAAAGAAAAATAGTAGGCCTTCCAAAAGAGAAGGATGTAGTCGAATAGAGGTATAACCGTCATGAAGTTGGAAGTCAAAATTGAATAACTTGTAAGATCAAGCGTCCACAGGCTTCATAACTATTTTCTAGCATGGATCAATTATAACTCTTAAAATACTATTGTCAAATGATTGTACAATGATATATTACGTATTATTTTTATGTGATATATATATATATATATATATATATATATATATATATATATATATATATATATATATATATATATATATATATATATATATATATATATATATTTTTACAAGTGAAAATATTTTGGAGTAGCTCCAGAGGAAAATAAAATTAGAGAGAGTCACCTTAGATGGTTTGGACACATAAAACATTAGCTTTTTTATAACCCAATTATGAGATTAAATGTATTGGATTTGGCCTACCAATATTAAGAAAGGTAGAGGTAGCTCTAAAAAGACTTGGCTTGAAAATATTAAAAATGCCCTTTATAATTAAATATAAATGAGAATTCGACTCTTAACATAACACAATGGAGAACAAAGATTTAGGTAGTGGACCCCAAATAGTGGGATAAAAGCTTGATGTGGTTGTTGTTATTTGTTTCAATCTTGATTGAATTTTGATTAATTTTTTTTAAATGTTATTCGAATCAAATTTGAGCAAGATGGATATAAAAAGTAGTTTTCAATCCAGAGTAAGGTTATCTCTAGTTTGAAGGAAACTTTCGGCCATATTTCTCTAAAAAAAAAAATATAAAGCATCAGACATATTTTTCTAATTTTCGGCAAATGCATACATATGCAAAAAGAATAACAATCCATCATCAAACTCTTTATCTACAACGCATCGTTGATCTCGTCTCCATTTCGCTGTTTTTTATATTTAATATTTCAAAAATTATATGAGAAAATAGTAAATTTTAACTGTTAAATATGTAAAAAGAATAACTTGGGGTGATATGTACATTAATCCGCCTTGTAAGAAAATATCAGCAACTACTAATCTTGCCGAGGCGTTTCTGTTCAAATGGGCACTGAAAATTTTCTATAACACGCAGGCTTCATCGATAAATTAATTGCCACATGCATAGATAATTTGTCACATACATAGATAATTTGAACCTTATGAGATTTATACTGACCTTAAGAGGAACAGGGAGAGGCAGATTAGCTCCTTGGCAAAGACTATTAGCCCACTGCATTTTCAAACAATTAAACAACTCAAAATCCAAACCATATAAGTGAACATTTTCAGAGAACTTACACTTAAACGGAGAAGAAGAGGGTATTATGACCTGAAACAATAAGGTCTCAAATAGGGTAATATCTGTATCCGTGGGAAGCTTCATGGTTCCAAGAGAAATGCCATCATCATCCACACCTGTTGCAATACCTTCATTCGAAGGAGAAACCCTCGGAGCTGAAATTTCAATGCTAAACCCTCGCCAGTGCTTTGATGGGCCTCGATGGCCGGGAAAGGTCACGGTACCGTATTTGGCGAGAGAGACAGGAGAGGAAGGGCGATTCTGGTTGATGGGAAAGGGAAAGAGTTGGCTTGCTGAAGAAGCCATCAGAATAGGGAGTTCATCAGAACAAAGGGCTAGAAGAGGTCGGGAATAGGAAAATGGAATGAGAAGGATAGGGCTCGTGAGGTGAGAAATCTCGTACGGAATCCACCGTGTTTCAGAAATTATTTTTTTTTTTTTTTAGAAAATGAGGACAAAAAGCCCGTATTTACTATGTAAAAAAAAATTACAAGTAAGATATAATAAAAAGGTAAAATCTCAAACAAAGAAGAGGAATCACCAAAAACCTATACCCAAAAAAAGAAAGCAGTTGATAAAATTGGGTTAAGACCTATAAGGACTCAGACTGCTAATCAAGCAAACCGTCCAACCAACCATGCGACATCGAAGGAACTCTCCTGGTTGCCAAAGAGGCCATCCAAAGAGAGAATTAGCATCTACATCATAGTCTATAAGGCAAGCATCTCCAAAATCTTCAACCGGTCATAACACATGTTGTTCCAGCCAAAAACATAAAATAACTCCAGTGGCCAAAAATTCCAGAAGTGCCAGATAAACCAAGAACCCACCAAATGCCATCCATGAACAATTTGAAGGGGACAGCAAGCTCCAGAATAAGCAAAAATGCAATGCCAAAGAGGTATAAGCACCATTATGCGTTTTCAACGGCAATTCCAAATTTTCTTTAAACTTCCAGGTAGAAACCTTCATCTCAACCGCTAGCTTGATAATGTTGCATAGAGTGATAACTCTTCTAAATTTAAAATTGAACCTTCATTCGTTTCTTTCCCGCCACAAATAATAAGCAGCACAAGAAGTAGTAAGCAATAACAATTATTTTTGGTGCTAATCAAACTATCCAATTCACCCAAATAATGAAGAACTTGAGATAGCCGAGGCCTAAGGAGAAACTCACCTAACTTAGGAATTAGGTTGCAAATGATAGAAAAAGCGTAGTCACATTCAAACAAGATGTGAGGATTAGTTTCAAAGTGTGAGCCGCATAACATACAGTTTGGGGCAACAAAAATAGACCTCTTCCTTAGTTCCTCTGCAGTTTTAAGCCCCACCATTGATGCAATCAAAGAGTATATAGAGTATTTAAGGGCGTAGTGTTTGTGCCAAACCAGTTTGTTCCAATCAACAATAACCTCTTCTTTGTAAAAATACTTTAAAAAAGAAGAAAAGGAAGGAGTTGCTCTGTCATTCCAGAAAAGCACAAGCTTAGCATCAGGTGTCAACCCCAAAGAACCCAAAGCTAAATTCAAGTATCCAAAATCAGAATTCGAAAAGGTCCAGCCGTTCATACCCAGAAAATCAATAACCTTTGCATTATGATTGAAAATAGTAGCCAAGGACTGATGAGTAAAGGCTTGGTATAACGATCCTCCATGAAACCAAGGATCCCATAACATAGAAATGACATTGTTAGGTTTAAAGGCAAAACCAACATCAGACCTAATAAGCAATGCAGCTTTTCCAATTTCAGCCCAAAGAGGAGATGGTTTACATAATGCCGGAGTCCAAGGAGTACCATATTTTGCATTCAAGAACTCAAACAAAGGGGAATTATCATTGTAAAACCTGAACATAAGGGAGCACAAGCTAGCAAATTGTAAACCATGTAAGTCCGGAATGCCTAGCTCGCCATTAATTTTTGGTTTACAAGTCCTTTTCCAAGCAATGAGGTGCAGTTTTTTAGCCTCTAAATCCAAAAAAAAAAAACAAAAATTTTGCACACATTCTACTAAGGGTTTTGATACAAGACTTAGGAATAACAATCCCTCTAAGCCAATAAGCAATCGTATTATAAACAGTGTATTTAAGAAATTGGAGGCGACCCGCAATAGAGAGAAATCTAGCTTTCCAACCAGATAAATGGTTGGAGATAGAGTTCAAGAGAGGTTGAAAATCAGATTTACAGTTATTTTTAACAGAGATCGGCAGACCAAGATAAATCATCTTGGAGCAAGATGTAGACATGTTAAGGGCCTCACAAACAACCATATGATTAGAAATATAGCTAGATAGAATAACCTGACTCTTATCATGATTCACCAAAAGGCCCGAAACCATAGCAAAATGATTTAACACCTCCCTTAGGACAACACAATTTGAAATAGAAGCATCCCCAAAAATCAGAAGGTCTTCTGCACAGAGCATATGAGATAAATTCATGCCTTACTTCTGAAATCCAATGAATCTATTCTGAGAAGTATCATTATCAATCAGGCAAGAGAAGGCATCCATTGCAATACAAAATAAATAAGGACTCAGGGGGCAGCCTTGCCGAATGCCTGAGGATGAATTAAAATATCCTTCCAACCCCCGTCAATACAAATAGAAAAATGCACGTCTGTAATACAAGCCTTGACCCAAAGGATAAATAGAGGAGGAAAACCTTTTTGCCGCATTCTAGCTAAAATGAATTCTCTGGAGACAGAGTCAAATGCTTTACGAATATCCAACTTGGCACACAATAGGTTCTTTTTAGCAGATTTTTTAAAATCAGAAAGAATTTTAGAAGCAAGTAGAATGTTTGTCAGTGGCAATGCGCTTCTTAATAAAACCAGCTTGATTATTCCCAATGATAAGAGGCATTATATCCTTCATTCTGGATGCAAGAATTTTGGATATAATCTTGTAAAAAATATTACAAAGAGCAATGGGCTGAAAATCTGTAATGTTAGATGCATGAGTGGACTTGGGGATTAGAGCAATAGCAGTAGCTTTGACATTAATAGGAAGATAGCCCTTAGAGAAGAATGACTTCACAGCTTTGCAAACCAGAGGGCCAGTGATGAGCCAAGTGGATTTGTAAAATTCAAAATTGAACCCATCCGTACCCGGAGATGAGTTAGAACTCCCATGAAAAATAGCTTCCTTAATTTCAACATCAGAAACAGGAACCATCAGCAAATCAACTAAATGAGTTGGGACAACATTACCTTTGGGAATAGGGAATGCATCAAGAGAGTTAATAGGCCGAGCAACATTAAAGAGGATGTCAAAGTGATGTGTGATATAATTAATCAAATCTTGCCTGATAGAAGTGTCCTCACTAGCAACCAAAGTGGAGGCACTAATATTCCTTCTTTTCTTAAATATTGCATAAAGAAATTTTAAGTCATCTTCTCCTCTAGCAAGCCATTTGAGTTTTGCACGTTGGAGCATCCAATTAGTCCAGGAAGAAAAACAATCCGATAATTGAACATTGAGAGATTTCAATTTTTGATTGAGAGCAGCATTTTGAGGATTAGAATTTAGCATGCCAATACAAATGGATTGTTGATCTTTTATGGAGGCAAGATGATTGGAAAGAAAACAAGAGTTGGCCCACTCTCGACTCTTGATACTCTCCTTTAAAGATTTCAGCTTACAATACAAGCCAATGATAGGATTTCCTCTAATCGGTTTTGAAAAAGTGTTGAGAAGGTCAGCCCAAAAACCATCCTGCTTGGTCCAAAAATTTTTAAATAGAAATCTACTATAAGCCTTGAAATTCTATCCAGAATAAAGAGCAATAGGAGAATGATCCGAGCAAGAGGGAGAGAGCACTTCATAATAAGAGGTTGGGTAAGAGTCTAGCCATTTATCATTAACCAACATTATATCCAATTTCAAGTGAATTGGCTCATTAGCCCTTTGGTTGAACCAAGCGAATTTAAGCCCTTTAGAACCCAAATCAAGCAAACCCAAATGCAACTTAAGAGCATTAAAGTCCCAGATGTGTGAATCAAGGAGTGGCACGCCACCAGATTTCTCATGAACATAAATACAACAGTTAAAATCACCAACAATGAACTAAGGTGAATTAATACTATTCCCAATATCCTAAGATTATCCCAAAGGAGATTTCTATCAGCCAGTGAGTTGGAGGCGTAGACAACAGAAAGCACGCAAAGGAATTCCTGCCCCCTATACAAATCACCCGAGATCATCTGGTTGGTAAAGAGGGAAGGCTTAAATTGAATGAGGAGAGGATCCCATTTGATCCAAATCCTACCCGAGATGGAAAGATTGAAATTATGACAGCTTTCCTCATTCTGAAAAATGCAGTGGTTAAGACGAAACCAGGGATCCGAGAAACAAGCTTCATGTATCCTGCTTTCCATACACACAGTAAATCAAGTTTGAGATCACGAACTAAATCCTTGCAAGCCCTAACCTTATCTGGGCTGTTGAAACCTCTCACATTCCAAGCCACAAGATGTGGAGGGATCAATGGGATTTAGAAGATTGGCTAGGAGTTTTTTTGGTTTGCTTACTCCTAGAAGCCTTTTATTGTGTGTTAGGATTGTTTTGGACCTTGTCCGATACAGAGGAAGTAGGAGGAAGTTGCACTATCTCACTACTACTCTCTTGAAGAATAGCAAATTTGTTTGGAGATATCACCTCATCATGTTGCTGGGTGATTAAGATAGAAGAAGTAGATTCCTCGGTTGGAGAATTGAGATTGGGAATAGTAATGAAAGCTGATTCAGTGTTACTATCCAAATTTTGAATGTCCACCACATGCGGGGTGGGTTTACTGAGCTACGAATTTGTGTGATTAGAGTGCTCTGAGGAAGATGGTTGATCAATGAGCTTCTGAGGTGCGGTGATGTTGGAGGTAGATGGAAATTTCTCAGAAGATTGAGCATTTTGATGAACTGGCTAAGATTTGGGGTTCCCGCTATTAGCGCGCGGTGGCTTCCTGCTAGTGCTTCTACCACGTGGAGGCGGCTGGGCAGAGGAGTTATCAGTTTGCGGCTTTGTGGGGCAAAAATCCGGCGTGTGCACAATAGAACACAGTGCTCACATTGGGTAGGTTTTCATTCGTACTGAATTTTGAGAGAGAAAGGCTCACCTAAAATGGAAATGGGGATAGTTTCAGGGTATGCACAATCCTTAGAGACCTGGACGCAGACGCGGGCATACGTGAGCCTAGTTTTCTCAGCTGTAAGGTCGTCCACTGCTAACGGAATACCAATCTTACTAGCAATCCGGGAGATGCCTTCCGGAGTCCAACATGGAAGAGGTAAGTCAAGGATTTTAAACCAGATAGGAATAGAAGGAAATTCTTCTCTAACTGGTTTAAAATTAGGCACCCATTTTTGAAGGACAAAAGGCTTGCCAAGGAAAAACCACACGCCTCCCGCCAACGCCATGTCATAATCTTCATGTGCCGTGAATTTCAACATGAAAAATCCATCACTTAAGGAAAGAAGTTTCATCACACCTTTGAGTTTCCAAACCTTGCGCATAGCAGAAAGAAGAGACTCATAATACGGGCGTTTTTCGATGGAGTAACCTATCAACGAAAGGCACCATTCGTCCGAAGCAGCTTTTACATGTACTTCATTGAACTCCAAAGGAAGAAGAAAGCTTAAACGTGTTACCAGGGCGAGGAGAAGCGACAATGTTGCTGTAACTTAGAGGCTTAGCCACAGCAGGGGCCACACTCTTAGAAGAGAGTGGGGGAAACTCCTCAGGGGAGGAGAGATTGGCCATGGGGAGGGGAGCTCCCCTTGCCAAACAAGAGAAAGAGAAACAATCTAAGAAAGACGAAAGTCGGCTAGGAAGAAAAAACCCTAGTTTCAGAAAATTTTGAGATAGGGTCTAAAATTTCTCCCATCTCATCTCGGCTAGAATACCCTAATTGCCCCCCAAAAAAATTATTTTAAAACGATGAATGTTAAATCATAATATATATTTGATATTATATATCATCAAAAACTTATCTCAGTCGAACATTAATCTCAAGATAAATTTGAATGGAAAATTTTTAAAATTAAATTAGGAATCATACAAACTCTGATTTCAACAAACATATAGTCGAACTAAACATTTTAAAAAAGTCGAACCTGAAAAACATCGAATTCGACTCAATCTGAGCCCAAATGAGTGCAAATCGAAGACTCAATGCACATTTGAAAGGTTCAAACCATAAATTGGATGACCAAATGATTTTAAAATGTGGTATTCTTATAGTCAAATCAAGCGGCATGATGAGATGAATCTAACGAGCCCAAGATTGCTGAATTATGATATCATTAAGACACTCAAATACTTGATAAATGATCAACCGTCAAAGGAATCCATATCGGCCATCTATTCGAATCACTCCCAACATATCCTTAACTTCTCCCTGTTTACTGGCCATGTCATTTCAAAAAAAAAAACTATAATAGCCTCTCATTCTTCTTATGAGGAGGGATGAAGCAAGGAGGAAGCAATGGGAGAGAGGGAGGAGAAGAGAGAGAAAATGAAGAGAAATATGGATATGGCGATTTCTTAAAAAATTCTAAGGACCTATTGAGAATGTTCATAGAAAAAGGAGAGTTGATTTGAAAGGAGGTGATGGGGATTCATTCTCGATTGGTTCTTGATGATTGGCTTTATGTTTTGGAATGGGAAAGGTGATTATAAGTTGGAGATTTCTCTTTACACCATGGAAATTGTTATGAATAATGATGTCTGCATTATTGGTTTGATGATTCTAAAGTATAGGGTACAGCTTTTCTTATCAAGTTCTCTTGGGTTCAAGATCTTATACAAATTTTTGAAGGAATGGTTCTTCATCCTGTTTGCAATAAGATGGTTAATATGAGTAATCTGTTTTGGTGTATGGCTGCTTCAATTGCTAGGGAACTTCATGCTTCGGCTACAACAGATATCCTTGGAACTTTCTTACTTGATATTGTGGTAGTTGATGTAGATATATATTTTTTTAATTAGTTTGTGTAGTTTTTTTTTTTTTTTGTGCTGGTTTTTATTTATTTTTTGAAATTATAGTAACTGATTTTGGGATACATCCTAATTTTCATTTTTTACCAATTTGAAAACTCTCAAATAATAAACAACTTTTTAGGTTGTTTAATATTTGGTGTCACCTCCGAATAATTATTACATTCTCTGATTGGACGTAGAGCTACGTTTAGCCACCAATAACATGTCGCCTCGTGCTCTTACTCTTTACCGCGCGGCCCGACGACTTGACCCGGACCGGAACTTGGGAATGCTATGTTCGCGTATCGCGAGGTATTACTCGGTATTTGCTCGATATTGCTTGGTATTGCGAGATATTGCTTGGCAATAACAAGAAATACAGCTATGTGAAGACCAATACCGAGCAATATCGAGTTGTACCGAGTTTTTCTAAAAAAACTCGGTACAACTCGGTATTGCTCGGTATTGCTCAGTATTGCTCGGTATTTGCTCGGTATTGGTTATTGCCGAGCAAAATCGATCAATACCTAGCAATACCTAGCAAAATCGAGAAATACCGAGCCATCCTGGGTCCGTTCCGGGTCGGGTTGTCGGGGCGCACGGTAAATAGTGAGAACGCATGGCGCGATTCTATTGGCGGTTTAACGTAGAGCTACGTCCTGTGACTGGACCAAATAAAAGTGTTCGTCCCCTCCACCCCAAGGTGTTTAAAATGAGAATTAGTGGTTCTTATTTCCATTATGATAGTTTTATTTTAACAAATAATTTTTTTTTATAATTTTTGTTGCTATTCAATATAGTTCATATCCCTTTGTTTGGATTGGAAACTGCTAGTTTTTTTTTTCTTTTCTAGGTTGTATTAAGTTCTTCTTTCCCTCTTTTAATGCTATTTGCATTTCTCTAAAAAAAAAAAAAAAGAAGAAGAAGAAAAATTTGAGATAATACCTTGCCACGAAGCTCCTCCTCGACTACCACCTAACCACCAATTATAGCTAGACGTATACCCAACCACTAATTATCATCCATATTTCGATCTAGGTAATTTTTTTCTTGAATCAATATAACTTTAAATCGCAAACCATCTTATGCATAACATTGAGATTGTGATGCTTTAATTACACAAATTTTTTCGTAATTTTTGGGCACCAATAAAAATTCTTAAGAAATTGACATCTATCGGTACAAGTGGGGATTTTGGGACCGTTTGGTGTCTATTTTACAAAACGATTTTACCATTTTTTTAATAAAATAATTTATTTTATAGATATTTTTCTATAATTTTTAAATTCTAAAAAAAAATAATTCACATGAATTTTATATTGAGAAATTGATTAAATGAAATAATTATATTAATATTATATATTATTTTATTATTAATATCAAAAGCCACTTAATGATTATTAAATAAAGTTTATTTTTCTTTATGATTTGACAAACAGAGGAATTGTATAAAAGATTTAGAGAGAAATGAGAGGAGAGAAGAAGAAAATTCAAATTTGGAGGTGGCGAGGCAATTTTCATTAGCCGAGTCAGTTGAGAGATTCGCTCGTCTTGTTGCAAGGAACCTTTATCTTATTTTTGATTTCAAGGATTTTATATTTTTGATATTCTTTTTTGATCAAATATATATTTTCATTACCGAGAAATGACAATAATTGTGTTGATAAAATTTTCACCGTGCAACTTTTTATATGTTATAGAGATTGAGATTATGAGCATTTTGCGTATTTATTTAAGATTTTTTACAAGGTGATTTTAAAAATACATTATTTTTTTCATTCTTAGAAATGTATTTTGACATGTAAAAATAGTAATTTAGCTAAACTGAAGCTTCAGAATATTATTTTATGCAATATCAGGTAATTTAGTTAATTCTGAAAATATGAATTTTTGATTAGTGTGATTTTTGTTGTATACCGTTAAGTCATTTTGACACTTTCTGTATTATGTTTAACTTTTCTTTATTTGCAACTCATTGAAAATGAATGTGGATATATGACTGAACTGATTAATAACTGATCATTATTTCTGTCAGTATTGTGATAATAATGTATATGTAAAAGACAAATAAAGACTAGTTGACCTATTAGTTAGAGACTGATTGACCTGTACATGATGGTGGGCCGATGATATTTCTTTTAAATATTATAATTTGATGTTATCCTATACTGATTCACGTGATACATTGATTGTGAGTTATAAAGAGATGATTATTGTGTCGTGTTGTAGTCCATGACCTATAGCTTGAGATTTTGATGATGATAAATAATGTCGATTGAATTATCTCATTATTTATTGAATATTTTTTATATTGCTTTTGCCTGTGAGTACTAATATTTTAAGAAAATCACATATTGCTCAAGATAATAGAAGACTCGAGACTAGATAGAATAAGATATAAAGTCTATAACTCTATATTTTTCTTTTATTTTTTTATTTTTATTTTCTTGAGTTTTGCCACAAAGTATATGCAAACTGAGTAACCATGCGCACACACAAGGGGAGAGTTTTTTTAAGTATTTTTTTTTATTCTCTGTAAATCATAGTGTATTATTTTAAATCATACTATACGAACTACTATGGCTTAACTAATCTATGTAAACTAATTATAATATATAATCAACATCATACTGTACAATATATTTTTAATTTGAAACCCTAGCCACCAGATTAATTTAAGTAAGTTTTTTTAAATCTTAAATTTGAACTTATCATATAATACAAATATTTGAATACTTACTTAAATTAACCTCCATGATTAATTAATTAAATTAAGGATTAATTATTGATTGGTGATCATACTGTATGACATGGTTCATATCGTACGATGAACTGAGGCTATTTTTGATCATCCCAAATATCGTACCGGATGATTCCTTAATTTTTGAACTAATCATGCTAGACGACCTGAAGATTTTAACTGGTCGTATTGTACAAAGTGGATCATACCAGATGATGAATAGAGACGAGTTTTGGTCGTCCTCGTGTTCGTCCAGTACGAATAGAAGAAATATATCATATCGTATAGGACAATATTTATATCATATTGTATGATAATGTTTAAAAAAATTGTCTGTTTGTACTCATTCGTATAAAGACGAAGGTTATTTTGAACTGATCGTACTGTACGATCTTGGATCATACTATATGAACATAAATAGTTGAATTAAAAATTTAGGGTTTCTTAGAGCCTGATTTATGAAATGATACTTTTATCTTATGAAAAAATAAGAGAGAGAAACGTGACAAGAAGGAAATCTCTTTAGAGGGAGCCACTTGAAGAGATTTTTTTAGGTTTGTGAGAGGAAGGAGAAGCTGGGTTTGTGAGGGAGGAGTGTGAGGGGATCACATGATTGCTCAAAGCATACTACACACTTGCTCCTTTTATTGCCTAAAAAAATCTTATGGGAGCTTTCTAAGGGGGAGATCCTTCAAGTTCTGTGTACTCAAAGGTACTCTGTCTTCTCTAGGATGGAGAAAAACGAGAAGGTTTGCTGCCATCACCGGGAGGGTGACATAGCGTTCGGTATTCCGCCACATCGGGGAAGGTGAAAGTGAGGTTTTGTAAAGGCTTCTCCGCCTTACTGTGGGAAGAAAAGGAGAATTAGTTTTGAGTATAGAAATTTTTAGAGTGGAGGACTCTGGAGAGTGGACGTATGTAAAGTGACCAAACCATTATAAATCTTATGGTGTGATTTTTTACGTTTACTGCACTTTACTTATGTTCTGCATTTTACATTTGATATAACTACTTGGTGAAAATTCTTCTAGATCTGTGTTATATAATTTAAAATTTCACCACCTATTATTGCAATCATGTTTTAATTATTTGCTTCCATATCAAGTTAAGTTTTGTTTAAAAATTAAACAAAAAATTAAAATTCCTATTTATAATTATTTTTTATTACAAAATTTTCAAATTCACCCCCTCTTAGCACATCTCCTACTTGAATTGGTATCAAAGTGGAGTTTCAAAAATAATATTTTAGAAAACCTTAAAAAATCGATCATGACACATTTTGGTAACTATAATACCGCGGAGGGTTATTCTATAATCCGTCTACCCTTGTTTGGCAGCATACCGTTTGGTTTTTAGAAAATTAGAATGTTTATATTTTACAGTCTATAAACTATCATATGTTGAGTCTAGTGAATAGATTGTTAAACCTAAGTTAATGTCCCAAAGCTACCAAGAGGGGGGGGGGGGGGGGGGGGGGGTGGGTGAATTGGTATTTTAAAAATTATCTCTCTTTTAGATAAGTTGAACCGAAAATAAACTTTAATGAATTTTTATAAAAAGTTTTTCAACCACAACTTTTTTAAAAAAAATACAGAAAATAAAAAGCAGTAAAAATAAACGACACAAGATTTATAGTGGTTCGGTCTACCACTACCCGGTGCGGTAGAGAACCGTCGTCCTAATACCAATAGTGTCTCTCCTTTTGCACTAATACCAATAGTGTCTCTCCTTTTGCACCCACAGCAAGGCGTAGAAGCATTTACAAACACTCTTTCCACCACTACCCGGTGCGGCAGAGAACGGTCATCCTTTTACACTATCCCCAGTGTTGACAGAGAACCGTCCGTCCTTTCACACTCTCCTAATGTGGGCAGAAAACCCTTCGTCCTTTCACACTCTCCTAGTGTTGGCAGAGAACCCTTCATCCTTTTACACTCTCCTAGTGTGGGTAGAGAACCCGATCTCTTTGACAGATCTCCTCACAATAAATCTAGAAGGAAGAAAGAAAAGAGTGAAGTAATCTTAAATCAAAAGTAGGAAATCTTACCTTTGAACATCAAGCGAAGCCTTCACGCTCCAATGGTAGGAATCTTCCTTTGAATGCTCTCTGACACTCTCTGCTTAACTCTTCTTCCAATAAGCACGAAGATTAATGAGCAAAAAGATTGGGTGGTAGTAAAAATTGGACCTTATATAGGAGAGACAAGAAAAATCGTCCAAAACTACAAAATTTTCAAGTTATCATGAAATGGATTGTCCCGTACGATCGTGGATCGTCCCGGACCCTTAAAGTGGATGATCCTGATGTATATTGGTTAAATGTTGTACACACTTATGATCCGTGAACTGTTCGTCCTGTACAAAACCATTAATCCCAAATCCCTGCAGGATGTAACCAACTGAGGTAAGTCAGTTTGGTTCGTCCTGGGACGAACAAGTTTCATCCTGAACGATTTTATACAAAGAGTTTCATCTAGAGACGAAGGTTAATTTCACCCTGTATGATTTTATATAGAGAGTTTCATCCAGAGGCGAACCATGCATTTCGTCTGGACGAACATTGCAAAGTGAGAATCCCGAGACGTTCATCTTGGGATGAATGTTAAATTTGTCCTGGACGATTAGGATTTAGAAAAATTTTCTCCCTGCCTGTTCGATCCATTGCTCTTCCGCGGACTTAATTGACATGATCGTCTCATACGAACTAGGTTCGTCCCGTATGATCAGTTCACAAAAATTTTTTCTCCAAGTGTGTGTGTTATGATTTTTCACTCAATTACAATCACTCCCTCTCAATTCAAAACTTATAATTTACAAATGAATATTTGCTGAATTTGATTTGAAGTCTTCATAGCTTGGAGTTCATTTTTCTGAAATGTCAGTACACACTAGAGCAAAAATAAATCTTCCAAAAAAGTGTTAGGAGATATATATACATAAAACAATAATATTTGAAATCATCAAAATAATACAAGTTGCAAGAAATGTAAAACATGCAAATAGCAACTCTCTTAACAATCTCCCCCTTTTGATGATGGCAAAATAATTATTGTTTGTAGGATTTCAAATTCTAAGAATATCCTAAACTCCCACTGAATTGATGAATACATGAAAAATAAGGGGACATAAATTTATTAAAAAATTTTATAAAAAATTTTATTTTTCAAAAATTGTATACAAAACAAGAAACATACAAAACACACAACTTTTATTTTGCAAAATTTGTATACAAAACAAGAAACATACAAAACACACAACTTTTATTTTTAAAAAATTTTATACAAAACAAGAAACATACAAAACACACAACTACAATAATGACAAATATAAAAGGAATATAAAAAAAAACAAAAATAAACAAATCAAACAAAACAAACATATAATTTCTCCCCTTTTTACAACAATAAAAAGTGAAGAAGAAAAGAAGTCTTGAAATGTAAGCAGAAGTATGAAATTCATTTGATAATTTAATCTTGAAAGTGATTGAAATAAGGTATGCAAATAAATTTAAAACATTAGATAAATCATAGAACTTCATATAATTTAAGAAGTGATATAACATAGATAATGAAAAGAATTTATCAAAGACATGAGTTAATTTAGACATTAAGATAAAGAAAATCATTGCACTAAGGATGAATAAAAAATTTTATATTTCAAATTTCAATGTCAAGTATAAATGAACATAAGATCAATTTGAATTAAGAGATTAAAAGAGTCCGGAAGGAATTAACTACCACATGTGGCGCTTTGCGCATCTTTTTCAATTTCATGGCACATTTTTGTGAATCTTTTTCAATTTTATGGCACATTTTTGTGCATCTTTTTACTTTGGCCTTATTTTGTGCCTCTTTTTCTTATTGCAAATGTTTGTGCAATACTTTTGATTTTTTTACATTTGTACAATTTTTAAGAATAATTGAATTCTTTCCGAAATCAATAATCTAAAATTTCAAAAAAATTTAAGTGCATAAATACTATTTGAAAAGAGAAATATAAAATAAGAAAACATCTAAATTACAATAATAATATTAAAGATAATGTAGTCTAATTAAGAGACATGAAATTGAAAATCCTAATAATATCAAGTTATAAGCATCACTTAAATTTAGAATAATTAGATTTTCTAATGAAATTAATTTTAATTTATAATTTAGGTTAAAGCACTATAAAAATTAAAAAATAATGAATATCATAAAGTCTAACACACATGTTTAAAATACTTAAACAACAAAACATTGGAACATATATTAATATCGAATAAAGATTTTACAATTTTAAGTTCAAGATATCAATAAAAACACAACAAAAACAAGAGAAATACAACAATCTAAAAGAAATCACTAAACACATAAACCACATAAACACATAACAAACACATAAACAACAAAGAAATACTGAACAAACACAACAATCATTCAGATGGACTCTGATCTGGAGGAGGAGGAGGTGGTGCTGCACCAAAGAAGTTGAAGTAACTAGTCATCATAAACATGTTGGAATTTATTGCATTTATCTGATCAAGCATTAATCCCATATCTTAATTGTACTGAATATCCTGCTGCTGCAAATGAGTTCTAATTTGATCAAGCTTTTGATCAAAATGAGCATCTAAATTGTCAAATCTTTGAACCAAATCCTGATAATTTGGTTCAATAGTATGTGAATGTTCAGTTTCTTCTTCTGTTTCACTCAGAACAATATGAGTTTTGCTAGGCTTTTCCTTATTGAAGATAGCTCTAAAGGATGTATCGTTGTAGTAGAGTGGTTCTTCAAAATCTTGTACTGGATGAATCAGATCATACTTCTTTTCCAAAATATAGAAAATCAGATGTCCTAAGGCTATGTTCTTCTTTCTTTTATGATCAACATGACCAATTTCAGAGAGACAATAAATGTAGTAAATTAGGAGTTAGGCCTCATCTATAGGTTGTCTGGTCATTATCATATAGGTAACAGTAGAAAGAAGAGGAGTGATGTTGACTCTTTCACCTACTTTAGGTATAATGGAAGTTCTTAGTATGTGCTGGATGATTCGGGCATCACGAACTAAAGTTGCTACTTTAGGCAAATGATCCTTAACTTTTACTCCTCTAATCACACAATTAACTTCAGTCCAATCAAAATTTGTGGTGGTTGAGGTGTGTGCTCTTAATCCTTCTGTCCTTATATTTAGGAAGATACCAAGGTCAGCCTTGGTGATTTCAATTTTCGTATTGAAATTAAAGGAACTAATGACGGAATGGTCGGAGTTGAACGACATGTTTGCCAAAAAATAATGAAAGGTTTTTCTGTTGTAAAGTGTACTAAAGTGAGGATTAAACCAAATTGAGTAGAGGCAAACAAGTGCATTACCTTAAAAGTTAATTGTTCATGTAGAAGAACTCTAGATGGGATAATTTTCGCGGAGACAAACCTAGCATAGAATTCTTCATTGGCTTAAGAAAAAAAATTCTTAGAAGTGTTTCTTGGTGGACCCTTAGTCAAAGACTATTGGCTCTTGCTAGAACTTGCCATTGAAAGGTCTTAAGAAAAGAAAGGTTTGAAAGAGATGTGTGAAAGCGACTATTCAGTTAAAAATGCCATCAATTTATGGAAAAAATGGTTGTTCGTACCAGACAAAATTTTCGTTCGTCCCGTACAAATTCAATTCGTCCAGTACGAAAAAATTTTGTATGGACGAACGAATGAGTCAAAAAGAAAATAGCTTTTCGTAAACACACAACTTATGAAGCGTCCTTCCGCACAAGCTTTTGACCAAAATGATTGTACAGACAAACACGTATTCATCCGGACGATCAGAAATTCAATTCGTTTTAATGGCAGTTGAAAACCGTCTCCCACTATGAACCGACATGTGTTCGTCTGGACGAACCAAAGGTTTGTACGGACGAAGTTCATATTAAAAGCTATCTTATCCATTCAACTGCTACATTCACTCATCCCGTCGCTTGAAAAATATTTCATCCTGGACGATCGTGATGATTGTACAGATGAATTACATTAAAATTGCTCTTAAAATGGTTCAACATCACACACTTTGTCATACTTCACAAATCGTCCCATACGAAGCATTTTCATCCCGGACGATGATGACCACAAATTTACATTTTCACACTCAAAATAAAAATGAATAAAAACAAATAAGACAATACTTAAACACAGACCTTCTTAACGAGAAAATATAACATAAACAAACTAGAAAACACAATGAACACAAAACAAAACAAAATAAAAAAAAATATCAATGTTGCAGAAAAACATTTTTATCTAAGCATTTGAATCAGTCAATCCAAGCCTAGTTCTTAATGTACTGAAAGTATCAAAGGCTAAAGGTTTTGTAAAAATGTCTGCAAGTTGATTTTCAGTTGAATCATGGGTAAGTTCAATTTCTCCCTTAGATACATGATCCCTTATGAAATAATGCATTATGTCAATGTGTTTGGTTCTTGAATGTTGAATAGGATTTTTAGAAATGCAGATAGCACTAATATTAGCACAATAAATTGGTATAGTACCTATAGTTAATCCAAAATCAATCAACTATTGTTTTAACCAAAGTACTTGTGCCACACAACTTCCTAAGCCAATGTATTCAGCTTCTGCAGTATATAGGGCCATTAAATTTTGTTTTCTACTAGATCATGAAACTAATGAATTTTCAATGAATTGACATGTTCCAGAAGTACTTTTTCTATCCACCCTACATCCTGCAAATTCATAATCTGAATAACCAATAATTTCAAATGAAGAGCTAAACCTAGGATACCAAATTCCTAAGTTTTGAGTTCCTAGCAAATATTTTAAAATCCTTTCCACTGCTGTCAAATGTGACTCTTTTGGATCTGATTGAAATCTAGCACACAAGCAAACACTAAATATGATATCGGGTCGGCTAGTAGTCAAGTAAAGTAAAGATCCAATAATCCCTCTAAATTTTTTTTGATCAATAGATTTTCCCTTAAGGTCCTTATCCAACTGAACTGAGGAACTCATTGGTGTACCAACAGGTTTAGCATTGTCCATTTTATATTTTTTGAGGATGTCATTAACGTATTTAGATTGGTAAGAAATGTACCTTCCTCGAGTTACTTAATGCTAAAGCCTCAAAAGTAATTTAAGTCTCCCATTTGACTCATCGCAAATTCACTACTCATTATTTTAGAAAAATCATTACAAAGATTTTTATTTGAAGAACCAAAAATGATATCATCCACATAAATTTTAACAATGAGTATATCCTTTTCAAATTTCTTCAAAAAGAGAGTTGTATCCACACTTCCTTTTTCAAAAGATTTTTGAAGTAGGAAGGTGCTTAACCTCTCATACCAAGCCCTAGGTGCCTGTTTTAATCCATATAATGCCTTTTTCAATTTGAAAATATTATTTGGGTATTTTGAATTTTCAAAACCTGGTGGTTATTCTACAAAAACATCTTCTTCAATTACCCCATTTAAGAAGGCAGTTTTCACATCCATTTGATATAATTTGAATCATTTAAAACAGGCAAAGGCTAGCAAAACCCTAATTGCTTCAAGTCTGGCTACATGGGCAAAAGTCTCTTCAAAATCATTCCCTTCAATCTGATTATACCCCTTAGCAACTAATCTAGCCTTATTTCTAATGACTACACTTGCGTCATTCATTTTATTTTTGAATACCCACTTAGTTTCAACAACACTTTGATCTTTTGGCCTTGAAGTTAATTCCCAAACTTTATTTCTTACAAATTGATTCAACTCTTCTTACATGGCCAATATCCAAAATTCATCTGAAAGTGCTTGATCAATATTAGTGGGTTCTATAGTTGAAATAAAGGCATAATGATTGACTTCCTTATTTAATCCACTCCTATTTCTAACACTCTCACTTGGTTCACCTATAATAAATTCCCTTGGCTGGTTTTTAGAAAATCTCAAATCTTTAGGCAAAGGGTTATCTCTCTCCAAATTCTCTTCCACATTTTCTTCCAAGTTTATTATATCAATCTTTTGGGAGTTATCCTCAATCTCATCTTCAATAACCTTTGGCTCTTCCAAATTTTTAGATTCATCAAATACAACATGTGTGGTCTCTTCAATTACTAAAGTTCTTTTATTAAATACCCTATAAGATTTTCCAACACTTGAGTATCCAAAAAAAATTCCTTCATTTGATTTTGGATCAAATTTTCCTAAGGCAGATTTTCCATTATTATGAATGAACACCTTGCAACCAAAAACATGCAAATGAGACAAATTAGGTGTTCTACCTTTTAGCAACTCATATGGTGTTTTATTTAATTTAGATCTTACATTAACCCTATTCAGAACATAACATGCAGTGCTAACCACCTCATCCCAAAAATATCTAGGAAGTGAGTATTCAACCAACATTGCTCGGGCGGCTTCTATTAATGTTCTATTTTTCCTTTCGACTACCCCATTCTGTTGAGGGGTTCTAGGTGCAGAAAAGTTGTGATTAATTTTTTTCTCCTTACAAAAATCTTCAAATCTCTCATTATCAAATTCTCCTCCATGATCACTTTGTATAGAAATAATTTCACACTCTAATTTTCTTTGAATCCATGTCAAAAAATTTCTAAATTCCTCAAATGATTCACTCTTATGAAATAGAAATCTAACCCAAGTGAATCTTGAGTAATCATCCACAATAACAAATCCGTATACCTTCCCTCCTAGACTCACAGTTCCAACTGGTCCAAAAAAATCCATGTGTAAAATTTCCAATGATTTACTAGTCCTAAGATCCTTATTGGACTGAAAAGAGGACTTCACCTGCTTTCTTAATTGACATGCATCACAAAGGTGGTCCTTAGTAAAAGTCTAGTTTTGGTATACCTCTTACTAAATTTTTTTGGGTAATCCTCCTAAGATTTTTCATGCTAGAATGACATAGTCTCCTATGCCAAAGCCATGACTCATTAGAAATAGTTTTCAAATAAAAAACAGTAGGAGTCTGAATGCAATTTAAATCTAACATATAAACATTGTTTACCCTTTTTCCATTTAAAACATCTTTGCCATTTAGACTTAATATGCAGCTAGTAGAAAAAAATTTTTACACTATAACCCTTATCATATAGCTGACTTATACTTAACAAATTATGCTTTAAGCCTTTAACCAATAACATATTGTCTATAGAAATTTTTTTAAGATTTTCAATCATACCTGATCTAACCACCTTCTTTGTGGTATTATCTCCAAGTGTAACCTTACCTCCACTCCTGACTTCCAGCATTATGAATTGAGTAGTATCTCCAGTCATATGCTTTGAACATTCGCTGTCCAGGTACCATATGCTCTCACGAGGTCTTGTGTGAGAGCGACCCTATAAAAATATCAAATGTTAGACCTGGGAACCCAAACAAGTTTGGGTTCACCTTTAGGCAATTTATAATCAGATGCATGTATGATATGTCTAGGTTTATGCATCTTGGGTCTCCACACTAAATTAGTTTTCATCTTCAAGGTATAGGTGTGAGCTATATGTTCAAGCAATCCATATTTATTACATTTAATATTAGGAAAAGGATTCCTAAGTCTTTTACCATTTGTTTGTCTTCTAAGGGATTCCATATATTTAGGATAAAATTTAGGATTTGTAAAATCTTCAAGTTTGGGGGATATCCTATTATCCTCGAGAGTATTTATTTTCAATTTGTAGAATGAGTTTATATCTTCCAAGATAGTATTCATATAATTGATCTTATAAATTTTGCTCTCTGATTCATCCTTAAAATTGTTAAATTCTTTTTTAAGTTCAGAATAAGATGATTATAAAATCTTATGATTTTTATTCAAGTCATCAAATTCATCGAGTAATTTCATGTGGTTGTCATCTAGTAAGGCATGATCTTTCCTAAGGATTTCATGTTCCTTTTGAAGTTTTTCAAATTTTAAACTTAGACTAGCATGCATTTTCTTTATTTTCTTATATGCATCATGCATATATTCAGAAACTTCAAATAATTCATCATAAGTTAAGTCACTTATATCTCCTTGATCTGACAGATCAAGACTATCTGCCATCATGCAAAGATTGGTGACTTCTTCTTTCTTTTTAGTCTTTGATGAATCTGAAGCTTAGTCCGCCTAGAAAGCTCTTTGAAACTTCTTCTTGCCCTTCTTTATAATTGGTTTCTCCTCTACCTTCTCCTTGCTAGGAGTGGCTTTGAGTTTTTGGCAATCAGTTTTAATATGACCAGATTTCTTGCATTCATAGCAAATTACTTCATTAGAAACCTTGTCATTTCTATTAAATTTATCTCTATTCCATTGCTGGCGTCTCTTTTATTTCCTTTTCAGAAAGCTTCTAAATTGTCTAGTCATTAATGCAATGTCGTCTTCATCCTTAGGTTGTGAGTGTTCACTCTCAGACTCTTCCACTTTTAGTGCTATGTTCTTTTCCTTTCATGGTTCACCTGCATTAATCTTTCTTTGACTAACTCCTTACTCGTAAGCAATAAGTTAACCAAGAAGATTGTCAATTGAATAAATTTTTAGATCTTTAAACTCTGTAATTGCAGTAATTTTAGTATCATAAGTAGTAGGTAAATAACGAAGAATCTTATTAACCATTTCAGCATTAGTTAGTTCCCTACCAAGTGCATGCAAAGAGGTGACTATTTGAGTAAATCTTGTGTACATATCAGAAATGGATTCATTAAGTTTCATGCAAAATAGTTCATAATCATGCAATAAGATATTAAGCCTAGATTGTTTAACCTCATTAGTCCCCTCATATGTTATACAAAGTCTATCCCATATGTCCTTTCCACTTTTGCAAGTGGAATCTCGTATGTAATCTTCAGATTTTAAGGCACAAAAAAACTATTCAAACATTTAGCGTTTAGTTGCGCTAACTCATGTTCTTCTACAGTCCAATCTACAAAAGGTGTTTCAACTCTAACTTCATCAACTAATCTAGTTGGTTTTGTATATCCTTCATGGACTAAGATCCTCATACGATAATCAAGTGATTATAAGAAAATAGACATGCGTGTTTTCTAAAAATCAAAAGGTATATTGTCAAACAGTGGAGGTCTAGTAATAGAGTAATCCTCAGGTGTGTTTCGATTTCCAAATGTAGCCATCTACGTTAATCAAAAAGTAGTTTAAACTTATGATTTTGAAACAAAGCTCTGATACCACTTGTTGAGTCTAGTGAATAGGTTGTTAAACCTAAGTTAATGTCCCAAAGCTACCAAGATGGGGGGTGAATTGGTATTTTAAAAATTATCCCTCTTTTAGATAAGTTGAACCGAAAATAAACTTTAATGAATTTTTATAAAAAGTTTTTCAACCACAACTTTTTAAACAAAAAAATGCAGAAAATAAAAAGCAGTAAAAATAAACGACAAAAGATTTATAGTGGTTCGGTTTAAACCAGACCTACATACACTCTTTAGAGGCACCCTCTGAGTATTGCACTAATACTAATAGTGTCTCTCCTTTTGCACCCACAGCAAGGCGGAGAAGCCTTTACAAACACTCTTTCCACCACTACCCGATGCGGTAGAGAACGTCGTCCTTGTACACTATCCCCAGTGTTGGCAGAGAACCGTTCGTCCTTTCACAATCTCTTAATGTGGACAGAGAACCCTTCGTCCTTTCACACTCTCCTAGTGTGGGCAGAGAACCCTTCGTCCTTTCACACTCTCGTAGTGTGGGTAGAGAACCCTTCATCCTTTCACACTCTCCTAGTGTGGGCAGAGAACCTGATCTCCTTGACAGATCTCCTCATAAGAAATCTAGAAGGAAAAAAGAAATGAGTGAAGTAATCTCAAATCACAAGTAGGAAATCTTACCTTTGAACATCAAGCGAAGCCTTCACGCTCCAGTGGTAGGAATCCTCCTTTGAATGCTCTCTCACACTCTCTCCTTAACTCTTCTGCCAATAAGCACAAAGATCAATGAGCAAAGAGATTGGGTGGCAGTAAAAATTGGACCTTATATAGGAGAGACAAGAAAAACCGTCCAAAACTGCAAAATTTTCAAGTTATCACGAAATGGATCATTCCGTATGATCGTGGATCGTCCCAGACGATTTTACTTAAAGTGTCGGAAATGATCCTGATGTATATTGGTACGAACTATGTTCGTACATGCTTATCGTCCCGTACGAACTAGGTTCGTCCAGTACGAAATAGTTATTACATAGGTCGGTTCCCAAATCCCTGCAGGATGTAACCAACTGAGGTAAGTTGGTTCAGTTCGTCCTGGGACGAAGAAGTTTCATCCTGGATGATTTTATACAGAGAGTTTTGTCCAGAGATGAAGGTTAATTTTGTCCTGTACGATTTTATACAGAGAGTTTCATCCAGAGACAAACCTTGCATTTTGTCTGGACGAATAGTGCAAGGTGAGAATCCCGAGACGTTCATCCCGGGATGAATGTTAAATTTGACCTGGACGATTAGGACTTAAAAAAATTTTCTCCCTGCCTGTTTGATCCATTGCTCTTTCTATGGCTTAATTGACATGATCTTCCCATACGAACTAGGTTCATCCCGTACGATCAGTTCACAAAAATTATTCCCCAAGTGTGTGTGTTGTGATTTTTCACTCAATTACAATCACTCCCTCTCAATTCAAAACTTATAATTTAAAAATGAATATTTGCTAAATTTGATTTGAAGTCTTCATAGCTTGGAGTTGATTTTCCTGAAATGTTCGTACACACTAGAGCAAAAACAAATCTTCCAAAAAATGTTAGGAGATATATATACATAAAACAATAATATTTAAAATCATCAAAATAATACAAGTTGCAAGAATGTAAAACATGCAAATAACAACTCTCTTAACATCATATGTGGATGTTAGTTCAAGATGGTTATACTACACCTTTTAAACTTGTGAATGACATGAAAACTCAAATAATTTTTTATGAATGGAGCAATGAGGATAGAGATCTAGCCCAATCAAATGCAACATGCTTAAAATATTTATTTTATGCATTAAAATCAGAGGACTACATGTGAGTGTCTACCTGTGCTACTAGTAAGGAGATCTGAGATAGAATGTGTATCACGTATGAAGGAACTAGTGAGGTTAAATAGTTTAGATTAAATATTTTATTGGATGATTACAAACTCTTCCGTATGAAACTTAGCAAAACTATATCTGACATGTACACTAGGTTCACCTAGATAGTGACGCCTTTGTATGAACTAGGTAGAGAAATTTCTAATTCTAAAAAAAGTTAGTAAGATTTTGAGACGCTTATCGAGTTCTTATGATGCTAAAATTATTACAATTATTGAATCTAAGGATTTAAATATTTATTCAAATGGAAATTTTCTTGAGTCACTCATTGCTTACGAGTAAGGAGTGAGTCAAAGATAAAATGATACAGTAGAAAAGGAGTGAATGGTGTCATTGAAAGCAAACAATTCAGAAAGTGAAAGTTTTGCAGCGGAGGAAGATGACGATATAGCCTTGGTGATCCAAAAATTCAAGAATTTTCTGAAAAGAAAACAAAGGCGTCATCAAAATAACTAGTACAAAGGTAAAAGCTCAAAAACTACTAAAGTTTCATCTAACATGATTTGTTTTAAATGCAGGAAACCAGGTTTCCTTTGAGCCGATTTCCCCAACATAAAGATTCAGCTAACTAAGGAAAAAGGCGAGGAGAAGTGAAATATAATAAAGGGAAGATGAAGATACAAATGACATTTTGAGCCGACTCGGCCTCAAAATTGTTAGAAGAAAAAGCAGAGGAGGAGGTAACAAATTTGTGTCTAATGGCTAATAACAATCTTGATCAATCAGATCAAGATGAGATATGTCAACTTTCATATGAAGATTTATTGATCATTTCTGAGAAAATCCATGATTCATATAAAAAGTTAAAGAAAATGCATGCTAATCATAATGCTGAATTTGGTATTTTATAAACTGAGTATGCTAACTTAGTTAAAAAAATTTCTGATTTAGATAGAGATCACATGTCCCTACTTGATGAGTTTGATGTATTAAATAAGAAGCATATTGAATTATCTGATACACATGAATCCTTGATGACATCACATATTGAATTAGAAAAAGACTTTAAAAAATTAGAGGAACTTACATGTGAAATAGATAATAATGAACATCAACTAAAAGTGGAAGCGACAATATATGAATATGAAAATAATATATTGAAACCAAAAACCATATCATTTGAAAAAGATAAAATATTATCCTAATTAGCACAAACAAGTAAACCCCCAGCATTGCATGCATAATATAACTTTAAGAAGAGGTATCAGCACTCACATAGGTTAGCGAACTCTTTTCTCGGTGTTAGGTATTTTTCTTGTGGCATGTTAGGTCACATAGCCCGCACTTGCATGATTCATATAGGACACACATAATGTGGAGACCTAAAGTGCATCCATCATAGCATAACATGTATACATCTAAATCATGCAAGCATAAGGAGGAACCCAAACTAACTTGGGTTCCCAAATTTAACTCTTGAATGATTTTGTAGGGGTTCTCTCACAAAAGACCTAGTGAGCATGTAGTACCTGGACAGTGGCTGCCTGAGACATATGACGAGAGACATAAAGAAGTTCATTACACTGGATACCAGGACTAGAGGCATAGTGACGTTAGGAGACAACACCGCCAGAAAAATGGTGGGCCCAGTTATTATTGGAAATGCTAAAAATTTTTTAATTGAAAATATTTTATTAGTTGATGATTTAAAGAATAATTTATTAAGCATTAGTCAACTATGTAACAAAGGTTTTGACATAAAATTTCTTTCCGACAAATGCTTGATAAGCTAAAATGATAAACTTGTATTATAAGAAAAAATGAATAAATAATATTTACATGTTAGATCTTGATTGTATTAAAAATTTAAATTCATTATGTTTAAAAATAATAATAGATGACTCGTGGCTATGAATAGAAGACTATGTAATGCTAGAATGAAAACACTTAGAAATATCACCGAGAAAAACTTAATTAGAGGCGTACCTAAGTTTGACTTCATTAAGGACCATCTATGCAATGCCTGCCAACTAGAAAAATAAGTAAAACCATAAATTCATTCAATCAAGGATGTGAATACATCTAGGCCATTAGAAATCTTTCATATGGACTTATTTGGTCCTGTTAGCACAACTAGCCTAGGTGGAAAGAATTATGAATTTGTGATTGTAGATGACTTCTTTAGATTCACTTGGGTAAGATTCCTAACACATAAGAATGAGTCATTTGAGGAATTTAAGACTTTCTCCAGTTAAATTTACAAAAATTAGGGTGTGAAATCTCAACAATACATAGTCATGGTGGAGAGTTTCAAAATGAAAAATTTTGAATCCTTCTATCAAGAGATAGGAATAGAGCATAACTTCTCTGCCCCTAGAACTCCTAAATAAAATGGAATAGTAGAAATAATGAATAGATCCTTGGTAGAAGCTGCTAGGGTAATGTTAGCTGAGTACACTCTTCCTGGATATTTTTGGGCAGAAGTGATAAACACGCAATGTTATGTCTTAAATATGGTGAACATTAGGTCAAAGTAGAATAAAATGCCTTATGAACTCCTTAAGGATCAGACACTGAATCTTTTGCACTTGTATGTCTTTGGTTGCAAATATTTTATCTTAATAAATGGTAAACTTCCCTTACAAAAATTTGATTTCTAGGTTGATGAGGGTGTCTTCTTAGGTTATTCATCTGTAGGTAAGGCCTATAAAATCTTCAATAAGGGAACCCTAGTAGTAGAAGGATCAACCCATATAGTATTTTATGAATCAAAAAAGTCCTCTGAACTTAAATTTAAAGAAAATGAAGTAGATACAATTCAGGGAGTAGAAACTATGACCAAAGGGGAAAGGGGAGAACCTCAGGAAGACTTGTTTAGAGAATGGAGATACTTTTCTAGTCATCCTAAAAAATTAATCTTAGGAGACCCATCGAAAGGTGTGAAAATTAGGCATGGACCTAGAAAGGAGGTTAGTTATTCTGCATTCATCTCTATAATAGAACCCATAAGTATAGATCAAGCTTTAGGAGATGAATTCTGGATCCTAGCAATGCAAGAAAAATTTAACCAATTTACTAGGAATGATGTTTGAGAATTAGTCAAGAGACCTAAAGAGTAGAGTGTAGTTTGAATAAAATGGGTCTTTAAAAGTAAGGTCAATGACTCAAGAACTATAGTAACAAATAAGGCTAGATTAATATCTAAAGGGTATAACCAGATTGAAGGCATATACTTTGAAGAAACCTTCGCCCCAGTAGCTAGACTAGAAATCACAAGGGTGCTCTTAGCCTTTGCTTGCTTCAAAGGTTTTAAATTATATCAAATGGATGTAAATAGTGCTTTTTCTAATTGGGATAATCAAAGAGGATGTTTATGTTGAGCAACCCCCTGATTTGAAAGCTCATAATTTCCAAACCATGTATTCAAATTAAAAAAGGCATTGTATGGGTTAAAGCAAGCACCTAGAGCCTGATATGAAAGAATTAGCTCATTCTTACTAGATAGAGGATTTTTTAAGGGTTGTGTGGACACTACTCTCTTTTTACAAAAGGTAAAAAATGAAATTCTCATTGTTCATATTTATATAGATGACATTTTATTTGGATCTTCGAATAAAATCCTATATGATGCATTCTAAAAAATAATGAATAGTGAGTTTAAAATTAGCATGATGGGAGAGCTAAATTATTTTCTAAGTTTTAGTGTAAAATAAATGGAAAATGAAATATTTCTTAGCCAAACTAAATATATTAAGGATATTATGAAAAAATATGAAATGGACAGTATTAAGCCCATGAACACTCCATTTTGTTCTACGATTCAACTAGACAAAGAACTAAATGGAAAATCAGTAGACCAGAAAAATTATAGAGGAATAATCTTATCTCTCCTCTATTTAACTGCTAGTAGACCGGACATAATATTTAGTACGTGTCTCTATGCCCGATTTCAAGCTGATCCTAAAGAGTCACACTTTACTACGGTCAAGAAAATCCTTAGATATATATTAGGCACCCTGAACTTAGGAATTTGGTACCCTAGGCACAGTTCCTCCTTCAAAATCTTAGGGTACTCAGATTCTAGTTTTACTAGATGTAGGGTATATATGAAAGGCACATATGGAACCTATCAATTCATAGGATAATCGGTAATCTCCTAGTCCAATAAGAAACAAAATTCGGTAGCCCTCTCCACGTCCGAGGAAAAATTATATAGTAGTAGGAAGTTGTGTTGCATAAGTGCTATGGTTGAAATAACAACTTATCATCGTATTGTAAGATACACATGGCTGTGCATTCAAATCATTTGGTATGACATAATTGAACTTTTATATTGTAAGTTATATCTTCTTCGTACTGTACGATTCACGTGTACAAACGGATTAGGATAAATTACAGTAGGCCGATATGATATAATTGAGATTAAAACTCTACAAATACCAATTTATATTATATGAACATTTTTATCAAAGGTCTTACCGATGACTCCTCGAGATGAACGTAATTTCTTCAGATAATACTATACGATACTGATCATACTATATGATTTGACCACCTTTTCCCAACCGTTCATCCAGACGACATAATTGCTTATCGTACTATACGATCTGTGATTGTACTATACAATCACAAAAAAATTCTATAAATTGGAGAGGAATTAAGATCACTTCACTCTTCCTCTCCTAACTACACTCACTCTCACTTGTTCTTACTCGATGGCAAGCAAGCACGACCGACTCGTACTAGGAAGCTCTTCTTCCACTTGTCTCCAAGACGACTATTCTTTTACCACTAAAGACAAGGAATCATATTATAAGTGCAAGGCTTGCAAGATAATCCCCTCTCGAATGCTAAATCAAGCCGCCTTAAATTTTGAGGTGATGAGCCTATTTGCGTCCATTGCTTTACAATTCCTACTCACCCTGGCATTCCCTTACAATTCTGAGCTCCTCTTTGAATTCCTTGCAAATCTAACTATAAATATAGAAAACTTGACCCTCACCTCCTTTGTCTACCATCAAAAGGTAGAAATAATAAAAGCTAATCTTATACAATACATCGGGCTTTCTACTAAAGGTCCTAGAGCCCACTCTTACATTACAAATGAATTTGACTGGAGTTCTGTCAATCTAGTCCTTAGGAATGTTGCCTTGAACTAACACCAACCACTTGTGCAATCCTTAACCCAAAAACCCCACATCATTCAACATGTTCTTAGAACATCGCTCATACCCAAAGCTGGATATAGGATTCGCATGACCCCGATCCTTTATGTTCTTGTTGACCTCATTATTTGAGGTCAATTTCCCCGAATTCATCTCTAGCACCTAGGTCTTCCTATCCTAGTATAGATGTCGCACCAATAGGATTTCACTTAGGTGGATTCCTAACGACGTAGCATTGACTCGAACCTATTACTCGACTCGAATCAGAATAAAATTCAATCCAATTCTAATTCAACTTCAAATCAACTCGTTCCAAATCCAATGACACCGAATTCAACCCAATCCGAGCCCAAATGAGTCCGAATCAATAGCCCAAAGAGCTGCCGGAAGGTTCAAACCGCAATTTGAGTTACCAAACGGTCTCCGATTTTGACAAGCTTATACTCGAATCGAATGGCTCGACGAAATGTATTCAACGAGCCCAAGATCTCTACATTCTGACATCATTAAGGCTTTTAAATGTCCAACGATCGGTCCAGCCCATGACCCCATCTAGGCAAAAGAAACCAAATTTTCGGTTCTCTCTACAGTTCCGAAAATCTCTAGGCTTCATGCTCAACGCCTGTAGTTTGGAACTTTCCATCCCACGATCCCTCTCTCCCTCTCACGTGAGAAACCCAGCCCATCTCTCCTGCAGTTGGCAACTCCTCTCATTAGTGAACCGCCCCCTCTTCTCTTTGGATCGCACGAAGCTCATCCAGCCCTCACTCTCTCTAATTCGCACGATCCCTCTCCCTCTATGCAGTTCGCACGAAGTCCTCTCCTGGGCAATTCACGAATCAGCCCCATCTCCCTCTCTCTTGACAGTTCATAAATCCCAAACTTTCACTCCTCGCTTACACTCTCATTCACACACAGAACACAAAAGCCTCCATCTCTTTCCCGTAACCTCTCACACACAAAGCCTAGAACCTAAATCCACTAACCCATTCAGCCCATTCTTCAATAACACATACAATTCCGAATTCCCCCACAAAAACTCAGCCCCCACAATCTCGTGACCACATAGCATAAAGCCTCCACGAACTGCTCTCTTTCCCAACCATTTTCGAAAACCATTCTCTCTCCCTCTCATAAGAAAACTCAAGCCAACTACCCCAGCACTCTCACGCTCTCTGCTCGCACAAAATTCCTCCTAATTCGCACAGACCAAACTCCAGCCTCATCGTCGCTACCTCCCTCATAATCTATTCGCACGAAGCCTTAGCCCAGTCGCTCCAGAGAACAGTTCGCACCCAGCCCCTACTCCGTCTTCCTCTCGATTCGTAAGAACGCCGCATGCCTCCAGGCGATATCAGAGCCGAACCTCCATCCTCCTTCGTTTCCCTGCCGTAGCCGACGTCTCCTAAAGCTTTCCTCTTCTGCCATCAATCTCATTCTCTCGGCTCTCTGTTCCTAAGCTCTAACCGCCTACTTTCCACCATTTCACAGATATAATCTTCCCCCATTTATTCTTCCCTTCCTATTTTCTCACCCATTCTCTTCTTGTCCTTTTCTTCAACTTTCAAATCAAGCATTGAGGGTTTGCACATTGATATTCATGAATAAAATATGAGACAAAGTCTGTCAAGGTTTCACTCTTTTGATAAGCATTGGCAATAAGAGAAATGATAAATTTTTTTTTTTGAATGCATATATAAATTTGTATATTTTTTTTTTATCTTGGAAGAAAAATGGTTATATCTATTTTATTTTTCATAGTTGCATTGTATCTAGCATTGTTATCCTTGAGTGATTTTGAGTTATCATTTTTAGTAGCGACGGAATAATGAAAAACTAAATACTAAACTCTTGTTGATAGTTTGCTTGATCTTTACAAAATTTGAAACGATTTCTTAAATCATTTGCTTAAGCTTCATTAGTAGTTAATTTTCTTAATCATTTAATGAATGTTTTGTTTTTATTTTCTCTTAAATGATATCTTGATAGTGAAATGAAGCAAGTTATTATGGGTTATTTATATTGTATAGTTATTATTCTCATCTCATTGTAATCAAGTAGCTTTGTGTGAATAGCTATATACATATGTTCTTGAGGCTTATATATATTATTGTAGTTAGGTTCAATGATATTTAATTTGCATATTCCATTTTCTTCAATTTTGGAAAAAGTGTAATTTATATCAAAATTTTCCTTCTCTTAATAACATTTGGAAAACTGATGAATTGGAAGAGTGAATGTATATGAGTTTGTGCATGCAAAGGCAAGTTTATAAGTTTTGAGTTAAAAATTTCCTTTGAGTATTTGATGACTCATGATTGATGAAAAGATATTTGTTTTAAAAAGGTATTGTGTGAAAAGTGTAGAAACTCTATAGATGATAACCATGAACTTTTTCTTTTATTTGCTAGAAGATGTTTGAAATTTTGAAGAGATTTATTTAGTTATTATAATTATGATTTAGATTTTCTACAAAAGTTATTACATGTTGTTGAGAAGTATTTTGAATTGTTAGAAAGAAATGTTGATATTTTTTTAATAAAGTGGTAAAGTGTATGAGTTTTGAAAAAGTAAATTATGTTAACTTGAAAAATGAAATATATTTAAATGTGAAAAGTAAAAATGGAATGACATGTATGACCTTTTGAAAAGTTGAAAAGTGTGCATGCATGTTTTAGAGGTGAAGTGGCTTTGTATATAAGTTAATAAGCGAATAGTATGTGTATTGAGAATCGTTTTGTGTGAAAAGTATATGTGTTAGAAAACAAAATGAGAAGTGGAATTTGGTTGATTTAAAAGGTAGAAGTATATATTAAAAAAGGTGTGCGTGTATCTATAGGAAAGCGAATAATATATATTTGAAAAGTGGCTTATGTGTGTGTGTGTGCTAAAAAAAGTTTTGTGTTTTTGAAAAAATAATTTGTTGGATGTTTATTTGAAAGTGAAATGTATTTGCATTGAAAGGAGAAGTACATATATGAAGAATATTGTATGAGAAAGGTGTTTGTGTGAGTTTTGGAAAACTATGTGAAAAGTGGGATAGGTAAAATGAAAGGTTGGATTGTGAGATTAAAATATGGATAAGTGTGGAAGTGTTTGTGTTGAAGAACAAAGTGTTTGAAAGAGTGAGAATTGAAAGTTAGATTGTTAAGAAACAAAAAAAATGTGTGATGATGGAAAAGTCTTTGTTGGAAAAGAGAGAATCGTATATCTTGAAAGTAGAATTGTATGAGCTTTAGAAAAAAAAATAAAAGGAAAGTATATGATTGTTATTTTTGGAAATGAAAAGTATATGATTTTTGAAAGTAAATGTATAATTGTTGAAATTTAAAATGAAATGACAGGTTGGAAAAGTGATTTGTATGTGTAGAAGAGGAAGTAAATTGTATGTTTTGGGAAGCGAGATATTTTGAAAAGAGTGTAAAATGTATGGATTTTGAAAGATTAAGAGTTGAAAAGGTTGAAAAATGAAACTTGTGGGTGTTTTGAAAAGTGGAGCTCAAGTATATTTCCAAAAGTAAAGGTTTCAGAAAGCAAAATCAACAAAGACAGTGTTCAAGCCCGAAGAAAGGTACGTCTTTTATTTTCAGTAAATTTCAATTATTTTATTATTATTTATCAAATGTACTTTCTAATCCCTATTTTTCCTGCTTATTTGCATGAACTGTGAGGAATGGTACGGGTTGAGGGAACAAAAGTACAAGGAGTTAAAGGCGTCAGTCGCTTCTATCCAACCGGGTAGAGGTGCTACGGGCGAAACCACCGGGTCGTAGCCCCCCGTAACAGATCTTCTCACAAGAAATCTAGAAGGAAGAAGGAAAAGAGTGAAGTAATCCCAATTCACAAGTAGAGATTCTTACCTTTGAACTCCAAGTGAAGCCTTCACGCTCCAGTGGTAGGAATCCTCCTTTGAATGCACTCTCACACTCTCTCCTTAGCTATTCTCTCAAGAGGCACGAAGATCAAATGGCAAAAAGATTGGGTGGCAGTCTAATTTGGACTATTTATACGAAAGACAAGAAAAACCATCCAAAAACTGTAAGTTTTTAATTCTATACGCAGTGGATCGTCCCGTACGATCGTGGATCGTCCTGGACGATTTTACTTAAATGCTTTGAAATGACCCTATTTGTATATGAGTACGAAATGTCTTCGTACACACTGATCGTTCCGTACGAACTAAGTTCATCCGGTATGAATGGTTATTACTAGGTCGGTTCTAGAAACTGCTGAAAACTGTTCTATGTCGGTTAATCGTCTGGACGAAAATTGGTTTGTCTGGATGAAATTTTTACAGAGACCAGATCATCCTGGATGATAATTAATTTCGTTTGGTCGAAAATTTTATAGAGAGCAACTCATTTTCTGACGATAATTAATTTCGTCTGAACAAAAATTTTACAGAGACCAGATCGTCCTAGATGATAATTAATTTCGTCTGGACAAAAATTTTACAGAGAGCAACTCGTTTTCTGACGATAATTAATTTCGTCTGGACGAAAATTTTACAGAGACCAAGTCGTCCTGGACGATATTTAATTTCGTCCCAGACGAATAGAACTTAGAAAATTTTTCAAGTCAGTTCCTATTCATTCTATGTGCTCAATAGGAGATAACTGTCTGATCGTCCCGTACGATCTGATATCGTCCTGTACGATCAGTATAAATTTTATATGATCTCCTTATGTGTGTGTGTATGTTTTTATTCACTCAATTACAATCACTCCCTTTCAAAATTAATTCAAAGAAAAGTATAAGCTTCAAATTCACAAAGTATTTCATGTTGAATTTGATTTGAAGTCTTCGTAGTCTAGAGTTCAATTTTCCTGAAATGTTAGTACACACAAGAGCAAATACAAATCTTCTAAAATTGTTAGGAGATAACTACACATTTGAACAATAATGTTTGGAATCATCAAAACTATACAAGTTGCAAAAATGTAAAGCATGCAAATAGCAACTATCTTAACAATCTCCCCCTTTTTGTTGATGGTAAAATAATTATTATTTGTATGATTTCAAGTTAAACAAATCTCCTTAAACTCCCCCTGAATTGATGAATACATTAAAATAAGGAGGCATTTTGAACCAAAGAACACAATTTTTTGTTTTTAAAAAAATTTTAACAAAAAATAAAAAATACAAGACAATAACACAAGCCAAATGACATAAAATCAGAATACAAAAACAAAACATACAAACACAAATTTCTCCCATTTTTTGACAACAACAAAAAGTGAAGAAAAAATAGACGAGAAATGTAAGTAATTATATGAAATTCATTTGAAAATTTAATCTAAATGGTGATTGACATAAGATATGCAATCTAAAACTAATAATATTAGGTAAACCATTGAAATTCATAGAATTTAAGAAGTGATATAATATTGTAAGTAAGAAGAATTTATCAAAAATATGATTCAATTTAGACATTTGAATATAGAAAATCATTACAAGAGAGATGAATAAAAATTCTATATTTCAAAGTTCAATAGAATATAAATGAACATAAGATCAATTTGAATTAAAAGATTGAAAGAATTTGGAAAGAAGAGAATTACCACATGTGGTGCTTTGCGCATCTTTTTCAAAATTTTGGCACATTTTTGTGCATCTTTTTATATTGGGCTTATTTTGTGCATCTTTTTTACATTTGCGAATCTTTGCGTATTCCTTTTGATTTTTATACTCTTTGTATAATTTTCAAGAGTAATTGAAACCAATTCTTTCCAAGATCAATAATCTAAAATTTCAAATATTTCTAAGTGCATAAATATCACTTGAGCAAAGAAATTCAAAATAAGAAAATATCTAAATTGCAATAATAATATTAACTTTTATGTAGTCTAAATGAATAGACATGAGATTAAAAATTCTAATTATGACAAGTTATAAACAAATTTTAAATTTAGAAAGACTAGATTTTCTAATGTAATTAATCTTAAATCACAATCTAATTTAAGCATAATTAGGATTAAAAAGACTAATGAAATTCATAAGAACTAAACACATTTCAAAAACAATCCAAAATCAAAATCAACTACAATATATATTGATATTTATGAAAAGGATTACAAGATCATTTCACAATATCAAAATAACAAAAAAAAAAAAAAAAACACTGAACTTTTAATAAAAATAAACTAAAACAAATTAAACATTCAAAATATAAAAAACAAAGACAAAATCACAAACTCTAAAATAAACTCATTCAAAACACACAAAAATCACAAAATCAAAACAAAACAAAAACAAATAAACTAAGAAAACATAAATATCAATGTTGCAAAAATATTTTTATTTAAGCATTCAAATCAATAACACAAAGCCTTGTTCTTAATATACTGAAGGTATCAAAGGCTAAAGGTTTTGTAAAAATGTCTGCAAGTTGATTTTCAGTTGAAACATGAGTAAGTTCAATTTCTTCCTTGGATACTTGATCCCTTATGAAATAATGCCTTATGTCAATGTGTTTGGTTCTAGATTGTTGAATAGGATTTTTGGAAATGCAAATAGCACTAGTATTGTCACAATAAATTGGAATAGTGCCTATGGTTAATCCTAAATCAATCAACTATTATTTTAACCAAAGTACTTGTGCCACACAACTTCCTAATGCAATGTATTCTACTTCTGCAGTAGATAGGGTTACTGAATTTTGTTTTATACTGGACCAAGAAACTAATGAATTTCTAATGAATTGACATGTTCCAGAAGTGCTTTTCCTATCCACTCTATAGCCTACAAAGTCAGAATCTGAATAACCAACAATTTCAAATGAATAGCTAAATTTAGGATATCAAATTCCTAAGTTTTGAGTTCCTAGTAAGTATCTTAAAATCTTTTTCACTGCTGTCAAATGTGATTCTTTTGGATCTGATTGAAATCTAGCACATAAGCAAACACTGAACATAATATCTGATCGGCTAGCAGTCAAGTAAAGCAAAGATCCAATAATCCCTCTATATTTCTTTTGATTAACAGATTTTTCCTTAAGGTCCTTATCCAACTGAACTGAGAAACTCATTGGTGTACTAACAGGTTTAGTATTGTCCATTTTATATTTTTTGAGGATGTCCTTAATATATTTAGTTTGACTAAGAAATGTACCTTCCTTAAGTTGCTTAATGCTAAAACTTAGAAAGTAATTTAAATCTCCCATTAGTCTCATTTCAAATTCACTACTCATTGTTTTAGAAAAATCATCACAAAGATTTTTATTTGAAGATCCAAAAATGATATCATCCACATAAATTTGAACAATGAGTATATCCTTTCCAAATTTCTTTAAAAAGAGAGTTGTATCCACACTTCCTTTTTCAAAAGATCTTTCAAGTAGGAAGGTGCTTAACCTCTCATACCAAGCCCTAGGTGTCTGTTTCAATCCATATAATGCCTTTTTTTAACTTAAAAATATGATTTGGGTATTTTAAATTTTCAAAGCCTGGAGGTTATTCTACAAAGACATTTTCTTCAATTATCCCATTTAAAAAGACACTTTTGACATCCATTTGAAACAATTTAAAATCTTTAAAACAGGCAAAGGCAAGTAAAACCCTAATTGCTTGAAGTCTTGCTACAGGGGCAAAGGTCTCCTCAAAATCAATTCCTTTAATTTGATTATACCCCTTAGCAACTAATCTAGCCTTATTTCTAATGACTACTCCTGAGTCATTCATTTTATTTTTGAACACCCACTTGGTTCCAACAACACTTTGATCTTTTGGCCTTGAGGTTAATTCCCAAACTTTATTTCTTATAAATTGATTCAACTCTTCTTGTATGGCCAATATCCAAAATTCATCAGAAAGTGCTTGATCAATATTAGTGGGTTCTATTATTGAAATAAAGGCTGAATGATTGACTTCCTTGTTTAATCCACGCCTAGTTCTAACACCCTCACTAGGTTCACCTATAATCAATTCTCTTGGGTGGTTTTTAGAAAATCTCAAATCTCTAGGCAAAGGATTTTCTCTTTCTAAATTATCTTACATATTTTCTTTCAAATTTAATCTATCAATATTTTGGGAGTTTTTTTCAATCTCATCTTTACTAACAATTGGCTCTTCCAAATTTCCAGATTCATCAAATACAACACTTGAATATCCAATAAGAATGTGTGGTTTCTTCAATGACTAAAGTTCTTTTGTTGAATACCCTATAAGATTTTCCAACACTTGAATATCCAACAAAAATTCTTTCATCTAATTTTGGATCAAATTTTCCTAAGCCAGATTTTTCATTGTTATGTATGAACACCTTGCAACCAAAAACACGCAAATGAGACAAGTTAGGTGTTCTATCTTTTAGCAACTCATAGGGTGTTTTATTTAAATTTGATCTTATATTCACCCTATTCAGAATATAACATGCAGTGCTAACCGCCTCAGCCCAAAAATATATAGGAAGTGAGTATTCTGCCAATATTACTTGGGCGACTTCTATTAATGTTCTATTTTTTCTTTTAACTACCCCATTTTGTTGAGGGGTTCTAGGTGCAGAAAAATTGTGATCAATCCCTTTTTCTTTACAAAAATTTTCAAATCTTTCATTTTCAAATTCTCCTCCATGATCACTTTGTAAAGAAATTATTTCACATCCTAGTTTTCTTTGAATCCAAGTTGAAAAATTTCTGAATTCCTCAAATGATTCACTTTTATGAAAAATAAATCTAACCCAGGTAAATCTTGAGAAATCATCCACTATAACAAATCCGTATACCTTCCCTCCTAGACTTACAGTTTCTACTGGTCCAAAAAGATCCATGTGAAGAATTTCTAAAGGTTTACTGGTCCTAAGATCTTTATTGAACTTAAAAGAGGACTTCACTTGTTTTCCTAATTGACATGCATCACAAAGGTGGTCCTTAGTAAAGTCTAGTTTTGGTATACATCTCACTAAGTTCTTTTGGGTAATTCTCCTAAGGTTTTTCATACTAGAATGACAAAGTCTCCTATGCCAAAGCCATGATTCATTAGAAACAGTTTTCAAACAAAAAGTAGTAGGAGATTGAATTGAATTCAAATCTAGCATGTAAACATTATTTACCCTTTTTCCATTTAAAACTTCTTTCCCATTTAGGCTTAAAATGCAGCTAGTAGGTAAAAATTTATATTATATCCCTTGTCACATAGCTGACTTATACTGAACAGATTATGTTTTAAGCCTTCAACCAATAACACATTGTATTATGAAAAAGTTTTTAAAATTTCTAATCATACCTGATCCAACAACTTTCTTTGTGGTATTATCTCCAAGTGTTACCTTGCCTCAATTCCTGGCTTCCAACGTTATGAATTGAGCAGTATCTCCATTCATATGCTTTGAACATCCGCTGTCAAGATACCATATGCTCTCACGAGGTCTTGTGTGAGAGCACTCCTGCAAAACTCTCAAATGTTAGACCTGGGAACCCAAACAAGTTTGGGTTCACCTTTTAACAATTTATAATCAGATGCATGTATGCTATATCTAGGTTTATGCATCTTAGGTCTCCACACCAAATTAGATTTCATCTTCAAAGTACAGGTGTGAACTATATGTCCCAAAAATCCACAATTATTACATTTAACATTAGGAAAAATATTCCAATATTTTCTTCCATTTGATTGTCTCCTAAGGGATTTCATAAATTTAGGATAATATTTAGGATTTGTAAAATCTTCAAGTTTAGGGGGATTCCTATTATCCTCGAGAGCTCTTATTGTTAATTTATAAAATGAATTCATATCTTCCAATATTCGATTTGTATAATTGATTCGATATGTTTTGCTCTCAGATTCATCCTTAAAATTTTTAAGATCTTTTTCAAGTTTAGCATAGAATGATTTTAAATTCTCAAAATTTTTATTCAAGTTATCATATTCATCAAGTAGTTTCATGTGGTTGTCATCTATTAAAGCATGATCTTTCCTAAGGATTTCGTATTCCTTCTTAAGCTCTTCCAGTTCTAAACTTAAACTAGTATGCATCTTTATCATTTTCCTATATGCATCATGCATGTGTTCAGAAACTTCAAACAATTCATCATAGGTTAAGTCACATACCTCTTCTTGATCTGATTGTTCAACATTATCTGCCATCAAGCAAATGTTGGTGACTTCTTCTTCTTTTTCAGTCTCAGATGAGTCTGAAGCTGAGTCCGCCCAAAAAGCTCTTTGAAATTTCTTCTTGCCCTTCTTTACAATTGGTTTCTCCTCTACCTTCTCCTTGCTAGGAGTGGATTTGAGTTTTGGGCATTCAGTCTTGATATGACCTGGTTTCCTACATTCATAACAAATTACTTCATTAGAAACCTTGCCATTTTTGTTAAACTTACCTCTATTCCATTGCTGGCGTCTCTTCTGCTTCCTCTTTAAAAAGCTTCTAAATTGTCTAGTCATCAATGCAATATCGTCTTCATCCTCAGGTTGTGAGTGTTCACTCTCTGACTCTTCCACCTTTAGTGTAATATTCTTCTCCTTTCGTGGTTCACCTGCATCAATCTTTCTTTGACTTACTCCTTGCTCATAAGCAATGAGTGAACCAAGAAGATTATCAATAGAATATATGTTTAGATCTTTAGACTCTATAATTGTAGTAATTTTAGCATCATAAGCAGTAGGTAAACATCGAAGAATTTTATTAACCATTTCAGTATTAGTTAATTCCCTACCAAGTGCATGTAAAAAAGTGACAATTTGTGTGAATCTTATATACATGTCTGAAATAGATTCATTAAGTTTAATACGAAACAATTCATAGTCATTTAACAAGATATTGAATCTTGATTGCTTAACCTCATTTGTCTCTTCATAAGTTATACAAAGTCTATCCCATATGTCCTTTCCACTTTTACAAGTAGAAACCCGCATGTAGTCTTCATATTTTAAAGAATAAAAGAAACTATTTAGACATTTGGCATTTAGTTGTGCTAAGACACGTTCTTCTATAGTCCAATCTGCAAAAGGTGTTTCTACCCTAACTCCATCAACTAATCTAGTTAGTTTTGTGTAACCTTCCTGGACTAGCATCCACGTGCGATAATCAAGTGACTGTAAGAAAGTAGACATGCGTGTTTTCCAAAAATCAAAAGGAATATTGTCAAACAGTGGAGGTCTAGTGATAGAGTAACCCTCAGGTGTATTTTGGTTTCGAATTGTAGCCATCTATGTTAATCAAAAAGTAGTTCAAACTTATGATTTTGAAACGAAGCTCTGATACCACTTGTTGAGTCTAGTAATTAGGTTGTTAAGCCTAAGTTAATGTCTCAAGGCTACCAAGAGGGGGGGGGGGGTTGAATTGGTAGTTTTAAAAATTTTAATCCCTCTTTGAATTTAAGTTGAACTGAAATGAAAATTTTTCTTTTAAATTTTTGTAGAAAATGTTTTTCAACCACAGAGTTCTTAATATTAAAAATAAAATGCGGAAATATAAAAACTGTAAAGTAAATGATACCAAATTTATAGTGGTTCGGTCTATAACCAGACCTACATCCACTCCCAGAGGCACCCTCTGAGTATTGCACTAATACCAATAGTGACTCTCCTTTTGCACCCACAGCAAGGCGGAGAAACCTTTACAACACACTCTTTTCACCACTACCCGGTGCGGCAGAGAACCGTCATCATTTTACATAATCCCCAGTGTTGGCAGAGAATCGTCCGTCCTTTCACACTCTCCTAGTGTGGGCAGAGAACCCTTTCGTCCTTTCATACTCTCCTAGTGTGGGCAGAGAACCCTACAGCTGTTCACACTCTCCAAGTGTAAGAAGCAAACCTTTTGGCTATTCACACTCTCCAAGTGTCGGCAGCGAACCGGATCTCCTTGACAGATCTTCTCACAAGAAATCTAGAAGGAAGAAGGAAAAGAGTGAAGTAATCCCAATTCACAAGTAGAGATTCTTACCTTTGAACTCCAAGTGAAGCCTTCACGCTCCAGTGGTAGGAATCCTCCTTTGAATGCACTCTCACACTCTCTCCTTAGCTATTCTCTCAAGAGGCACAAAGATCAAATGACAAAAAGATTGGGTGGCAGTCTAATTTGGACTATTTATACAAAAGACAAGAAAAATCGCCCAAAAACTACAAGTTTTCAATTCTGTACGCAATGGATCGTCCTGTACGATCGTGGATCGTCCTGGACGATTTTAATTAAACGCTTTGAAACGACCCTATTTGTATATGTGTACGAAATGTCTTCGTACACACTGATCGTCCCGTAGGAACTAAGTTTGTCCGGTATGAACGGTTATTACTAGGTCGGTTCTAGAAACTGCTAAAAACCGTTCTAAGTCGATTAATCGTCTGGACGAAAATTGGTTCGTCTGGACAAAATTTTTACAGAGACCAGATCATCTTGGACGATAATTAATTTAGTCTGGATGAAAATTTTATAGAGAGCAACTCATTTTCTGACGATAATTAATTTCGTCTGGACGAAAATTTTACAGAGACCAGATCGTCCTGGACGATAATTAATTTCGTCTGGACGAAAATTTTACAGAGAGCAACTCGTTTTCTAAAGATAATTAATTTCATATGGATGAAAATTTTACAGAGATCAAGTCGTCCTCGACGATATTTAATTTTGTCCCGGACGAATAGGACTTAGAAAAATTTTCAAGCCAGTTCCTATTCGTTCTATGTGCTCAATAGGAGATAACTGTCTGATCGTCCCGTACGATCTGATATCGTCCCGTACGATCTGATATCGTCCTGTACGATCAGTATAAATTTTATATGATCTCCTTATGTGTGTGTATGTTTTTATTCACTCAATTACAATCACTCCCTTTCAAATTTAATTCAAAGAAAAGTACAAGCTTCAAATTCACAAAGTATTTCATGTTGAATTTGATTTGAAGTCTTCGTAGTATGGAGTTCGATTTTCCTGAAATGTTAGTACACACAAGAGAAAATACAAATCTTCTAAAATTGTTAGGAGATAACTGCACATTTGAACAATAATATTTATAATCATCAAAACTATACAAGTTGCAAAAATGTAAAGCATGCAAATAGCAACTATCTTAACACATATAACATAAAAAAAACTTAGTGACATTTATTTATTATTATTATTATTTTATTTTATTTTAATTTATTTATTTAACAAATTAAATTTAGTTAACTAATTTTTTTTAAATAATAATTGATTTAGGACATATCAAAACCATATAACCTATTGCACACACTTAGATTTGTTTGCTAGGACAACCGATCCTAGTTTTAGGTTAGGTCGGTATTTATTTCCTTACTGCTATGTGACGGGCTTTTCTCTCGAGTTTTATTGCATGCTGTTGTAAAATGTTGGTGTGTTTGTTTATTTATTTTTATTGTACTTTGTGTTGTGATTTGATTAACGACTAGATTATCCATATGTTAGGAGCGATCTGGATTGTTAATACAATTTTCTGCAGGTGGCCACACTCATGCAGGGCAGATGAAAAGGGGGCTAATTAATTAATAATAAATAAATACTACAGGTGCTTCAGCTGCTTAGCCCCCAAATGAAGAAGAGTGTGGCCAAGTGTGGCTTAATAATTTAAATTCAATTGCATATATATAACTGCGTGGGATGATTTTTATTATAAATCGCTTAGGATAACCCTGCAGGTGGACTAGATTTTTCTTCCATTTCTGTGAAATGAAATGTAATGTAAATATAATATATCAAGAGTCAATAAATGTGAAAGTGATTTTTGAAAGTGGGATATCACACCCAATTTGGAATCTAAAGAAAGGAGAATATACCTTAAAGGATTATTCTCTTTTATTTGGAAAGCCAAATTAGGATGATTTTAATATCCAAATAGAAAAGAAAATACCCTTTCTTAGGGTTGAGTTTCTTTTCATTTGGATATCCAGAACCCGGCGGACCCGAGAAGCTCGTAGAAAAAGAAAATATAGAATGAGAAGATTGAAGAAAGAAGACGAAAAAATAAAGACTCAAGGAACAATATATCCCAGTTCAAAAATCACTTGCGTCATTTTTAGGATTAGAATCCGAATTTGTTGTTAGTGGTGCCCGGCCACTTTACTTTTCTGCAAATTCTGGGTGTAATATGGACATTGGACATTGGATATTATAATTTTGGATAATTTAATTTGTTTGTTTACATTGTTTGTGCAGTAGCATTTTTTAGGTCCCTTGCATGTCGTATTTTGTTTTAGCCTTGATTTGAATCGGAGAGATTTTTTTCGTAAGGGTACACTCAAAATTCTTTTACTTGAAATTCTAATAAAATTTTTAGGCTCACATAGTAACTCTAACGATCTAAGAAGTAAGCTCGGGACCGCCGAGAGTCAGCATAAGAATATTAATACTTTCTCTTCCTTGTTAGGCACCTCCCCGCCTAAGGGTTCTGGCAGACCACTTGACCTATGAGGGTGCAGTTTTGTCAAGGGGAAGTTGTGCAATCTCTAGGAAAAAACCTATTTTCTAAGCCTAATTTTTAAACTGCTTCATATTCATTTTATGCATTCGAGTCAATTAGCATGCATTGCATTAGATACAAACTAAAAAGAGTCTAAACTGTTAATTGCATTTTTTAGGCATAATTCACCCTACATAAGTTGAGGGGCCAATTAGGATCTGTCTTAGATGTCGGCCCCCAATTCATTAAAACTTAAACAACGTTCCTACCCATCTTTCATAAGAGACTGGACACATGATTTTAAAGCGCCTAGGTGGTTAGCTGTCTCCTCAATCCAGGCCTGGATAAGTCCAGATTTGCACTTCATTAGTTAGGTTTGGGTCACTACTTTGTAGTACCTAAATTAAATTTAGGTTCTGAGGCAGATTCTTTTTAGATCTTAAGTCCTCGCCCTTCGGGAATATAATCCCAAATTTCTAATAAAATATCAACTTAAACATAAAATTTTCTCCTAAAATGTAAAGCCTAACATAGGGTAGGCTGAGGTTGTCTCTGAGCTTCTCAGAATCCGACGCCTCTTACTTTTCTTCCTTTGACCCGCTAATAAATGTTCAACATTGAGCTTTCTCCTTGAAAAATTCCTACTTCTGTTCCTTGTCTTCTACTTTGTAGTCAAAAGGGTATGAAATCACTGCTTTAATCGAGAGTTTTCTTAGGAGCATCCCTCCTAAGATGTAATTAACTATAGGGGCTTGCCTCTATAGGGATTTGAGAACTCTAGAATAAAATAAACCTTGTTTATTCATATAAAACAAGGGAAGAATCTTTGGGAATGTAGATATATTTTAAAAACTTCATTTCTAATTTTAAATATACTTATAGAATATTCTTATTATCTATCTAGATAATATAAATATTCTATTTGTTATATTCAACTTTAGAAATGATGACTTTTGTAAAACTCATTCTTTCTTTTGGGTGCTTCGAAAAATATTATATTCATCTCTTAAGATGATATAATATTTTCTTTGTTACACCTGAATAAAAGAATGAATAATTTTTTTTTTTAAGAATTCTATTTCTTTTATTAAACACATTCTATAGAATTTCATATTCATTTTTTGAGATAATATGTTATTCTTTGAACTGTGTTTGATTATAGAAATATTAATTTTCAAAACTCTATTTTAATATTGAATCTATTATAGAATATTGTGTCAGTCTCTCGAGATTGTACTTTATTCTTAATGCAGTATTTGATTACAAAATAGGAGAAATCAAAATCTGTGTGGTGATACATAAATTTTTCCCGCCAGTACTCACCTACCTAATCATGTCAAATACTAAGTTTGATGAGACAGACTTAATTCTTGACTATATCTAAAACATGAACCTAGTTCTCCTTCCTACCACTCTTCAAAAATGAGAGTACGAGATGTGCCAAGAGAGGGGTGAATTAGAAATTTGTTGCAATAAAAAGACAAACATAAATAGAAGTTCTAATTTTTTGTATTTTTAACTTTTAAACAAGAATATTAAATTGACGCGGAAGTGAATGCTTAAAACACAATTGCAACACTAAGTGGTGAAATTTTAACTTACTCAACAAAGAATTCAACTATAATTTTCACCAAGCAATTTTAACGAAAGTAAATGCAAAACATAAATATTGTGCAATAAGGGATAAATCACACAAGAGAATTTATAGTGGTTGAGTCACTTGACCTACATCCACTCCCCAGAGTCCTCCACTCTGGGAATTTCACTACTTAATAGTAATTATCCTTTTGCCTCCATAGCAAAGAGGAGAAGCCTTTACAAACCTCACTTTCACTAACCTGGTGTGGCGGAGTACCAAGTGCTATGTCACCCTCCCGGTGATGGTGGCGAACCTTCTAATTTTCTCTCTTCTGGAGAAGGCAGAGTACCTTAGAGGATACGAATGTAGAATAATCTCACCCTTAGAGAGCCTCCCATAAGATCTTCTCAGGCCATAGGAGGAGCAACATGTAGCAAGCTAGGAGCAACCGTGTGATGTCCCTCACACCCCTTCTCCCTCACAAAGCCCACCTTCTCCTTCCTCTAATAAACCCTAAAATCTTCTCAAGAGCTCTCTTTAAAGGAATCTCCCTGTAATCTCGTTCCTCTCTCTCAAATTATTCTTAAAAGATATAAATTTAGATATTTAAATCAGGTTCCAAGAAATCCTAAAACTTTTAATTTAGTTGTTATAATCATACAGTACAATCAAATATCGTATAATACGATCAGTACAAAATAACCTTCATCCTGGCACGAAGGATTACAAACAGGCAATATTTCTAAACAATATCTTACAGTATGATATAACATCGTTTAGTATGATATATAAATTCCTTCTGTTTGTACAGGACAATTGCTGGACGATGAAAACTCGTCACTGTATGTCATATAATACGAACCACTTCATATAGTATGATTAGTTCAAAATCAAGGGATTGTCCGTTACGATGTCCAGGATGATAAAAAATAGTCTCAATTTCTCTTACAGTATGAATCATATTGTACAATACAATAACTAATAAAAATTAATCCTTAATTTACTGACTAATCACATGGTTAATTTAAGTAAGTATTCAAAATATCGTATAGTACGATAGGATCATACAGTACGATCAGTTCAAATTTATTAATTAAGAACTTTCTTAATTTAATCTAACGGCTAGGGTTTTTAATTAGAAACACATCATACAGTACACTATGTTTTATACAGTACAATTTGTTTACAGATAACCACTGAGCTAGAGCAGATCTTATAATACAATTGAAACTCATACAATACGATTAACAGAGAAAAAAAAATTCCTTCATTTTAAAAACCTCTCCTCCTGTGTGTGTGCACGGTTACTCATTTTTGCATACAATTTGTGGCCAGACTCAAGAAAAGAAAAATAATAATAAAAGAGAAATTACATGGTTATAGACTCCAAATCCTACTATACCCAGTCTTGAGCTTTCTTATTATCCTTAGTAATTTATGATCTCCCTGAAATGTTAGTACTTATAGAGAAGAGCGGAAATAAAAAATATTCAATGAATAATAATTCAATTGACATTATTTATCATCATTAAAATCTTAGAGCAGGGGTCATGGACTGTAACAATCTCCCACTTTTTTTTGATGTTAAATAATGTTGTGATAAGAAAATTAGCAAAGATTTGTTTATTTTTTTTAAATTAACTAAAACATCATGAATAGAAGCATGATTAGATAACAAAAAGTATTTCATTAGAATTAAAAATAACATGATAAATAAGACATACTAACTACTGACTAAAGCTCACAATAAATTTCTCCCCCTTTTGACATCACAAAAAAGAGAAGTAATAAATAACACTAAGAAAAACAATACAAGATATAGACAAGTCAAAAAGTAGGATCCTGATCAGGTGGAGGTGGAGGTTGCTGGAAGTAGTGGTAGATGGACAAGAATTATTGATCAATTAAAGTAAAGCATTCTCCAAACCACCATATATCCTCCTCATATTATTGGCACTGTTATTAAATGTGAGCATCAAGGCTACTTTGTAATTAGTCAAATCATTTGACTAGGTCATCATGAGGATAGGCCGATGCATGACCTCAGGGTGGTACATGCCATTTTTTTTAAATAGAAGCTCCTTTTGGAGCAGCCTCTCCTTCTTCATAAAAATCTGGTTCATCTAGTTCCTGCCTCGATGAAACAAAATATGGTATCCGTATAGAAAATGGGTAGATTTTCGGGTTCACCAGGATAGGTTAATTGATATTTGTTTTGAAGAATGTAACCTAAGAGGTGGCCAAGGAAATTGAAACTGGGTCATTGGTTTGACTGAGGCTTGTGATTGTGTAGTTTTGATAGATCGTACAGTACAATGAGAAAAAAAAATTGTCAATTTTTGAGTGTTATGTGGGGACTGTGTGATGATCAGGAAACACCATAGACCAAAGTTTATTTTTTTTGATTGACTTTATGCATGAATTTCTATGACACCAAGTCTTATCCTCAAAGTGCTAAAGGTGTTATAGGCTAGTGGTTTTATAAAAATGTTTGCCAATTGATCTCTAGTAGCTATATATTGTAATTCTATGTCTCCTTTAGTTACATGATCTCTTATGAAGTGATGTAAAATGTATATGTGTTTTGTTCTAGAGTGTTGAATTTGATTTTTAGAAATGCCGATTGCTCTCGTGTTGTCACATATGATTGGGATGGTTCCTACGGATAATCCAAGATCAAGAAGTTGTTGTTTCAACTATAGTACTTATGCAACACAACTTCCCACTGCAATATACTCTACCTCGGCCGTGGAGAGGGCTACTGAATTTTGCTTCGTACTGGATCAAAAAACTAAAGATTGTTCTATGAATTGGCAAGTGCTAAAGGTTCTTTTTCTATCTAACTTACATTCTGCAAAATCAGAATCTATATACCCTAAGATTTCAAAAGAAGTGTTGTGCCTAGGATACCAAATTCCTAAGTTTGGGGTGCCTAATAGATATCTAAGGATTCTCTTGACTGTAGTTAAGTGATACTTTTAGGATCAACTTAAAAATGGGCACAGAGGCACACACTAAATATTATGTCTGGTCTACTAGCAGTTAAGTAGAGGAGAGATTCGATTATTCCTCTATATTTTTCTAGTTTACTAATTTTCTATTCGGATATTTATCTAGTTGAATCGTAGAGCTCATTAGAGTGTTCATGGGCTTAACACTATCCATTTCATATTTTTTTGGAATATCCTTATTGTATTTTGTTTGGCCAAGAAATGTTTAATTTCCCTTTTATTTTACACTAAAAGTAAGAAAGTAATTAAGCTCTCCCATCATGCTCATTTCGAACTCATTACTCATTATTTTTGAGAATTCATCACATAAATTTTTTTATCTTAAGATCCAAATAAAATGTCATCCACATAAATATGAACAATGAGAATTTCATCTTTAACCTTTTGCAAAAAGAGTGTGGTGTCCACACTACCCTTAACAAATCCTCTATATATTAAGAATGAGCTAAGCCTTTTGTACCAGACTCTAGGTGCTTACTTTAACCCATATAGTGCCTTTTTTAATTTGAATACATGGTTTGGAAATTATGAACTTTCAAATCCGGGGGTTGCTTAACATAAACATCCTCTTTGATTACCCCATTCAGAAAAATGCTTTTTATATCCATTTGATATATTTTAAGACTTTTGAAACAAGCAAAGTCTAAGAGCACCCTTATGGCTTCTAGTCTAGCTAATGAGGAAAAGGTTTCTTCAAAGTCTATGCCTTCAATCTAGTTATACCCCTTAGCTACTAGTTTGGCTTTATTTCTTACTATGGTTCCTAAGTCATTCACCTTATTTTTAAAGACCCATTTTGTTCCAACTAAACTCTATTTTTTTGGTCTCTTGACTAACTCCCAAACATCATTCTAGGTGAATTGGTTCAATTTTTCTTGCATTGCTAGGATCCAAAATTCATTTCCTAAAGCTTGATCTATACTTGTGGGTTCTATTATAGATATGAATGCAGAATGACTAACCTCCTTCCTAAGTTCGTGCCTATTTCTCACACCTTCTAACGGGTCTCCTAAAATTAATTCTTTAGGATGACTAGAAGAGTATCTCCATTATCTAGGAAAGTCTTCATGAGGTTCTACCCTTTCTCCTATGGTCATAGTTTCTACTCCTTGAATTACTTATAATTCATCTTCTTCAATTTTAGATTCAGAGGGCTTATCTTGAAAGATCGTTAGGTATGTTAGGCCCTATAGAACTAGTCCCAAAGCTAATAAAGAAAAGAGGTGAATCGGTATTTTAAAACAAACACAATCCAAAACCAATATTCACCACAACGAAAACCAAAGTGCAGAAATTAAATAATGCGGAAGCAATAATAAGAAAAGAACACACCGGATTTATAGTGGTTCGGTCGACTCGACCTACGTCCACTCCTTGGAGGCACCCTCCAAGTATTGCACTACAAAAGTGTCTCTCCTTTAGCCCCCACGGCTAGGCGGAGAAGCCCTTACAAAATCACTTCCACCTTCCCCGGTGCGGCGGAGTCGCCGGGTCCTTTGACACCAAAGAGATCTTCTTCTTTGGTGAACTTACCTCAAGACAAGCCTTGAATCCGATGGTACTAAGGTGCGAGTTCGCCGGAGCAACCGTGTGGATCCCCCTCCACACTCCCTTGAGTCCCCCCTCACAGGATCTTCTCCCTCTCTCAAACTCCACCCTTTCCTCTCTCCCTTTCAAGCTCTCTCTTCTAGTTTCCCCCACAAGAACGAAGCTACAATGGATGCCAAAGACACTTACAAAGTGCCTTGCCATAGCTTAAATAGAAGCTCTAAAAACGAGCTCATTAATGCAAGTTGCCGCCATTATCGTCCAGGACGATAGGTATATCGTCCTGGCCGATCAGTACAAATTAAGCTCATTAGCCCGAGATGATATGGGATGATCAGAAGAAAATTGGTTACATTGTCCTGGCCGATATCATGATCGGCCTAGCAAATTAGTTTAAAACCGATTTCAATCGTCCTGATCATCGCCCTGTTTTTAAGCTGGCCGATATAGATCGTCCAGGCCATCGTCCTGGCCGATCATGCGATCGTCCCGGACAATGTGATCGTATCAATCAACCATTAATCCTTTCCAAAGATACCAGATCAATTTAGGCATGATTGAGTTAGATCATCCTAGACGATAATAATATCGTCCGGGCCGATTTCCTAAAACAAAGATTTCCTAAACTGATTATGGCGGTTGATTCTTTCTGAATTGAGATTATCGTCCTGGCCGATACAAGTATCGTCCAGGCCGATATGTTGACGGCTGCCTTAATGAGGATGCCCTAACTAGGGTTTTTGATTTTGGACAGATCATCCAGGCCGATCTTACGATCGTCCTGGCCGATGTTACCAAAAACATAAATCATATAGGGAGCAAGAGAATTTCTACCAAGTTATAGCCACACCAAATACAACAGACTCAAGAAAGGAAAAAGATTACAAACTAACACAGTCCTAGTCTACCCAATCTTGAGCTGGTTCCAGATTGCAGTCTGATCGTGTGGACCTGAAACGTTAGCACATAAGGCAATCATAGAGAAATAAGGAATGTTTTCTATTATCAAAATCATAAACCATAGATCTGTAACAATCTCCCCCTTTTTAATGATGGCAAAACATTTCAATTTGAATTTTCAAAAAAACAATTTCTCCTAATCTCCCCCTCACTAGAATAAACCCTTTTAAAAATAGGAGAGATAAAAATATTTTTGTAGGCTTAAATTTTTGAAAAGAAAATAAGGGATACAAGTACGTTCTCCCCCTTTGACATTATCAAAAAGAGAGAAGGCACAGAAAACAAAAAGAAACTTTCAAATCTAGAAAAAAAATCTTAAAATGAGAAAGGTACCTCTTAGTTTTAATCAAAATCTTAGTAGAATTGGATTGACAACGCATATCCCAGTAAAGGTTAGAAATTCAGATTTAGAAAATCCAAACTCATGTTTCTTTAAAAAGGCTCAAAAACATTTTAATTCAATATCCAAATCATAAAATAAATTTGGGAAAGAAACAATCATTTTTCAAAACTCCTTCCATAAAATATATCTAATAAAAAATCAATGCACGAATTTTTGAATCAGGAATCAAGATTTTCAAAACCAAGTATCGAAGTACCAAGGGTTTTCTTAAGCTTTTAAGACAAAACAAAAAAGGTAGGCATTAAATTTTGGGCTCATTTTATGCCTCTTGACAATTGATTGGCGCACTGCGCATCTTTTGATACACTTTGTGTATTCAATATTTTCAAATTGGCATCTTTGCGCATCTTTTATTTTTGGCATCTTTGGCCAATTTTTTTTTTATTCTACCTTTCTTAAATCTTAAAAATAAAAGTAAACCCATCTTAGTGATAGAACGATTCTCTTGATTAAGAAGATTATGAGTTAGATTCAACAATTTGCAAAAGATTTCTATGCGATAAGTAAGATGTAGGGAGAGAGAAAAAAAATTTGTTTAAAAAACCAATTTAAAATATGAAAAAGATTTTAAATCAAAAGTAAAAATAACCTCTTTTAGGAAATAGAGATTGGGGAAAAAATCATGAGTTTCCTTCCTTTAACTAGTTTTAGAGAAGTTAAACTCAACTTTACCAAAGATTTCCAAAAAATAGGAAGTAAAATTTTTCACTTTAAGAAACGTGAGTGTGTGTGTTTGATAAACGAAAGAGGAGAGAAAAATAAAAAACAAGACAAAATAAAACAAACAAAAAGAAAGCAAAAGAAAAACAAGAAAAGAAAAAGTATGAAAGGGCTTATTTAACCATTATCACTTTCTTGGTCTGATGCTTCTGAGACCAGATCTGCCCATGAAATTTTTTGCCTTTCATTATTTTCCCAGTTCAAAGTTTGTTTCTCCTTGCCCTTTTCTTTCGCAGGAAGAATTCTTAAATTAGGGCACTCATTTTTCATATGTCCAGGTTTCCTACATCGAAAACAAATAATGTCAGAAGAAATATGGACATCCTTACCATTTTTACCTTTTTTCCACTTTTGCTTGTGCTTTGGTGAGTGTTGTAATTTGCATGACAAGTCATTGGTATGGTCACCAACTAAACTTCCTTTTTTCGTTTCTTCGGCTTTTAGAACGATCGTTTCACCTGCATCCAAAAGTCTTTGACTCAATCCTTGCTCGTAGGCAATGAGTGAGCCAATCAAATTATCAATAGAATATACATTCAAATCTTTAGATTCACAAATAGCAACAACTTTAGCATCGAATTTATCCAGTAAACATTGAAGAATTTTGTTAACTTTTTCAAAATTTGAAAAGTTTTTTCCTAAGGCATGCAATGATGTAGTAATTTGAATAAACCTTGTATACATGTCTAAAATTGTTTCAAAAGGTTTCATAGAAAACATTTCAAAATCATGCATTAAAATATTCAACTTTGATTGCTTTATTTCATTAGAGCCTTCGTATATGATGTGCAATTTATCCCAAACTTCCTTACCAGTAGTGCATTTGGATACCAACATAAAATCATCCGAATTTAAGGCACAGAAAAAGCAATTTAAGGCCTTTGCATTCCATTGAGCATCTATTCGTTCTTTCTTACTCCATTGACTAAAAGGAATGTCAGTTTTAATTTCATTAACAATACGTGATGGTGAAGAATAACCAGTTAAAATCATATGCCACATACGAAAATCAATCGATTGCAAAAAAATAGACATGCAAATTTTCCAAAAATCAAATGACATATTTTCAAATAAAGGAGGTCTAGTGATTGAATATCCTTCCGCAATATTACGATTTGAAAAATTAGCCATGGATCGAAATTCAAAAGCTTTTAAAAACTTATTTTATGAAAACCGCTCTGATACCACTAGAAAGATCGTTAGGGATGTTAGGCCCTATAGAACTAGTCCCAAAGCTAATAAAGAAAAGAGGTGAATCGGTATTTTAAAACAAACACAATACAAAACCAATACTCACCACAACGAAAACCAAAGTGCGGAAATTAAATAATGCGGAAGCAATAATAAGAAAAGAACACACCAGATTTATAGTGGTTCGGTCGACTCGACCTACGTCCACTCCTTGGAGGCACCCTCCAAGTATTGCACTACAAAAGTGTCTCTCCTTTAGCCCCCACGGCTAGGCGGAGAAGCCCTTACAAAATCACTTCCACCTTCCCCGGTGCGGCGGAGTCGCCGGGTCCTTTGACACCAAAGAGATCTTCTTCTTTGGTGAACTTACCTCAAGACAAGCCTTGAATCCGATGGTACTAAGGTGCGAGTTCGCCGGAGCAACCGTGTGGATCCCCCTCCACACTCCCTTGAGTCCCCCCTCACAGGATCTTCTCCCTCTCTCAAACTCCACTCTTTCCTCTCTCCCTTTCAAGTTCTCTCTTCTAGTTTCCCCCACAAGAACGAAGCTACAATGGCTGCCAAAGACACTTACAAAGTGCCTTGCCATAGCTTAAATAGAAGCTCTAAAAATGAGCTCATTAATGCAAGTTGCCTCCATTATCGTCCAGGATGATAGGTATATCGTCCTGGCCGATCAGTACAAATTAAGCTCATTAGCCCGGGACGATATGGGACGATCAGAAGAAAATTGGTTACATCGTCCTGGCCGATATCATGATCGGCCTGGCCGATTAGTTTAAAACCGATTTCAATCGTCCTGATCATCGCCCTATTTTTGAGCTGGCCGATATAGATCGTCCAGGCCATCGTCCTGGCCGATCATGCGATCGTCCCGGATGATGTGATCGTATCAATCAACCATTAATCCTTTCCAAAGATACCAGATCAATTTAGGCATGATTGAGTTAGATCATCCTGGACGATAATAATATCATCCAGGCCGATTTCCTAAAACAAAGATTTCCTAAACTGATTATGGCGGTTGATTCTTTCTGAATTGAGATTATCGTCCCGGCCGATACAAGTATCGTCCAGGCTGATATGTTGATGGTTGCCTTAATGTGGATGCCCTAACTAGGATTTCTGATTTTGGACAGATCGTCCAGGCCGATCTTACGATCGTCCTGGCCGATGTTACCAAAAACAGAAATCATATAGGGAGCAAGAGAATTTCTACCAAGTTATAGCCACACCAAATACAACAGACTCAAGAAAGGAAAAAGATTACAAACTGACACAGACCTAGTCTACCAAATCTTGAGCTGGTTCCAGATTGTAGTCTGATCGTGTGGACCTGAAACGTTAGCACATAAGGCAATCATAGAGAAATAAGGAATGTTTGCTATCATCAAAATCATAAACCATAGATCTGTAACATATCTAATTCATCAAACACTACATGGGAGAACTATTCTACTACTAGGGTTTTCTTATTGAAGATTTTATAAGCTTTACCTACCGATAAATAACCTAAGAAGACGCCCTCATCAGACTTGGGATCAAATTTTTCTAAGGGAAGTTTGTCATTAATTAACTTAAAATATTTGCAACCAAAGACATGTAAGTGTGAAAGATTCGGTGTTTGACCCTTAAGGCGTTTATAAGGAGTTTTATTCAGCTTTTACCTAATATTAACCCTATTTAAGACATAACACGCCTTGTTAACCGCTTCTTCCCAAAAATATATCAGAAGGGTGTACTCGGCTAATATTGCCCTAGCAGCTTCTTCTATGGTTTTATTATTTCTTTCTACTATTCCATTTTTCTAAGGAGTTTTAGAGATTGAGAAGTTATGCTCTATTCCTAACTCTTAATAGAAGGATTTAAATCTTTTATTTTGAAACTCCCCACCATGACCACTATGGAATGTTGAGATTTTACATCCTATTTTTTATTGAATCCAAGTGGAGAAAGTCTTAAATTCCTCAAACGACTCATTCTTGTGTGCTAGGAATCTTACCTAAGTGAAATAAATGAAGTCATCTACAATTACAAATTCATAATTCTTCCCACCTTGGCTAGTTGTGCTAACGGGTCCAAATAGGTCCATGTGAAGGATATCTAGTGGCCTAGATGTGTTCACATCCTTGATTGAATGAAATGAAGATTTTATTTATTTTCCTAGTTGGCAGACATCATATAGATGATCCTTTGTGAAGTCTAACTTAGGTACACCTCTAACTAGATTTTTCTAGGTAAAATTTCTAAGAGTTTTCATACTAGCATGGCATAGTCTCCTATGCCATAGCCATGAGTCATCTATTATTATTTTAAAATAAAGTGAATTTGAATTTTTAATATAATTAAGATCTAACATGTAAACATTATTTATTCATTTTCCTTATAGTAAAAGTTTATCATTTAAACTAATCAGACATTTGTTAGAAAGAATTTTTAAGTTAAAAGCTTTGTCACACAATTGACTAATGCTTAATAAATTAAGCTTTGAACCATCAAGTAATAAAATATTCCCAATTAAAAATTTCTTAACACTTCTAATAATACCTGAGCCCATCACTTTCCTGGTGGTGTTGTCTCCCAACGTCACTTTGCCTCCGATCCTGGTTTCCAGTAAAATGACCTTCTTCATGTCTTAGTCATATGTCTCGAGTAGCCACTGTCCATGTACCACATGCTATCACTAGGTTTTTTGTGAGAGCATCCCTATAATGTCATTCAAGGGTTAGATTTGGGAACCCAAGTGAGTTTAGATTCCTCCTTATGCTTGCATGAATGAGATGTATGCATGTTATGCTGTGATGAATACAAGTTAGGACTCCACACTAGGTGTATCCTATGGTGAATCATGCAAGTGCGAGCTATGTGACCTAGCATGCCATAAGAAAAATACCTAACACCGGGAAAAGGTAATATATGATTAGGTCAAAAATAAAAAATTCTCTAACACATTAAACTTATCCTCCTAAGTTTGTATGTACAAGATTACTTAGCTTGGGATTCACCAGGTACATTACATAACTCAAGAAAAGTAAAAGATACATTTAATTTGTGGTTATAAACTAACTCAATCCTAGTCTACCCAATCTTGAGCTGATTTGCATTGTATGTAATTATGTGGACCTAAAAAGTTAGTAAGCAGGACAAGTAAAAAGATATGCAATAAGAGTAATGGTTAAGAAACAATAATATTTTACTATCATCAAAATCACAGTACTTGGATCTAAATTTGCAATAGTTATTCTATATCAGCATCAAATCATTATATTATGTATTATGTATATCATATGCTTATTGTAAAGTGCATCAGTAGCATCAAATAATATTAGTATCTAAATCAATAATAATAATAATCCAATTGTAGAAGTAGTAAAATAATGCATTAATAATAAGTACATGAAGTAATAATAAATTCGTATAATAATACGAACAATGCCTCAAGAGTATGTATTTCAGAAGTCACAATAAATAAATAAGAAGTCCTAACTATCATAGTGCTTTTTAATATTGTATTAATATCAGTAAATCACTTGCTCAATAAATAGATTCATCACTCTTTGCCCTTCGACATGAATGTATGAGATGAGCCAAGAGGGGGTGAATTAGAAATTTTTGTAATAAAGAAACAATCCTAAATAGGAATTCTAATTTTTTTTGTTTAATTGTTAAACAAAACTTAACTTGATGCGAAAGAGAATAATTAAAATATGATTGTAACAATAGGTGTTGAAATTTTAGATCACAAAACACATATCTAGAATAGACTTTTTACCAAGAAGTTATAGCAAATGTAAAATGCAGAACATAAGTAAAGTTCAACAACGGAAAAATCACACCAGAAGATTTATAGTAGTTCGGTCACTTGACCTACGTCCACTTCCCGGAGTCCTCCACTTCAGGAATTTTACTATAAAGTAATTCTCCTTTTTCCCCACAACAAGGTAGATAAGCCTTTACAAAATCTCACTTTCACCTTCCTCGATGTGGCGGAGTACCAAACGCTATGTCACCCTCCCGATGAAGGCAACAAACCTTCCCATTTTTCTCCCTCCTAGAGAAGGAAGAGTATCTTTGAGGACACCAACCTTGAAGGATCTCCCCCTTAAAAAGTTCCCACAAGATTTTCTTTGGCCCAAGGAGGAGAAAGCATGCAGCTGGCTTGGAGCAACCGTGTGATCCCCTCACACTCCTTCTCCCTCACAAAATCACCTTCTTCTTCCTCTCACAAACCCAAAAAAATCTCTTTAAGTGTATCCCTCTCAATAGATCTCCTTCTTATCATGTTTATCTCTCTTATTTTTTTAAAAGACAAAAGTATTATATATAAATCAGGCTCTAAGAAATCCTAATTTTTCAATTCAATTATTTATGTTTGTACAGTATGATCCAAGATCATACAGTATGATCAGTTCAAAATAGCCTTCATCCTGGTATGAAGGAGTACGATCCAGTAATTTTTTTAACACTATCATACAATATGATACAAATATCATTTAGTATGATATGTTATATTTATTCTATTCATACAAAACAAATACTGGGATGAACATAACTCAGCTCTGTTCATCATCTAGTTTGATCCACTTTATACAGTACAATCAATTAAAAGCTTCAGGTTGTCCGATACGATGTTTACAACGTCCAATATGATTAGTTCAAAAATCAAGGGATTGTATGGTACGATGTTTAGGATGATAAAAAATAGCCTCGATTCATCGTACGGTATAAACTATGTCGTATAATATGATCACCAATCAGTAAATAATTCTTGATTTAAATAACTAATCAAGGGGGTTAATTTAAGTAATTATTCAAATATTCGTACTATACGATCAGATCGTATAGTACAATCAGTTCAGAATTTAAGATTAAAAAAAAAACTTACATAAATTAATCTCATAGTTAGGGTTTCAAATTAAAAACATATCATACAATATGATGATTATATAGCATGATTGGTTCACAGAGATTAGTTGTTGAGCCATAGTAGTTCGTACAATACGATCATAAAGAGTAAAACAATTTCACTTAAAAAAACTCTCACCCTATGTGTGAGCACGGTTTCTCAGTTTGCATACACTTTATGGCCAAACTAGAAAATAAAATTATAAAAACAAAAAGAAAATGTAGAGTTACAAACTTCACATCCTATTCCACCCAGTCTCAAGTCTTATGTTGTCTTGAGCAAAATGTGATCTCCCTGAAATGTTAGTGCTCAAAGATAAAAGCAATATCAAAAATATTTAATTATAATGATATAATTAAATCTATATTATTTGTCGTCAGCAAAATCTCAGGCTAGGGGTCATAGACTGCAATAATCTCTTTTTGGGTGGTGATGCCTATGATGCCTCTTCCTAGGTTTGAATGATTCATGCTATTGTGATGGATTGATAGATTCTTCAAGTGAAGGTGGTTTTTTATTTTCATTCAAAGCCTTTATCTTAACTTGTAAATATTAGTTTGCATGTTTAAGATTTGCATTTTCAAATTTCAAATGATTTTCATTACTATTTATTTCCCATGCAAGTTCCTCTAACCTCTTATACTTCATTTCTAATTCAACATGTGATGTTTTTAAGGATTCATGTGTATCAGTTAATTCAATATGCTTCTTATTTAATGCATCAAACTTATAAAACAGGGACATGTGATCTCTATCTAAATCAGAATTTTCTTTAACTAAGTTAGCATGCTCAGTTTGCAAAGAACTAAACTCAATATTAAGACTAGCATGCATTTTGTTTAGCTTTAAATATGAGTCATGTATTTTCTAAGAAATAAGCAACAAATCTTCATATGAAAGTTGACATAGCTTATCTTGATCTGATTGATCAAGATTATCATTATCCATTAGACATAAATTTGTTACCTCCTCCTCTGCTTCTTCTTTTGATGATTTTGAGGTAGAGTGGGCCCAAAATGCCTTTTATGTCTTCATCTTCCCTTTCTTATATTTTGCTTTCTCCTTGCCTTTTTCCTTAGTTAGTTGACTCTTTAAGTTGGGGCAATCAGCTCAGAGGTGACCTGGTTTCCTGCATTCAAAACAAATCATGTTAGATGAAACTTTAGTAGTTCTTGAGCTTTTACCTTTGTTCCAATTATTCTGATGACACATTTGTTTTCTTTTCAAAAAATTCTTGAACTATCAGGTCATCATGGATATGTCAACTTCTTCCTTTGCTGTAGAACTTTCACTTTTTGAGTTGTTTGCTTTCAAGGCCACCATCCACTTCTTTTCTCATGCATCATTTTTCCTTTCGCTCACTCCTTGCTCGTATGCAATGAGCGATCAAAGCAAATTGTCAGAATAAATATTTAAATCTTTTGATTTGGTAACTACAATAATTTTTTCATCATAGGAACTTGGTAAGAATTTAAGAATCTTTTAACTTTTTCATAATTAGAAATTTCTCTACCTAATGCATGCAAGGATGTCACTATTTGGATGAACCTAGTGTACATGCCAGATATTGTTTTGCTAGGTTTCATACGGAAGAGTTCGTAATCATGCAATAGAATGTTAAGTCTAGACTGTTTAATCTCACTAGTTCCTTCATACGTAATGCATAGTCTATCCCAAATCTCCTTACCAGTAGCACAGGTAAATGCTCTCATATAGTCCTCATATTTTAATGCACAAAAGAAATAGTTTAAACACTTCGCATTTAATTGCACAAAATCTCTATCCTTATTGCTCCATTCACTAAAAGGTACTTGAGTTTTCACTCCATTCATAAGTTTAAATGGTGCAATGTAACCTTCTTGAACCAACATCCACATACGATAGTCTATAGATTGTAAAAAAGTTGACATTCTAATTTTCTAGAAATCAAACAGAATATTGTCAACCAGAGGTGGACGGGTTATAGAATAACCCTCTGCATTATTACAATGACCAAAATGAGCTATGATTGATATTTTAAGGTTTTCTAAAACACTATTTTTGAAACCCTGCTTTGATACCAATTGAGAGTATGAGATGTGCCAAGAGGGGGGGGGGGGGGGGGGGGGGGGGGGAGGGGGGTTAATTAGCAATTTGTTGCAATAGAAAGGCAAACCTAAACAAAAAGTTCTAATTTTTTATGTTTTTAATTTTTAAACAAGAATATTAAATTGATGTGGAAGCAAATGCTTAAGACATGATTGCAAAACTAAGTGGTGAAATTTTAACTTACTCAACAAACTAAGTAATGAAAGTAAAATGCAAAATATAAATAAAGTGCAGTAAGGGAAAAATCATACCAAAGGATTTATAGTGGTTCGGTCACTTGACTTACGTTCACTCCCAGGAGTTTTCCACTCTGGAAATTTTACTACTTAATAGTAATTCTCCTTTAGCCCCCACAATAAGGCGGAGAAGCCTTTACAAACCTCATTTTCACTACTCGGCGTGGTGGAGTACCAAGCGCTATGTCACCCTCTTGGTGAGGTCAGTGAACCTTCTCATTTTTCCCCCTCCTGAAGAAGGCAGAGTACCTTAGAGAACATAAATATAGAAGAATCTCCCCCTTAGAGAGCCTCCCACAAGATCTTCTCGGGCCATAGGAGGAGCAACATGTAGCAAGCTAGGATTAACCATGTGATCTCCCTCACATGCCTTCTCCCTCGTAAACCCAACCTTCTCCTTCCTCTCATAAACCCCAAATTTTTCTCAATAACTCTCTCTCAAGGAATCCCCCTCTAATCTCATTCCTCTCTCTCAGATTATTCTCAAAAGACAAAAATTTAGATATTTAAATCACGCTCCAAGAAACCCTAAAAATTTCAATTTAGTTGTTATGATCATATAATATGATCAAATATCGTATAGTACGATCAGTACAAAATAGCCTTCATCCTAGTATGAAGGATTATGAACAGGTAATATTTTTGAACATTATCATACAATACAATATAACATCATCCAGTACAGTATGTAAATTCCTTCTGTTCATACAGGACGATTGCTGGGATGATGAAAACTCATCATTATACATTGTATGGTATGATCCACTGGACAATACGATTAATTCAAATTCAAGGGATTGTCTGGCACGATATCCGAGATGATCAAAAATAGTCTCAGTTTCTCATACAGTACAAACCATGTCATACAATACAATAACCAATCAAAAATTAATCCTTAATTTACTGACTAATTGCAGGGTTAATTTAAAGTAAGTATTCAAAATATCATACTGTATGATAGGATCGTATAATACGATTAGTTCAAAATTTACAAATTAAGAACTTAAATTAATATGGCAGCTAGGGTTTTTAATTAGAAACACATCGTATAATATGCTATGTATCATATAATATGAATTGTTTACAGATAACCAATGAGCCATAGCAGATCGTATAATACAATTGAAACTCGTTTATTATGATTGATAAAGAAAAAAATTTCTTCATTTTAAAAACCTCTCCCCTTGTGTGTGTGCATGGTTGCTCATTTTTTGAATATAATTTATGGCCAGACTCAAGAAAAGAAAAATAATAATAAAAGAAAAATTATAGGGTTATAGACTCCAAATCCTACTCTACCTAGTCTTGAGCCTTCTTGTTGTCCTGAGTAATTTATGATCTCCCTGAAATGTTAGTACTCATTGATAAGAGCAAAAAAAAAAATTAATGAATAATAATTCAATCGACATTATTTGTCATCATCAAAATCTCAGAGTAGGGGTCATGGACTGCAATAGAAAACTCAACTTAGCTATTGACCACCTCATAGGTTACATTCTTCACCACAAATACTAGTTAACCTATCCTACTAAACCCGCCAACCTACCTATTTTCTATACGGATGCCTCATTCCATATTTTTTTCATCAAGGCCAAGTGCGGGATGAGCATGACTTTGATGAAGAAGGAGAGGCAGCTCCAATAGGAAAACCTGCTCCGCCAAGAAGATATGCACCACAACGAGGAACTGCACCTACTTATCCTCATAATTATATAATCAAACGACTCAACCAACTCCAAACCTGACTTAACTCTCACATCCAAGAACAACACCAATAGTACGAGGAGGACATGCGATAGTTTGGAGAAAGATTTTATTTTATTGATCAACAGTTTGCATCCATTCACCACTACTTTCAGCCATCTCCACCCTCACCTAATCAGGATCCTACTTATTAACTGTGTCACTATCTTATATTTTTCTAAGTTTTTGTTTGGTACTCCTTTTTTTGGTGTGTTAAAAGGGGGAGAAGTCTAATGTGTACTTTAGTTAGTATGCTTTATTTAGATGTCATGCTTTGTTTAGTTAGTATATACCTTCAATGAAATACATGTTTGCTTATCTATTCATATTTATGTTCATAATTTTATGTTTATTCAAAAAAAAAAAAAATGCTAACTTGCTTATCGACAATATTATTTGAAATCATCAAAAAGGAAGAGATTATTGCAGTCTATGACCCCTAGCCTGAGATTTTGCTGACGACAAATAATATAGATTTAATTATATCATTATAATTAAATATTTTTGATATTGCTTTTATCTTTGAGCACTAACATTTCAGGGAGATCACATTTTGCTCAAGACAACATAAGACTTGAGACTGGGTGGAATAGGATGTGAAGTTTGTAACTCTACATTTTCTTTTTGTTTTTATAATTTTATTTTCTAGTTTGGCCATAAAGTGTATGCAAACTGAGAAACCGTGCTCACACATAGGGTGAGAGTTTTTTTAAGTGAAATTGTTTTACTCTTTATGATCGTATTGTACGAACTACTATGGCTCAACAACTAATCTCCGTGAACCAATCATGCTATATAATCATCATATTGTATGATATGTTTTTAATTTGAAACCCTAACTATGAGATTAATTTATGTAAGTTTTTTTTTTAATCTTAAATTCTGAACTGATTGTACTATACGATCTGATCGTATAGTACGAATATTTGAATAATTACTTAAATTAACCCCCTTGATTAGTTATTTAAATCAAGAATTATTTACTGATTGGTGATCATATTATACGACATAGTTTATACCGTACGATGAATCGAGGCTATTTTTTATCATCCTAAACATCGTACCATACAATCCCTTGATTTTTGTACTAATCATATTGGACGTTGTAAACATCATATCGGACAACCTGAAGCTTTTAATTGATTGTACTGTATAAAGTGGATCAAACTAGATGATGAACAGAGCTGAGTTATGTTCATCCCAGTATTTGTTTTGTATGAATAGAATAAATATAACATATCATACTAAATGATATTTGTATCATATTGTATGATAGTGTTAAAAAAATTACTGGATCGTACTCCTTCATACCAGGATGAAGGCTATTTTGAACTGATCATACTGTATGATCTTGGATCATACTGTACAAACATAAATAATTGAATTGAAAAAATTAGGATTTTCTTAGAGCCTGATTTATATATAATACTTTTGTCTTTTTAAAAAAATAAGAGAGATAAACATGATAAGAAGGAGATCTATTGAGAGGGATACACTTAAAGAGATTTTTTTGGGTTTGTGAGAGGAAGAAGAAGGTGATTTTGTGAGGGAGAAGGAGTGTGAGGGGATCACACGGTTGCTCCAAGCCAGCTGCATGCTTTCTCCTCCTTGGGCCAAAGAAAATCTTGTGGGAACTTTTTAAGGGGGAGATCCTTCAAGGTTGGTGTCCTCAAAGATACTCTTCCTTCTCTAGGAGGGAGAAAAATGGGAAGGTTTGTTGCCTTCATCGGGAGGGTGACATAGCGTTTGGTACTCCGCCACATCGAGGAAGGTGAAAGTGAGATTTTGTAAAGGCTTATCTACCTTGTTGTGGGGAAAAAGGAGAATTACTTTATAGTAAAAATCCTGAAGTGGAGGACTCCGGGAAGTGGACGTAGGTCAAGTGACCGAGCTACTATAAATCTTCTGGTGTGATTTTTCCGTTGTTGAACTTTACTTATGTTCTGCATTTTACATTTGCTATAACTTCTTGGTAAAAATTCTATTCTAGATATGTGTTTTGTGATCTAAAATTTCACCACCTATTGTTACAATCATATTTTAATTATTCTCTTTCGCATCAAGTTAAGTTTTGTTTAAAAATTAAACAAAAAAAATTAGAATTCCTATTTAGGATTGTTTCTTTATTACAAAAATTTCTAATTCACCCCCTCTTGGCTCATCTCATACATTCATGTCGAAGGGCAAAGAGTGATGAATCTATTTATTGAGCAAGTGATTTACTGATATTAATACAATATTAAAAAGCACTATGATAGTTAGGACTTCTTACTTATTTATTGTGACTTCTGAAATACATACTCTTGAGGCATTGTTCGTATTATTATACGAATTTATTATTACTTCATGTACTTATTATTAATGCATTATTTTACTACTTCTACAATTGGATTATTATTATTATTGATTTAGATATTAATATTATTTGATGCTACTGATGCACTTTACAATAAGCATATGATATACATAATACATAATATAATGATTTGATGCTGATATAGAATAACTATTGCAAATTTAGATCCAAGTACTGTGATTTTGATGATAGTAAAATATTATTGTTTCTTAACCATTACTCTTATTGCATATCTTTTTACTTGTCCTGCTTACTAACTTTTTAGGTCCACATAATTACATACAATGCAAATCAGCTCAAGATTGGGTAGACTAGGATTGAGTTAGTTTATAACCACAAATTAAATGTATCTTTTACTTTTCTTGAGTTATGTAATGTACCTGGTGAATCCCAAGCTAAGTAATCTTGTACATACAAACTTAGGAGGATAAGTTTAATGTGTTAGAGAATTTTTTATTTTTGACCTAATCATATATAACAATTTAAAATTATATTAGATGATCAATTAAAAATAGAAACTCTAATTAGGGCAACCCAATTTTTAGAAGTGACTAAACTAATCATTTTTGATGATCAATATCATCCAGGATGATTAGTTCATATTGTGAAAATAGCTGTCAATCTTAATTTAAAAAATATTTTAATTTTGTTTTAATAGGACTATTTTGATCATCTTAGACGATTTTGGATAATCATTCCTAAATTAGTCATGTGATTAAGAGAATAATTATTATAAAACATAATTCAATATGATCATACAAGATGATCGATATCGATCATCCTGGATGACAAAGAACCTGTTGGGTACGATAAGGGATCACTATCTATCGTATTAGAAAAATATTTTAATTTTTCTACTAATCATCCATGATGATATACTTTTATCATACTAGACGAAAGAGAAGTGCATGGGATGATCAGGCATCAACGGGCATCATATTAGATAAAGTTTAATAGTTTTATACTAATCATCCAAGAAGATATTGAAATTATTTAGTACGATCAGCCTATTTCTCTTGAAATAATCATACAGGGAAATGCTGGTCATCCTAGCTGAAAGGGTTGTTTTTTACTAATCTTACATGATAATCTATCAATTGCGTAGAATTAAAAATTAGGGCTTCTTTTGGAGGCTCTCTATTTACGCTCTCTAATTGTCTCTTGAGATAATCTTTGGCTATAGAGTTGATCTAAGAGAGAGCTTAGAGAAGGAAGAGGGAAAGCTTGAGAGAGAAAGAGATCATTGTGTGGGAATCACAAAGGTTTCTCTAAGTAAGGTGTTCATCATCTTCCTTGAGTTGCTCCTCTGGTTCCTTGGTGGCTCTAGGACATCTAGGTTCTCTGCCTACTCTGGGAGGGAGTAAAAGGATTGTCGGATTCTCTACCTTCACTAGGTGGTTGAAAAAGTTTTTAAGGTACCCTGCCTACTCCATGAGGGAGTAAAAGGATTCAAGATTTTTTGCCTCACTGTGTGGGTGGAAAGATTTTGTAAGGGCATCTCCGCCTTACATTGGGAACAAAAGGAGAGTCACTTTAGTTTATTACAATATTTGGAGAGGGAGTCTCTAAGGAGTGGATATAAGTCAGATTTAACCGAACCACTATAAAATTTGGTGAGTTCTTTTTTATTACTTTACCATATTTTATTTATGCACTTTTCTGTGATTTATTATATGATTGAAAAATATGATTATATTGTTATCATGAAAATTATTATTTTTTGCATCAAGGTTAATTATTTTATTTTAAACTTTTTAAAATTATCAAAAAGATTTTTCCAAAATACTTTTAGGCTGAAGTGGTGAATAAATTTTCAGCTCCTATAACCCCTCAGTAGAACAGATAACTAAAATAAAGAACAGGACCCTCATAGAAGCCACTAGAGCCATGTTAGCTGAATACGCAATTCCAAAATACTTTTTGGCAGAAGCGATGAATACATCCTGTTATATTCTTAATAGAGTGAATGTTAGATCCAAACTGAATAAGACACCATATGAAATTCTAAAGGGTAGGACACCCAATATCTCTCAACTCCATGTTTTTAGATATAAAGTGTTCATTCTAAATAATGTAAAGTCTCAACTAGGAAAGTTTGACTCAAAATATGATGAAGGAGTGTTTCTAGGTTACTCAAGTATTGGGAAATCCTATAGAGTCTTCAAGAAAAGTACACTAGTTGTTAAGGAAACCACTCATATGATATTTGATAAATTTGATAATTTTGGGGGGTCTAAGATAGAAGAAGAGGAGGTTGTAGAAGTCACCCAAGTATTATAATCTACAAATATGGAGGAAAGTGTAGAATAAGAAACTGCATTGCCTAGAGAATGAAGATATTCTTCAAGTCATCTTAAAGAACTAATCTTAGGAGACCCATTTGAAGGTGTTAGAATTAGGCATGGACTTAGAAAAGAGGTAAATCACTCTGCTTTCATTTCAATGACTTAACACACCAACCTAAATCAAGCCCTATCTGATGAATTTTGGATCCTATCCATGTAAGAAGAACTAAATCAATTTATAATGAATGATGTTTTTTTTAAAGGATGCAAATAGAATTAGAAATAGGAAAAGTAACTATTATAAACTAGAAAGCAAATTGCTAAACAAGCCCTTCAAAACTATCATAATGGATATGAAATCTACTAATTTCCATTTTAAACCCATTAGATGATGGGGACACAAAATATTTAAAGACCCTAAAAGGTTGGTTAGTATCCCAGAGCTCTCAAAAGATAAAAAATGACACTAGTGAGAATCTTATATCTCATTACAATAATTTTCAAAAAGCAATAAAAATAAAAAAAACAACACACAACTAACATAAAAAAAAAATAACATCACCTACAACTGTAATAGCTCCTAATGAATCTTCATCAACATCCTTTATAGCAAAATATTTCCCGTCTAGCTTCAGATTTGAGATAAATTTTTGCACCTCCTCATCTAAAGCAGCTAAAAATTGAAATTTCCAACAATATTTAAGAATCAAGACTTCAAATATATGCTTGCGATCTTCTTGAATCAAGAAGATCAAAATAACCAAATATGCATCATTAGATTAAGATTCAACTAAACAAATGATGCAAACTTCTTTTCTCATAACCACTATTCTGAAATAATTCAAAGCTTTCCTCTTAAAAGCTCCTTTCCCTAGCCAAGCCTTAATATCCATCATCTAGAGATAATACTAAAAGTGTCAACCTCAATAACCTTCAAATAAATTTTCCTTTTCCTAGGAAAATCCTCAATAGGTCCTAAGAATTTAAGTTGTTTAGTGTTTTTTATTTAACACTAAACAACCTTATCTCCTTATTACTATCAATAAGACAAGAAGAAGTTGAACTTATCTTAGGAACATCATCTTTGGGAGATGTCTCCAAATATTTATACTGAGATCCCACTCCATTAATACTTTCAATTCTTTTCTTATCAATTTAATTAACATAAAAAATTACATCATCAACATCAAGGACTACCACACTTGATTCCATCCTGAAGCCATCATCCATGGTAGTTTGAGTTCCATCATGTAAGGAATGATGTTTGGGAGCTAGTTAAAAAAACCTTAGGACCAAAGTGTGATTGGAACTAAATGAGTTTTCAAAAATAAAATGAATGATTCTGGAGTAGTGGTAAGGAATAAGGCAAGATTTATATCTAAGGGGTATAATCAAATATAAGGGATTACTTTTGATGAGACGTTTACTCCTGTAGTTAGATGGAAGATACTATAGTGCTACTAGCCTTTGCTTATTTTAAGGGATTCAAATAGTGCCAAATGAATGTCAAGAGTGCCTTTTTAAATGGGGTGATAAAAGAAGATGTGTATGTTAAACTACGCCCATGTTTTGAAATCTCACAATTTCCTAATCATGTGTTTAAATTAAAAAAGCCATTGTATGGACTAAAATAAGTACCCAGGGCATGATACAAAAGTCTAAGCACATTCCTACTAGGAAGAACTTTTTCTAAGAGGAGCATAGATACCATCCTATTTCTAAAAAAAGGTAGGAGATGACCTACTCATTGTCCAAATTCATGCTGATGATATTCTATTTGGATCATCTGATAAAAAAACTATGTGATGAATTCTAAAAAATAATGTGTAAGAAATTTGATATGAGTATAATGGGAGAATTGACTTACTTTTTTGGGTTTTAGCATAAGATAGAAGGATGATGAAACTTTTCTAAGTAAATCAAAATATATTAATGGCATCCTTAAGAAATATGAAATGGATAAAGCTAAGACAATCAACACTCCCATGAGTTTCATTGTTTTGTTAGATAAGCATTCAAATAGAAAATCTATTGATCAAAAGATATATAGAGAAATAATTGGATCACTTCTTTACATGACTGCTAGCAGACTTGATATGATATTCGGTGTTTATCTCTATGCTAGATTTCAAGCTGATCCAAAAGAGTCCCACCTAACTACTGTTAATAGAATCCTTATATACTCTTAGGGACCCAAGACATAGGAATTTGGTACCCTATACATAGCACTTCTTTTAAAATCATAGGATATTCTAATTCATATTTTGCATGATATGAAATTGATAGGAAAAGTACTTCTAGAACTTTTCAATTTATAGAATAATCTTTAGTCTCCTAGACCAATAAAAAATAGAACTCAGTTACCTTGTCCACTGCTGCAGCTCAATACATAGCCTTAAAAAGTTATGTGGCTCATATCCTTTGGTTAAAATAATAAATTCTGGATTTAGGATTACATGTTGGCACAAGTTCAATCCTATGTGATAGCACTAGTGCTATATGTATTTCAAAGAACCCAATCCAAAACCCTAGAACTAAACACATTGAAATAAGACATCACTTTATTAGGGATCATATTACTAAAGGGGATAGAGATAAATAATATAGCCATTATAAACCACTTGATGATATTTTTATAAAGCCACTGGCAATTGAAACTTTTAGTATCTTAAGAACCAGATTAGGTGTAATAGATATTAATGCTTGAAATTGATGCTTTTTATTTTTTGAAAATTTTGATTTTATTTTATTTGCATGTATATTTCTGATTATGTCTTTAAGTTTATGTTTTTCTTTTTTCTATTATTTTTTTCCTTCAATTTTTTTTAAGAATCAGATCAATGATCACTACTGATTTTAATTTCTTTAAATGACATTTTTACCTTTCTTTTGATTTTAAAAATATGTATGAAATTATTGACTTCCCTAAATAAGTTAAGGGAAGAAACATCGATGATTATCTCTCTTCCTCTAACTCTTTTAGTGGTTTATTTTTCTTTTTGAAGCAAAATTTATTTCAAATTAGAAGTTGGACTTTGAAATTGAGATATTTCTATCTTCTTATAGTAATCTATCTCATATGAATAATACTCAAAGTCATTAAATCACTTTCAAGTTTTTTCAATCAAGTTGTTATATTTATTATATGGATATGATTCTTATTTATAGTTTATTCTTTCTTATATTAGAGAGTGAGTTTTATTTTCTTATATCTAAAAGTTAATCTTACAACTGAGAGTCTTTAAAGTTTTTGAAAGAAGATAGCTTGCAAAAATTGATAAAAGGCACAAAATGAGTCCAAAAGAAAAATAAAAAGATGCACAATGACTGCCAAGTAATTATAATATACACCAAAATGTGTCACAAATCAAAAGATGCATAAAGTGTGCTAGATAATTGAAAAAGATGCACAAAATATGCCCATAAAAATAAGCTTCCTTCTCTTTCAAATATGTAAATCTTAGAAGAATTCGTGTGCCACATGATATCTTCAAACACTTGATTTTTGAAAATTATGATTTTAGTTGATTACTTTGCAATATTATTCTATTAGATATTTTTTCTAAAATGAAGTTTGAATAGATCACTTTTCTTATTTGATTTATTTTTTTAATTAGATGATTGTTTTCAAAACATTTTAAACCTATAAGGAGTCTGAGTTAGGGTTAACAAGATCAATTTTTTACCTTTTTTAGATTTCAACATTGTTGATTCATTTCTTACTGAGTTTCAATACATTCACAAGGGAAATTTATCATTTATTAGAGTTGATCGATTCATTAAAAAATTATATTCTTTTGTTTTGATTTATGATTAGTTTTTATTTGATTTTTATATTATTTTATTATTTTTTGTATTTTTATTTTTGTTTTTAAATACTCCTCATCATTCCATTCCATCTCCTAAAAATTTATTTATTTTTACTTAGATCATCTAGGAAATCCACATTATCCTAGATGATCCACATCGTCATATATGATCTTAACAAATTTTCAAATCACTGCTCACCTCACATCCAGTGGTTGATTTGAGTCAATTATTATATTTCATACTGGATGATTCTTATTTCATCATGTGAAATCCATATGGAAGAAATGGTTGGATGATTTAAATATTATTAGGTTGATCCTTTATTGCCTATCGCCCAAGATGATCCCTGTTTTCATCCAAAATGATCCCTTATTTAATAATCATACAGGACGACTCTTTGGGATGACCGCCTGTGTCTAATCATCCTAGATGATATCATACCATCCTGAACAATATGACCGACCTTTTTTGACTGATCGTATGGATGAATTTATTACACCTGATCATCCAGGACAATTAAACTATCATCTTAGATGTTTCTAACGATGTTATTTAAATAGCTAAAATCTCTTATTTTTCTTCACTCCAATTCTTCAACACTCCTCCCATCTCCTCTAAATTATGATCTTTTACAATGGCTAGAGGCGAGCAATCACATCAAATTGTAGGAAGTTTCTCTCGATGACCAGCTGATCCATGATTTGCTGAGGTAGCTGACAAAGTTGCCTACAACAGATACAAGGAGGTTGGAATTACACCCTTTAAAATATTAAATCATAAGGAACTTTATTTTAAAGTACTACCCCTCTTTTCTCTTACAACTTTGAATTTTATTATCACTCTTGCCTATCCTTTTTGTTATAAACTACTCCTTGAGTTCTTTACTAGCCTATGAATCAAGAATGAGTGTATTGTCCTTCATTCGTATTTTAATAGGCATCCAATAGAAATCACCTAAGAATACTTTAATGCTTTTCTACATTTATCCATTATTGGTAAAAAAAAGTTCATATTTTAGCTTCAGATTATTAATTTGATTGGACCCTTTTTAACAAAACTCTTAAAGGATCCAACAGTCACTTTCATGTTGCCCAAGTCAGCACTTTAGGTCAGGATTCACGCATTATCCAACACGTTCTTATAAATTCTATCATTTTTTAAGCTGGTGATTGACTCAAAATCACTCATGCTCTTTCTCTTAAAACCTATTTTATAATGGCCTAGATAGAATTTAATGTAGTTGATCTTCTAATTAGATATATTTCTAATTTGACCTACATTAGAGACCCCAAACATAAAAGAATTCCTAATCTAACTTTATGAAACATCATAATGTTTTTTATCAAATCCAAGTACAGCTTCCAATTTCCTGCACTGCCGAATAAGTTCCCAGTCTTCTACTCTAACACTTCCTTCCATGTCATCCAAGGTCCTTCTTCCTATCGAGCTCTCTATCGAGAAATAGATGTGTTGAAACTTATTTAATATAAATTAGGTTGTTAAACCTAAGCTTATGTCCCAACGGCTAACCAAGAGGGGGGTTGAATTGGTAATTAAAATTTAATCGCTCTTTTAAAATTTAAAACTGAGAAAATTAACTTTAGTGAATTTTATAGAAAATATTTTTTAATCATAATTATGAAACAGTAAAACAGAAAAATAAAAAGTAGCGAAAAAATAAAAGACACGAGATTTATAGTAGTTCAGTCAAACTTGACCTACATCCACTCCCCGGAGGCACCCTCCGAGTATTGTACTAATACCACTAGCGATTATCCTTTTGCACCCACAGCAAGGCGGAGAAGTCTTTACAAAACTCTCTTCCACCACTACCCGGTACGGCAGAGAACTATCGTCCTTTTACACTCTTCCTAGTATTGGCAGAGAACCGTCCGTCCTTTCACACTCTCCTGATGTAGTAGAGAACCCTTCATCCTTTCACACTCTCCTAGTGTGGGTAGAGAACCCTTCATCCTTTCACACTCTCCTAGTGCGGATAGAGAACCCTTCGTCCTTTCACACTCTCCTAGTGCGGGCAGAGAACCCTTTGGCTGTTCACACTCTCCTAGTGTGGGCAGAGAACCCTTCGGCTGTTCACACTCTCCAAGTGTTGGCAGAGAACCGGATCTCCTTGACAGATCTTCTTCACAAGAAATCTAGAAGGAAGAGAGAAAAGAGTGAAGTAAACACAAATCAAAAGTAAAGATTCTTACCTTTGAACACCAAGTGAAGCCTGCACGCTCCAGTAGTAAGAATCCTCCTTCGAACACTCTCTCACACTCTCTCCTTGACTCTTCTTTCAATAGGCATGAAGATCAGTAGGCAAAAAGATTAAGTGACAGTCTAAATTGGACTATTTATATGAAAGACAAGAAAAATCATCCAAAAACTACAAATTTTTAAGTTAACATGAAGTTGATCGTCCCGTACAATCGTGGATCATCCTGGACGATTTTACTTAAATGTGTGGAAACGATTCAAATGTATATTTGTATGAACTAAAATCGTACTCGAGCATCATCCCGTACGAACTAGGTTTGTTCGGTACCAATAGTTATACCATAGGTCGGTTCCCAAAAACTATAGGACGTCGCCAAAATTTGAAGAGTCGGTTCACTTTGTCCTAGGATGAACATGAGTTCGTATGGACGAAATTTTTACAGAGAATAATTCGTCCTGGGACAAATTTGCGTTTGTCTGGACAAAAATTTTCCAGAGAGCATTTTGTCCTGGCATGAATATGAATTTCATCTGAACAAAAATTTTCCAGAGGACATTTCATCCTGGGACAAATTTGAGTTCGTCTGGATGAAAATTTTCTAAAGAGCATTTCGTCCGAGCACGAATATGAATTTTATCTGAACAAAAATTTTTCAGAAAACATTTCATCCTAGGATGATTAAACATTCATCCTTAACAATTAAGACTTAAAAAAATTTTCTTCAACTCCTGTTCGTTCCATTGCTCTTTAGAGGAGATAACTGACTTGATCGTCCCATACGAATAATGTTCATCTCATATGATATGTATAAATTTTTAAAGATCTCCTTAAGTGTGTGTGTGTGTGTTTATTCACTCAATTACAATCACTCCTTCTCAAACTTAATTCAAATAAAAGTACAAGCTTCAATTCATAAGATCTCTCATGCTAAATTTGATTTGAAGTCTTCAGTAGTTTGGATTTTGATTTTCCTGAATGTTAGTTCACACAAGAGCAAAAATAAATCTTCCAAAAAATATTAGGAGATATCAATACATTAAACAATAATATTTGGAATCATCAAAACTATACAAGTTGCAAGAATGTAAAACATGCAAATAACAACTCTCTTAACAATCTTTTCCTTTTTGATGATGGTAAAACAATTATTATTTGTATAATTTTAAATTCTAAGAATCTCCTAAACTCCCCCCTGAATTGATGATCATATGAAAAAAAGGAGGATTTGCATAATTTTTTTTAATTTAAAAAAATGCAACAAAAACACTACTACGAAATAGAAATACGATACGAACAAGGATACAAAAAAAATATGAGTGAAAAGATATGAACAAATAATATTTTATCCTCCTTTTTGACAACAGCAAAAAGAGAAGAAGAAAAAGACCAGAAATGTAAGCAGTTATATGATAATTCTTTGATAATTGATCTTTGAAAGTGATTGAAATAAATTTTGCAAATAAAATCAAAATATTAGGCAAATCATAGTAATTCATAGAATTTAAGAAGAGATATAACATTGATAATAAAAAGTATATATAAAAAACATGAGTCAATTTAGACACTAAAATAGAGAAAATCATTACAAAAAGGATGAATAGAAAATTTATATATTTCAAATTTCAATATGGAATATAAATGTACAGAAGATCAATATGAATTAAGAGATTAATAGATAATGGAAAGAAATAACTACCACATGTAGTGCTTTGCACATCTTCTTCAAATTTGTGGCACATTTTTGTGCATCTTTTTACTTGTGGGCTTATTTTGTGCCTCTTTTTCAACTTGCAAATCATTGCGCATTTCTTTTGATTTTTGTACATTTGTACATTTTTCAAGAGTAATTTTGATCTTTCCAAATTCAATAATAAAAATTTTTAAATTTTTTTAAGTGTATAATTATTTATTGATAAGTGAAATATAAAATAAGAAAACATCAGAGTTGCAATAATAATATTAGACATTAATGTAGTCTAAATAAGAGACATGAAATTGACAATCTTAATTACATCAAGTTATAAGCAATACTTAAATATAGAAAAAATTAGATTTTCTAATGAATTTAATTTTAATTTGCATTTCAAAGTATAACACTTTTAAGATAAAAAATTATAACGATTGTCATATAGACTAACACACATTTCAAAAATAAGATTAAAGTCAAAGTAGGATAACTTATATTGATATCAAAATGAAAGATATTACAATCTAAGAATATAATATCAATACATCATAAGTTTTAAAAACAAAACATCTAAGAAAAAAAAGTACAACACATTTTCCTAACCCACAAAAATTTAAACAAAAACTAAAGTAACACATAAAATCTAGCACGAGTGTCACTCAGAAGGACCTTGATCTGGAGGAGGAGGAGGAGGAGGAGCAGTACCAAAGATATTAAAATAAGTACTCATCATAAACATGTTGGTACTAATATCTGAAAGTTCATTAGGGATGTTAAGCCCTATAGAACTGGCGCAAGGCTAACCAAGAGGGGGGTGAATTGGTATTTTAAAAAATTCTTTAGGCAAATCATGAATACAAACCAAATCACCACAAAAAATAAGTGCAGAAGAAAATAAATGCTGAAGTAGTAAAAAAATAAGAACACAAGGGTTTATAGTGGTTTGGTCAACTCGACCTACGTCCACTCCCCGGAGGCGCCCTCCGAGTATTGTACTACAATCGTGACTCTCCTTTAGTCCCCACAGCTAGGCGGAGAAGCTTTTACAAACAACTCTTTTTGCCACACCCGAAAAGGCAGAGAACCTTCCTCCTTTTGATTCCTCCTGAAGTAGGCAGAGAACCTCAATCACTTGCTGGAACTTACCTCTCCCAACCCTTCAAAGGAGAGACTCTAGGGAAGAAGATGTTAAACAATGCTTGGAGAAACTCTTGTGAATCCCCTCACAAGCTCCCCCTCACAAGATCCTATCTCTCTCTCTCCCTCTCTCTCTCTCTCTCCTTTAGGTTTTCTCAGGTCAAGACAGTAGCCAAGGATGTTAAAAAATGTTGAACAAGAGCTCTTAAATAGAAGAGCTTCAAAGGAGCTCATTAATTGCAAGTTGCCGACTTTATCGTCCAGGATGATATATAAATCGTCCTGGCCGATCAATACAAATACCATGAGATCGGCCAGAGCATCGCCTTGAATGTAAATTGGACGATTGAAAATTAGCTTGATCGTCCAGGACGATCTCACGATTGTCCTGGCCGATCAGTTCAAATCAAAGGAAAATTGTCCAGACCATCGCCTTGAATTCAAGCTGTCCGATTCAGATCGTTCAGGAGTAACTAAGGTTTTTTGACTAGATAATCCTGGCCGATCCTGATATCGTCTAGGTCGATGTGATCATATCAATCATACTTAATTACTATCTTGATTATCTGATCAATTAAGGCATAATTTGTGAATATCGTCCAGGCCGATCCTAGATCGTCTTGGCCGATTACCAAAAATACAGAATACCTTAATTGTTTATGGCGGCAATTTCTTTCTATTTTGAGCTTATCGTCCTGGCCGATACATATATCATCCAGGCTGATTTGCTAATGATGGCTGCCTTAATTAAGAACCCCTGATTAGATTTTCTGTTTTAAGCCCGATCATCCAGGATGATATAAATATCATCCTGGACGATTTGAGTAAAAATAGAAATTCTAAGTCTCTCAAGTGTGTGTGTGTGTGTAGGTTTACTTTACATTAGTCATACCAAAGATTATAATTGACTCAAGAGGGGAAAAATAAAATTACAGACTGACTCAACCCTAATCTACCCCATCTTGAGCTGGCTCCATTTTTCCGTCCGATCTTTGATTCCTGAAAAGTCAGTAGTAAAAGACAGTCCAAGTAAAGTAAGAGTGTTTTCCAATCATCAAAATATAGTTCATAGACCTGAATTTGCAACAATCTCCCCCTTTTTGATGATGGCAAAACACTACGACAAAAATTTAAAAAAACAGTAGTGTAACATACATAATCAAAAGTGCAAGAAACATCCTAAAACTACTCCCTCTTTTGACATCTCAAAAAGGAGGGAACCAAGAATAAAAACAAACCACAATACACATTTGTTTTTTTTTTACCAAGGCATGAAGATGATGTAGTATTCCATATGATTAATTTTAAAAACTTGTGAGTTAATGAGTTAACAACATCAATAATCCCAAGAACGGTAGAATATCCGATCATAATTACCCTTAGCTCAGAATTTCTCTTAGGGTAGAACTGTCTTTTGAAATCAATGACCTAACTCAAAAAATTAATTGGATATGAGGAACAAGAATCCATTCATTACTTGGTTTAAGAAAAAAATATCTTATAGAATAATGAATCAAAGTAAATTTGTCACAATCTCAAAACAATCGAAGTCAAGCCTTTAATACATGAAAACTTCTATGTTTTTAAAAGATTTGAAAAGAGAGAGGAGCTTGCTTTTTAGTGGGCTCATTTTATGCCTCTAGTCAATTGATTGGTGCTTGTGCACATATTTTACTTTTTGAAATATAATTTTTCAATTTTGCGTCATTGCGCATCTTTTGTTGGCATCATTGGCCAAATTTTTTTATTTTTGCAAGCTCTATTCTCTTTTACAACTCTTATAAAGTTCTTAGTTGTGAGTATATCTTCTAGATATTAGAGAATAGGGGCTCTCTCTCTAACATAGAGAATAACTATCCATAAAATAGAATCAATTAATCAAGGACAAGAGTAACGAGGAATTTTGATGTGACAAAAAGGCTTTAAGCATTATAAATACAAGATAGATTTGCTTAAGCGAGTTTAGAAAGGATCTAAATTTCATACACAATCTTTAATTTGAAATAGATTTTTGATTAGAAAAGAAAACTATCCCACTAAAATAGGTTAGAGAAGGAGACACAATCAACAAAATATTCTTACCATCTAACAGATTAAGAGATGTCAAATATTTACTACAAATTCTCAAAAGCAAAGACAAGACATACGATATCATATCAGCGATGATTTTTGAAAGCTAAAAAGCAATAAAAAAGAAGGCGCCAAATCAAACAAAAAGAAAAGAAAATAAAGTGCAAAAAGGAAAAAATAATTAAAAACCAAATAAAGTAAATAGAAGATCAAGTTTATGCAGTTATGTCAATCACACCCAATCTGGTCCTTAAAGAGCTGAAAGTGTCGATTGCCAGTGGTTTAGTAAAGATGTCAGCCAGTTGATTTTCAGTTGTCACATAGTGTAGCTCAATGTCTCCCTTAGTCACCTGGTCTTTAATGAAGTTATGCCTAATGTCAATGTGCTTAGTCCTTGAATGTTGGATAGGATTCTTAGAGATGCATATGTCATTAGTATTGTCACAAAAGATTGAGATGGTACCTACAGGTAATCCTAAATCCAATACCTGTTGTTTCAACCAAAGGACTTTGGTCACACAACATTCAAGAGCAATGTACTTAGCTTCAGTAGTGGAAAGTGCAACAGAATTTTGCTTCCTACTAGACCATGAGACCAAAGATTGTCCTATGAATTGACAAGTTCCTGAAGTACTTTTTCTATCCACCTTGCATCCTGCAAAATCAGAGTCAGAAAATCCAATAATCTCAAAAGAAGTGCTGTGTCTAGGACACCAAATCCCTAAGCTTTGGGTCCCCAAAAGATATCTAAAAATTCTCTTAACAGCAGTCAGGTGGGATTCCTTAGGGTCGGCTTGAAATCTAGCACAAAGGCAAACACTAAACATTATGTCCGGTCAGCTCGCAGTCAAGTGGAGTAAAGATCCAATCATGCCTCTGTACTTCTTCTCATCAACAGACTTACCACTTGGATCCTTATCCAATGGAACACTAGAAGTCATGGGAGTATTAATTGGCTTAGATTTATCCATCTCATACTTCTTCAAAATGTCCTTTATGTATTTTGTTTGATTAAGAAAGGTTCCATCATCCAATTGTTTTATGCTAAACCCCAAAAAATAGGACAACTCCCCCATCATACTCATCTCAAACTCTCTACTCATTATTTTAGAGAACTCATCACAAAGTTTTTTATTTGGAGATCCAAAGAGTATATCATCCACATAAATATGAACAATGAGTAAATCATCTCTAATTTTTCTAAGAAAAAGGATGATGTCTACGCTCCTCTTAACAAACTCCCTTTCTAGTAAAAATGTGCTAAGCCTCTCATATCATGCTCTTGGTGCCTGCTTTAAACCATACAAAGCCTTTTTTAATTTAAAAATATGATTTGGAAATTGGGAACTCTCAAAACCTTGGGATTGTTCTATATACACATCCTTTTTTATTTCCCCATTCAAAAAGGCACTCTTGACATTCATTTGATAAAGCTTAAATCCTTTATAACAAGCAAAGGCTAATAGCACTCTAATGGCTTCCAATCTAGCTATAGGGGCAAATGTCTCCTCAAAATCTATCCCTTCTATTTGGTTATACCCCTTAGCCACCAATCTTGCTTTATTCCTAATCACCACTCCTGAATTATTCACCTTGTTCTTAAATACCCACTTTGTCCCAACTACACTTTGTCCCTTAGGTCTTTCTACAAGCTCCCAAACTTCATTCCTAACAAATTGGTTCAACTCCTCCTGCATGGCTAAAATCCAAAACTTATCAGTAAGGGCTTGGTTTATGTTGGTGGGTTCAATCATTGAGATAAAGGTAGAGTGGTTCACCTCCTTCCTAAGTCTATGTCTAGTTTTAACTCCATTAGAAGGGTCTCCTAAGATCAAATCCTTGGGGTGACTTATAGAGTATCTCCAATCTCTAGGTAAGGTCTGTAAAGGTCCAACCCTTTCCTCCAGATCTAAATTTTCTACTCCTTGGGTGACATCTCCTACTCCTTTTATGTTTTGGTGACCTACTTCCTTCTCCAAATTTTCTACTCCACTAGTAATCTCTCCAATATCATCATCATCCTCAATTCCATGCTTTTTAGGATCAGACTAATCAAATACTATATGGGTATTCTCTTCCACCACTAAAGTTCTCTTGTTAAACACCCTAAAAGACTTTCTAATACTAGAATATCCCAAGAATACTCCTTCATCAGATCTAGGATCAAATTTTCCCAAATGAGACTTCCCATTGTTGTGAATGAAAACCTTACAACCTAAGACATGAAGATGGGAAAGATTGGGTGTCTTTTCTAATTTGGCTCTAACGTTCAACCTATTCAACACATAACAAGTTGTGTTAACTGCTTCAACCCAAAAGTATTTTGGAAGTGAATACTCAGCAAGCATGGCTCTAGCGGCTTCCACCAATGTCCGATTCTTCCTTTCAGCTACCCCGTTCTACTGAGGGGTCATCAACAATCACAAAACCATAGACTTTCCCTCCCAAGCTGGTAGTGCTAATGGGTCCAAATAAATTCATGTGCAGTACTTCTAAAGGTCTAGATGTGCTAATTTCCTTAGTGGGGTGAATGGTAGAGTGGACTTGCTTTCCTAGTTGACAGACATCACAAAGGTGGTCTTTTGAAAACTTGAGTTTTGGGACACCACTAACTAGGTCTTTTTGGGTCACTTTCCTTAGGGTTTTTATACTTGCATGACATAGTCTCCGGTGCCATAACCATGAATCATCAATCACTATTTTTAAGCAAAATGAAGCAGAACATTCAATGTTATTTAAATCAAGCATGTAGACGTTGTTGATCCTCTTTCCCTGCAAAATAGTGTTGTTACTTAAACTTATAATGCATGAATTTATAAAGAATTGCACGATGAAGCCTTTGTCACAGAGTTGACTTATGCTGAGTAGGTTATGCTTCAATCCATCTACAAGCAAAATATTTTCAATCATAAGGTTCTTGGAATTACCAATTATACCTACGCCTACCACCTTCTTGGTGGTGTTGTCTCCAAGAGTAACCTTGCCTCCAGTCCTGGACTCCAGCAAAAAAAATTGATTGGCATCACCAGTCATATGTCGAGAGCAACCGCTGTCTAAGTACCACATACTCTCACGAGGCCTTTTGTGAGAGGCCACTAATAAAATTATCAAATGTTAGATTTAGTAACACAAGCAGGTTTGGGTTCTTTCTTATGAAAAGTAGAATGCAATGCATGTATGGTATGCTGTGAATCATGCACCTTAGGTCTTCACACCCAATGTGCACTATGGTGAACAGTGCAAGTGTGTGAGATGTGTCCTAGCATGCCACATGAAAGACATCTAACACCTGGAAAAGGATTTCTTAAATGGTTTGAGTTATAATGCCTCTTCCTAGGTTTTAGCTTTTGATCAAGTGTTGGTGTCATCCTAGTTTTCTTAAATGTATCCAATTCATTTTGAATCCTCAAGTTAGTAAATTTTAGGGCATCATTATCAATACTTAAATTTTTCTCCATCTCTTTAAACTTTTTAAAATCAGATTCAAGTGAGGTGTGTATGCCTTTTAGTGACTCATACTCTTCAATTAATTCACAATGCTTTTTATTTAACTCATCAAATTCATCAAGTAGAGCCATATGATTTGAATCAATTGTTGAGTGATCTTTAGTCATAATTGCATGCTCATTTTGTGACTCCAAAAATTCCAATTTTAAGCTTGCATGTGTTTTCTTGAGTTTCCTATATGATGCATGATTTTTTTTCAAACATTTCAAGAAGTTGATCGTAGGAAAGTTCACATACCTCTTCTTGATCGAGATGATCGTCTTCCATTAAGCACAGTTTTGTTGTCTCATCTTCTGGTTCCGTCTCTAATGAATCTGATGCAGAATTCACCCAAAATGTCTTTTGGAGTCTTTTCTTATCCTTCATGAACTTGGGTTTCTCCTCATCCTTTCCTTTGCTTGAGTGATCTTGAAGTGTAGGACAGTCGACTTTCACATGTCCAGGCTTCCTGCATTCATAACAAACAACATCAAAAGATCATTTAGAATATTTGTTATACTTACCTTTTCTCCAATGATGCTTTTGCTTCTTCCTTAGAAAGTTTCTGAATTGCCTCGAGATGAAGGCAACTTCATCGCTCTTAGACCCGGAAGAATCGGAGTCAGATTTGTCTACCTTCAGTGCCACCATTTTCTCTTTCTTCTTCTCACATGCATCAAGATTTATTTGATTCACCCCTTGCTCGTAAGAAATGAGTGAGCCAAGTTAGTTGTCTATCGAATACATGTTCAAATCCTTAGATTCAGTTATAGCAGTAATTTTTGCATCAAAAGAGGAAGAAAAGCATCGTAAAATCTTATTTACTTTTTTAAAATTCAAAAGCTCTCTTCGTAAGGCATGCAAGGAAGTAACAATCTGAGTAAATCTCGTATACATTTCAGAAATTGATTCATGAGGTTTCATAAAAAAAAGTTTGTAGTCATGCAAGAGAATGTTCAAACGGGATTGTTTAACTTCATTAGTGCCTTAATAAGTGATACACAATTTATCCCAAATTTCTTTACTAGTTTTGTAAGTGGAAGCACGCATGTAGTCTTCTAATTTTAAAGCACAGAAAAAACAATTAAGACATTTTGTATTCAATTGAGCCAAATTCCTATCATCTAAAGTCCATTCAGTAAAAGGAAGTGGAACAGTAATGTCGTTAAGTTTACTAGTTTTAGGTGTGTAACCATTCATAGCAAGCATCCACATGCGATAATCAATAGATTGTAAAAATGTAGACATGCGAGTTTTCCAAAAATCAAATGAGATATTATCAAACAAAGGTGGTCGGGTAATAGAGTACCCTTCCGGTGTATTACGATTCCCAAAGTTAGCAATGGATCTAAATTCAAAAAGTTTTCAAACTTAGTTTTTATAAATCCTGCTCTGATACCACTTAAAAGTTTGTTAGGGATGTTAAGCCCTATAGAACTGGCCCAAGGATAACCAAGAGGGGGGGGGGGGGGGGGGGGGGGGGGGGGGTGAATTGGTATTTTAAAAAATTCTTTAGGCAAAGCACGAATACAAACCAAATCACCACAAAAATAAGTACGGAATAAAATAAATACGGAAGCAATAAAAAACAAGAACACAAGGGTTTAAAGTGGTTCGGTCAACTCGACCTACGTCTACTCCCTGGAGGCGCCCTCCGAGTATTGCACTATAATCGTGACTCTCCTTTAGCCCCCACAGCTAGGCGGAGAAGCTTTTACAAACACCTCTTTTTGCCACACCCGGCCAGGCAGAGAGTCTTCCTTCTTTTGCTTCCTTCTAAAGCAGGAAGAGAACCTCGATCTCTTACTGGAACTTACCTCTCCCAACCCTTCCAAGGACAAGAGACTCTAGGGAAGAAGAAGTGGAATAATGCTTGGAGCAACCCTTGTGAATCCCCTCACAAGCTCCCCCTCACAAGATCCTCTCTCTCTCTCTCTCCATCTCTCTCTCTCCTTTAGGTTTTATCAGGTCAAGACAGCAGCCAAGGATGTTCAAAAATGTTGAACAAGAGCTCTTAAATAGAATAGCTTCAAAGGAGCTCATTAATTGCAAGTTGCCGACTTTATCGTACAGGACGATATGTAAATCGTCCTGGCCGATCAGTACAAATACCATGATATCGGCCAGAGCATCGCCTTGAATGCAAACTGGACGATTGAAAATTGGCTTGATCATCCAGGATGATCTCATGATCGTCCCGGCCGATCAGTTCAAATCAGAGGAAAATTGTCCAGAGCATCGCCCTGAATTCAAGCTGTCCGATTCAGATCGTCCAGGAGTAACTAAGGTTTTCTGACTAGATCATCCTGGCCGATCCTGATATCGTCTAGGATGATGTGATCGTATCAATCATCCTTAATTATTGCCTTAATTGTCTGATCAATTAAGGCATAATTAGTGAATATCGTCCAGGCTGATCCTAGATCGTTCTAGCCGATTACCAAAAATATATAATACCTTAATTGTTTATGACGATAATTTCTTTCTGTTTTGAGCCTATCGTCCAGGCCGATTTGCTAATGATGGCTGCCTTAATTAAGAACCCCTGATTAGATTTTCTATTTTAAGCCCGATCGTCCAAGATGATGTAAATATCGCCCTGGTCGATTTGAGTAAAAATAGAAATTCTAAGTCTCTCAAGTGTGTGTGTGTGTAGGGTTATTTTGCATTAGTTACACCAAAGATTACAATTTACTCAAAAGGGGAAAAATAAAATTACAGACTAACTCAACCCTAATCTACCCCATCTTGAGCTGGCTCCGTTTTTTCGTCTGATCTTTGATTCCTGAAAAGTTAGTAGTAAAAGACAGTCCAAGTCAAGTAAGAGTGTTTTCCAATCATTAAAACATAGTTCATAGACCTGAATTTGCAATAATATCATTCATTTGTTCTCTCATAAACCCCATGTCTTGAGTGTACTGTACATCCTATTGCTGCATACGAGCTTCAATTTTATCAAACCTTTGATCAAAGTGAGTCTCTAAATGATCAAGTCTTTGAACCAAATCCTGATAATTTGGTTTGTTAGCAGGTGCAGGTGCTGCTTCATGTTCTTCCTCAGTATCACTAATGACATGTGTTTTACTTGGTTCATCTTTATTGAAGATTGCTCTAAATGATCCGTCATTGTAGTAAAGCGGTTCTTCAAACTCTTGATCAGGATGAACCAAATTGTATTTATTTTTCCAAAATGTAATCAACTAGATATCCTAAGGCGATGTTCTTCTTTCTTTTATGCTCGACATGACAAATTTCAGAAAGTCCATAAAGATAGTCAAGGATTAGTTGGGCTTCATCTATAGTTCTTTAATCATGATCAAAAAGGTTACCATAGAAAGAAGAGGAGTAATGTTGATTATATTACCAGCTTTAGGAATTATATAAGTTCTAAGAACATGCTGGATGATACGAGCATTACGAACGAGACCGGATACTTTAGACATATACTCGTTAAAATTGATTCCTCTAATCACATATTAATTTCATACCATTGATAATCGGAAGTGGTGATCAAGGTATGTGTTCTAGCTCCCTCTGGCCTTAAGTTTAAAAAGGCTCATAAGTCAGCCTTGGTGATTTCAGCTTTTTTCTTAAAGACATAGGAACGGATTACAGAATGGTCAGAGTTAAAAGACATGTTTGCAAGGAAATAGTGGAAGATTTCTTTGTTGTAGAGATAAACTAGGGTGAGGATAAAGCCATACTAAGTTGAGGCAAACAAGTTCATTACTTGAAAATTTAGTTGTTCATGGATAAGAATTCTAGAGGGTTTGATCTTGGCGGAGACAAACCTAGGAAAGGATTCTTCATTGGCTTCAGAAAGGAAGTTCTTAGAAGAATTCTTAGGTGGACCCTTGGCTAGAATCTTTTGACGCATGCTTGAACTTGCCATTGATAGGATCTAAGGAATGAAAAGATTTGAAAGTGAAGTGAGAGTGTGACTGTTGAGTTCAAAAGCTCGTCTATTTATTAAAAAAAAGACTGTTCGTACAGATGAAATTTTATGTTCGTCCCGTACGAAATTGATTCGTCCCGTATGAAAAAAATTTCGAATGGACGAATGGATGCATCCAAAATAAAATGGCTTTTTGTAATAACACAACTTGCGAAGCATCCTTTCATACAGACTTTTGACCAAACTAATCGTACAGACGAACATGTGTTCGTCCCTGGATGATCAGAACTTAAGATCGTTTTAATGGCAGCTGAAACCGTCCCTGCTTTGAACCGACATATATTCGTCCGGACGAACTAAAAGTTCATACGTACGAAATATAGTATTAAAAACTACCTTATCCATTTAACTAACATTCAATCGTCCCGTCGTTTGAACAAATTCATCCTGGATGATCATGACGATCGTACAGACGAAGTGAACATTAAAAACTGAAAAAACTACATGCAAACGGTTCAAAATCTGACAGTTTTACAGACTATACAATTCATCCCGTACAAAAAAATTTCGTCCCAGACGATTGTCACTCAAAATTTTCAAATCATGCACTCAATCAAAACTAAAACACAAACACAACAAAAAATACATAAAATCACAAAAAACAAAAAAAACTCAACTATAGAAAATCACAATCAAAAGATCAAAAACTCATAAAAAACACACAAAAAATATTAACTGGAAAATTCATCAATGTTGCAAAAAACATTTTTAATTAAGCATTCAAATCAATCACACCAAGCCTTTTTCTTAAAGCACTGAAAGTGTCAAAGGCTAAAGGTTTTGTAAAAATGTCTGCAAGTTGATTTTCAGTAGAAACATGAGTGAGTTCAATTCCTTATGAAATGATGTCTTATGTCAATATGTTTGGTTCTTGAATGTTGAATAGAATTTTTAGAAATACAAATAGCACTAGTGTTATAATAGTAAATTAGAATAGTGCCTATAATTAATCCTAAATCAATCAACTGTTGTTTCAACCAAAGTACTTGTGCCATACAACTTCTTAATGCAATGTATTCATCTTCTATAGTAGATAGGGCTATTGAATTTTATTTTCTACTAGACCAAGAGACTAAAGAATTTCCAATAAACTAACATGTTCCAGAAGTGCACTTTCTATCCACCCTACAACCTGCAAAGTCAAAATCTGAATAACTGATTATTTCAAATGAAGAGCTAAACTTAGGTACCAAATTCCTAAGTTCTGAGTTCATAACAGAAATCTTAAAATCCTTTATACTGCTATCAAATGTGATTCTTTTAGATCTGATTGAAATCTAGCACACAAATAACACTAAACATGATATCGGGCCGGCTAGCTGTCAAGTATAGTAAAGATCCAATTATCCCTCTAAATTTCTTTTGATCAATAGATTTTCCCTTAGGGTCCTTATCCAACTGAACTGAGGAACTCATAAGTGTACTAACAGGTTTAGCATTGTCTATTTCATACTTTTTGAGAATGTCCTTAATATACTTTGACTAACTAAGAAATGTACCTTTCTTAATTTACTTAATGCTAAATCCTAAAAAGTAACTTAAATCTCCCATTAGAGTCATCTCAAATTCACTACTTATTATTTTAGAAAAATCATCACAAAGATTTTTATTTGAAGATCCAAAGATGATGTCATCCACATAAATTTGTACAATGAGTATTTCCTTTTAGGCTTTCTTCAAAAAGAGAGTTGTATCCACACTTCCTTTTTCAAAGGATCTTTAAAGTAAGAAGGTGCTCAACCTCTCATACTAAGCCCTAGGTGTCTGTTTCAATCCATATAATACATTTCTCAATTTGAAAAGATGATTTGGGTATTTAGAATTTTCAAAACCTGGTGGTTGTTCTACAAAAACATCTTCATGAACTACCCCATTTAAAAAGACACTTTTTACATCTATTTGATACAATTTAAATCCTCTAAACAGGCAAAGGCTAGCAAAACCCTAATTACTTCAAGTCTAGCCGCAGGGGAAAAAGTCTCCTCAAAATCAATTCCTTCAATCTGATTATACCCCTTAGTAACTAATCTAGACTTATTTCTAATGACTACTCCTGAGTCATTCATTTTATTTTTGAATACCCACTTAGTTCCAACTACACTTTGATTATTTAGCCTTGTAGTTAATTCCCAAACTTTATTTCTTACAAATTGATTTAACTCTTCTTGCATGGCCAAAATACAAAATTCATCCGAAAGTGCTTGATCAATATTAGTGGGTTCTATTATTAAAATGAAGGTTGAATAATTGCCTTCTTTGTTTAATCCACTACTAGTCTTTACACCCCCACTAGGTTCACCAATTATCAACTCCTTTGGGTGGTTTTTAGAAAATCTCAAATATCTCAAATATCTATGCAAAGGGTTTTCTATCTCCAAATTTTCTTCCACATTTTCTTTCAAATTTTCTTCCAAATTTATTTTATCAATCTTTTGGGAGTTATTCTCAATCTCATCTTCTACAATATTTGGCTCTTCCAAGTTTTCAGACTCATCAAATACAACATGTGTGGTCTCCTCAATTACCAAAGTTCTTTTATTGAATACTCTATAATATTTTCTAACACTTGAGTATCCAAAAAAAATTCCTTCATCCGATTTTGGATCAATTTATCCTAAGGTAAATTTTTTATTATTATGTATAAACACCTTGCAATTAAAAACATGCAAATGAGACAAATTAGGTGTTATGCGTTTGAGCAATTCATAGGGTATTTTTATTTAAACAAGATCTCATATTCACCATATTTAGAACATAACATGCAGTGCTAACCACGTAAGCCCAAAAATATTTAGGAAGTGAGTATTCTGCCAACATTTCTTGGGCGACTTTTATTTATGTTCTATTTTTTCTTTCGACTATCCCATTATGCTAAGAGGTTCTAGGTGTAGAAAAATTGTGATCAATTCCTTTCTCTTTACAAAAATCCTCAAATCTTTCATTTTTAAATTCTCCTCCATGATCACTTTGTATAGTCATGATTTTACACCCAAGTTTTCTTTGAATCTAAGTCAAAAAATTTCTAAATTCCTCAAATGATTCATTCTTATGAATTAGAAATCTAACCCATGTGAATCTAGAGTAATCATCCACAATCACAAAGCCGTATACCTTCCTTCCTAGACTTACAGTTCCAACTGGTTCAAAAAGATCCATATGCAAAATCTCCAATGGTTTAATAGTTTTAAGATCCTTATTGAACTGAAAAGAGGACTTCACTTGTTTCCCTAATTGACATGCATCACAAAGGTGGTTCTTAGAAAAGTCTAGTTTTGGTATACCTCTCACTAATTTCTTTTGGGTAATCCTCCTAAGTTTTTTCATGCAAGAATGACAAAGTCTCCTATGCCCAAGCCATGACTCATCAGATATAATTTTCAAATAAAAAGCAGTAGGAGTTTGAATGCAATTCAAGTCTAGCATATAAACAGTATTAACCCTTTTACCATTCAAAACATCTTTACCATTTAGGTTTAATATGCAGCTAGTAGAAAAAAATTTCACACAATATCCTTTATCATATAGCTGGCTTATACTTAACAGGTTATGCTTTAAGCCTTCTACTAATAACACACTTTCAATATAAAATTTCTTTAGATTTCCAATCATACCTGTCCCAATCACCTTCCTTGTGGTGTTATCTCCAAGTGTAACGTTGCCTCCACTCCTGGCTTTCAGAGATATGAATTGTGTAGTATCTCCAGTCATATGCTTTGAGCATCTGCTGTCAAGGTACCATATGCTCTCATGAGGTCTTGTGTGAGAGCGACCCTGCAAAATTATCAAACATTAGACCTGGGAATCCAAACAAGTTTAGGTTCTCCTTTTGGCAATTTATAAAGAGATGCATGGATGATATGTATAGGTTTATGCATCTTAGGTTTCCATACAAAATAAGTTTTCTTCTTCAAAGACAGGTGTGAGCTATGTGTCTAAACAATCCATAACTATTACATTTGACTTTTGGAAAAGAATTCCTAAGTCTACTACTACTATTCATTTATCTTTTTAGGTATTGCATAAATTTATGATACAAAATAAAATTAGTGAAATCTTCAAGTTTAGGGGATATCTTATTATCCTCGAGATCTTTTATCATTAATTTGTAAAATGAATTCATATCTTCCAAAATTTGATTTATATAATTTGATCTATAAATCCTACTCTCCGATTCATCCTTAAAATTTTTAAAATCGTTTTCAAGTTCAACATAGGATGATTTTAAATTTTCATGAATTTTATTCAAGTTATCAAACTCATCAAGTAATTTCATGTGGTTGTCATCAATTAAAACATGATCTTTCCTAAGTATTTCATGATTCTTTTATAGTTCTTTAAATTCTAAATTTAGAGTAGCATGCATTTTCTTCATTTTCATATATGCATCATGCATGTGTTCAAAAACTTCAAAAAGTTTATCATAACTTAAGTCTTATACCTCTTCTTAATCTGACTGATCAAGACTATCGGCCATTAACCACAGATTAGTGACTTCCTCTTCCTTTTCTTTCTCTGATGAGTCCAAAGCTGAGTCCACCCAAAAAGCTCTTTGGAGTTTTTTCTTGCCCTTCTTTACAAAAGGTTTCTCCTCTACCTTCTCCTTGCTAAGAGTGGCTTTGAGTTTTGGACAATCTATTTTTATATGTTCTAGTTTCCTGTACTCATACCAAATAACATCATTCAAAACTTTTGCATTTTTATTAAATTTACATATATTCCATTGCTGGTGTCTCTTCTGCTTCCTCTTCAGAAAGCTTCTTGTCTAGTTATTAATGTGACGTCGTCTTCATCCTTAGGTTGTGAGTGTTCACTCTCAGACTCCTCCACTTTTAGTGCTATGTTCTTCTCCTTTTGTGGTTCACCTGCATCAATCTTTCTTTGGCTAACTCCTTGCTCGTAAGCAATAAGCAAAATAAGAAGATTGTTAATAGAGTAAATGCTTAGATCTTTAGACTCTGTAATTGTAGTAATTCTAGCATCATAAGCAGTAGACAAACAACAAAGAATCTTATTAACCATTTCAGCATTCATTAGTTCCCTAACCAATTCATGTAAAGAGGTGACTATTTGTGTGAATCTTATGTACATATCAAAAATGGATTCAATAGGTTTCATGCAAAATAGTTCATAATCATGAACAAGATATTAAGTCTAGATTGCTTAACCTCATTAGTTCCCTCATATGTTATACAAAGTCTATCCCATATGTCCTTTCCACTCATGCAAGTAGAAATCTGCATGTAATCTTCTGATTTAAGTGCACAAAAGAAATTGTTCAAGCATTTGGCGTTTAGTTGTGCTAGGTAACGTTCTTCTACTATCCAGTCCATAAAAGGTGTTTGAACTCTAACTCCGTCAACTAGTTTAATTGGTTTTGTATACCCTTCCTAAACTAAGATCCACATACGATAATCAAGTGACTGTAAAAATATAGACATGCGTGTTTTCCAAAAATCAAAAGGAATATTGTCGAACAATGGAGGTCTAGTTATAGAGTAACCCTCGGGTGTATTTCAGTTTCCAAATGTAGCTATCTACGTTAATAAAAAATTAGTCTAAACTTATGATTTTAAAACTAAGCTCTGATATCACTTGTTGAAACTTGTTCAATATGAATTAGGTTGTTAAACCTAAGCTTATGTCCCAGCGGCTAACCAAGAGGGGGTGAATTGGTAATTAAAATTTAATTCCTCTTTTAAAATTTAAAATCAAGAAAATTAACTTTAGTGAATTTTATAAAAAAAACATTTTTCAACCACAATTATGAAACAATAAAACAGAAAAATAAAAAAATAGCAGAAAAATAAAAGACACGAGATTTATAGTGGTTCGATCAAACTTGATCAACATCTACTCCCTAGAGGTACCCTCCGAGTATTGCACTAATACCACTATTGACTCTCCTTTTGCACCCACAGCAAGACGGAGAAGCCTTTACAAAACTCTCTTGCACCACTACCCGGTGCGGTAGAGAACCGTCGTCCTTTTACACTCTTCCTATTGTGGTAGAGAACCGTCAGTCCTTTTACACTCTCCCGGTGTAGGCAGAGAACCCTTCATCCTTTCACACTCTCCTAGTGTTGGAAGAGAACCCTTCATATTTTCACACTCTCCTAGTATGGGCAGAGAACCCTTCGTCCTTTCACACTCTCCTAGTGTGGGCAGAGAACCCTTTGGCTATTCACACTCTCCTAGTGTGGGCAGAGAATCCTTCGGCTGTTCACACTCTCCAAGTGTCGGCAGAGAACAAAATCTCCTTGAAAGATCTTCTTCATAAGAAATCTAGAAGGAAGAGAGAAATGAGTGAAGTAAACACAAATCAAAAGTAAAGATTCTTATCTTTGAACACCAAGTGAGCCTTCACGCTCCAGTAGTAAGAATCCTCCTTCGAACACTCTCTCACACTCTCTCCTTGACTTTTCTTTTAATAGGCATGAAGATCAGTAGACAAAAAGATTAAGTGACATACTAAATTGGACTATTTATATGAAAGACAAGAAAAATCTCCCAAAAATTATAAATTTTCATGTCAACACGAAGTTGATCGTCCCGTACGATCGTGGATCATCCTGAACAATTTTACTTAAATGTGTGGAAACAAACCAAATATATATTGGTACGAACTGAAATTATACCTGAGCATCATCCCAAACAAACTAGGTTCATCTGGTACAAACAGTTATACCATAGGTTGGTTCCCAAAAATTGCAGGACGTCGCCAAAATTTAAAGAGTCGGTTCACTTCATCCTGGGATGAATATGAGTTCGTCTGAATGAAATTTTTATAGAGAACAATTCATCTTGGGATGAATTTGCGTTCGTCTAGACAAAAATTTTCCAAAAAGCATTTCGTCCTGGCACGAATATGAATTTCATCTGAACAAAAATTTTCCAGCGGACATTTCGTCCTGGGATGAATTTGAGTTCGTCTCGATGAAAATTTTCAAGAGAGCATTTTGTCCTAGCACAAATATGAATTTTGTCTGAACTAGAATTTTTAATAGAACATTTTGTCTTAGAACGATTAAACATTAATCCTAGACGATCAGGACTTAGAAAAATTTTCTTCAACTCATGTTCATTCCATTTCTCTTTAGAGGAGATAACTGACTTGATCGTCCCGTACAAACTATGTTCGTCCCATACGATCAGTACAAATTTTTAAAGATCTCTTTAAGTATGTGTGTGTTTATTCACTCAATTACAATCACTCCCTCTTAAACTTAATTCAAAGAAAAGTACAAGCTTCAATTCACAAGATCTCTCATGCTAAATTTGATTTGAAGTCTTCAGTAGTTTGGAGTTTGATTTTTTCTAAAATGTTAGTTCACACAAGAGAAAAAATAAATCTTCCAAAAAGTGTTAGGATATATCAATATATAAAACAATAATATTTGGAATCATCAAAACTATACAAGTTGCAAGAATATAAAACATGCAAATAGCAACTCTCTTAACAAGATAAAGGTCCAGCACCCGCTCCTGCACCTGTTCCTATCCACCAACAGTCACAGCTAGATCTGTTGGTTGAAAGGTTTGATTAGTGGGAGGCTATATTTAACTCCTACGTAGTTGCATAGAAGCAGTAGCATACAACAAATGTTGCTCATTTTCAAAACTATGTTGCCTAATAGTAGCAACATCATGACCATGACATGGCCCAGTTTGGTGAGCAGTTTAGCTCTCTTCACCTTTACTTTCAGCAGCCACCTCCACCACCTCCACCTGAATAAGATTCATATTTTTACTAGTTTGTTAGTGTTTATTTATGTGTTTGTACTAGTGCTCATTTCTATAATTTTGGTTTGTTTAGTATTTTTCTTATTTTCTCCTTTTTGTGATGTCAAATGGAAGAGTAATATGTTGTTTGATTATGTTTTTAGTAGAATGTGCTTTGTTCTATTAATATTTCTTATGTCCCTATTTAATTTTTTTGCTTGATTTAAAATTTTTAATAATAATATTTATCATCATAAAAAAAAGGGGGAGATCATTGTAAATGTAGATCCAAGTATTATAATTTTGATGATAGCCAAACATTCTTGTTTCTTTACCATTACTCTTATTGCATATCTTTTTGCTTGTCTTGCTTATTAACTTTTAAGGTCCACAAGATCACTTACAATAAAAAACAACTCAAGATCAGGTAGATTAGGGTTGAGTCAGTCTGTAACTTTAAATTCAATATACCTTATACTTTTCTTGAGTCAAGTCATATACTTCGTAAAACCCAAGGTAAGTAACCTTGCACACACACACTCAGGGGGAGAAATTTAGCGAGTTAGAGAATTCTTTATTTTTGATCAAATCATACATAACAATTTTAAATTGTACTGGACAATCAATTAAAAAAAACCATAAGTAGGATGTCCCAATTTTGAGAAATGATTAAACTAATCGTATTGGACAATCAATATCATCCCGGATGATCAGTTCAGATCTTTAAAACAACTACCAATCATAATTTAGGAATTATTTTAATTTTCAAATTTTGTTTTAATTGTACAGAATGATGTTGATTGTGTTGGATAATTTTGGACAATCTTTCCTAAATTAATTACGTGATTATGATAAAAATTATGGTAAAACATAACTTGATACGATCGTACAAGAAGATCAATGAAGATCTCCTAGATGATAGAGAGTATGTTGGGTATAATAAGGGATCGCCACATATCATATCAGAAAAATACCATAAATTTTCAACTAATCGAATAGAATGATATACCCCTATCATACTGGATGATAGAGAAGTGCATGAGACGATGAGGCATTGTTAGGCATCATACTAGATAAAGTTCAATAGTTTTATATTAATCCTCCAGGATGATATTGAATTTGTTTGGGACGATCAACCTATTTATTATGAACTAATTGTACATGGCAATGGTAGTCGTCCTAACTAAAATGGTTATTTTGTACTAATTCTATAAGATGATCTATCGATCGTCCTAGATGACCAGTTACGTAGAATTGAAAATTAGGGCTTCTTTTGGAGACTCTCTATTTAAGCTCTCTAATTATCTCTTCAGATAATCTTTTGCTGTGAAGTTGATCCAAGAGAGATATTAGAGAAGGAAAAGGAAGAGCTTGAGAGAAAGAGAGAGAGTCCTTGTGAGGGGGAGTTGCAAGGGAATCACAAAGGTTGCTCCAAGTAATTTGTTCATCATCTTCCTCGAGTTGCTCCTCTGGTTCCTTGGTGGCTATGGGAGATCATCTTTAGCATTATATGCAAATTCTCTACCTACTCCAGGATGGAGTTAAAGGATTCTCGGGTTCCTTTCCTTCACTAGGTGGTGAAAAAAGGTTTTCCAGGTTCTCTGCCTACTCAAGGAGGGAGTAAAATGATTCAATATTCTTTGCCTCACCGTGTCGGTAGAAAGATTTTGTAAGGGCTTCTTCGTGTTGCTGTGGGAGCAAAAGGAGAGTCACTTCAGTTATGTACAATACATGGAGAGAGAGTCTCCAAAGAGTGGACGTAGGTCAAATTTTACTGAACCATTATAAAATTTGGTATGTTCTTTCTTATTACTTTTATCACATTTTATTTCCACACTTTTATGTGATTTATTTTTTGATTAAAAAATCTGATTGTATTATTATCATGAAAATTATTTTTCTTCTACATCAAAGGTTATTATTTTGTTTTAAAATATTTAAAAAGATCAAAATGAATTTGCCATTTTATAAAGATTATTTAAAAATACCAATTCACCCCCTCTTAGTTAGCCCCGAGCTAGTTCTTTAGGGTTTAACACCCCTCACAAACTTTTAATTACTAGATAAAAAGTGTATATTCTTATATGATTTTACTACATTAATTTGTTTTCAACAATCTTTTTTGATGCTTTGATTTAATGCTTTATTTGATTTCTTTATTTAATGGTATTACAAATATGATGATTCATTTATAGATTTGACACTCATACTAGTTTATTACTTTACTAGCTCTTATACTATAATATTTTATTATTTATAAATTCTGATCCTACTTCACATGAATTTTAATATTTGTGTATTGATTCAATGATCATATGAATGTTATTGCTATGACTTGATTTCTAATATGCATATTTCTCCTTAATCATACTTTAAATTTAATTTTAGGTTTTAGTAATTATTGACCTCATTTTTGTACAAGATCACTTAGACCTACCAAGGTTTCCTTTTGGTGACCTAATGATTTGCAAGTGCCCGCTTGTCAATCATATAGGTCCTAATCAAACCCCAATACAACTCTTAATCAAATCCTAGTCCATCTTCTAATCCAACCTTCAATCCAATTTTCACACTTCTATGCTCAAGTCCAACCTTTAACCAACTTTTAATCAACCTTTAAATCATATCCAATCAATTTCAATCATTCATTTGATTGCTATTGATGTTGATTATTCAAACTCAACCATTTAAGTCCAAAATCTAATCCAAACCCAAGATTCTAAACCAAACCTTATGGATGATTTTTTTTTGTCACAATGAAACCTAGTCAACTGACCTCTAATTTAGAACCCCGAAACTAAATTGATTTCTAAAGGCTATAAAACCCTTAAATATTTATATCCTATTCCACTAGACTTGCCACCTAGTGTAATTGACATTAGGATGATCCCCAAAGCTCGTAACCACATCCATGACCTTTGTTATGACATGTTTACCAGTAACCTACACTTTATTGGACCTAGGGTTGACTAGGGGTCAAAATGACCAAAATGACTTTTAAGCAAATTTTTGGTATTTTCCCCAAAACTTAAATTAGTTCAACCTCATCAACCTTCAAAACCTATCTGAATAGATCCTAAACATCATTAGGAATATATTGGATCCAAACCCATCATTTGGTTTGACTTGGTTGACAAAGTTATCCATGATTGACCATAGTGTCCCTTAAGGGTTTAAACACTTATTTCAAACTAAGTGAGCTCCCCTTGACTAGGGACCACTCCCATTGAATTTGTATGATCAATTTGAACTCAGTGGATCCAGCCATTGACTCTAGGTCAATAAGGATGATCAAGTTAACCATGTTTGACCAAACCTTTCATACTCTTCTACCCATTAAAACCTTTTGACCAAGGCCTTGCCAAGGCTACACAAATCCATGGGATTGACCTCTTAGGTTCATATGAAACCCCTCTTGAGTTCCCATGCCTTAGGCCTACTTGTGTTAGCCATTTTTCTTGACCCAAGTGCCAAAACAAAGGTCTCCACAAACCAAATCAAACCAAGGGTGGCATTGGGTCCCCAATAACCAAACACACCTTTCCCAGTTGACCCAGCACTTGGGTCAACATGGGTTAGGTATTATGCTAACCCAAAGTGGTCAAAACCAAGATGGATTGAGCCATTTCTCAACCTAAAGCCCCACTAAGCCAAACCAACACCTCCATAAGGTGGCCCTAAGTCCAACACACCTACCCTAGTCAGCCCCACCCTTAGGTTGACTTGGGTGAACTTCTAAGCTAGCTCAAAGTGGTCAAAGCCACTTTGAACTGACCCAACTTCCACTGTAGACTAGACAAGACCCAATTGGTACTCGGATTGGGTGTCCCTTGACCTAATGCATCCTTTTCATCAATCTCACCACCTGACTTGACCTAGGTTACACCCAAATTGTATAGGTTTTGGTCAACCTGAACCAACTCAATAAATCTAACCATCCCATGCCTAATTGACCCTTCAATCAAGCTAACTAGAACTCCAGACACCTTTCCACTTTATCCTGATCCATCAAGTGGCTGCTAGTAGCCAGAGCAGGCATATTTGAGCTTCATGGATCTCCTCCATCTTGGGCCTCATCCCAAGCCTTACAGAGTCTGGTTCTTCCACCTTGAGCCCATGAGACCTTAGGGAAATCTCCCCTTTGAGTTGGCAATCATCCAATGGCCTTCCTAATCAATCACGACAGTCCAAACTTATGGAAATAGTTTGAATAGGGTGATCTTCCACAGTGTCTCATTTGATTCTAGTTCTTTAAAATCGTTTCCAGATCTCTCCGAGTCTTCCTTTTTTGATTCTAAGCTTCCTAGCCTCTTCTAGCATCTATTTGAGCAAACTCTTTCAAAACCTCTTCGCCCTCCACTATAAGTTGTACTTTCAATGATCCTTCAGCTGAGAACTATGAAAGAGAAGTGTTCAACATCTCTCCCTAAAGCTTTTCATTAAAATCCCATTTGTTAGGGCTTTATACATAGTGAGAATCCATTCATGATCTCCCTTATTAGGTAGTCCGATCAAGTGTAAAGAAAACTTTTATCCCAATGAATCTCTACCATTGGATTGAAGGTTTCCAATGCTCCCTCAGAAATTTGAAAGAGTTTCACTGGTGGGATCTCTCGAATCATGCTTGAGAAGACCTAAGGCTATGACATCCCACGGGAGGTTGAAGTTATAACCAGAGCCATTTATCTTGTTCAATAGTTTTGATTAGATCCTGCACTCTTAGAGCAGGTTTAGTCCTAGCCGCTTGATCTAGCATAGGATGATAGTGGTTAATCCCATGTTATCCATTCAACCACCAATGATTGGCTACCCAATCATTTGCTAACGTCATGGAAAAGTACAGTTGGCTAGGTAATTTCGAATTTAAAAATTCTAGAAATTTAGGTAGACTTTAAACATCATTACCTCTCAATCCATTAAACCAAATTAGGAGTTCTTAGGCTCATTAGAAAGATCTCATATAGACCTTTAAAAGCCCTATGGTATCAGGTTGTGATTATGCATGAAGCTTAGAGAATTTTAATAGTTATCCTAGGGAATTTTAGGCTTTTCTTGTGAAACTGAACTTGTCACAACTTGAGACTTTGGGTAATTGAATTTGGGCATGTTCTTGACATGTCCAAATTTTATTTCCTTTTTTTGAAATGTTTATGGGCATGTTTAATGTAATTTAAACTTAAAGGTCATGGTTCAATCCCTAAGTTCAATTTGGCTTTATGATATTTCCAATGGGATTTAGCAATTGAATATTTGTGTGTTGATTATGTTTAGTCCAGGGAGTTTTGATCCATTGATCTTATCCCCATCCAAGCTTAGGAAAGTGAGCAAGGATTTTTCTAAGGTAATCTAGTTGTAATCTTTGGTGGTTTGGTTAATCAACTTAGGGGATTCAATCTGAGCCTAAATTTAGTGGGCTTTGGCCATTAGATCAGGTGATCTCATGGCCCAAGTTTTATTAGAATTAGTGCTCATTTGGTCCACCAATTAAGAACCCCAAAATCCCCTCTTAAAATTGACCCTTTTCCTTAGTTAATTCATAATTAATTCATGTTAAATCCTAAAAATCCATAATGTCTCTAATTGCTCAGATTTGAGGCCTTAATTCATGAAAATTAAAAGCCTTATATTCAGATCTCTAATTTAACAATAATTTAATTTTTAAAGTAAAATGATAATTAGTTAGATTAATTAAATATAAATATTTAAAAATTACAAATTAATTCCTAATCACTTGGGATTATTTCCTTAGATCATTTTTAAACTTCGGGGATGATTTTAAGAGGTTTTGGTTTGATTTGGAACAAAATCCACAAAACCTCTTAATTAGGAAATTTTAGAAAATAAAAAATTACCCTAACTTTGAAAAATCATAAATAATTCTAAGAAAATCTAATTTTATCAAACACAAAGCCATTCAAATTTAATTAAAATCTAGAATTTTCTAAAAATATCAAATCTTAATGATTAAGTCAAGATCAAAAAGTCAACTATTAGATCAACCATAGTTCAAAACTAGGTCAATACTTTAGGAAAACATAACTTAATTTAGAAACTTTCAAATCGAGCAAACTAAGAGTCTAATTATTCATCTTCAGGTCTAGTATTTAAGAAAAATATAAAAATTCCAAAAATCACTTTAGTTCTAAAAGTCAAATTTTAACCCCTTAATTAACATATTTAAATAATTCCAATAAACACAAAATTCTTGAAAAACTTAATAATTCATTTAAAATTTTAAAAATATTTAATTTAATTATTCAAACAAGAAAAAAAAGACATTTAATTTATTTTTATCAACCTTTAATCTTCAACCAACTAAATTAGCTTAATCAACCCCAATTACCATGGTTTTGAAAACCAGATCGGACAGACCGATTCGATCGTGAACCAGCCTTATGGCTAGTTTGGTCCTCCTGAAAAACTGGTCTAGCATCAAACTGATGAAGATTAGTTTAAACAGCTAGTTAAATCGGACGACCATTGAACTAAAAGCCAGTTCAATTAATAATATATTTAAATAATTTAATTTACTATAAAATATTTTATTAAATATTAAATTAATTTAAATATGATATAATTATAATTTTTTTAATAATATAAATCTAAAATTTTTATATTATTACATATTAAATATTATTTAATCATACTCACATGTTTTCTTCACCCCATGTGGGCTCTTAACCCATGGATACCAAAAAAGGTATATAAACAACACAACATAAAGCTTCTAATTAAATAATCTGTGACTAAACAACTAGTAGCTTTTAGTTTCAACATTGTATGATGGATGCTTTATGAATTTGTTGGAAAAATTTTATATAGAATTTTCAAATAAAAAATAATCATAAGAATTTTTAAAATTCTTAAATATATAATTATTTGTATATTTAAAATTACTTAAATACAAAATTATTATTTATAATTTTTAAAGTTTTGAAACTCCTCTCTAAATTTGAAGTTAAAAATATTAAGAAAAAAAAATATAAAAAAAATAATGTATGACTTTATAAATATAGTTTTATAATGTGGAATTTATAGATAATTTACATATGTAAAATTCTACTAAAATATAGAATATAAATTAGTAATTATTTATATTAAATATTAATTTATATATAAACTAACTTTTTATTAAATATAAATTAAAATTGAAGATTAAAGACATTTATTTTTAAATTTTAATTTAGTAATTATTTATATTTTAATATATAATATAAATGTATATGATAATTAATTAAATTTATTTTTAAAATTATTTAATAGATTATATATGTATGAAATTTATTTATTTTTTATTTTAATATTCTTAAAATTATAAAAATTTTAAGATTAAATTGGCATCATTATTATGTTGATTTTATTAAATTTTAATAATATTATTATTTATTATGTCATTCAGTTAGACCCCTTTTCGACCAGTCGAATCGTAAACCTCTCCTTCTTCCAGTTCATTGTCTGGTTTAATTTTCACAACCTTGTCAATTACTACTAGGTAAGTCTAGCCTACGAGGCTATTAGGGGAAATAAAATTCATGACCTCAATAAACAACAAAGGTAGTACCATTTAACTATTAAAATATTTCTAAATTAAGTTTTAATTTATTAATATTTAAACTCAAACATTAAATATCTCTTCGACCTTTAATAAACCTAAACACTAGGTAACTTCAAAAAATTGCCTGGTTTATGACATATCCAAGCCACACAGCCTATCACACATACTTTAGATAGTTTACTAGAATAACCAACTCTTGTCTATGCTAGGCTAGTATTTACTTTTTACTACTGTGTCTCATGTTTTTTGAGTTTTCATTACATGTTGTGATTAAAAATTGATTAATGTGAGTATTTATTTAATTTAACTATAATCTGTGGATTTATGTGATGGGTGGTAGTTTACCATTAGGATAGGCCCGATCTGGTTGCTCATTGAGTTTTCTATAGGTGACCATGCTCATGCAAGACAAAAAAAGGGGATTAAATTGATAATAAATATAAATTCTGCAAGTACTACATAAATAGAAACATGACCAAGTGTTATTTACTTTTTACTACATATAAATTGCTTGGGATTTATTTAGTTTTAAATGTTTAAGATAACCTAGCAGAAGAGTCTAGTTTTTTTCTTCATTTTAATATTAATGTAATTTGTTTAAAGTTAAGTGTTATGAAAGTAAGTTATTTAGTTGGGATACAACTATCTAAAATTGGATTCAAAAGAGGAAGGGATACCCCTTAGGGGGACACTTCTTTTCTATTTGGAAGTCCATGTTTGAATAATTTTAATACCCAAAGTAAAAACAATAATCTCCACTACAGATTTAAGCCTTGTTACTAGAGGATTAAATCCACCAATAACAATCAAAATTCACCAATAACAATCAAAATCCACTGGAAATATGAGCTTTCTGGCAAAATTTTGACAAAAAATGATCCTACAATAATTTGCGCGTCAGAAAGTTTAAATAAAAAAAAATCCACTTGTAATGTTACCGGGGTCTTTTTGACTCAATTATTGCAAAAAAATATTATAAGAAAGTGACACCTTTTCAGTGTCATATTCTGGCATAGTTTCCGTCAATAATTTTGAGAGAAATTCTATATCAAAATTACCAGTGGCCCACCGCTTAAAGCCGTCAAATTAGTATCGATGGATGTTACCATCGAAATATCTGTTGGAACTTCCAGCATAAATATATGCTGGAAATGCCATTTTTTTGTCTCAGTATTACTAGCAATATTTTCGATCGTTTATCTGTCAGAAACTTATAGAATAAATAAAAAATAACAACATTCTTTTTTTAAGAAACTAATTTTATAATATAACCTATATAGAAAGAATTATAATATTATATACATTCAGTCATCCACCTCGAATTAAGAACATTACCATGCTATTAAACATAAATATATACATAATAACAAAAATAAGAAGAATATCATTAATAAATATCCAATAATAAAAATGTCAAGATGTCCAAACAAAAAATAAGTAAACATATATAAAAAAAAATAATTATAGATGTCCACATCATTAAAATAAATAACATTTAATTTGATTCACTCTCCTCCTCTACTGATGTTGTACTCCCATTCATCTACTCCCTCATCTTTCACATTTTATTATATATTTAATTTTGTTGCATCTGCATATACCGCTGTATCTCCATCGACGGAGTCGGCGAGGTCTGGTCGCCTTTGGGGTTTGTCACAGTTAGCGAGAGTTTTATGGCATTGGGGTTTGGTGGAGTCGATGAGGTCCGATCAAGTTTGGGGTAGCTACTAACCGAAGAGAAAAAAATGAGAAAAATGAGAAAAATGAGGGTGGAGGGGTCGAAATAAGGCCTTTTCCATCACATTTTTTGGCGGCTTCCTAGTTGGGAAGATTACTGGCGGAAAATACACCGATACAAATTCATCAAGTTTAAGTAAGCTGATAGAACTTTTGTCAGAAATTTGGCCTATGAAAATCAGTGAAATTTTTACTGAAACATTTTAATTTTCTTGCAATTAGCTGGTGAAATATATTATGGTATTTATACGATGGAAATTCCATCGGACAGTACATTAAAAATATATCGATGTATATTTTTTTGATTATTCCGTCGCAGTTTTTGACAACTTTTTCTCCCAAAAAAATCCGATAGTAATAGTGTGTTTTCCTGTAGTGCTCCCCTTTAGGGGAAGAGTTTTCTTTTTTATTTGGGTATCCAAATATGACAAATCCAAGGAGCCCGAAGAAGATGAGGATGAATAGTTAAAGATAAAGAGTGTCCCACTCAAAGTCACTTGTATATGCTCTAGGATTAGAATCCAGGTTTGTTGTTAGTAGTGTATGGCCACTTTTAAATTCTATAAAGTCTAGATAATAATAAATAAGAAATTTTCCTATGGATATTTATTTAATTAATATTAGTAATTGATGCATTTTATTTATTTTTATTACGATTAATATTGCCTGCGTTTCTTAGATTTTTGGTGATTGCATGCCATTTTTATTTTAGCCTGTATACGATGAGGCTTGTGAGGGTATGAAAACTATTTCTACTTAAATTTAAATAAAATCTTTAGGATAACATAGAAACTCTAATGATCTATTACTTATGCTCGAGACTACAGAGAGTCTGTATAAAGCATATTATTAACTTTCTCCTCCTTGTTAGGCACCTCCACGCCTACGAGTTCTGACATACCACCAAGTTTATGAGGGTACAGATATGTCAAGAGGATGTTGTGCAATTTTTAGGAAAATATATATTTTTAAGCCTTTTTTAAAACTATTACATATCAAATTAATATTTTTATTAAGTCAATCAGCATGTATTACATTAAATATCAGTTAAATGAGTGTAAAATTTTAATTACATTTCTTTTCAAGCATTTTTTACCAATACAAGTCAAGGGAACAATTAGTATCTTCTCTAGATGTCAGTCCCAATTCTCAAAACTTTAATTATAACGTCTATACCATTCTTTCATAAAAAATAATCAAACTTATGAATTTTAAATCATCTAGGTGGTTAGCTGAGTCACCCATATAGGTTAGGGTAAGTCCAAGTTTTATAGTGCATTAGCTAGGTTTAGGTTACTATGGTGCAGTGCTCAATTTAAATTTAGGTATTGGAGTAGATTCTAAATCATAAGTCCCTAATCTCTATAAATATAAATCTAAAATTCTAATAAATTGCCCAACTCAAATTAAAGATCATCTCAATCTAAACTTAAAGCCTGCACTTAGCTTAAGTTTAGGCTCTTCTGAATTATTTAAAAATCCTAAAGTTTCTTCTACCACTCCTCTATTGACTCTGGAAACAAGTTTTCAAAATTTGATCCAATCCCTATTAAAACTCTAAAAGCTACCTCCTTTGATATTACACTTAAAAAATTTTTAAATAAAATTTTTGTCGTTATTTTAATTAAGAGTACTTGTAGGAGACCCCTATTCCTTAAAATGTAATTAAATATGAGGGCTTATGCTCTTAGGATATTTAGAACCCACACCCACCTTTAAAAAAAAAATCAATCTTCAAAACTCAATTAGTCTTCTTTGAGAAAGTTAAATCAATAGTGATCATTATCGGGATATTCAGATGATCGATTAGAAAATGGTATTTTATTTCCTTGGAAAGATATATCATTACTTGTCAAAACCTTTTATATGAAATTAATGATTTCCTATCCATGTTATTATAGTTAGATGCTTGATAGAATGCCATGTTAACCCCTTAGGGTTATATGTTCCTTCCTTGTATTTAGCTATTATACCTCGGATGTAATTTTTAGATTCGTTATTTGAACATATTAAGGAATGATATCATCACCTCCCGTGGTGATATATCATTTGTAATGAAGTGTTCAATTTTGAGGCTAAAATTTTGAATTAAAACTAAAAAAATAAAAATTAAAAAATTCCCTTTTCAAACTTTCAACCCCAAATAGTGATCTGCTGGGCTTTTTAGCTCATTATGTATGGTTAAATGATTTCAGGTTAAGAAAGGGGAGCAGGAGTGTGAGGCTGGTCAAGATTTTTTTAGATTATATTTCTTTTTGTTTTAACTATTCTTTTGTTCTCAGGACATGATAGATATATGATGATTGTATAAATCTTGAGTATTATATATCATTTTGAGAATGAATAAAGATGTGTACATTGATTTCTTAAATTATAAAATTTATTTTGTTATTTATTACTGATAAATGATATTAGATAGATCTGATTATTATTTATTAAAAGATTAAAAGAATCATTCTTCCAAATTAGATTACGGGGCATCACAATTCCTCCCAACCATCATTGCCTGACTATAGTCTTTACGACCTCCATCGCTAGCAGACTACAGTCTCTCCAACCACTATCTACAGTCTACGGTTCTTTTAGTCATCGTCGCTTGACTATAATCTTTTTGACCTCTATTGCCTGCTGATTATGATCTTTCTGACCTTTGTCGCCCGCCAACTATGATCTTTCTAACCTCCATTACCTGCCAATTATGATCCTTATGACCTTTGTCATCTGACTACAATCTTTTTGACCTCCATCACCCATCAACTATGGTCCTTCTAACCCTCGTCAGATGACTATGGTCTTTATGACCTTCGGCTATGGTCCTTCAACCTACATGGCTCGCCGACTGTGGTTCTACTGACCAAATGAATATGTTGACATTTTTTTTAAATTCTATCTTGTAATGCACTCTATATGATGTATATATTTTACATCAAGCCAAGGCCTTTCCCCTAAGGAAGAACCTCATTTATAATCAACTACAAATATTAGTGGATTCATTTAAATTTGGCAAGCATTTCTAGGTAAAAACTCTGGTATCACTTATAAATGTTACACCATTATCTTTCATCTGTTTATGTATTAAATATTCATATAAAGCTAGGATGCTAAAATTTATATTACTCTACCATTATGAATATTCCAGGATGCAATAATGTTTATAATGATAATTTAAAAAATAAAACTAAAAAAAATAATAATTATAATATTTTTTATAAATGAGATAGCTTCAAAAGTCATTTAATGAGAATAATTTCATTTGAATTTATTGATTTTTAATAAAATTATTAATTCTTATTAATTCTCATATATTTAAATGTAATGAGCAAATTTTAAAATAAAAATTATATTTTTAGTTTTAATCTTGATTTTAAAATCGAAACAGTCCAGCTCGTTCTACCAGTTCAACCGTGATTCATTCATATAGCCGATCCGATCTGGTTAAAGAAAGATTAACTGGAAAGAACCGTCGTTTCAACCTGTCCCGTAGTTATATAAACTATATTTAATAACTCTTAAATGAGTATTACTACATATGATTAAGAATAACTTTAAACATTCTCATATGGCCCCATAACTCAATATGAGCTCTTATCATTGAAAAAAAAAGAAACAACTTATATAAACTATATAAAATGATAATACTTCACAAGTGATGTGGGACTAAACCATACAAAGAAAAAAGATCTCTTTAGTTTTATGTTTACAGCACATATCTTCTTTTTTTTTAAGTTTTTAAAATAAATTTATATAACATGAATAATATTTATTTTTTTAAAATATTTAATTATATATTATAAAAAATTAATTTAATTATATTTAATTACACACATGAATGATCGGGTGGAAATCTAGCAGCAGTCAAAAGCCGGGTGGAGGTCTAACGATGGTCGGGCGGAAGTCTGGTGGTGGTTGGTTGCCAAACAGTAGTTCGATGATGGACGATGTGCTGGAAGTGGTTCGATGATGGTTGGGCAGAACTCCAATGGCAGTCAACGACCGGGTGGAACTCTAACAATGATTAGTGGCATGACATTGGTCTAATGATGGTCAGGCAGAAGTCTAACAGTCTGTGATTGTCTATTGGCAATTATGCTAGAGCTCTTAAAGATTCAAAGCTCTCTCTAATCTCCAACCAAATGTCCCACTTGATGTGTAGAGTGGGGGTCTATTTATAGTTTTTCGAGAGTGACATGCACCATAAATAAAGAGAAGATTCAAGGAAGGTTTTGAGTGCTCCATTAGTGGCCCATATTGATCTTCAATTATATAGCATTTTTTAAGTGTTTAAGTGCCTTAATGATATCAGAATTCAATGATCTTGGGCTAATTAGATTTGTCTCATTGAGCCGCTCAATTTGACTATAAGCATGTAAAATTTAGATATCATTTTGTGATCCAAATAATGATTTAAATATTTTAAGCGCACTTTAGACTCTTAATTCAGACCCATTTGGGCTTAAATTGGAATAATTTTAGTGTCATTCGTTTTTCCTCTTCGAGACGATCAATTTGACTATAAGTTTGTTAAAATAGAGTTGAGATGATCCTAAATTTAATTTAGAAATTTTTCAGCTTGAACGTGCCTCGAGATTCTTGCATGATAAGGATGATTTTTGGTGATGTATTAGTTGTCCTATTTTTGGACGATGAATCTTATAGAGTCCAAAAATAGTTCTATAATTTCAGTATTATGCAAAGTCAAAGCATTCAATGGAGCAAAAAATATCAATAATTAGTTTTGATGACCCTAAAAATGTCCAAATCAGACTTTTCGGGTCACACACATAACCAGCATATATATATATAATCACTTTTCAGGTCACACACAAAACCCACCCCCCCCAGCATATATATATATATATATATATATATATATATATATATATATATATATATATATATATATATATATATATATATATATATATATATATATATATATATATATATATATATATATATATATATATATATATATATATATATATATATATATATATATATATATATATATATATATATATATATATATATATATATATATATATATATATATATATATATATATATATATATAAAATTACATTTTTGAGGGGAGCGGCTATAATTGCCGCTTGAATGAGGTAGTGTTTTTTTATTATAATTTAATTAATTTTATAAATAAATAATATTAATAGAAAATTATTATTTTTTTGCTTAAAAAATTTTTGGAAACTTTTAAAAAAATCACTAAAAATTCAAATTTTTTCTTGAAGGGAAATAATTAATTTAATGCATATTTAATTTAATTTTAAATAAAATTTCTTTTAATTTTTTTCATGTTTTATTTTTTTCAAAAATAGGAATTATTTAATTTTTTGGGCATTAATAAAATCTAAAAATTAATTAAAAATTTCAAAAATTTTCCTTCCAAATCTCCTTTGAAAAAACTATAAATACCTCCTTAGGGGTTAGGGAGAAGGCATCACCTCCTTAAGCCGGTCCAAAGAATTACCTTGCAAATTAAGGGAAAATTAAAATGAAAAAAATTAATAAGTTTTGGTGGCTTAGACTCTAGAAAAAGCTCAATCCTTTAGACATGATCTGATCTTCCTCTATAAAAGGGGTGAAGATTATCATGGTGGAGTGTAAAGACCAACAAAATTGATAAAATGCCTTGTCCTCTGCACTAGCTCTGATATTCCTTTGTAGAAGGGGTGAAAACTATCCTGGAGTAGTCTAAAGACTGTCAACAGTGAAAAGGGCCTGCAGATGTCAAATTTATGATCTTTGTGAGACATCAAATTTTATTCTTTCTGTGTCTTCAGTATTGTAATCATCATACTTATTACTATTTACTAATTTTTTTATGGGAATTGGGCGAGCAAATCCATAGGAAATAACTCAATTTGGACTTAGATTGTCAGAGAAAGAGAGAGTTCCTTTGATTATCGAGGCAGGGAGCATTATCTTCTTAAAATTTTTTTCTCTTTTATTGTATTTTCTAATCCTCTGACATTTTTATAGGAAGAATATAAGAGAAGATCCTATGGAGCTACCTTGATGGATGATGATGCGTCCCCTATTACTTCAGATAACTTGGCAATTACTCATAAGAAGTTTCACTCACCAAATGATTTAGTAATGATTGCTCCTAAGAGATCAAATCGAGCTCGTGCCCTCCAATTTGGTTCATTATTGTATACGAGATGATGTTGCATCTGAGATTGAGATTTCCTCTAGCTTCCAAGTTACTTGGGATCTTTTATGGCGTATGGTATATCTTTATCCCAATTCTTGATTAGGGCCATAATAATTAAAATTATCTTGATAGTTTTTTTTTTCAAAAATGTGGGGTAAAACTGACTATTGAGTACTTATCTAAGATGTGAAAATTCTCAAGTAATTCACAAGATCGTGTTTTATGTAAGAGTAATAAGAAGTTATTATATTTTTTGACATGTGACCCTTCTAAGAATTAGTCTAACTCATTCTTTTTTTTGAAGATCTTCCTAAAAATGGTGGAAATTAATGGGGGTGCTAAACTCCTCTCATCTAGATACTAAAAATTTCTAACTTTTCTAACATAGAAAGCCTTCTGGAGGAAATACACCATATTAGTCGGTATGTGATGGAGGAGAAGTTTTTTAAGGTTGGACTTTTCATTTAGGTAGGAAGATCTCATGCAATTATATTTAAGAAGTCTAAGAAAGTTTGTGAAGCAAATCCTAATACTATAAAGTCTTTATTCAGAAATTCTTTAGGGGGATCAAGGGAGGATGGACCCTCCTTCGTAAAGAAGAGAAAAGTGAATGATATAGTGACATTGCCAAAGTGATGGTAAATTATGCAGAGATATTTTTTGCCCTTTGATGGCTGATATTGTTGCTCTTAATTCAAATAGTGAGGTATGACCCTTAAAGCTTCATATTCCTAAAACGGTGCTGAAGAATGTTCGTGTTGGGCGAGAATGTGTGACTAAAGTGATTGGTTATCTTGATTCCATTTTCTATCCTCCTTTTCTTCTTCCATTTTTGCAGATGTTCATAATCATATGTTTACTGTATATGATCTGAAAGATGGATGCAGAGTGTCAATTTGATATAGTGTTGGATGAGTGGAATGTTGAGTTTATGAAGGTCAAAAATTTTGCAGGGGGAGTATGAATGAAAGTTGGAAGCAATGATTAAAGAGATGTCTGTGTTGGAAAGCCAATTAATATAGTGCCAAGCTGAGCTGGAGACAATGCCCACCTCTTTTTCCCTTCAAAATTATAAAGCAGATCATTCTTGTACTGAGTTGATTGAAGGTCACATAGAGACTAATCAAAAGAAGCTTTAAAGGTACTTATGGCAGAGAAGAGCACTCTCAAGATAGTTAATAAAGAATTACAAGATTGTCTTATAGGGAAAGAGGTATCTATCTTAGGTGTTGATGCCTGCACCGAGGCTATATAACTAGAGGCTATGTAAAAATTCAAGAAGTCCTTAACTTATTGTCAAGAGATCTAATGTCACATCCAAGAAAATTATGATAAGCTATTTGATGCTAAAGCAAGGGATCTTGAGCACCAATGTCTTGAGGAGGGCTTTGTTCGTAGATTTTTAAAAGGAGTTCGATAGGTGCAATATAAGATTGGGCTTGATGTTGAAGGGCTATTACCCAATCAAGTCTCTATGGACTCCCCTCCAAACATGGATAATGATGGTATTGATAGTGAACTGATGAAGGCCTTCCCTAGTAATAATGAAGATGTTGTGGTAGTGCAATATGGATTATTTTTTATTTATGATTATATCATTTGATTTACCTCACTATGTATATTTAATTATTTAAGATTTTGATGTTAAATTGAATGATATATTTCTAGAGCATAATAATAAGTTATTTTAAATTTATGCTATTTATATTTTAATAAAGCTTCTCATATATATAGCTCTGCATCTTTGGAGTCTAGAGAGAGCTTATTGAATAATTTTTAACCTATCCTAGTTATATGTTGGGAGTCTACTTGATAAAGTTAGTCAGTTAGGAAGGGGTCAAGAGACATCCATCTATGATGTTTGACCTATCTGAGGTTGTTTATCAAAGTGTTGCTTGATTATGTTAACTTATATAGAAGAGATCAGATCAAATCCACCTGGCATTATTCTTTTAATGACTGAGATATAATGAATGTTGTGTATTTCTTAAATCAGTGGTAAAGTTTGAAATTTGTTGGATCGTAATGATCTTACTTGAAAATGAAGACATTAATTATCTGGTCAAATAAAATTTTATTATATTGAAAAATAAGATACAATGTAGCTTAAAAGACATAAGAGAAACTTAATAATTATTAACCTCCAAAAGGACACCGCAGGCTGCAGAGAGCAGAGGGTTTATGACTGCACCATCGTGAGGGATAGAAACAATTGCAGGCCTCCATGATCTTCAAAAATAGGCTAATAGAGAGTAGATTAGATCATACATATAACTAACCATTGAGGATAGATGCTCTCGCCAGTATACCCCTATGGGTAGTAATATATACGACCTTATCAAAATGATGGATTTCCCCCACCCGATATATCAGCTCGAGTGGGGTTTATTTGATGGTTGAGTTCTATTTCCCATGGGTACAAGCTCCCATGGTTAATTACATCTCGAGCCTAGGGCCTGATAAAACTCTCAATTAAGGATTCGACATTATCCTTTTCAGAAAAGGGGATTGGTACACAAAAGGGGACTCAGAAGTTCCTACTCAAAGGAAAATAAGGGCTAAAATGGGATTAGTCAACATGCACGACTCGCAATGACATCCAAAGGGACTAAGGAAAGTTAAGGAGAGGGAGAAACTCAAACACTCAAAGAATACAGAGAGAAAGGATATAAGTGGTGTCATCCATGTGATGCAAATAAGCAGGATTTATAGTCCCTAAAAAAAGGAACTTACCCACTATTTAGGCATACTAATAGACACCCAATATAGTAGCCTTTAATCTTAAATCTAAGGTGGGATTAGTTTCATCCAATACTAAAACCCATATCCTAACTAATGAACTTGTGCTTATACCCTGCCTGAAAAGGGATGTCAGCTCTCCTAGGATTGTAAAATCCATGCACTCCAATCTTTATGAGAGATAGGTAGGTAGGTATGCTTTTGGAAGTAGGGCTGACATCTAGAGAGTTTCCTAATTGACCCTATACTTATGTAAGGCGAATCCTCCTATTGACCTCATTTTTGTATGAGGTCACTATGATCCTAAAATCAATCCAGATTCAAATCAATCTATATTTTTGATCAATTCAAATTCAAATCAATCTAAATTTTTGATCAATTCAAATTCAAGAAAATTCATATCTCAATATATCCATACTTTAATCAAATTCAGATTTGAATTAAATTCAAATCCAGAACTTTCAAATCTAAAATTCAAGGTTAAAGGACACGGGTCTTGAAAGCCTTTTCCAATGATTTTTTCAAACCTTTCAAAACCTAATCAAATGACCTATGATTTAGAGTCTATCAATTTCATATTAATAGTACATGTCTTTAGAGGTAACCATCCATATTTGAACTCATTATGAGGTTTATAACCCCAGAAATTGGATTCAAATCCAAAGGCTATAAAAACTTTCAAATATTTATGGCTTATGCCACTAGACATGCCACCTAGTGGATCCTGATCTTGGAGCCTTCTCCAAACCTTCCAATCACTTCCATATCCTTACTTATGACTTGTTGAGAAGTAATTTACATTTCAGTGGGCCCACTTTGACCCCCAGTCGACCCGGGGTCAAAATGACCAAAATACCCCTTAAGGGTAATTTTGAAGTTTTCTTTAAAATTCTACATACCCTTTTAAAATCAAACTAAAAAACTCCTTTCAATGACTCATAATCATCAATAGGAGTGTAATGGATCTTAATCTAGACCCTAGTCAAGCCTGGCTTACCAAATCTACCCTCTTGACTAAATACCCTCTTTGGGGTGTGAATAGTCATTTAAAACCAAAGAACCTTCAAATTGATTGGGACAACCCCCAGTAAGTTTTAAATACCATTTCAAACTTGTTAATCTCAAAGCTTGGCCCTGGGTCAACCTAGTTGACCAAGTTAACCTAGGTTAACTAGCCCAACCTTTAAGCCTATCTACTTTCAATCAAGCTTCAAATCAACTTCAAATACGTTCAAACTCCTCTAATCACTTCCCTTAGTGATCTAGAATTGAATGGACCCATTGACCCAGTCAAAGTTGACTTGGTCAACTAAGTCCAAGTCTATTCAAACTCCCTTCTTTTTGTCAAACCACTCTCCATAAGCAATTAAATCCAATTCAAGCAAGTCTTTTAAATCTTCAAAGCCACTCAATGATATATCTTGAATTCATTCAAATTTAACTTGAGTCACATCATAATGGGTTTAACTAAGTCAACACTTTAAACTTAGTCAAACTTTCCATCTTGAGTCAAATCCTCTTATCTAATCAAACCAACTTATTCAAACCCCCTATCTCATTTCAAGTTATAATTCAAGCCATGGTTCATTTCACCAAGTCAAGTCATTTTTAATTTGGTCAAATCCTTTTAAAACCCTTTTCATTACCATAAACTCTAACTTCAAGGCTTAATATTTATTCCATCCAATGTGTGGTGCCACCTTGCATGCCACATCAATTACCTTAACCCATTGACTGGTCAAATAGTTAAGAGAGGGTCAAAGTAGCCTTCAAATGCTTTAAATCTTTGATTAAACCCCTTGAGCTCAAATTCCCCAACCCTTTTGAACCCACCTCAGTCAACCAGCTCCCAAGCCTCCTCCCATGCCACCTCAGCATCCATGTGTCATGGAGATTGGTCAAACAGTCAAACTAAGACTTTAGGAGGGTCAAATATTGTCAAACACCCTCTCAAAGCTAATCCATTTCATTTGGGACCATTCCATCTATTCCAAGTACTTTATGGAACCTTCTTCACTTAATCCTAACCCTTAGATTAGGTTTAAACCGACCCTTAATCACCCCATATGCACAAAGGGCCAAAATCTACTTTCCACCTAGGTGTCCTTAGCCCGTCCTTTCCCTCTGCTCCTAACCACCTAGGCCAGGTGTATTCCATCCAAGGATCCCCCATTAAGCATCTGGACCATCCAAGTAAGCTCCCGTAGCTTGAATAGGGTAAAAGGGATGGAACGCTTCATTCCAACCTATCTCTCACTAAAACGACTCTTAGAGATCTCTAGCTTTTCATTTTATATCCCTAGAGAATTATCAACCTTTCCAAAGCATCCCCGAGTAGTTTGGAGCTTGCCAGAGGTGAGAGGCAAACCTAGCTCCATCCAAGTTGCCTCAACTCCCCATAGATGATTCCTCTGAGCTCGAAGACTTCAATGGAACAACATGAGGACAATCTACAAATTTAACCTTGCTTAAACCATCCAAATCCATCAACACTAGCTTGGTAAATCATAAACCATAGGTATTTATATAAGTTCTTAAATAACACATTCAAGAATGCATCAATAGCCATAAGAAGTATTCCCCACTATTCCTTAGACCATATCTTAGTTATGTTCAAAATTTTAGGTTCTTTGGTTGGGTATTTTGCAAAAATAAAACAAAAAATAATCTTAAGGTTTATGGTGGCTAGAGGATGGAGATGAAATTGTGGCCATCCATCCATTCTATTTGATATGGACGGTCTTGATTTTTTTTTGGATATTTGACCTTTTTCAACCTCCCAAAATAAGAGATCGATTAAATCTCTGTCTGACCAGATCCAATCTGTCCATATAAACCACGGTGTCTTTAATGACAGTCCGATCCTTTTCATTTTGATCAACTGTGGGCTTGATCATAATCGTTAGATCAAAGTCACGGCAGATTTGATGGTTCTTATCAATCACTACACTGGTTAAGTGGATACAGTTAGCTTACCACTGTCATTTAGGTGGCCGAATCAAATCCCGATGCATGAAAAGTGCGGGCCCAAGTTAGCGCCGCCATTTGACCCTATATTCAAAACCCTAAAATTAAAAAAGAAAATGTTGAGAACTTTCTAATTTGATAGAAATTTCATTTCTAATTCAAACTCTGTGTTCTTGGGCTTGTTCTGTTCATATTTTCATCTAGTTTTTTTCTTAAAAATAAAATAAAAATATTTTCAGTAATATTATGATAGTTGTTTAAAAAATACAAAAAAACCATATTTTAATTTTAAATAAAACTATATAAATTAATTTGACTTAAATTTTTTCATAGGTATTTTAATGTCAAATCTTGTACTCTCATAATTTTCTTAGGGTCAATTGATGTAATCTCCTCTAAATATTGAATTTACAAAAATCTTGGTCTTTATTTGACCTAGATTTTTGGAAAATTCATAATTAAATCAATTAAAATCCAATTCAATCATGTTAGCATCTTAAGAATCAGTGAAAGGTCTTCTTTCATTGAAAAATAACTTTAGATAATAATCATGCATTGTCTAGTCAATATTTGCTTTCAATAGTACTTTGTTTTAGATGAATAGTTATCAAGCTATGCATAATTCTAGTGTCAAATCAAATTGAACTTTATTTGGAGATATTTATCTATATCCCTAAATCATTTCAATTCAATTTGATGCGTTTATCTTCTTTGTAGTTAATTATTTAAGTAATAAATCACCTAGTGATTTATAACTCTAATAATTCACTATGAAACCATTCCATAGGGTATTTGGGAACTTTATTTTGTTCATGATTGTTATGATGTGATTGTAATTAATATTCAAGGGTTAGTAAATAATGATTTTGATCCCATGACCTGGTGACATATAAGGATAAAAATTAAGGACTTGGGTCTTAGCTAACTTAGTCAATTTAGGATAAACTACATACATCTCTTTTGAGATGAAATTTAAACTTAGAAAACTAGTTTCATACACCCTTTAATCAAATATATCTTGATTTGTCATTAATCAACCTTCAAATAACTACTAAATTTAGGCGACCCTTAATTAAGGGTTTTAATTTTTAATAAATTTAAACAAGTCAAATAAAATTCGTAAACATTCATAATCAATCTTAATTAACTCTAATCAACTCTAAATCATGTTCATAATCATTTAAAGTGAAATTTAATTTTAAACCCCATTTGAACTCTAATTAAATCCTAAAATGCATTTAATTCAGCATTAATTAAATAAATACCTTAAAATTCATATAAAATTCAAAAAATATTAAAAATATAAAAATAAATTTAATTAAAATTAAATAAAAATATAAAAATATTAAATTCAATTTTAAATAATTTTTTAATTAAAATTCAATGAATAATTCATTATATAAGTAATTATATTAATAATTGTTTTAATATAATTAATAAATTCTTAAATTCATTAAAAAATCAATTTAGAGTAAAAAAAATAAGAGAATAATAACTTGAATTAAAATAAAAATTTTAAGTAATTTTTTTATATATTAAATCATTAATTAAATAATTCCTTTAAAAATTAATTAAAAAATACTAAATAAGTCCAAAATTTTATTAAAAATTCAAATAAAAATCAGAGAGAATAATAACTTAAATTAAAATAAAAAATTTTAAATAAGTTTTTAATTATTAATTCATTAATAATTAATTAAATAACTCATTTTATATAAATAAAATAAATATTAAAATTCATTTAAATTAATTTTAAATCAAATAAAAGTCAGAGATTAATAATTAAACTTAATAAAAAATTTTGAACATAAATTTCTAATTTAATTTTATTAAGAAATCATCAATTCTTAATTAAATCCATTAAAATTTAAATCAATGATTTAAAAATTCTATATATTACAATAAAATTCATAAAATTTTAAATTAAATTTAATTCATTTAAAATAAATTAATTTGATAATTTGGTTGATTAAGATTTATCTTAGCCAATCAAATTTGAGTATTAGTTTTGATTAAATGAATTAAAGTCTTTCATGCCTAAAGCCTGATTCCTTTTGGAGAGTTTTAGACATTTTAATTTTAAAAGGATTTTTAATACACTTAAATAACAAAGTAATTCTTCCATGTGTTGTACATGACTCCTTTTAGGAAGACACTAACACATTGGATTTGAGAGATCTTCAAATAAATAATAATACACCGATCTTATGTGGCATGCTCGACTCCTTTTGGAAAGTATGTCATATTGCATTGCAAGGTCCCTTTTCTCTCTAATAAATTTATGGGGACTCTCAAATGTACACATGTCTTCCATATAAGATGGGTGTTCATTTTGAAAGTTCTAGGACTTATAAATTGATAACTTCCTACACTTAAGAGGTTATTAATCTATAAGTTATTTAAAATTAAATCAAATAACTTTAACATCTAAAATTGGAATAATTTAAAATTCAAATACATATCACTTAAACTTTAATTAAATCCCCTTTATGGCCTTTAATAAATAAACCTTAAAAATACATGTAATTTAAATAATAATTCTTATAGGACCTATTAAAACCACATAGCCTTTTTCACACACTTAGATGGTTTGCTATGACAACCAACTTTAGCCTAAGCTAGGTCGGTGGCTCATTGTGGTTTAATTACAGGTGTCTTTCCTAGAGGGCACCTATATTTGTCTTCTTACTTTTTTTACAAATCATAGCATACATATATATATTTTATCACTATACCAGAAAGTAGAGTGAATAAGTGAGGATTGTATAATTTACTTTTCTGTCTTTACTTTCCTGCATTTATAACTGTTCACAACACACTCATACTGAAAGTTTGTTAGGGATGTTAGGCCCCTTTTGAATTGGACCAAGGCTAATTAAGAGAGAGGTGAATTGGTATTTTAAAATAAATCATTTGATTAAAAACATAAATCAAGATACACCACAGAGAAAACACAATGCAGAAATTAAATGCAAAAATATTAAAGGAAAGAACACACCAGATTTATAGTGGTTCGGTCAAACCTTGACCTACGTCCACTCCTCGGAGGCACCCTTCGAATATTGTACTAAACTAAGTGTATCTCCTTTAGCCCACCACAGCTAGGTGGAGAAGCCCTTACAAAATCACTTTCACCTTCCCAAGTACTGCAGATTCGCTGGGTCCTTTGACACCAAAGAGATCTTCTTCTTCTGTGAACTTCCCTGAAGGCAAGCCTTGAATCCGATGGTATTAAGGTGCAAGCCTGCCGGAGCAACCGTGTGGAATCCCCCTCCACACTCCCTTGAGTTCCCCCTCATAGGATCTTCTCCCTCTCTCAAACTTCACCCGTTCTTCACTCCCTTTCAAGCTATCTCTTCATGTTCTCACCAAAAGAACAAAGCTACATTGGCTGTCAAAGACTCTTACAAAAGTGCCTTGTCAAAAGCTTAATTAGAAGAGCTTAAAACAAGCTCATTAATTGTAACTTGCCGACATTATCGTCCAGGATGATACTAATATCATCATGTACGATCAGTACAAAATAAGCTCAATCAACTGGGACGATCAGAAGAAAATTGGTTACATCGTTGAGGTTGATATAATATCATCTTGGCTGATTAGTTGAAATCTGAGTATAATTATCCTGAACATCGCCCGTAATAGAGTCTGGCCGATGTTAATCATCCAGGACATCATCCTAGCCGATGTGAGCATATCAATCAACCTTATTGCTTTCCATAATTACCAGATTAATTTAGGCATAATTGTGCTGCATCATCTAGGATGATGTATAAATCGTTCTGGCCGGTGTCCTAAAATAAAGAATACCTGAATTGATCACGACGTCTGATTCTTTCTGATTTGAGCCTATCATCCTATACAAGGATCATCCAAGTCGATCGGCTTAATGATGGCTGCCTTAATGAGGATGATGCCCTAATTAGGGTTTCTATTTTTGAACTGATCGTCCAGACTGATATAAATATCATCCCGGGCAATGTTACAAAAAATAGTAAACTCTAGGAAACAATAAAAAATTCTTCCAAGGTGTGTATGAGCAAGTTTATAAAGCATCAGGAGCCACACCAAATACAATAGACTCAAGAAAGGAAAAAGTGGTACAAACTGACTTAGACCTAGTCTACCAAATCTTGAGCTGGTTCTAAATTATAGTCTGATCTTGTGGACCTGAAATGTCAGTAGATAAGAAAGTCGTAGAGAAATAAGAGTTTTGCTATCATCAAAAACATAATCCATGAAAATAGATTCGTAATACATACCTACATTTACTTTTCTATACTTTACTTATCTATTTTTACTTTCTTGCAAAATAGAATGTTGCTAGGTGATGATGTAATTATAAAGAAAAATCTAAAGTTTAATTTCTTAGATCTTCTGTATATAGATTGAGTTATAAAGTGTCTTGAGTTGTAAAGAGTCAAAGGTTTGTATATATATAAGTGGGGCTCTAAAAAGTAATATCTCTTCTCAAAGGAGAATATTCCTTTTTGGAATTCCACATAAGACTTGGAGCCTGAAGACTATACAAGCCGTTATATTTTGTTCCAGTTCTCCTATAGGATTAGAACTCAGGTTTGTTACAAACATATTTTTAGATTATAATTTTGATGATAGCAAAAAAATCTTGTTTCACTACGACTGCCTTTTTTCTACTGACTTTTCAGGATTCAAAGATCGGATGGAAATCAGAATCAGCTCAAGATTGGGTAGATTAGGATTGAGTCAGTCTGTAATTCTAATTTTCCCTTCTTGAGTCAATTGTAATTGTTTAAAGTGACTGATGTCAAGGTAACCCTACACACACACACACACACACACACACTTGAGAGATTTAGAACTTGTATTTTTACTCACATCGTTCCGGACGATATTTATATCATCCTGGACGATCGAGTTCAAAACAGAAGTTCTAATCAGGATTTCTTGTTAAGGTAGCCGTCATTAGCCAATCGGCCTGGACTATACTTGTATCGGCCTGGACGATAGGCTCAAAACATAAAGAAATTACCGCCATAAAAAATTAAGATATTCTGTATTTTTGGTAATCGGCCAGGACGATCTTGGATCGGCCTGAACGATATTCACAATTATGCCTTAATTGGTCAGACAATCAAGGAAGTAATTAAGGATGATTGATATGATCACATCATCCTAGACGATCGCAGGATCGGCCAAGACAATCTAGTCAAAAAACCTTAGTTACTCCTGGAAGATCTGGATCGGACAGCTTGAATTCAGGGCGATTCTCAGGATGATTCTCCTCTGATTTGAACTGATCGGCCGGGATGATCGTATGGTCGTCTTAGACTATCAAGTAAAATTTTCAATCATCCAGTTTGCATTCAAGGTGATGCTCTGGCCAATCTTCTGAGATTTGTACTGATCGGCTAGGACGATGTCCATATTGTTCTGCACGATATAGTCGGCAACTTACAATTAATGAGATCCTTTGAAGCTCTTCTATTTAAGAGCTTTAGTTCAACATTTTTTAACATCCTTGGCTGCTGTCTTGACCTGAGAAAACCTAAAGGAGAGAGAGAGGGTGAGAGAGAGATAGAGAGAAAGGATCTTGTGAGGGGGAGCTTGTGAGGGGATTCATAAGGGGTTGCTCCAAGATTTGTTTCACTTCTTCTTCCCTAGAGTCTCTTATTCTTGGAAGAGTTGGGAGAGGTAAGTTTTAGCAAGTGATCGAGGTTCTCTGCCTGCTTCAGGAGGAAACAAAAAGAGGAAGGTTCTCTGCCTTGCCGGGTGTGGCAAAAAGAGGTATTTGTAAAGGCTTCTCCGCCTAGCTGTGGGGGCTAAAGGAGAGTCACAATTGTAGTGCAATACTTGGAGGGAGCCTCCAGGGAGTGAAGGTAGGTCGAGTTGACCGAACTACTATAAATCCTTGTGTTCTTGTTTTTACTGCTTCCGCATTTATTTTCTTCTGCACTTATTTTTGTGGTGTTTTGGTTTGTGAAATTTGTTGAGCTTTGCTTAAAGTTTTTAAATACCAATTCACCCCCCTCTTGGTTAGCCTCGAGCCAGTTCTATAGGGCTTAACATCCCTAACAAACTTTCAAGATTTGTTGTCCATGGGGCCTCCCACCTTTACTTTAGTGCAGACTCTGGGTTGTACTATGTATATTTTATAATAATAAAATTAGCTCTTTTTATATATGTAATTATTCTTGCATCATTAGTATACGAGTAGATTTTTTATTTTTTGTAAGCATGTTATATTGCATCTGATTCAAAGTTCTTTACCATTCCTTGATTCCTATGATAGAGCTATCTTAAATCTTGCATATGAGTAAGGATCTGAGTCATCTTATCTAGTCATCATTCCTATTCCTTAGAGGTTCTAAAGAGTTTTACTTTAGCAATCAATCGAGGTTCTCTGCCTGCTTCAGGAGGAAGCGAAAGGAGTCAGGTTATCTGCCTCATCTGTGTCGGTGGAAAGGAGGTTTGTAAAGGCTTTTCTACCTTGCTGTGGGAGCAAAAGAAGAGTCACTGATTTTAGTGCAATACCCATAGGAGAGGCTCCGGGGAGTGGATGTAGGTCAAGTTGACCAAACAACTATAAATTTATGTGTTCTTTATTTCTGCTTTTTCTGCATTTAATTTATGCTCTTTGATTTTTCTTTGTGGCAAATTTTGGTTTGGTTTGAGTTTGTGTTTTGATTGAGAAACTTTTTAAAATACCAATTGCCCCCCCCCCCCCCCTCTTGGTTAGCCTTGGGCTAGTTCATAAGGGCTTAACATCCCAAATAAACTTTCAAGTGGTATCAAAGCGGGATTCATAAAATTGAGTTTTTAAAAACTTTTAAATTTTGATCCATGGCTAAATCTGGTAATTATAATAATATGGAAGGATATTCTATTACCCGATCACCTTTGTTTGACAATATTCCTTTTGATTTTTAGAAAACTTGCATGTCTATATTTTTACAAACGATTGACTATTGTATGTGGATGCTAGTTAAAGATGGATATTCACCACCACTCATGAAATTAATGACATTAAAACTAAACTTCTTTTTATTGAATGGACTTTTGATGATAGGGATTTAGCACAACTTAATGCAAAATATTTGAACTATTTTTTCTATGCTTTAAAATATGAAGATTACATGTTTGTTTCAACTTGTGCTACCGGTAAAAAAATTTGAGATAGATTGTGCAGTACTTATGAAGGAACAAATGAATTTAAGCAATCTCGGTTGAATATCTTATTGCATGACTATGAACTTTTTTGTATGAAACATTATGAATCAATTTCTGAAATGTATATAAGGTTTACTCAAATTGTTACCTTATTGCATGCCTTAGGAAGAGAACTCACTAATTATGAGAAAGTAAATAATATTTTGAGATGCTTTCCTGCTTCCTTTGATACAAAGATTATTACAATTACTGAATCTAAATATTTAAATACTTATTCAATTAATAACTTACTTGGATTACTCATTACTTATGAGCAAGGGGTGAATCAAAGAAATCTTGATGCAGGTGAGAAAAAGAAGGAAAAAACTATGGTGTTGAAGGCCAACAATACGGATACTGATTCTTCTGGGTCTAAAAGCGATGATGTTGCCTTAATCACAAGCCAATTCAAGAGCTTTCTAAGGAAGAAGCAAAAGAACCATCAAAAGTGGAATAAAAGTAAGGGCAGCAAAAGTTTTAAGAGTTATAATGATATGATCTATTTTGAATGCTGGAAGCCCAGACACATTAAAGCTGATTGTCCTATACTTAAGGCTCACCCAAGCAAGGAGAAGGGTGAGGAGAAACCCAAGTTTAGAAAGGACAAGGATAAGAAGCGGTTCCAAAAGGCATTCTGCTCAGATTCTGCATCAAACTACTTTGAGATTGAAGCTGAAGAGGAGACAACAAACTTGTGCTTGATGACAGATAATCATCTTGGTCAGAGTGACCAAGAAGAAGTATGTGAACTAACCTACAAAAAATTACTTGAAGTTTCTAAAAAATTTATGCATCATATATGAAACTTAAAAAATCACATGCTAGTTTGAAATTATAATTTTTGAATTTGCAAAAAGAGCATAACTTTTACTTAAAGATTACTCTATAATCGATAGTAATCACATGTTATTATTTAATGAGTTTGATGCATTAAATAAAAAACATATTGAATTAGCTAGTGCACATGATTCCTTGAAGTCATCTCATATTGAGTTAAAAAAAGAGTTCAAGAAATTAGAAAATCTCAAAACATTTGAAAATAATAAACCAATATTACATGCATCACATAACTTTAAAAGGAAGCATCACCACTCGAGTAGACTAGTAAACCCTTTTCTTGGTGTTAACTATTTTTCATGTGGCATGATAGGATACATTTTGCACACTTGCACTGTTCACCGTAGTATACATTGGGTGTGGAGACCCAAAATGCATGATTTACAGCATAACATACATACATTGCATTCTTCTTTCCATAAGAAGGGATCCAAACTTATTTGGGTTCCTAAATTTGATGTATGATGATTTTGTAGGTGTGCTCTCATAAAAGACCTCATGAGAGAATGTAGTACCTAGACAGTGAATGCTCACGACACATAACTAGAGATGCCAAACAATTCATCTTGCCAGAGGCAAGGTTTCTCTTGGAGATAACATAACCAGGAAAGTGACGGACATAGGTATAATCAGAAACTCCAAGAACCTTTTAATTGAAAATGTTTTACTTGTAGATGGACTGAAACACAACTTGTTCAGCATCAATCAGCTTTGCAATAAGGGCTTTATCATAAAATTCTTTGCAAATACTTGCATTATCAGCTTAAATAATAACAATTTTTTTATAGGGAAAGTGGATAAATAAAGTTTATATGCTCGACTTAAATAATATTAAATGTGCTACTTTATTTTGCTTAAAAACTGCTACTGATAATTCATGATTGTGGCACAGGAGGTTATGTCATGCAATTATAAAAACCCTTAGAAGAGTGACCTAGAAAAATCTAGTAGAGGTGTCCCCAAACTTAACTTCTCAAAAGGCCACCTTTATAATGTCTGCCAACTAGGGAAGCAAGTCCAATCATCTTTTCATTCCATTAAGGACATTAGTTCCTCTAAACCTTTAGAAGTCCTTCACATGAATTTATTTGGACCCATTAGTACTGCCAGCTTAGGGGGGAAAGTCTATAGTTTAATGATTCTTGATGACTACTCGTGGTTCACTTGGATTAAATTTTTATCGCACAAGAATGAGTCTTTTGATGAGTTTAGATCATTCTTCACTTAGATTCAGAAAAAAAACTAGGTTGTGAGATTTTGACAATCCATAGTGACCATGGCGGAGAGTTTGAAAATGAGAGATTTAAAGACTTTTGTGAGGATAAGGGGATTAGTCGCAACTTCTCAGCTCCTAGGACCCCTCTACATAATGGGGTAGCTGAAAAGAATAACTGGACCTTAGTTGAAGCCGTTAGAGCCATGCTTGTTGAGTATTCACTTTCAAAATACTTTTGAGCTGAAGCTGTAAACACAACTTGTCATTTATTGAATATGGTGAATATTAGACCCAAACTTGATAAGACACCCTTGAGATCCTTAAGGATAGGATACTCAACCTTTCTCACCTCCATGTATTTGGTTGTAATGTTTTCATTCTTAATAATGAGAAGTCACACTTACCCAAAATTTGATGAAGAACTGTTCTTAGGATATTCAAGTGTGGAGAAATCCTTTAGGGTGTTTAATAAGATTTCATTGGTGGTGGAGGAGATTACTCATATATTGTTTGATGAATCTGATCCTAATAAGTCTAGAGTTGAGGATGAAGATAGACTACCCAAAAAGTTAAAAACTTGTTAAAGACGGTAGAGCCCAAAACACTGAAAGAATAGGTGAGATTACCCAAGAAGTAGAAAATGCAAATCTGGAGGAAAGGGTTAAACCTACACACACCTTACTTAGAGATTAGAGATATTTTTCAAGTCATCCTAAAGAACGATTATAGGAGACCCTTCTGAAAGTATTAAGACTAGGCATGGACTTAGGATGGAAGTGAACCACTCTGCCTTTATCTCAATGACTGAACCCAACAACATCAATCAAGCCATGTCTGATGAGTTTTGGATCTTAGCCATATAAGAGGAATTAATCTAATTTATTAGGAAGATGTTTATGACCTTGTAAAAATATCAAAAGGACAAAGTATAGTTGAAACCAAATGAGTTTTTAAGAATAAGATGAATGATTCAGTTGTGGTGCTTAGGAATAAGGCAAGATTGGTAGTTAAGAGTTACAACCAAATAGAAGGGATTGATTTTGAGGAAACCTTTGCCCTTGTAGCTAGATTGGAAGCCATTAGAGTGCTATTAGCATTTTCCTTTTATAAGGGATTTAAGATTTTCCAAATGGACGTTAAGAGTACCTTTCTAAATGGGGTGATAAAAGAGGATGTGTATAGAATAATCCCTAGGTTTTGAGAGTTCCTAATTTCCAAATCATTTTTTCAAATTACAAAAAAGTCTTATATGGATTAAAGTAGGCACCTAGAGCTTGGTATGAGAGGCTTAGCACATTCTTACTAGAGGGAGTTTGTTAAAGGGAGCGTAGACACCACCCTTTTTCTAAAGAAAGTAGGAGATGAATTACTCATTATTCAAAGCTATGTCAATGATATACTTTTGGATCTTTTGATAAAAGTCTATGTGATGATTTTTTTAAAATAATGAGTAAGAAATTTTATATGAGTTTGATGGAAGAGTTATCCTACTTTTTAGAATTTTGCATAAGATAACTAGATGATAAAACCTTTTTAAATTAATCAAAGTACATAACAGACATCTTGAAGAAATATGAAATGGATAAAGCGAAGCCAATTAATACTCCCATGACCTCTAGTGTTCAGTTGGATAAGGACTAAAATGGAAAATTTTTTTATCAAAAGAAGTACAGAGGGATGATTAGATCTTTACTTTACCTAACTGCTAGCCGACCTGATATAATATTTAGTATTTTTCTCTGTGCTAGATTTCAAGCTGATCCTAAAGAATCCCACCTGACTACAGTTAAGAGAATTCTTAGATATCTCTTAGAGACCCAAAACTTAGGAATCTGGTATCCTAGGCACAACACTTATTTTAAGATTATTAGATATTTTATTTCTGATTTTATAGGATGTAGGGTGGATAGAAAGATCACTTTTGGGACTTGCCAATTCATAGTATAGTCTTTAGTCTCCTTGTCTAGTAAAAAGCAAAACTTTGTTGCACTTTCCACTACTGAAGTTGAGTATATTGCTTTAGGGAGTTGTGTGGCCCAAGTCCTTTGGTTGAAATAGTAAATTCTTGATTTAGGATTACCTGTAGGCATAATTTTGATCTTTTGTGACAACACTAGCGTTATCTATATTTCTAAGAATCATATCCAACATTCAAGGAACAAGCACATTGACATAAGACATCACTTTTTTAGAGACCATGTGACCAAAGGAGTCATTGAGTTACACCATGTGGCAACTGAGAATCAACTGGTTGACATCTTTGCTAAACCACTGGTCTTCAACACATTCAGCACTTTAAGGACCAGATTAGGTGTTATTGACATAAATGCATGAACTTGATTCTTACTATTTTTGAATTTTATTTGTTGCTTATTTTTTTCTTTTTTTCTGTGGTTTTCTTTGTTTATTTTTTATGTACTTTTCATATGATTCACTTCTGGTGTTTTATTTTCCTTCGTATGTTTTTTTAATCACTACTGAATTGAAATCATTGTTTGACATCCCTAAATCACTTAAAGAGAGAAACATCATTGATTGTTTTCCTTCCTCTAACTTCTTTTAGTGGTATAATTTTCTTTTCTAAATAAAAGTTTATCTCAAATTAATAACTAGACTTTGCAATTGAGGTCTTTTCAATCTTTCTACACTAATCTATCTTATATATATAATATTCAAAGTCTTTATATTACCTTCAGATTTTTTATAATCTTGTCGTTATTTTTATCATATGTTTTTTATTCTATTTTGTGGTTTATTATTCCTTATATTAGTGTTTTGATTAAAAAAAATATATAAATATAGGTTTTGAAAATATATTAATTTTCTTTGGGAAAAATTAATTTTTGAATTTTTGTTTTGAAATCGAACACAACATTAGGAACGATATAACATCTCAAATGAAGAGAATATCATTCACTAATTGGTTCAAATTCCAAAGCTTTAAAAATTATCCAAATTATCGTACTTGAACTCAAGAAAGACAACATATGATCTCAGAAGATCAAAATTATGTTCAATCAATTATTTAACTACAATAATTTGAATAAGAGATCGTTAATTTCATAATCAAACTTATAATAGAAATTGATATATCTCTCTGAGGAGAGAAGTTATCAATCGCTATTGATCGTTCGAAAATGGAAGTAACGATCGCTGAAATTTGTATTTTTCCCAAAGAGAATTAATTAGAGTTTTGAAAATTTGATTTTGAAAATAAGTTATGGGTTTCTAAATCTCCTACGAGCGCAAGCCCTCATAGTTAATTACATCGTAGAAAATCAGAATTTTCTACAAAAACTCTCGATTACAATAGCGGTGTAAATTTTATTTTTAAGATTTTCAAAGTTTGATATCAAAGGAAAAAAAATGATAGGAATTTCAAGAGGGATTGGATCAAAATTGAAGACTTATTTTGGAGTTCGTGGAAGAAAAGTAGGAGGTGTTTTGAGATTCTGAATTACTTCAGAAACACCTCAGTCTATCCTAAGTGTTAGGCTTATATTTGATTGAAAGCGATGTTTAGTTTAAGTGATCAATTTTATTAGAAATTTGGGATTCAATTTCCAAAGATTGAGGTCTTATGGCCCGAGCCAGCCTTGAAACCTAAATCTAAATTAGGCACTTAAAATTTAGTGCCCTGAACCTAGCTAGTGCAATATGAATCTGGTCTTACCCCGGTCTGGATTGGGGAGCCAGCTAAACCACCTAAAACAATTTTAAAATATGAGTCCGGTCTTTTTGTAGAGTGGTAGGGACATTAATTAGAAAATTTTAGAGGAATGGGGTCGACATCTAGAGCAGATCCTTAATTGACCCCTTTAACTTATGTCGGGTATTTGATGTCTAAATAATGCAATTAAATATTAGACTCAATTTTAATTTATTACTAATGTGATGCATGCTAATTGACTCAATTGAATGCAAAATCAGTATGTAGCAATTTAAAAATCTTTTTGGCTTAGAAAATAGGTTTTTCCCTAGAGATTGCATAACATCCCCTTGACAGATCGGCACCCTCATAGGCCAGGTGGTCTGCCAGAACCCGCAGGCGGGGAGACTCCTAACAAGGTTGAGAAGGTTCAAAATGAATGCATAAAAAACCCTCGGTGAGTCCGAGCTTACTTCTTAGGACCGTTTAGAGTTTCTATCTTGTCTCAAAAATTTTATTTAATTAAAGTAGAAGAATTTTTTGACAGACCCCTAAGAGCCTAAATTCGAATTCCAGGGAAAACCAAATACGGCATGCAAATAAAAAGACTAGAAAAGCAGGAGTTCTAATGCGCAATTAATTAAATAAATAAATCAAATTAAATATATCAAATTGAATATCTGTGGGCAAGTACCCTTATTATTACATCACAGAAATTTGCAGAAAATTAAAGTGGCCGGGCACCACTGACTACAACCCGGATTTCTAATCCTAAATCAAATGACTTTGAGATTTGGGATTCTTCTCGTTGTCTATTTTTCGTCTTCTCACGAACATCTTGATTCGTCGGTTCAGGATATTCGAATGTAAAGAAACTCCCCCTTGAACGGGGTGTTATCTTTCCTCTTTGGATATTTGAAAGGGATCCTAATTTGACTTCCAAATGGAAGAAGACTCTCCCCTTTAGGGATGTCTTCATCTCTTTGGAATTCAAATTGGATTAAGCATCCAAATCTCAAACCATTTCAAATAATTACAACCTTAATTGAATTAAATTTACATTGAATGAAATAAGAAAATCTAGACTCGATCCTGCAAGGTTATCCTAATAATCAGCAGTTGTATATTCAATCCAAAGCAGTTATAATATGAAAAATTGAAATGCATTTTTTTAGCCACACTTGACCATTCTCTTTTTATTTAAAGCGGGTCTTAAGCGCGGCAGATACCTGTGCAAAGAGTATATATTTTTTTATTAATTTCCCCCTTTAATTTCAACTCCTTGTGTGAGCATTGCCACCTGCATAAGATTGCACAAATATAGTTCGTTCCTATCCTAGGGGTAAATCTAACACACAATCAATCACAGAGTGCAGGAAGTAGGTAAACAAATACAACAATTCTATACTAGCAAACAGCATGCAGAAAAAGCTCGAAAACCCGGCACACAGATGCAAAAAAGTAAACACCGGCCTATCCTAAAATTAAAGTCGGTGACCCTAGCAAATCATCTAAAGTGTGTGAAGAAGGTCGTGTGGTTTTCATATTTCCTACATAGGATATTAGATTGAAGTTATTTGAGATTCGATTGGTTGAAAGGCTTAAGAGAAATTTAGTTAGAGTTTAAATATTAATATTTTAAATCTTTTAAAATCAATTATTAATTATTTGTTGGGAACCACCTTTGTTTCACACCGAGGCCATGAAGTTTATTTCACCTTCCTTGGGGCTAAGTAAATAGCCTCGTAGGCCTGGGTTACCTAGTGGTACCCGATATAATTAAGTGATTTGATTTGATTAAGGTTTTAGAATTAATAAATTTTATTAGAAGTGTTTGGTTGCTGATTTTTAAAGTTTGATTAATTTAAGTTTGCCATTAACTGATTCGTGGCGTTGTGCCACCAGGCTCGAGGAACCAGCCTCCTTAGGACACTTAGCCCCACAGCCCGGAGTAGTCTAGCCGATAAACAAAATTAATGTAATTGAATTAAAGATTTTAAAAGGTTAAATAATTAATGATTAATCTATTTTAAGGTTTAACACCCCTTAGAATCCATTCGTGGCGTTGTACCACCAAGCTCGAGGAACCAGCCTCCTTAGAACACTTAGCACCGCAGCCCGGAGTAGTCCAGCCAATAAACTTCTTCTTTAGGAGGGTTGTTGTGTTTTAAAAGATTTGTTGAATGTTTTAAACATTAAGCTAATATTTTCTGGAGTTTTAGAACGATTTTGAGTTTTTAAGAATTTTTTGGAATATTTTAATCATTTAATTAAGGGGCTAGAAAATTGACTTTTTGATTAAAAGTGTTTTACTAAAATTTAGAATTTTATTAAAATACTAGACCTTACTACGATCAGTTAGACAGTAAGTACGTTGGAATCGGATTTTTCTACATTTTATTACGAAGGTTTGAAGTTTTGAACTAGTTTTGACTTAGATTTGACCGGTTTGTTGACTTTTTGAATTTAATGCTTTTTTAGAATTTAATATTTTTAATAAATATTAGACATTTTTATGAGTTGAATGCAAGTGAGTTTGTTAAATTTGGATTTTTCTTGAATTAGTTATGAGGGTTTGAAGTTTATGTATTTATTAGAATTTTCAAAATTGTTTAATTAAAGGGCCTTTTTATGATTTTGCTCCAAATGAGATCCCAACTCCTTGAAATCAGCTCCAAAGGTCAGAAATGACCTAAGGAGAGATTCCCAAGTGTTTGGGAAATTTTTGGAATTTTTAATAATTATTAATTAATTATTTCAATTAAACATGGGTTTTCAATTAAAATTAAATTAATTATAGAATTGCTATCAAATTAAAATGATTTTAATTTTCATTGATTAAGGATTTAATTATGGTCAGTTAGAGGGGTTACACATAATTTTTGGATTTAAAAAGGATTTATTGCAATTTTTTAGAAGTTTTGAGGGTTAATTAAGGGTTTAGACTTAGGAAATTTAATTAAGGGTCTTAATGATTTTCAAAGCTAATGAAATTTCTCCTAGTGGCTGTACATGTCCCTAAGTTCAAGTGTTTGAAGTTTCAACTCAAGGGAAGTGAATCCTAATTATAGGAAATATTCTAAGTTCTCTAAAAATAGGTTCTTAATTATTGTCCTTAATGTCACTAAGTTATAGGTTCGCAAATCAATGTTTCAACTAACCCTTGACTTAACATATAAATAGCATACATGAACACATAAACACATTCAACACCTAAATCTAAGAGGGCCTTAGACTATGTGGTGTGTGCACATCCTAAACATTTAAATATCAAATTTTGTTTATTTGAAAATAAAACTTAGATAATGAGTAATTAGCAGGCTAATTACCACTTACCAAATCCCCATTGGATCAACTCTATCAAGTCTAATCTCTGATTAAAATTTCAAGTCGGATTCAAAGTGCTTTAAAAGAATTTAAATATGCATATAATTTTAAAATGATTTGATTTTAAAATTATATATATAATATAAATAATGATTTGAATAAATCAAAATAACATCAAAATTAACTCAAATAATTTTTGGAAAGTTCTCTAGAAATTCAAGATAGATTAAAATAATATTTTTTTTTAATTTTAAAATATCTGGATTTTGTTTTAATTAAATATTAATTAAAATAGCCAAATAGTTAATATTTAAAATTATTTTAAAAGTATAAAATATTTTAAAATAATTTTATTTTTAGATCGAAGACCTTGAAAAACCGAGCAGTTTGATATATTATATGTATTTTTTTGACTTATATTGTATTTACTATGATTTTTTAAATGTTCTGCATTTAAATATAATTAAAAATAAAACCTTAACTCAGAGTTTACATGCGTCGGCGCATGATTACGCCAGGTGGAAGGCGGCAGTTAAGCGGGGCCCTCCACTTAACCAGCTCAGCTAGTTTTATAAACCGTTGGATCCATCACAGTGCAGATCCAACGGTTAAGATTTTTCCCGCGGTAACGCATTGAATCTGTAATGTTCGAACGGTCCACAGTAATCCCGCCATTTGGAATGGATGGACCAGATTGAGCTGGACAAGAAACTTACAGATCGAAGCACATACACGGTCTTAGACATGCAGTTTAGAAACTGCATGAAAAAATTTGGAATGGTTTGGTCAGATCGTGATCGTTGATCTTAAAATCAACGATAAATATTACATGCAGTTTAGAAACTGCATGAAACGAACCCTACGAGGAAGTTCAAGCTCGTTCTCTTGATTTAATGAACCAAATGATTTGAAATTTTAAATTTATGGTTTAAACGAGAAGAGAATTCATGGAGAGCTTTTGTTTTACCTTATAACAAGCTTTTCAAAAAGTTAAATAACCCTATGTGTTTTATGCTAGGGTTTAAGTTTTTCACCTCAATAGTGGACGGTTTTACCCGTTTAATGGATTGTTGCATTTGTAGGCTGTCCACGCTCCATTTTGTAGAAGACACCACGAGCTGGAAATGTCTAGATCGAGCACTAAACCCCCTTGGACAGATTTGGGCTAGGTTCGCCGGGAACTCGCCGGAGAAAGACTTTGACCGGCGGGATTTAGGTGGGGAAGTGTTGAGGAGTTTTAGTAGAGCCCAAACGAGCAAAGAGTTCGGCTGGAAGAGCTCTGGATGGGTGAGAGAAGGTTAGGGTACGAATGTGTCTCCATTTCATTCATTTGCCCTATTCAAACCCCTCCAGTTTGAATGGGTGGCTGAGATTGTTTGAAAGAGCTCCTAGATGATTGCCACCTGTCCAGGGAGTTGGTGGGAGCAGGAGGAATCAAGGAAAAGGGTACATCCTATGTGTAAAGGGCTTTTTGTCTCACATGAACCCAAGGATTTGATTCAAGCCACTTGATTATGATCTAACGGTTGGGGGTTACTCTAGGAAGCTTCTAGAGAATATTCTAACAGCTGGAGTTATTTTGAATGGAGTGGATTAGCTCCTATGGAATGATTTAACAACTTTAAGAGGTTTTAATACCTTGTTGACTAGTTTGACTGGTCAACAGTCAACTTGGCTGCCAAGGTGGCACATGGGGGTGTTTAGTGTCACTTGGACTAAGTCTTGAAGGTTTGATTGATAATTCATGAAGGTTCAATTAAAGCCATAGGTTTTCGACCAAGTTTATGAGTTAACTTGGTCCAATAGGCTAAGGTTTGACTCAAAGTGAGTTGGAAAATATTCCATGCATCAAATGGAATGGGTTTGAATTGGATGGATGTGATTTCAATGTTTAAATAGGTCATTTGGATCAAACGAACCTATGTGGGCCTTTAATGGGCTTTAAGTCATTCTTGGTTGACTTGGTCAACCAGGTGGGTCCAGGGTTTGAAAATGGGTTCAACAGATTCAAAATAACATTTTGAGTCTAATGGATGTGGTCCCAAGTCCTAGGGAAGTCATTTGGTTCAAAACACCTATTTGGACCCTTAAAGGGCCTCTTGGGTCAAACCTGTTGACTCGGTCAACCAAGTTGACCCAAGGGTTGGGAATGGGTCCGAAAAATTTGAAATGACATTTGAAACTTGCTGGAGGTGGTTGTGTTCAATTCAGAGTTCATTTGGTTAGAAATCAATATTTGAACCCCATTGGGGTATTTTGGTCATTTTGACCCCTGGTCAACTGGGGGTCAAAGTGGGTCTAGAAAAATACAGTTTAATGTTCAACATATCAAGATTAAAGGTCTGGAAGTGACTAGAGGCTTTGGTGAAGGCTCTAAGGTCAGAATCTTCATAGTGACAGGTCCAGTGGCATGGGCTGTAAATATTTGAAGGTTTTACAGCCTTTGGATTTTGATTTAGTTTATGGGGTTAGAAACCTTAGAATGGGCTCAAATTTGGAGGGTTGCATCCAGAGACATGTCCCATCAGTATGCAACTGACAGACTCTAAATCGGAGGACATTTGATTAATTTTTTAAGTATTTGAAATTTTGCTGAAAAAGGCTTTTAGGACTTGGCTTTTTAGCATTGGATTTGAATTGATTGATCTAAGATCCAGGTAGATCCTAGGGTCTGAATTCTAGAAGGGTCCTAAGGTCTAGAGTAGATCCTAAGGTCAGGATTCTAGGAGGATCCTAGAGTTTAGATTAGTTTGGAGATTGAATTGATTTGGGGTCAGGATTGGTCCAAGTGACCTCATACAAAAATGAGGTCAACAATTAGAGAGTGAGTTTTTGCTTCACTAATATCTAGAAGATATACTCACAACTAAGAGTATTTAGGAATTTTGAAAAAGGGAACTAGCTTATAAAAAAATAAAAACTGGCCAATGACGTCAAATCAAAAGATGCACAATGATGCCAAATTGAAAAAGATACACATAGTATATCAGAAATAAAAAGATACGTAAAGTACGTCAAATTAAATGATAAGAGGCATAAAATGAGCCCACTAAAAGCAAACTTTCTTCTCTTTCAAACTTTTAAAACATAGAAGAATTTATGTGTCACTTGATATTTTTAAATGCTTGATTTTGAAATTCATGATCGTGACTAATTACTTCGATATATTATTCATAAAATATTTTTCTGGAACCAAGTTTTGAACGAATCTCTTTTTCTTATCCAATTGATTTTTTTTATTTAGATCTTTATTTTTAAAAGGCGATTTTCCCTGGGGAAGTCCGAGCTAGGGCTAATAGGATCTGTTATTCTACCATTTTTTGGATTTCGATGTTGTTCTACCTTCGTATGTTTTTTTTAATCACTACTGAATTGAAATCAATATTTGACATCCCTAAATAACTTAAAGAGAGAAACATCGTTGATTGTTTCCCTTCCTCTAACTTCTTTTAGTGGTATAATTTTCTTTTCTAAATAAAAGTTTATCTCAAATTAATAACTAGACTTTGCAATTGAGGTATTTTCAATCTTTCTACACTAATCTATCTTTTATATATAATATTCAAAGTCTTTACATTACCTTCAGATTTTTTATAATCTTGTCGTTATTTTTGTCATATGTTTTTTATTCTATTTTGTGGTTTATTATTCCTTATATTAGAGGGTGAGTTTTTTCTTCACTAATATCTAGAAGATATACTCACAACTGAGAGTATTTAAGAATTTTGAAAAAGAGAACTAGCTTATAAAAAATAAAAAACTAGCCAATAACGTCAAATCAAAAGATGCGCAATGATGCCAAATTGAAAAAGATACACATAGTATATCAGAAATAAAAAGATACATAAAATGCGTCAAATTAAATGATAAGAGGCATAAAATGAGCCCACTAAAAGCAAACTTTCTTCTCTTTCAAACTTTTAAAACTTAGAAGAATTTATGTGTCACTTGATATTTTTCAAATGCTTGATTTTGAAATTCATGATCGTGACTAATTACTTTGATATATTATTCATAAAATATTTTTCTAGAACGAAGTTTTGAACGAATCTCTTTTTCTTATCCAATTTATTTTTTTTATTTAGATCTTTATTTTTAAAAGGCGATTTTCCCTGGGGAAGTCCGAGTTAGGGCTAATAGGATATGTTGTTCTACCATTTTTCGGATTTCGATGATGTTAACTCATTGATTCATATAAATTTTTAATTCCATCACATGGAGAATTTATCATATTCAAGCTTTGATAAAAAATCCTTTATTTCTTCGTTCTTTTTTTATGTTTCTAGTATCTTTTTCATACTTTATTTTTATCTTTTACAGTTAATTTTCATGTTTTTGAGCCTTCTTTGATCATCTCTATCCATCCTCTGATTTTAAACTTTTTATCACATCATTCCAGATGATCTGTTCAATTCACTCTTGAAATTCCATCTGACGGCTAATTTGACTCTCTGCTTCTGATCGTGTGGGATAATGCATTATCATTCTGGATGATCTGATCATCTTCTACTTTAATTATTTGTGATCATGCTGGATGATCGATCATGCTGGAAGATCGATCATGCTGGATGATCCTTCTCATCCTAGATGATCTTCACATTTTTCTGCTCAATTATTAGTGATCATCTTAGACAATCCAACTGTTCGTCCTAGATGATCCATATGGTATGTTTGTTACATGACTTTAATTTGGCTGGTATAATCAATTATTATAGATCATCCTGAATGATCCACCTAATCGTCCAAGATGATTTGCTTTTTAAACGGTCGTTTGGAATGACTCCTTAGGATGATCACCTTTGTGTTATCATCTCAGATGATCTCTAATCATCCTGGATGACTTTACCACCTTTTGACCAATTGCTTGAATGCAATTATTTCTCCTGATCATCCTGAACAATTCTGTGATCATCTTGGATAATTCTGCGATCATCCTGGATGATTCTGCGATCGTCCTGGATGATCTGTCTAATTCTTAAAAAATTGAGGCATTTAAATGTTTTATTTTCATACAATCTTCCTTGAATATTCTTTTCTCTTACTTCCTCTCTATTTCTCTTAATTATGGTTAGAGGAAAAAGATATCATATGCCTTTTGGAAGCTCCTTGAGGTCCAATCTTGAGCCTCATTTCACTGAGTTGGCCGATCAAGCCGCCTATCAGCGATATAAGATGATCGGGATCACTTTATCCCGAACTGTCAACCCTAACATCCTTTACTATCCTATTCTTGACTTATTTCCTCACACTTCTCTCACTTTTATCCTTACTTTTACCATCCCATTGAATTTAGAGTTACTGTTTGAATTCTTTGCTTCGCATCAATTTCTCCTTCACTGCTCTTCAATCTTATGTGAATAGACGTCTTGTCAAAATCTCATATCAAGGCTGCCAAGAGCTCTTGTAGTTATCCACCACTCGAGGAAAGCTTCACATCTTATCTCAAGATCCCGACTATGACTGAGCTCTGGCCAATCACTTTTTGAGGAACACTAATATCTTCTATCACGTTGGAGAGTCTAGCAGCTTACTCAAAGATGCTAGGATAATCCAACATATCCTACGTACTTTTATTTTTCTGAAAGATGGTGATCGCATTCATATCATTCCACTCCTTTCAATCACCACTTTCTACATCATGGCCCATCATGAATTTAATGCCTCTGATCTTATTTTTTGATATATTGAGCACCTGATGAGCATTAGAGATACAGGACATAGGAGAAAGCCCAATCTTGCCTTAAGACACATCATTGCATATATCCTAGAATCCAAATATAACCTCTAATATCCAGTCCCACTAAACTTTCAACCTACCTTCTACTCAAACAATTCCTTTCACATTCTTCATAGTACTCATCTCCACCTAGGGCATGAGGAAGCTGAGGGAGCTGAGAAGGAGGCATCTCCTACACCTACTCCACTCTGCTAGCACTCTCAGTTGGATTGGCTGGTGGAGCGATTCGACCAGTGGGAGACACGGTTTGAGTCCTATGTTGCTGCATAGGAGTAATAGCATGCTGAGGATATTGCTCTGTTTGATTCTTAAGTGGATCACCAGCAAGGACAACATAATAGGGACATGGCCTGATTTGGAGAGCAGTTTGCCACTCCTTTCAATTTCTTTTAGCCACCACCACCACCATCACGTCCTTCAAATGATCAAGAGCCATCCTACTTTTAGTTTATTTTTTGTGATGTTATTTTTTCCTTGGTGTAGTTTACTTCTGTTTGGTAGTTTTTATTTTGTTTCTTTTTCTCTTTCCTTCTTTTTTATAAAGTCAAAAGGGTTAGTAATAATACTATTTTATAATGTACTGTGTTCATTCTTTTATGATTGATTAGTTGTATTATGTTTGTTCTTTAGTAAATTTTGAACTTCTTATTTCATACTATTTCTATTGAGCTGTTTTAATTATTTTCCATCATATAAAAGGGGGACATTATTGAGAATCTAATTTTACGGAATAAAATTTTGATGATAGCAAACATTCATATTTTCTTATGACTGTCTTGCCTACTAATGTTTTAGATCTACAAAATCAAATTACAAATCAAGCCAGCTCAAGATTAGGTAGATTAGGACCGAGTCAGTTTATAATATACGTCAAATGTCTTTTACCCTTTCTCGAGTCAATTGTAAATGATATAGATCCTGATGCTAAGTAACCTTACACACACACACGAGGGCAAAAAATTCTGTCTATTTGATTTGAGTTTTTTATTTTTTATCACATCATCCGGGACGATCCAAAAATCATCTTAGACAATCAGTTAAAGATAGAAATCCTAATTAGGGCATCCTGGTTAAGGCACCCGTAATTAAGCGAATTATCCTGCATGATATTAGCATCATCTGGGATGATAGGCTTAAATTAAAAAGAATTAGCAGCCATATCTATTTAGACATCTTTTATTTTTTGACATCGTCCAGGGAAATCTTAGACAAAGTAGTAAAATTATGGCCAAATTAATCTGGTAATTAAGTTTTATTTGCTCAATCATATCATCCTGGATAATCAGAGAATCATCTGGGATGATCATTTAACAAACCTTAGTTCTTCTTGGATGATGTATAATCGGCCTGGTTCCATTCAGGGCGATGCTCTAAACGATATGTACTGAATTGAACTAATCGTCTGGGATGATAGGGATATCAACCTGGATGATCATGTTGTTTTTTTTTTCATCATCTAGACATCTATTCAGGGCAATGTTTTGGATGATATTCATCATTTTGTGCTACTCATCCTGGACGATAAAGCAAATTTTTCTTCATCCAGACATCCATCCAGGGCGATGTGCTGGATGATATTCCATAGATTGAACTAATCGTATATGATGATATATTATCATCCTGGATAATATACTATCATCCTAGATGATATATTATCATCCTAGATGATATATTATCATCCTAGATAACATAAACAAATTACCATCTAATTGTCTTAAATTGTCGTGACTGATTGAGCTAAATTTGTACTGATCATACAGGATTATATTCAGATCGTCCTGGATAATAATGTCGGTTTGTTGCAATTAAGAGATATTCCAAAGCTCTTTTATATAATACCTCTTGTTTTACACAAGAGTGTATCCTTTACTGCAGTCCTGACTTGGGAGAGCCTAGAAGAGAGGGAGAGAAAGGGAAAGAGAGAGAAGATCTTATGAGGGGGAGTTTGTAAGAGGTTTCCTAAAGGTTGCTCCAACCAAGGATCTAAGTCGACTTCTCTGGTCATCATCTCTATTTCTTGGTGGTTCTAGAGAGGTTTACTTCAGTAATCGATCGAGGTTCTTTTCCTTCTTCAAGAGGAAGTTAAAGGAGTCGGGTTCTCTACCTCATCGGTGTCAGTGGAAAGAAGGTTTGTAAAGACTTCTCTACCTTGCTGTGATAGCAAAAGGATAGTCACTGAGTTTAGTGCAATACTTAGAGGAGAGGCTCCGGGGAGTGGATGTAGGTCAAGTTGACTGAACCACTATAAATTTATGTGATCTTTATTACTACTTTTTTTCGTATTTAATTTCCGCACTTTATTTTTTCTTTATGGTGAATTTTGATTTAGTTTGAGTTTGTGTTTTGATTGAGAAACTTTTTAAAATACCAATTCACCCCCTCTTGGTTAGCCTTAGGCTAGTTCATAAGGGCTTAGCATCCCTAACAAACTTTTACACAGTGCTTGAAATGTTGGACTTCTAATAATTTTCACAACTCAATTTATTATAAATTACATTACATTTGAAAACAGAAAATCTAGACCTAGACTCCTTTATGGTTATCCTAATAAAACATCTCAAGAAGTTTATATGGCACAATCTAAGCAATTAATAATTTATGCATAAAAGGAAACACACTTGACTACACTATTTTAATTTTAAGGGGGGCTATGTAGTCTCTAGAGCATCTGTAGAAGACAATGTTAGTATTTAAAACTTAATTATTATAACCCCCATTATTTTAGCGCTACATGAGCATGGACACTGAACCACTATAAATTTATGTGATCTTTATTACTACTTTTTTTCGTATTTAATTTCCGCACTTTATTTTTTCTTTGTGGTGAATTTTGATTTAGTTTGAGTTTGTGTTTTGATTGAGAAACTTTTTAAAATACCAATTCACCCCCCTCTTGGTTAGCCTTAGGCTAGTTCATAAGGGCTTAGCATCCCTAACAAACTTTTACACAGTGCTTGAAATGTTGGACTTCTAATAATTTTCACAACTCAATTTATTATAAATTACATTACATTTGAAAACAGAAAATCTAGACCTGGACTCCTTTATGGTTATCCTAATAAAACATCTCAAGAAGTTTATATGGCACAATCTAAGCAATTAATAATTTATGCATAAAAGGAAACACACTTGACTACACTATTTTAATTTTAAGGGGGGCTAAGTAGTCTCTAGAGCATCTGTAGAAGACAATGTTAGTATTTAAAACTTAATTATTATAACCCCCATTATTTTAGCGCTACATGAGCATGGCCACATGCATAAGATTGGATTAGTATAAAATCTACCCTAGCCCATGGGCAGTCTAATGCACACATCACATCATAGAGAGAATGTATGATTAAATAATAATAACATAGTAAAGAGAAATAAGTCAATCAGCATACATGCCATACATAATCACATCACATCATAGAAATAGAAAAAATAAACACCAGCCCTAATCCTAGAGTTAGAAGTGGTGTCCTAAAAATTCTATGTGTGTGTAGTAGGTTTTTGTGGCTTTGGATAGGTCCTATGTTAGGTAGTTAATTTAAGGTGCCTAAAGTTCAAATTTATTGAAAGATCTGAAAAGGAACTTTGATTAAAGTTTAAATATTAGTGAATTAGGATTCATATTTGTTAATTGATTTTATTGATCCATTTTAATGCTTAGGATAATGATCTTTGAAGTTTAAATTACATTAGTAAATTTTAGAAGGTCCCAGGTCCTATGTGCTAGGCTAAGAGGTCAAAAAGGTCATTATGGGAAATAGGGTAGGTTTGGGGATTCTAGAATTTTAATTAAATATTAGGCTTTACAAGGAGTATTTAGGCTTTGATTTTGCTAGATTTATAGTTTTTTAGGCTAACTTATGAATTTTAGAAGTTTCAGACAATTAAGGAATTATCAAAATTATTTAATTAGGGGTGTTTAGGAATTTTGGTCCAAATCATGTCCAAACAGATTGGAATCACCCCTAAAGGTTAAAGTGTCCTAAATAAGTGTTCCCAAGTGTTTAGGAAAAATTTAAAGTTTTTAATAATTTTTAATTATTTAATTACAATAAAATGATAATTTTAAATTAAAATTAAATTAAGGCTCAGATTGATGTCTATTAAGGAATATTAATTATCTAAGGTTAAGCATTGAATTCTAAGGAGTTTGAACTATTATGGAGAATTTTTTGAGTTTTAATAGATTTATTATAATTTTCTGAAGTTATCAGGGCTCAATTAATGCGTAAATTAGGGTTTATTAATTAAGGGGTCTAAAGGCTTCTAAGAATTCCTATAAAATTCTAAGAGGTTTAAGATGTCACTAAGTTCAAGTGTTGAAAGTTTTATGTAAATAGGGGATCTATCCTAGCTCATAGAATTTTTTTAAGTTTGCTAGACGGGTCCTTAGTTATTATCCTTAGGGTGTCACTATGTTAAGTAGGTTTAAATAAAGTATTTGAGACTAACCCTTAGGAAACATATAGATAATACATAAGAATAGTTAACACGCCCTGTCCTTATATCTAGGATGGCCTAAACTAATTACTCATGCATCCTACACATGCAATATACAGTAAAAGAAAAAGTAAGTGTGCTTATCGATGCGATTAGTGGATGATTGGGAATAAATCATCCACTAATCTCCTCCCCCATAAAGGTTATTCATGGGAATGGTATATGTTTAGAATTACAAGTTGTGGATATCCCAAAAGGGGATTTAATTATATAGTTAATTTTAATTTTTTTTTTAAATACCCTTAAATATAGAAATTTTGGAAAATAATATAATAAAATTTAAATAGATACCTAAATAGGTGGGAGCTCCATTGGCCACCCAAACAAGGTCTTAAAATAATTTGAAAATATTTTTTGTAATTTGAAAATAATTAGTATATTAATTATTTAAATAATAAATAAAGAGCCAACTATTAGAATAATTTATCAAACATATTTTTTGTAATTTAAGAGATTAATTGTATTTTAAAATTAATTAATTATTAGTTAAATAATTTAAGTAATTAATTAATAATTAAAAATAAGAAAGTAATAATTAATTTATATTTAAATAATTAAACATACTTTTTTTATTCTTAAAAAAAATTTATAAAAAAAAATAATTTTTATAAATTTGGAAAAATAACTAAATTTTAAATTAATTAATTATTAAATAAATAATTTAATAAATTAATTAATAAAAATAGTTTAAAATAGGAAAATTATTTAATAATTTAAATTAAAAAAACTAAAGCAATTTTCTAATATTTTAAATCAACTTAAAATAATTGTTATAGAATTATCAGAAAATGCTTTTAATTTACGTATATAAGTATTTAATCAATTAAATAATTATGAGCTAATTAAAATAATCATAATTTCCAAAATTAAATAATAATAATTAAATAAAGTTTTCAAATTTTTAAAATAAATAAACATGTTTTATAAATAATAATAAAAATAATAATTATTTGAGAATAATAATAATAATAATAATAATAAAATAATAAGATTATTTTAAGATAATTTAAAAGAAAATGATACAACAACATCAAGCCTTTATCCCACTACGTGGGGTCGGCTACATGAATCCTTTTTCTCCATTGTGTCCTATTAAAAGTCAAATTCGCGTTTAAATCTAATAAAGAAAGGTCATTCCTAATATTTTCTAACCAAGTATTTTTAGGTCTACCCCTACCTTTCTTAACATAAGTCAAATCTAATACCTCTACTCTCCTAACCAGGTCATCACAAGGCCGCCGTTTTATGTGACCAAACCATCTAAGGCGACTTTCTCTAATCTTATCTTCTACTGGAGCTACTCCAACCTTTTCACGTATATGCTCATTTCGTATCCTATCTCTAAGGGTAAAGCCACTCATCCACCTGAGCATCCTCATCTCTGCCACACTTAACTTAGTATTATGCTTCTCTTTTAAAGGCCAACATTCGACACCATAAAGCATTGCATGCCTCACTACCATCTTATAGAATTTTCCCTTAAGTTTGAGGGGTACATTTCTATCACATAATAAGCCCGATGCATTCCTCCACTTCAACCATCCAACTTGAATTATGCTGATAATATCCCCATCTATTTCACCATCACTCTGAACAATAGATCCAAGATATCTAAAACGTGTACTCTTATTAATGACTTGATCGCCCAAAGTCACAATCCCCTCAATAGGTCTATTACTACTAAAATTACACTCCATATATTCCGTTTTAGATCTACTCAAGCGAAAACCTTTAGACTTTAAGGTTAACCTCCATAATTCAAGTTTACCTTCAACTCCCTCTCTAGTCTTATCAACAAGAAGAATATCATCAGCAAAAAGCATACACCAAGGTACATCCTCTTGCAAATGTCTAGTGAGAACATCCATGACTAAAACAAAAAGATATGGGCTTAAGGCTGATCCTTGATGTAACCCAACTGAAATAGGGAAATACTTGATCAATCCACCTTGTGTTTGAACACAAGTAATAGCTCCTGCATACATATCTTTAATGTTTTGAATATAAGCATTATTGACTCCTTTCTTTTCAAGAACTCTCCATAGCACTTCTCTTGGAACTTTATCATATGTTTTTTCTAAATCAATAAATATCATATGTAGATCCTTCTTATTTTCTCTATATTTCTCCATCAAACCTCTTAATAAATGTATGGCTTCCATAGTCGACCTACCTGGCATGAATCCAAATTGATTTTGAGAAACATTAGTATCACGCCGCAACCTATGCTCCATAAGTCGCTCCCATAATTTAAAAGAAAATGATGATAATAATAATTACAATAATGAAAATATTTTTAAAAAAAAATAATTTAAAATGGAATAATAATAATAATAGTAACAAAATAATAATGACTAAACTAATTATGATTAAAATAATGATAATTAAAAAAACTATAATTAAAATAATAATAATAATAATAATAATAATAATAATAATAATTATTATTATTATTATTATTATTGTTATTATTATTATTATTATTATTATTATAATAGTAATAATAAAATCATATTTACTATTTTAATAATATTTTTAATTAAAATTAATTTTAATTTAAAGGGGATGAAAATACAAATAATTAGATATATTATACATATTTTTTGGATGTAAAAATTATTTAAAATTAATTTTTGAGTGATTCTAAATTTTAAAAGAGATTTAAATTAATTTAAAGTTAATTTTTAAATAAAATCAATGGCGACGGCGGGTCATGCGATGCGCTCGGATTAGCTCCGCAGACTGTGGGGCAATTATTTTCAATGATTGCGCCACTGCATAATCATTGATAATGATTGCCACGGCATCGTAATCAGCGCTCAAGACTTAAAGATGTAAGCACGGGTGCGGAACCGTCGGATCGTTTGCGGTATGGAACGGATGGTCCTGATCTTGCTGGATGATGAACATAATCTTGAGATCCGATTTCGCAGTAGATCCGAACCACATAACGATTATATCGTGATAGTTGATCACAGGATCAAAAGTTTTTATCACTCCTATTGTACGACGTACGGAACGTAAAACCTATAATGGTTTTTAGCTTTGTTCTCTCGATCGAGTAAACCAAATGACTTGAAATTTTAAACACAAACACTACTGATGAAGAGCATTCATGGGGGACCAAAGTTGTGTTCTAAAATGCAGTGTATGATGAGTTATCTAAATCTAGGTGTTCTAATCTAGGGTTTGTAATTTTACCTAATCCATATGGTGGATTTTGGAGATATTGGACTTGTTGCACTTGTATAATGTCCACGCTCCTTTTTGTAGAAGAAAACGCCATCTCAAATGTCTTGGGTCAATAAGAAAAATCTTTGGAATCCTTTAGGTCTCGATTCGCTGGAGATCTCGCCGACTGTGGCCTTGACCGGCGGGATTCGACTTAGGAAGGGTGGAGAAGGGTGAGGGGAGCTCGCACTCCAAAAATCTCAGCTTGAGAGACCTCGGAGAGAGAGAGCAAAAAGAAAAGTCTAAAACTAACCCTAATAGCCCTATTTATAGTCCTAATCTTGTCAAGGACGGATAGGATTCAATCTAGTGCTAATTAGGAAGGAAACTAGGCTATCTTGGTCATGGTTTGATAGGGGGATCAATAGGAAAGATTTTGAATGGATTAAAGGCCTTAATTTGACTTAAATAGGTTAAATTGACCTTAGGAAGTTCATGGTTGACCAAGTCAAGGGTTGACTTGGTCAATCTATTCAAATAAGTCCAAGGGATGAGTGGATTGAACCTAAGATAGGTTTGAACTTGATTTGAATTTGGATTGACCCTATAGGGCTTAATGGGCCAACCTAGGTTGACCTGGTCAACTAGGTTGACCTAGGGCACAGGTCTAGGCCTAATGAGTTGGGTCTGGCCCAATGAGTTGGGTCTGAGACACTGAGTCTAGGGGAGGTTAGAATTGGGGTTGAGAAGCACTAGAAGAGATTTGAAATCAAATAAAGGGTGTTTGAGTTAACAGGGGTTGACTTGGTCAACCAAATTGACCAGGGCCTGGGTCAGGGCTCCATAGATGGGGTTTGACCCAATAAACATAATAGAGATGGTCTTGGGGCCTGGCTTGATTATTTTGACCAAGTCAACTCCTCTGACTTAAGGGTTTTGCCAAAACTAAGGTCAATAAATGGACACCCAATTGGAGTGGTGAACAGACTAGTGAACCGCTGGTGTTGGCATTAACCGAATGTGACAAGATAAGTGGAGTAAGGAGCAACAACACAGATCACCAAAAGGTGAAGAAGTAGGGGGATCTTCTCCTGGCCTTACCCTATAATGAGGGCAGGACCTAGGAAAAAACCAAAGTAAAGTAGAAAAGTAAACGATCCCCGAGTGGTGAACAAGTAATGTGATTCTCTCCTGGCCTTACCTTATAGCAAGGGCAGAGCCGATGAAAGAACCAAAGTAAACATCACCAAAAATGTGAAAAAGTAGTGGGATTCTCTCTTACCCTTACCCTATAGCAAGGGTAGAGCCACAAAAAGAACCTAAATAATGATAACTAAAAAGATGAAAAAAGCAGTGGGATTCTCTGCTGGCCTTACCCTATAGCAAGGGTAGAGCCAAGAAAAGAACCTAAGTAAAGATCACCAAAAAGGTGGAAAATTAGTAGGATTCTCTCATGGCCTTACCCTAAAGTAAGGGTAGAGCTAAAGAAAGAATCAAAGTAATGTAGTAGAGTGAACCAACCACCTACCTGACTGTATCAAAATAATAATATAAAAGGTGAAAGGGGTGGTGGGAAATACCTTACAGGGGCTCTATCAGGCTCTCTCTACTAGGTAAGCATCAATACATACCGAACCATTTCAGTGGAGCATATGAGGAAGGGCTCAATACTCACTCAATCATTTCAAATAAGAGAATAAAGAGTCGAATTCTAACACCTGTCTGATCACAACAAGACATCAGAAAACTAAAGGTGTTTGAATAGTTGCTATTTGAATGATTTATAATTGTGCAACTTATGTAGTTTTGATGATTCCAAACATTATTGTTCAAATGTATAGTTATCTCCTATCAATTTCAGAAGATTTGCACTTGCTCTTGTGTGTACTAACATTTCAGGAAAATCAGACTCCAGACTACGAAAACTTCAAATCAAATTCAACATGAGACTTTGAATTAATTTTGAAAGGGAGTGATTGTAATTGAGTGAATAAAATCTCACACACACACAATAAGGAGATCTTGAAATTCTATACTGATCGTACAGGACGATATTTATCGTACTGGACGATCTGTCAGTTATCTCCTATAGAGCACTTGGAACGAATAGGAACTTGCTTGAAAATTTTTTTTTCTAAGTCCTATTCATCCAGGACGAATTTTAATATCGTCCTGGACGATGGGTTCTCTGTAAAATTTCGTCCAGACGAATTTTACCATCGTACGAGGCGACCAGTCCTCTGGAAAAATTTTGTCCAGACGAAAATAATAATCGTACCGGACGAACAGCTCTCTGGAAAATTTTCGTCCAGACGAAACCAAATTATTGTCCCCGGCGATTGGTCCTCTGGAAAATTTTCGTCCAGACGAAATAAATAATCGTCCAGGACGATCGGCTCTCTGGAAAATTTTCGTCCAGACGAATAAATTTTCGTCCAAACGATAAACCGACTTAGAACAGTTTTCAGCAGTTTCTAGAACCGACCTTGTAATAACCGTTCGTACTGGACGAACCTAGTTCGTACAGGACGATCAGCTGTACGAAGTCATTTCGTACACATATACAAATTGGGTCGTTTCAGATCGTTTAAGTAAAATCGTCCAGGACGATCCAGGATCGTACGGGACGATCCACTACGTACAGAATTGAAATTATGCAGTTTTTGGGCGGTTTTTTATGTCTTTTGTATAAATAGTCCAAATTAGACTGCCACCCAATCTTTTTGTCATTTGATCTTCGCGCCTATTGAGAGAATAGCCAAGGGGAGAGTGGAAGAGAGCATTCAAAGGAGGATTCCTACCATTGGAGCAAGAAGGGTTCACTTGGATTGCTAAGGTAAGAATCTCTACTTGTGAAATTGGATTTCTTCACTCTTTTCTTTCTTCCTTCTAGATTTGTGTGAGAAGATCATTCAAGAAGGTCCGGTTCTCTGCCGACACTTGGAGAGTGTGAACAGACGTTGGTTCTCTGCCTACACTAGGAGAGTGTAAAAGGAAGAAGGTTCTCTGCCTACACTTGGAGAGTGTGAACATCCGTAGGGTTCTCTGCCCACACTAGGAGAGTGTGAAAGGACGACGGTTCTCTGCCAGCACTGTGGATTGTGTAAAAGGACGATGGTTCTCTGCCGCACCGGGGAGTGGTGAAAAGAGTGTTTTGTACAGGCTTCTCCGCCTTGCTGTGGGTGCTAAAGGAGAGTCACTTTGTGGTATTAGTGCAATACTCAGAGGGTGCCTCTGAGGAGTGGATGTAGGTCTGGTTATAGACCGAACCACTATAAATCTGGTGTCATTTACTTTATTGCTTTTACGTTTCCGCATTTTAAATTTCAGTTTTAACAACTCTGTGGTTGAAAAACATTTTTCTACAAACTTTAAAAAGAAAATTTTATTTCGGTTCAACTTTATTATTAAGAGGGTTTTAAAATTTTTAAAACTACCAATTCACCCCCCCTCTTGGTAGTCGTGGGACATTTACTTAGGCTTAACAACCTAATTACTAGACTCAACAAGTGGTATCAGAGCATAGTTTCAAAATCATAAGTTTGAACTACTTTTTGATTAACGTAGATGGCTACATTTGGAAACCGAAACACACCTGAGGGTTACTCTATCACTAGACCTCCACTGTTTGACAATATTCCTTTTGATTTTTGGAAAACACGCATGTCTACTTTCTTACAGTCACTTGATTATCGCATGTGGATGCTAGTCCAGGAAGGTTACACAAAACCAACTAGATTAGTTGATGGAATAAGGGTAGATACACCCTATGCAGATTGGACTATAGAAGAACGTGACTTAGCACAATTAAATGCGAAATGTTTAAATAGTTTCTTTTGTGCTTTAAAATCTGAAGACTACATGCGAGTTTTCCACTTGTAAAAGCGGAAAAGACATATGGGATAGACTTTGTATTACTTATGAAGGGACAAATGAGGTTAAGCAATCAAGACTCAATATCTTGTTACATGACTACGAATTATTTTGCATGAAACCTAATGAATCTATATCTGACATGTACACAAGATTCACTCAAATTGTCACATCTTTGCATGCACTTGGTAGGGAATTAACTAATGCTGAAATGGTTAATAAGATTCTTCGTTGTTTACCTACTGCATACGATGCTAAAATTACTGCAATTATAGAGTCAAAAGATCTGAACATTTATTCTATTGACAATCTTCTTGGTTCACTCATTGCTTACGAGCAAGGAGTAAGTCAAAGAAAGATTGATGCAGGTGAACCAAGAAAGGACAAGAATATTGCACTAAATGTGGAAGAGTCAGAAAGTGAACACTCACAACCTGAGGATGAAGATGATATAGCACTGATGACTAGACAATTCAAAAGCTTTTTAAAGAGGAAGCAGAAGAGACGGCAGCAATGGAATAGAGGTAAGTATATCAGAAATGGCAAGGTTTCTAATGAAGTGATTTGTTATGAATGTAGGAAACCAGGTCATATAAAGACTGATTGTCCAAAACTCAAAGCCACTCCTAGCAAGGAGAAGGTAGAGGAGAAACCAATGGTAAAGAAGGGCAAGAAGAAGTTTCAAAAGGCTTTTTGGGCGGACTCAGCTTCAGACTCATCTGAGACTGAAAAAGAAGAAGAAGTCACCAACCTTTGCTTAATGGCAGATAAAGCTGAACAATCAGATCAAGAAGAGGTATGTGATTTAACCTATAATGAATTGTTTGAAGTTTCTGAACACATGCATGATGCATATAGGAAAACGAAAAAGATGCATGCTAGTTTAGTTTTAGAATTTGAAGAGCTTAATAAGGAATACGAAATCCTTAGGAAAGATCATGCTTTAATTGATAGCAACCACATGAAACTACTTGATGAATATGATGACTTGAATAAAAATTTTGAGAATTTAAAATCAACCTATGATAAACTTGAAAAAGAATTTAAAAAATTTAAGGATGAATCTGAGCACAAGACATATAGAGTAAACTATACAAATCGAATCTTGAAGGAAATGAATTCACTTTACAAACTTACTATAAGAGCTCTCGAGGATAATAGGAACCCCCCTAAACTTGAAGATTTTACAAATCCTAAATATTATCCTAAATTCATGAAATCCCTTAGAAGACAATCATATGAGAGAAAACATAGGAATATTTTTCCTAATGTTAAATGTAACAATTGTGGATTTTTGGGACATATATCTCACACCTGCACTTTAAAGATTAAACCTAATTTGGTGTGGAGAATTAAGATGCATAAACCTAGACATATCATACATGCATCTGATTATAAATTTCATAAAGGTGAACCCAAACTAGTTTGGGTTCCCAGGTCTAACATTTGAGAATTTTGCAGGTATACTCTCACACAAGACCTCGTGAGAGTATATGGTACCTGGACAGCGGATGTTCTAAGCACATGACTGGAGATACTGCTCAATTCATAACGGTGGAAGCCAGGAGTGGAGGCAAGGTTACACTTGGAGATAATACCACAAAGAAAGTGGTTGGATCAGGTATGATTGGAAACTTGAAAAAATTTTTTTTATAGACAATGTTTTATTAGTTGAAGGCTTAAAACATAATTTGCTTAGCATAAGTCAGCTATGTGATAAGGGCTATAATGTAAAATTTTTACCTACTAGCTGCATAATTAGCCTAAATGGGAAAATTGTTTTAAATGGAAAAAGGGTGAACAATGTCTACATGCTAGATTTAAATTGTATTCAATCTCCTACTGCTTTTTGTTTGAAAACTGTATCTGATGAATCATGGCTTTGGCATAGGAGACTTTGTCATTCTAGTATGAAAAATCTTAGAAAAATTACCCAAAAGAATTTGGTTAGAGGAATACCTAAACTAGACTTTACTAAGGACCACCTATGTGATGCATGTCAATTAGGAAAACAAGTGAAATCCTCTTTTAAGTCCATTAAAGATCTTTGGACCAGTAAACCTTTAGAAATTCTTCACATGGATCTTTTTGGACCTGTAAACACTGTTAGTCTAGGAGGAAAGGTATATGGATTTGTTATAGTAGATGATTTTTCAAGATTCACCTGGGTTAAATTTCTTTTTCATAAGAGTGAATCATTTGAGGAATTCAGAAATTTTTCAACTTGGATACAAAGAAAACTAGGATGTGAAATAATTTCTATACAAAGTGATCATGGAGGAGAATTTGAAAATGAAAGATTTGAAGATTTCTGTAAAGAAAAGGGGATTGATCACAATTTTTCTGCACCTAGAACTCCTCAACAAAATGGAGTAGTTGAAAGAAAGAACAGAACATTAATAGAAGCCGCCCGAGCAATGTTAGCAGAATACTCACTTCCTAGATATTTTTTGGGCTGAGGCGGTTAGCACTGCATGCTATGTTCTGAATAGGGTGAATGTGAGATCAAATTTGAATAAAACACCCTATGAGTTGCTAAAAGGTAGAACACCAAATTTGTCTCATTTGCATGTATTTGGTTGCAAGGTGTTCATACATAATAATGGAAAATCTGCCTTAGGAAAATTTGATCCAAAATCAGATGAAGGAATTTTTGTTGGATATTCAAGTGTTGGAAAATCTTATAGAGTATTCAACAAAAGAACTTTAGTCATTGAAGAAACCACACATGTTGTTTTTGATGAAAATGGAAACATGGAAGAGCCAAAAGTTGTTGAAGAAGAAATTGAAGAAAACTCCCAAAAGATAGATAGATTAAATTTGGAAGAAAATGTGGAAGAAAATTTAGATAGAGAAGACCCTTTGCCTAGAGATTTGAGATTTTCTAAAAACCACCCAAAGGAATTAATCATAGGTGAACCAAGTGAGGGTGTTAGAACTAGGCGTGGATTAAACAAGGAAGTCAATCATTCAGCCTTTATTTCAACTGTTGAACCCACTAACATTGATCAAGCACTTTCAGATGAATTTTGGATATTGGCCATGCAAGAAGAGTTAAATCAATTTGTAAGAAATAAAGTGTGGGAACTAACTACAAGGCCAAAAGATCAAAGTGTTGTTTGGAACCAAGTGGGTGTTCAAAAATAAAATGAATGACTCAGGAGTAGTCATTAGAAATAAGGCTAGATTAGTAGCTAAGGGGTATAATCAAATTGAAGGAATTGATTTTGAGGAAACTTTTGCTCCTGTAGCTAGACTTGAAGCAATTAGGGTTTTACTAGCCTTTGCCTGCTTTAAAGGTTTTAAATTGTTTCAAATGGATGTCAAAAGTGCCTTTTTAAATGGAGTAATTGAAGAAGATGTTTTTGTAGAACAACCTCCAGGTTTTGAAAATTCTAAATTTCCAAATCATTTTTTCAAATTAAAAAAAGGCATTATATGGATTGAAACAGGCACCTAGGGCTTGGTATGAGAGGTTAAGCACCTTCCTACTTGAAAGATCTTTTGAAAAAGGAAGTGTGGATACAACTCTCTTTTTAAGGAAAATTGGAAAGGATATACTTATTGTTCAAATTTATGTAGATGACATCATCTTTGGATCTTCAAATAAACATCTTTGCGATGATTTTTCTAAAACAATGAGTAGTGAATTCGAGATGAGTCTAATGGGAGATTTAAATTACTTTCTAGGATTTAGCATTAAGCAACTTGAGGAAGGTACTTTTCTTAGTCAAACCAAATATATTAAGGACATCCTCAAAAAAATATGAAATGGACAATGCTAAACCTGTTAGTACACCAATGAGTTCTTCAGTTCAGTTGGATAAAGACCTTAAGGGAAAATCTGTTGATCAAAAGAAATTTAGAGGGATAATTGGATCTTTACTTTACTTGACTGCTAGCCGACCAGATATTATGTTTAGTGTTTGCTTATGTGCTAGATTTCAATCAGATCCAAAAGAATCACATTTGACAGCAGTGAAAAGGATTTTAAGATATCTACTAGGAACTCAAAACTTAGGAATTTGGTATCCTAAGTTTAGCTTTTCATTTGAAATTATTGGTTACTCAGATTCTGACTTTGCAGGCTGTAGAGTGGATAGGAAAAGTACTTCTGGAACATGTCAATTCATTGGAAATTCATTAGTTTCATGGTCTAGTAGAAAACAAAATTCAGTAGCACTATCTACTGCAGAAGCAGAATACATTGCATTAGGAAGTTGTGTAGCACAAGTACTTTGGTTAAAACAACAGTTGATTGACTTAGGATTAACTATAGGCACTATTCCAATTTATTGTGACAATACTAGTGCAATTTGCATTTCCAAAAATCCTATTCAACATTCTAGAACCAAACACATTGATATAAGGCATCATTTCATAAGGGATCATGTATCCAAAGGAGAAATTGAACTCATACATGTTTCAACTGAAAATCAACTTGCAGACATTTTTACAAAACCTTTAGCCTTTGATACCTTCAGTACTTTAAGAACAAGGCTTGGTGTTATTGATTTGAATGCTTAACCAAAATGTCTTTGCAACATTGATACTTGTTGTGTTTTGTTTTTGTGATTTTGTGAATTTTGTGTGTTTTTGAATGAATTGTTTTTGGATTTATGATTTTGTCTTATGTTTTCTGTGTTTTTTGATTGTTTTTGTTGATTTTGTTAAATTAAAAAATTTAAAATTAAAAATTGTTTTTGGAGGAAATCGTCCAGGACAAAAATTTTCGTACGGGACGATGTGTAAAGAAACAGTTTGCGCAAATTTAAACCGTTTTGAGAGCAGTTTTTTTATTAGATCGTCTGTACGATCTGTGATCGTTCAGTACGAATTTTTTTCTTTTTCTCAAACGTCGGGACGATTGAATGCAGCGGTTGAGTGGATAAGACAGTTTCTAATACGAACTTCGTCTGTACGAAATTTTTTCGTCTGTACGAACATGTGTCAGTTCATTGTAGGGGACGGTTTTCAAGAGTCATTAAAACGAAACACTTTTCAATCGTCTGTACGAAATTTTTTCGTATGTACGATCGGTCAAGTCAAAAAGCCTGTACGAAGGGTCGCATCGTAAGTTGTGTTGAATACGAAAAGCCGTTACATTTTGGACGAATTGGATCGTCTGTACGAAATTACTTCGTCCAGACGAACGATAATTTTTCGTCCAGGACGAATATTTTCGTCCAGGACGAACGTATCGTTTTTCTTTAAATATGAAGGCTTTCAAACTTGACAATCACACTTTCAAACATCTTTTTCAATCCCTTTCTACATCAAATCAACTATGGCCTCCTCTAGCAAAAGACAAAAAGTTTTGGCGAAGAAACCTAACAGGAATGCCCCAGACAACTTTCTTTCCAAGGCAAATGAGGAATCTTTTCCTCGTTTTGCATCTGCAAAAATCACTCCGTCTCGCATTCTTATCCAAACAGAGTTGAAATTTAGGGTATTACACCTCTTCGCCTCAACCCAATTTCATTTCATTCTTTCTCTTGTCCACTTATACAATAAGCAAACAAACCTACCATTACTTCCTAGCCAACATGAGTTTCAATTCTGACCACTCTATCATTAGTTCTTTTGTTTTTAAGAAAAAAGTTGAGATCACCAAGCACGACCTTGGTGCATTTTTTAAACTTAAGAACTGAAGGATATAGAGCCCACACCCTAGCATCAGAAAACACCTTCAAATGGTTTGAAATCAATAGGGTAATTAGAGAAAATGCAATTGACAATCATGTTGCTAGAGTGGCCGGTATGACCCAAGATGCCCGAATCATCCAGCATATCCTTAGATCCTCAATTATTCCTAAAGCTGGTGATAGGATTAACATTACTCCTCTCCTTTCTTGTCTAACTTTTTTAATCATGAAAAGACAACCTATTGATGAAGCCCAACTCATCCTAGATCATATCTATGGGCTTTCAGAAATAGGACATCCTGATCAGAAGAGGAAGAAGAACATTTCTTTAGGGCACTTGATTACTTATATTTTGGAGAAGAAGTACAATATAGTGCATCCTGATGAGGAATATGAAGAGCCAGTTTACTACAACGATACATCATTCAGACTGCTCTTCAAGGAGGAAAAGAAAAAAAAAAAGAAAAAGCACATGGCAGTGCTTCAGAAAAAGAAGAAGAAGGAGTGCAAGCTTCTGCTTCTCAATCAGATTACCAGAATCTGATTGAGAGATTTAATAGACTAGAGACTCACATTGATCAAAGGTTTGATCAATTTGATGCTCATCTTACGCAGCAGCAACATGACATTGGTAATATTAGAGATGAAGTTCATGAAATAAATACCAATGTAATATTGATGGCCTCCTACTTCAACCTCTTTGGCGGCATTCCTCCTCCTCCTCCTCCAGAACAGTAGAGTTTTTTTTTTTTTTTTTTTTTTTTTGTGTGTGTTGTTGTTTTTTTTTTTTTGTTTTGTTGTTTTTTTTTTTTTTTTATCTTATATGTGTTATTGTGATTGTTGTGATGTGTGTTTGTTTAAGTTAAATGTTTTTTATGTTTTTTTTTTTTTTAATCAATGAAAGTTTGTTTGTTTTAGATTTGTTTTGAAATGTGGCTAATCTTTATGAATTTCATTAATATTGTTTTTAATCTACATTGTGCTCAAATTCGATTGTAATGTGAGATTATCTATATTAGAAAATCTAGACTTTCTAAATTTATAATTTTGTTTATAACTTGTTGTATTTAGAATTTTTTAAATTCATGTCTATTCATTTAGACTACATAAAATTTAATATTGTTATTGCAATTTTGATGTTTTCTTATTTTGTATTTCTATGCTCAAATGATATTTATGCACCTAGAAATATTTGAAATGTTAGATTATAGATTTTGGAAAGAATTGGTCAAATTACTCTTGAACATTGTACAAATGTACAAAAATCAAAAGGGATTCACAAAAATTTGCAAAGTGAAAAAGAGGCACAAAATAAGCCCAACCAAAGAAAAATGCACAAAAATGTGCTCCAAAAACTTTGAAAAGATGTGCAAAGCACCACATGAGGTAATTCTCTTCTTTCCAAATTCGTTTAATCTCTTAATTCAAGTTGATCTAATGTTCATTTTTATATTCTATTGAACTTTGAAATATAGAATTTTTTTTTACATCTCACTTGTAATGATTTTCAATAATCAAAATGTCTAAATTGAATCATGTCTTTGATAAATTCTTCTTACTTACAATGTTATATCATTTCATAAAATTTTATGAATTTCTATGATTGACCTAATATCTTTAGTTTAAAATTGCATACCCTATGTCAAATCACAATTTAGATTAAATTTTACAAATGAATTTCATATAATTATTTACATTTCTTGTCTTTTTTTCTTCTTCACTTTTTGTTGCTGTCAAAAAGGGGGAGAAATTATTATGTTTGTGGTTGTGTTTTTGTGATTATGTTTGTGTTTGTGTTTTTGTGGTTTGTGTTTTGTGTTAAAAATTTTTGAAAAACAAAAATATTGTTCTTTATAATGCCTCCTTATTTTAATGTACTCATAAATTCAGGGGGGAGTTTAGGAGATAAGAGATTTGTTTTAACTTGAAACCATACTAACAATAATTGTTTTGCCATCATCAAAAAGGGGGAGATTGTTTGAATAGTTGCTATTTGAATGATTTATAATTGTGCAACTTATGTAGTTTTGATGATTCCAAACATTATTGTTCAAATGTATAGTTATCTCCTATCAATTTCAGAAGATTTGCACTTGCTCTTGTGTGTACTAACATTTCAGGAAAATCAGACTCCAGACTACGAAAACTTCAAATCAAATTCAACATGAGACTTTGAATTAATTTTGAAAGGGAGTGATTGTAATTGAGTGAATAAAATCTCACACACACAAAATAAGGAGATCTTGAAATTCTATACTGATCGTACAGGACGATATTTATCGTACTGGACGATCTGTCAGTTATCTCCTATAGAGCACTTGGAACGAATAGGAACTTGCTTGAAAAATTTTTTTTTCTAAGTCCTATTCGTCCAGGACGAAATTTTAATATCGTCCCGGACGATGGGTTCTCTGTAAAATTTCGTCCAGACGAATTTTACCATCGTACGAGGCGACCAGTCCTCTGGAAAAAATTTCGTCCAGACGAAAATAATTATCGTACCGGACGAACAGCTCTCTGGAAAATTTTCGTCCAGACGAAACCAAATTATCATCCCCGGCGATTGGTCCTCTGGAAAATTTTTCCAGACGAAATAAATAATAATCGTCCAGGACGATCGCTCTCTGGAAAATTTTCGTCCAGACGAATAAATTTTCGTCCAAACGATAAACCGACTTAGAACAGTTTTCAGCAGTTTTCTAGAACCGACCTTGTAATAACCGTTCGTACTAGACGAACCTAGTTCGTACAGGACGATCAGCTGTACGAAGTCATTTCGTACACATATACAAATTGGGTCGTTTCAGATCGTTTAAGTAAAATCGTCCAGGACGATCCAGATCGTACGGGACGATCCACTGCGTACAGAATTGAAATTATGCAGTTTTTTGGGCGGTTTTTTTATGTCTTTTGTATAAATAGTCCAAATTAGACTGCCACCCAATCTTTTTGTCATTTGATCTTCGTGCCTATTGAGAGAATAGCCAAGGGGAGAGTGGAAGAGAGCATTCAAAGGAGGATTCCTACCATTGGAGCAAGAAGGGTTCACTTGGATTGCTAAGGTAAGAATCTCTACTTGTGAAATTGGATTTCTTCACTCTTTTCTTTCTTCCTTCTAGATTCGTGTGTGAGAAGATCATTCAAGAAGGTCCGGTTCTCTGCCGACACTTGGAGAGTGTGAACAGACGTTGGTTCTCTGCCTACACTAGGAGAGTGTAAAAGGAAGAAGGTTCTCTGCCTACACTTGGAGAGTGTGAACAGCCGTAGGGTTCTCTGCCCACACTAGGAGAGTGTGAAAGGACGACGGTTCTCTGCCAGCACTGTGGATTGTGTAAAAGGACGACGGTTCTCTGCCGCACCGGGGAGTGGTGAAAAGAGTGTTTTGTGCAGGCTTCTCCGCCTTGCTGTGGGTGCTAAAGGAGAGTCACTTTGTGGTATTAGTGCAATACTCAGAGGGTGCCTCTGAGGAGTGGATGTAGGTCTGGTTATAGACCGAACCACTATAAATCTGGTGTCATTTACTTTATTGCTTTTACGTTTCCGCATTTTAAATTTCAGTTTTAACAACTCTGTGGTTGAAAAAAACATTTTTCTACAAACTTTAAAAAGAAAATTTTATTTCGGTTCAACTTTATTATTAAGAGGGTTTTAAAATTTTTTAAAACTACCAATTCACCCCCCCTCTTGGTAGCCGTGGGGACATTTACTTGGTTTAATGCATGCCTGATCATAATAGGATATAAAAAAAGAAAAGGGCAGTGAGGAATGCCTTCCAGGGAATCTATCGGGTTCTCTCAACCAAGTAAGCTTCAACACCTGTCCAACCTATTCAGTCTGGAAGATGAGGAAGGGCTTAATACCCACTTGATCATTTCAAATGAGTGAATAAAGAATCAGGGTGGTGGAGTGTGCCTCCCATGTGCTCTATCGGGCAACCCACTAAGTAAGTAACTAGCTACCAGTGTGACCATATTGAAACAGTAGAGTAGAAGGTGAAAGTCATCTGAACACCAGCCTAACACAGATCTGTGTAGGGATGTGAGGAAAAATGTAAAAGTAATCATACAAATTTCAAGGAAAAAGTTATCTGAGACTTCTCAAACCCACTTTTAGATACTTCGTGGTAGGAGATAAACTATCGTGGCCACGAGTATCTAAATGCCGGTGGAATTCCTCAGACAACTTTTTTTAAAATAAAAAAAAAACTTTAAAATGGGAAATTTGAGCTCTTTGAGAGTAAATTTGGGTTCCACCTGAGACAAGGGCAACCATTTTTTGCTCAACCTAGAGCTTCTTTTTATTTTATCACATCAAAATAATAGAAGAGAAGAGAGAAGAAAAATTGAGCTCTTAGAGAATAAAGCTGAGTTTCACCTGTATTAAGGGCAACCAGTTTTGCTCAACTGAGAGCTTCCTCTCTTTTATTGTATATGTATATTTTTTTTATATGTTCACAATCAATGACTAGAACACAACGAGAGGGAAGTAGATTTGGCTTTAATAACCTAGGCCAGGTTTGTCACATGAACAAAACTAGGGAGTGAGATATTAGATAAGACCTTACAAAGATTTGAAATATTGGCTTTGATAACCCAAGCCACATTCACCAAATGAATAAAACTGGGGAGCACATTCATAATATAATTGATGTAGGAATAGTATTTATATATAGATATTGGATCAACACTACCACTTCCAACTAATGTGGGTTGGTATGGACCCAATATCTCATCTTAAAAAGAGGTTTGAATAAATAGTTTTGATATCCCAGACCACACTTGGGGGTGACAAGCAAAACTGGGTAGTACAGACATAAACACTAATATCCCTATAGCGTATTACCATATCACCTTCAAGGATGACCTTATACTCTTTGTAATGAGCATCATGTGGTAGAGGATAAATCGTCGTGGCCACACAGACTGCCGAAAAGTAAGAGGGATCCTTAAAGGATGTACATATACATAGGAATATTTGCAGGATGTAGGAGGATCCTCCTACAATATGCTAAACTTAGCCATTGTACTTTTTTAAGTACTACCTTTTGATGATAGTTATAAGATGAACACCATTTACATTAATAAGAAGGTAAGAACTACCTTCATAGACTTGCTCCACAATGAAAGGGCCTTCTCAAATAGGCTCAAACTTACCATTTTACCATCGATGCAAAATGATAGACCTATGCAAAACAAGAACTAAGTCGCCAACCCAGAAAGCACGAGATCGAATAAGGAGATCATGTGATCGAGCTATATGAGCCTGGTATAGCTTAAGGTTTTGATGAGCTTGCAAATGCAGCTCTTCTAAACCATCAAGTTCTTCTAACCATTGTCGGGCATTATCTTCATCGAATAGATTATGATTAACTTGTTGCAGATCTATGGTTTATGATTTTAATGATAGCAAACATTCCTTATTTCTCTACGATTGCCTTATGTGCTAACATTTCAGGTCCACACGATCATACTGCAATTTAAGAACAGCTCAAGATTGGGTAGACTAGGTCTGTGTCAGTTTGTAATCTTTTTCCTTTCTTGAGTCTGTTGTATTTGTTGTGGGATCTGTTGATTTGTAACTTGGAAGATTTCCTGTTGTTCCCTATAAGATTTCTATTTTTGGTAATATCGGCCGAGACGATATTTATATCGGCCGGGATGATATTTATATCATCTTGGATGATATGTCTAAAATTAGAAACCCTAATTAGGGCATCCTCTTTAAGGAAGCCATCATTGAGATCGGCCAGGATGATAGTCTTAATTCAGAAAGAATCAACTGCCATAATCAGTTTAGGAACTCTTTGTTTTAGGAAATCAGCCAGGGCGATATTTATATAGTCCAGGACGATCTAACTCAATTATGCCTAAATTGATCTAGTATCTTTGGAAAGCATTAATGGTTGATTGATACGATCACATCGTCCGGGATGATCTTATGATCGGCCAGTACGATGGCCTGGACGATTGACTTCAGCCAGCACCAAATCAGAGTGATGATCAGGATGATTAAAATTGGTTTTAAACTAATCGGTCGGGACGATCGTGAGATCAGCCAGGACAATATAACCAATTTTCTTCTGATCGTCCCAGGCCGTTGAGCTAAATTTGAACTAATCGGCCAGGACGATATGCCTATCGTCCTAGAATATAATGTCGTCAACTTGCATTAATGAGCTCGTTTTGAGAGCTTCTATTTAAGCTATGGCAGGGCAACTTTTTTAAGAGTCTTAGGTAGCCATTAGAGCTTCGTTCTTGTGGGGGAGACTTGAAGAGAAAACTTCAAAGGGAGAGAGGAAAGGGTGGAGTTTGAGAGGGAGAAGATCCGGCAAGCTCGCACCTTAGTACCATCGGATTCAAGGCTTATCTCGAGGTAAGTTCACCAAAGAATAAGATCTCCTTGGTGTCAAAGGACCCGGCGACTCCGCCGCACCGGGGAAGGTGGAAGTGATTTTGTAAGGGTTTCTCTGCCTAGCCGTGGGGGCTAAAGGAGAGACACTTGTTTTAGTGCAATACTTGGAGGGTGCCTCCAAGGAGTGGACGTTGGTCAAGGTTTGACCGAACCACTATAAATTTCTGTGTTATTATTTTCTTGCTTCCGCACTTTAATTTCCGCATTATTTTTGTCTAGTGGTGTGATTTGGTTTTGGTTTGTGATCTTATTACTTTTGTTGAAAAGAATTTTTAAAAATACCAATTCACCCCCCTCTTGGTTAGCTTGGGCCAGTTCTATAAGGCTTAAAATCCCTAACGAACTTTCATAACTACCACATGTAGCGAGGGGAGCTCAACCTTATGTGGGAGGACTGCTTCAACCCCAAAAGCCAAAGAATATGGTATAGATTGATTAGAAGTCTTGTATGTAGTGTTATATACCCATAATACCTCGGGTAATCTATCATTCCAGTCTCATTTATTTGTAATAAGGATTTTTCTTATCAGTTGCATGAGTGCTTTATTAAATGCCTTTGCCATACTATTGGCTTTAGGATAGTAGATCGAGGAGTATCACTAATTAATGTTATGATGGTGGGAAAATCTAGCAATCTTGGTGCTTCCAAATAATGGGCTATTATTAGAAATGATATGACGTGGAACACCAAAGTGGTAAACAATAAGATCGCGGAAGAAACATATCGCATCTTTTGATTTGAATTCCTTGAGTAGGATAGCTTCTGCCCACTTAGAGAAGTAATCAATGGCAGCTAATATGAACCTATGACTCTTAAAGGAAGGAGGGTTGATATGACCCACTACATTCATGCCACAACCTTCAAAAGGCCAAGAAGAGACAGTAGGATGCAATAGATTAGGGGGTTGGTGGATCACTTTGCTATGAATCTAGCACTAGTCGCACCTTCTAGCATGCTCCATACAATCGCGGATCATAGTTAGCCAATAATAACTAAGGCATTTAATTCTGACCTTCATTTTTTGCCCGAACTGATGAGTATCACAATGCCCTTCGTGTATCTCTCCCATGACCTTATGAGCCTCCTCATTGCTGAGATAACGTAACCATATTTGATTGAAAGAGCATCGATATAGGGTATTGTTCACATAAAAGAATTATAAAGCTCTCTTTCTAATCTGAGTAGCAAGGGAGCAATCATTTGGAAGCCTACCATGCTTCAAATACTCAATGAAAGGATCTCTCCAATCTAACTCTTCCTCAACTGAGAACACTGTGAGGGTCTGATTTGGAGAAAACAAGTGTGCGGGGCACATAGCTTGACGATATTGAACAACGATAGACAATGGGTTACCAATTGGGTCAGCCAATTTCTTTGCTAACTTGGCCAATGCATCTGCTTTACCATTTGTAGAACGAGGGATCTTAGCCAAAGTTACCTTAGGATTAAGCATAGGAGCTCCATTATTTTGTTGTGGTAAGGCAAAAGCTCAAGCTTAAGTACTTTGTAGACTCATGCTACTTAATTTATAATTAGTTGGGAGTCTACAAAGATCTTCACCCACAAAATATTCATCTGAGTGGCTAAATCTAGTCCTAAAATTAGAGCTTCATACTCAAATTCATTATTGGTACGAGGTTCTAAAAGACTTTAGGAGTATATAAGAGTGTAACCTTTAAGGGAAACAAAAATGAGGCCCAAACCTACCCTAATTGTGGGAGTTTCATTCGGGTATAAGGCTTTAACAAATGACACACCATCAAAGTATATCTCCCAAGTAGGGGACTCCTTCTCATCCACAATCATGATCAATTCATCAAGTAGATCCACATTGTGTGGGGAATCTATAGGGATAGGGTTGGCAGTAAGAAAATCAACTAGAGCATGTCATTTAATGGTCCATTGAGGGACAAATGTAATGTCAAATTGTAGTAGGATCATAGATCACCATGCTAGATGACCAGAGAGGGTCGGACGGGTCATCAAATGCTGCAAAGGGTTGACTCTTATGTGAAAGCATATAATGCCTAAGTTTCTGTACCATAAAAATTAAAGTTAAACATTACTTTTCCATCGCTGGGTATTTTAGCTCTGCAGGTATCAACCATCTGCTGAGGTAGTATAAGGCATTCTCCTTGCCTTCCTTGTTCTCTTTATTGCACATAAAGATTCATCCAGGGCCGTAGTGTAAAGAATCATTGGCCTACCTAGGATGGGTGTAGCCAAAATAGGGGAGTTCATCAGGTAGTGCTTTTTACTATTAAATGCCTCCCGGCAACACTCATCCCAATGGAAACAGACATCCTTCTTCACTAGGGAAGCAAAGGGATGACACCTACCAGAAAGGTTAGATATAAACCTTCACAAGAAAGCAAGTTTACCCTAAAAGGATCTCAAATGGGTAAGACTTTTGGGGGCTTCAAATCCACTATGGCTTTGATCATAGGAAGGGTCGATCTCAATGCCATGATAACAAACTATAAACCCTAAGAACTTTCCTGCACTAACTCCAAATATGCATTTTAAAGGATTCCTTTTCAAATCATACTTGCATAAGCGTTCAAAAACAATTTGTAGATCTCGTTGATTATCTCCACACACCTTGCTTTTGACTACTAAATCATCAACACAGCATTCAATTTTCTCGTGTATCATCTCATCAAAGATAATAGTTATAGCACGTTAATAGGTGGCCCCAGTATTTTTGAGATCGAAGGGCGTCACCTTATAATAAAATACACCTATAGTTGTATGAAATGTAGTAATTTTTTTATCATCAGGGTCCATCTTTATTTGATTATAACCAGATGAATCATCCATGAATGAGAAAATGCTATAAGATGATGTTATATCCACCATAAGCTCGGGGATAGGAAGAGGAAAATTATCTATAAGACAAGCCTTATTCAAATCACGGAAGTCGATACATACACATATATGTCCTCTCTTCTTCCAGACTGGGACGATATTGGCTAGGTAAGTAGGGTACTTCTCTTCACGAATGAAACCAGCTTCTATAAGCTTCTTAGTTTCAACGATCACCTTTTGTTCAATTTCTAACCTCATCGTATGAGGTGACTACTTAACAGGGATTGCATCAGGCTTAATAACCAATTTATGGACTGCTACCTTTGGGTTTAGACCAAACATTTTGGTGTAATTCCAGCAAAGAAATCTTTAAACTTCAAGAGTAACTGGTTGTAATCTTGAGCCTCTGAATTAGATAGTAAAACACTATGAAAAATAGGCCTTAGATCTGACTTAGTGCCTAAATTCACCTCATATAATTTGTCTATGGTGGACGTAGTGCCATCTTTGAACTCTCTTGGAGCATCAATGACCTATTCATCATTATTTGGGTCTTCTTTATCGGTAAGAGAAAAACCATGATAAGAATAAGAGATAGCACGAACATTGGCATGAGTAGACTGAGTTTCTCCCATATAACCCACACCTTCTAAGTCTTGAGGGAAATCAATTCGCCAAACCCGGGCTTGCTATACAACTCATTCATCAGAACAAGTAAAATGAATGAGACCCCGCTATATGTAGCCCTTTATAATAGTGGAAAAGTAACGAGGAGCACTCGTAACCTCTATATCCATAGAGGTCTCCTCTGGATCCAGACACCCAGGACCCAATGAGGCACCTATACTATGGGATAAAGAGGCACAAACCTTAAACCGTGCTAGCCCGAATATCTCATACAGTGGATGCCTAGGCTGTTCGCTAGTCTTTAGTGAATCACCAATACTAGTGGAAGGAGCATCAGATGGTCTTTGACGGGAATCCTTGACTCTCATTCCTCTCATTTGATGGGCAATAGGTTATCCACTAGTAATCTGATTGGAAGTCTTCTTCCTCGTCTAAGCTACTTTCAACAACTAATCCACCCTCAGGTATCAAGTACTTATGAAAGGTAGGAAGTAAGTCATAACCAGAAGAATCTGGAGGTGATGAAGGACATTGATCATTTCATCATTCAAAGATTCAAACTCAAAAGTGAAAGAGGAAGTGTAAAGATATGGGGAGGAGGAGTCCGAATGTCATAGTTTTACAGTTCGAGGGTCGACCATCTACCTCTACCTCTACATCGTCCTTCCCTAGCTCTACTAGGGGGAACATCATGCCTCACTACAAACTAAAAAGGACCTCAATCATAATGTGCAGTGGAACCACCCGCCTCAATACTAACATGTGACAAACTCTGTACTAACGATTGTATAGGACCCTATGTAGGTGACTGCGTAGGATCTTGTACAATATTAGTATGTGTCGTTAGTGACAGGATAGGAGGATGTCTATGAGTATTCTGAGGTATATAATGAAAGTTCGTTAGGGATGTTAAGCCCTATAGAACTGGCCCAAGGATAACCAAGAGGGGGGGGGGGTAAATTGGTATTTTAAAAAATTCTTTAGGCAAAGTATGAATATAAACCAAATCACCACAAAAAATAAGCGCGGAAGAAAATAAATGCGGAAGCTTTAAAAAACAAGAACACAAGGGTTTATAGTGGTTCAGTCAACTCGACCTACGTCCACTCCCCGGAGGCGCCCTCTGAGTATTGCACTACAATCGTGACTCTCCTTTAGCCCCCACAGCTAGGCGGAGAAGCCTTTACAAACACCTCTTTTTGCCACACCCGGCAAGGCAGAGAACCTTCCTCCTTTTGCTTCCTCCTGAAGAAGGCAGAGAACCTCGATCACTTGCTGGAACTTACCTCTCCCAACCCTTCCAAGGACAAGATACTCTAGAGAAGAAGAAGTGGAATAATGCTTGGAGAAACCTTTGTGAATCCCCTCACAAGCTCTCCCTCACAAGATCCTCTCTCTCTCCCTCTCTCTCTCTCTATCCTTTAGGTTTTCTCAGGTCAAGACAGCAACAAAGGATATTCAAAAATGTTGAACAAGAGCTCTTAAATAGAAGAGCTTCAAAGGTGCTCATTAATTGCAAGTTGCCGACTATATCATCTAGGACGATATGGAAATCATCCTGGCCAATCAGTATAAATCCCATGAGATCGTCCAGAGCATCGCCCTGAATGCAAACTGGATGATTGAAAATTGGCTTGATCATCTAGGTAGATATCACGCTCGTCCCGGCCAATCAGTTCAAATCAAAGGAAAATTATCCAGAGCATCGCCCTGAATTCAAGCTATCTGATCTCGATCGTCCAGCACATCGCCCTGAATTGGTGCTGGCCGATATTTATCATCCAGAAGTAACTAAGGTTTTTGAATAGATCATCCCGGCCGATCCTGCAATCGTCCAGGATGATGTGATCGTATCAATCATCCTTAATTACTTCCTTGATTTGTCTGATTAATTAAGGCATAATTATGAATATCATTCAGGCCGATCCAAGATCGTCCTGACCGATTGCCAAAAATACAGAATACCTTAATTGTTTATGGCTGCAATATCTTTCTGTTTTGAGCATATCATCCAGGACGATTGGCTAATGACGGCTGCCTTAATTAAGAACCCCTGATTAGAACTTCTGTTTTGTGCCCGATCGTCCAGGCCGATGTAAATATCATCCTGACCGATTTGATTAAAAATAGAAATTCTAACTCTCTCAAGTGTGTGTGTGTGTGTAGGGATACTTTGCATTAATCACACCAAAGATTATAATTAACTCAAGAAAGAAAAAAAATAAAATTACAGACTGACTCAACCCCAATCTACCCCATCTTGAGCTGGCTCCATTTTTCTGTCCTATTTTTTATTCCTAAAAAGTCAGTAGTAAAAGACAGTCCAAGATAAGTAAGAGTGTTTGCCAATCATCAAAACATAGTTCATAGACCTGAATTTGCAACATATAATACTCGAAGTCATCATAAATAGAAATCTCATGCATGGAAAAGGGAAGGGTATCTTAAAGAATAGTATACTCAACATCATTCCTCACATATTTCATACATTGGTGCAAGATAGAGGGCAGCATTCCATATTCGTGGAGCCAGATCCTTCCTAAGAGAGCCCTGTAGGAAGTATCATCCTCAATTACAAGAAAATTTTCCTCAATTAGAAAATTCCTAAACTTAAAAGGCAGGGTAATAAACCCTAGAGCATTCTAGCCTTAGTTATTGAAGCCTTTCAACATAAACTTATCGGAAGTGAGCTTCAAGTGACCTAAGGAGAGGCCCTTTAAAGTTTCATATGTGAGGATGTTTAATAAAGCCCTTTGGTCGATGAGGACCCTATTCAACTCATAACCATGAACTTCAGCAGTCATATATAAGGTATGGTTATGCTCTAAAGTCCCTAGAAGAAGATCATAATTTGAAAAGGTAATGCACGACATCTTTCTCAAATGGTATGCATCCTCAATAGAATTAGAAGTAAAGAATACTTGATAGTACTCTGGTTCAAATAGGGCTTTCACCAGTGTCTCTCTTAATTCAGGGGACATTATTAAAGCGTCGTAGACACTAAGAAGAGATGGAATTTTCCTTAGATGAGCTAACACATTATGGTTGACCTCCAACCGAGGGCATTTCCCTTTCTCCTTTGATAGCTCTTAGGAGGAAGGGGTAGGATCCACCTGATGAGTAATAATTTTTTTATCTTTTACTTTTATATTTTTAGCCATCCAAGATGGGAGGACCTTCCCTGAATGCAAGTGAACTTTCTGTATAGAGTCACTCTCAATAAGAGATTCACTTAGCTCTAGGGTGGTGGCTTGTGCTAGCTCTAAGAAGAGTGCTTGGAGTGGATTCTCTAATTCATCTTTTGAATCCATATAATAACCACCCACTAAAATGGAAAAGACTGGTTCATCTTTGTACTCAGACTCATCTTCATACACATGATCATTTATATTATTAGAAGTTTGAAAAATATAAAAGAGCGAGTACTAAAAGAAGTAGAAGTAAAAGTAGGAGCAGAAAATCAAAAGTAGCTAGAATCACCTTCTTATATTATTTCATCATCATCGAAAGGAGAATAAAATCCTTCAGAATAAGCACTATAAGGAACCCTATCTTTTGTTATGAAGTTATAATAAGCTTTTCTTTCTCATGCATTTTTCTAGTACAAGTAAAAGAAGGAGAAGAAATGTGCTCAGTAGGTGCTGGCGTAGTAACTAGGGTGGCAACTATCGACTCTTCCAGGGGAGATCTCCTCTCAATTGCCTCTGAACTATGAACTACACGGTCAATAATCTTCTTTGTCTTTTGAGAGAGTGCTAGCTACCTCTCTCCCTCAGAACCTCTGAGTGACCTACTACTATTGCCCTGACTATCACTGCGGCTGTCACTGTGACTGAAACTGGAGATCATTTAAACTATCTGAGTGATTTTGCCCTCAGATTGCACTAAGTTACTATCTTATAGATGTATCTTCCCATTGTCCATGAGCCTCTTAACTTTATCCTTTAAAATATAGCAGTCCTGTAAAACATGCCTGATATGTCTATGAAAATGGCAACAGAGTGGGTGGTCTATCAGTCCCTCCTCCTCTACTATATTATTGTTTGGGAATATTAAGATATTTTTTAGTAAGAAATTTAAAGGTCTTTCTCACACTTTTTTTTGAATGGGTATTCCTTATTAAGCTTCTCCTCTAAGTACTACTGACTCCTTGAGTCCTACGGGAGGGTCTGGGCTTCACTACTAACTTACCTGGTTAGTAGAACTACTGTGGAGGTGCTGAACTAACTGTGGGCCTCTTTCCTTTATTTGGTGTCCCATGAGTACTTTTAACCTCTCCTCTCCTAGGAGGAGGTGCCCCTAAAAACTCCTACCACTGAAGTCTATGCGAAGGCTGACTTTCAACCTTAGGAGGGACTACATTGGGTATACTGTCCTATAAGCTAATAACCTTCGTTATCAACTTTTGGAAGGTTATAATACTAAAACCCTTAAGGTAGGGTGCTATGGGACCATCGATGTTCTTTAATAGGAACTTCACTACATGCTTCTCCTGTAATTGAGTCTCACACTATAGGCTAAGGTTCCTTCATCGGACTATATAATCCGGGAAATTCTCTTAAGGACACTGTCTAGTCACAACTAACTCTCCAACTATGACCCGATGCTTAGCACTAACGAACCTCTGAACAAAAAGCTGCTTCAACTCTGTAAAGGTGTGAATTGAGTTATTGGGAAAGTTTGCATACCATGCGAAGGCCACCCCAACTAGGCTGCTAATAAATAGTCTCAACATCAAAACATCATTCTCCCCGATGTTTTTGAGCCACAAGTTGCCTCGGGTTCCCAAACCCATTAAAAACTCTGAAATATAGGGAAATGAAGCTAGGGATTGGGCTCCCTCTAATAATCAACCGAGTATGATTTTCCCGTGTTAACAACCTCTCTAAACTTCTTGGAGGAAATCACCTGCTCAACCTTCTAGGCTATCAAGTCCTGAATATGTCCCGCTGATAGCTATGTAGACTAACTATAAATTGGGGTGGTAGCTTCTATAGGTGGGCTTATCTTCAATGAGGGTACTGTGGGCTCATCCCGAGATATAGTAGGAGTGGATAAACCCACATCTAAGGCATTTCCCCCAAAGCTGTCAACTGTATGGTCATCACCACCATGGCTCTGGCCATCTCTGTCATCTGAGTCTGAAGGTGTAGAACGGAAGCCTCTATGTCAACTAACCTAGGAGACTCACCCAGCTCAGGCTCTCCCTATTCCTCATCGTTGGTCTCTTTCTGCTTATCCGAGTGACCTCGATGGGTAACTAAAGAAATTCTATGTACTGGTAAGTCCTTATTTGACTCATCCTCAAGTACGTCCTCTTGGAGAAGGTCTGACGAAGTGCCTATATGTACGGACCCAATAAACCTTAAGGAGAAACTACAACATCTATATTACAAACCATTGGGACCGCCTCGAACCCGGAAGGAACAACTGACTCCAACTGCTCAACTACCTCTGCTGGTCGTACTATCTCAACAAGGGTGTCTACCCATCATCGTCTCCAAACCAACGTACTATAGTGGGACCCAAAAGGGGTAACTAGCTACTGAGTGGCCACAACTACTAAATGGATCTGAGCTCCAGTAGGCTCTAACTACTGCTTCAGTCCATAATAATGAGGGCATCATCCAACACTAGGAGTAATTATCTATGGTCGAACTTCTGGAACTAAACTAACTAGTTTCCTAGGTGGTTGTTCTCTCTGCCACCTATACCTCTACCTCCAGGTCTACCTCTATAATTGAAAAGATGCCTGAGAGATCTGGCAGAGTAACCTCTCTCGACTAATAGTCCCTCAACCTCGTGCTAGGCAGATGATACTCTGAATCCTCTAAGAGAGGGCTTGGGTAGCATCGTCCTTGGGGGAACTAGCTCAGGGTAAAGTAGTGGTAATAGAAGGGGTTGCTGCAATACGAGCAATGTCCTCCTAATCACCATTTTGTGTTAGTGGAGAGAAGCATCCTCCCTAGATTGATTCTATCTCAGACACTACTACAATGGCTAGGGTAGGCTTAACTGAAACTGGTTGTGTCTCCTACTATATGAGGACCACTCTCCTTTGAACAGGCTCCTGGTGAGCCACTGCCTCTGCCATCCTCAGTTTATCTTCATCAGAAGTAGCCAAATGTAGCCTCCTATTTCTATTCCTATAGGCCCTTCTACCAAGGCTAGAGGTGTAGTAGGAAGGTACATCTGAACCCACTACTTGGGGGATAAGGGGAATAGGAACTACTGGAAGTGTCCAGGTCTGCTAGGTGGTCTCAGGGCAAGAGAGATGAGCAAATACAGAAGCACGATAAGCAAAGGGTGAATGAGCTTTGGTTTGGGCACCCCTCTTCCTAGAGGAAGAAGGACGGGGAACCCAAACTTAAGCTTCCTCCACTAGAACAACAGGAGAAACAACTGGCTACCAGCATTTAGGCATCTAAGCAGCTTGCACAATAGGTATAGTAGGTATGGGCCTCCTAATAACTCGATGAGTAGGAGGAATCGGGAGTGGTTGAGGTATTGGCTTCCTGACCATAGGGTGCACTAGCTATGTAGGAAGGGGAGCGGGACAAGCAGGTGCCTTTGCTGTCCGTTGAGCCATTAGTTTTCCAAAAGGGTGCATGGCTGCACATCCTCTACTCTGAGGAGGAGAGAATGCAGCAGCCTCAGCCAGGGTTGGCCCGCCAAGAGTAATGAAAGCCAAGTCCGTAAAGGAACTAAAAGTGATCCCTCCGATGGTGAACTAATCAGTAGGGACTCAGAAAGAGTTACCTATACGTCCAAGCCAAAGCAGAAAGTCACAGAAGAAGCATGTGAAGCCATGGAACTACTGCTAAAAAGAATAGAGAATTAAAAAGATTAGTATGAGTAGAAATCATGACAAAAGAATAAAATTTAATAGGGTATGGAATGACCTAGAAGGCCGAAAGAAAAGGGACCATAGTTAGGGAAAACCCTAGATATATAGGGAACCTAACTAAAAAAATGATCCTAACTAAGAGTAGGATGAACCTAATCTAAAGAGTACCAATCATAGAGTACACACAAGAAAAAATAATATGAGATCCAGAGATGGAGAGAGAAATGAGTCACACCATGGTCACTAAAAACTTATGGACCTCCGAAAGGACACTACCGGCTGCAGAGTGTATAGGGTATATGACCGCACCACACCAAGGGATAGAAATGATTGCAGACCTTTACTCTCTTCACAAAAAGGCCAATGGGAGGGCAGATTATATTGTACATATGACTAACCATTGAGGATAGCGGCTTTCACCAACGCATCCAAATGGGTAGTAATATATATAACCTTATCAAAATAAGGGGTTTTCCCCACCCGATACATCAGCTTGAGTGGGATTTAATTGATGGTGGAGTTTTATTTCCTACGGGTACAAGCCCTTATAATTAATTACATCTCGAGCCTAAGGCTAGAGAAAACTCTCGATTAAGGATCCGACATTATCCTTTCCAGAAAAGAGGATTTGTACATAAAGGTGACTCAGAAATTCCTACTCAAAGGAAAATAAGGGCTCAAATGAGCTTAGTAAACATGTAAGGCTCGCACTAACATCTGGAGAGACTAAGGAAAATTGAGGAGAGGGAGAAACTCAAACACTCAAAGTATAAAGAGAGAAATGATAGAAGTGGCATCATCCATGTGATGCATATAAGTAGGATTTATAGTCCCTGAAAAAGAAACTTACTCACTATTTAAGCATACTATGAGGCACCCAATATAGTAGCCTTAAACCCTAAATCTAAGGTGGGATTAGTGTTCACCCAATATTAACACCCGTGTCCAAACTAATGCACCTGGGCTTATACCCTTCTTGAAATGTTATGCCAGCTAACCACCTAGGCACGTAAAATCCATGCATTCTAGTATTTATGAGAGATAGTAGTTAGGTAAGTTCTTGGAAGTAGGACCGACATCTAAAGAGTTTCCTAATTAGCCCTGGACTTATGTAAGGTGAATGCTTCTAAAGCTATTGCAATTAAAGTTTTAATTTAGTTAGTTTCTAATGTAATACATGCTAGTTAAAAGGTCCAAATCAGATATGTATGAAATTGTAAAAAAAAGGCTTATATAAAAAATAATTTTTTGAAAAAACTGGGCCTCCCCAAGTCCAGCACTTCATGCTCACAGGCCAAATTATCTGGACTCTGCCCACAAGCAGGGAGGTGTCTTATAGCAAGGAGGGAGAGAAATGTATTAAGATGCATGTAACCCCGGATGATTCTAGCTATTCCCTAGGCCATTATGTTTATATATTATTTAAACCTTAAAATATTAATTTAATTATGAGTAGAAAATATTTTTAGTCCTTAAAGAGCCTAGCAAAAATTAGTCCATACACATGCAATAAAATAAACCTAAAAAAAGTAGGCAAGAGTTCTACTACACAATTAATAGTAAACACATCAATATAAATCAACCTAGAGAAGTAAAGAAAAAGTCCATGGCAAGTGTCGTATAAATACAGCCCACAGTCTGCAGAAAAGTAATAGTGGCAAGGCCCCACCGATAACATCCTAGATTCTAATCCTAATAAATGATGCAAGTCTTAAAAGCTGGGCATTTTATCTTCAAGCCCCCATCTTTGAGTGAATCATCCTTCTCTAAATCATTTCCATTTGGAACATCTCCTTCAGACTCCGTGTGGTTCATCCTCTAGAGGGGTACCCAAATGACTAAGAAATTCCTCGAGAGGGGGTCTTTCTTATTCTCTTTAGGTACTGAGTGTTTGAAATGCCAAAAAATTAAGAACTGTCACAACTCGATTTATTAAAAATTATATTACATTTAAAAAAAGAAAATCTAGACTCAGACTCTTGTATGGTTATCATAATTAAACATCCTAATAAGTTTATATGGCACAATCTATGCCGTTAATAATTTATGCATAAAAGAAAATATACTTGGCCAAGCTCTTTTAATTTTAAGGGGGGCTAAGCAGTCTTTAGAGCATTTACAAAAGACAATATTAGTATTTAAAGCTTAATTATTACTGCCCTCATTATTTTAGCACTACATGAGCATGGCCACCTGCATAAGACTGGATTAGTATAAAAGTGGCCCTATCCCATAGGTAGTATAACACATACATCACATAATAGAGAAGATGTATGATAAAATAATCATCACAATAATAATAACATAGTAAAGCAAAACAAGTCAATCAGTATAGTGCCACACAAAATCACATCACAAAAACAAAAATATAAAAAATAAACACCGACCCAAATCCTAGTGCTAGAAGTTGTGTATTAGAAATTTATGTGTGTAGTAGGTTTGTGTGGCTTTGGATAAGTCCTATGTTAGGTAGTTCGTTCAAATTGCCTAAAGTTCAGATTTGTTCAAAAGGTGAGAAAAGAAACATTGATTAAAATTTAAATATCAGTGAATTAGAATCTATTTTAGTTAATTTATTTTTTGATCCATTTTAATACTTAGTGTAATGATCTTTAAAGTTTAAATTGCATTAGAAAATTTTAGAAGGCCCCGAATTCTTCAATGTGCAGATCCTCCTATATACTAGGCTGAGGGAGTCTAAAAGGCTACTATAAGAAATAGGCTAGGTTTGAGGGTTTTAGCATTTTAGTTAAATATTAGGCCCTATAAGGAGTAATTAAGCTTTGAGTTTGTTGGATTTGGAGTTTTTTAGGGCACATTATGAATTTTAGAACTTTTGGACAATTAAGGAATTATCAAAATTATTTAATTAGGGGTGCTTAGGGGTTTTGTCCAAATCAGCTCCAAACTAATTGGAATCATTCCCAAAGGTCAAAAATGTCCTAAAAAAGTGTTACCAAGTGTATGAAAAAAATTTTGAATTTTGAATTATTTAATTAGGGCAAAAAGGTGATTTTTAATTAAAATTAAATTAAGGCTCAAATTAAAGTCTAATTAATGGATATTAATTATTTAATGTTAAGCATTGAATTTTGAAGGGTTTGAACTATTATAGAGAATATTTTGAGTTAAAATAGATTTATTAGAATTTTTTGAATTTACTAGGACCTAATTAATGCATAAATTAGGGTTTGTTAATTAAGGGGTCTAAAGGCTCCTAAAAATTCTTAGAACATTCTTGGATATTTAGGATGTCACTAAGTTAAAGTTTTGAAAGTTTTATGTTAATCAGAGATCTATCCTAGCTCATAGAATTTTTTTGAGTTCATTAGACGTATCTTTAATTATTATATTTAGGGTGTCACTATGTTCAGTAGATTTAAATCAAGTATTTGAAACTAACCCTTAGGAAACATGGAGAGAATGCATAAGAACAATAAACACGCCATGATCTTAGATTTAGGAGGGCCTAAACTAAGTGCTTGTGCTTCATACACATATAAAAGATAATAAAAAGAAAAGTAAGTGTGCTTATCAGTGCGATTAGTGGATGATTGAGACCCAATCATCCACTAATCTCCTCCCCCATAAAGGCTATTCATGAGAATTTTCTATGTTTAGAATTTCAAGTAGTGGATCTCCCAAAAGGGGATTTATTTATATGCATAATTTTAAATTTTGTTTTAAAATACCCATAAAATTTTTTTTGGAAAATAATATAATTAAATGTAATTCAATTTTGAATAGATTCCTAAATAGGTGGCATATCCACTAGCCACCTAAATGAGATTTCAAATTAATTTGAAAATAATTAGTATATAATTAATAATTTAAATAATAATTAAAAAGCTAACTATTTAAATAATATAAAAATTTAAGAGAAAAAATAAATTTTGGAATCTAAAAAAGTTTTTAAATTAAAATACATATTTTTTGAAAAATATGAAATATTATACACAAAAATCTGATTTAAAATTAATTAGATATGAATTGTTGAAGTTTAATGTAATTAATAGTAATTTCAAAATAATTTGAAATAATTACCATTTAAAATAGTTTTTAAATTAATTTAAAATAAATATTTAAAGTTTTTGAAATTATAATAATTTATCAAAAATATTTTTTAAAAATTTAAGAAATTAATTGAATTTTAAAATTTAATAATTTAAGTAATTAATTAATAAAGGAAAATATTTAAAATAAGAAAAATAATAATTAATTTAGATCTAAATAAATTAAAAATACTTTTCTAATTCTTAAAATAATTTATTAAGAAAATTATATTTTAAATTAATTAAATTATTTATTAAATTAATTAATAAAATAATTAAAAATAAGAAAATATTTTAATAATTTTAAATTAAATAACTAAACTAATTTCTAATATTTTAAAATAATTTAAAGTAATAGTTAAAGAATTACCAGAAAATACTTTAAAATTTACTTATATAAGTATTTAATCAATTAAATAATGATAAACTAATTAAAATAATCATAATTTCCAAAAATAAATAGTAATAATAAAATATAGTTTTTTAATTTTTAAAATAAATAAATATGTTTTATAAATAAAAATTATTTCAGAATAATAATAAAAATAAAATAATAATAAAGCTATTTTAAGATAGTTTAAAAGAAAATGATAATAATAAAAATAATTAAAATAATAAAAATAATTTAAAATGGAATAATAATAATAGCAAGAATACTAATGATTTAAAATAATAATAATAATAATAATAATAACAGTAATAAAATATTCAAAATAATAATGATTAAACTAATTATGAATAAAATAATGATAATTAAAATAAGAATAATTAAAATAATAATAATAATAAATAATCATATTATTATTTTAATAATATTCTAAAATATATATTATATTTTTATTTGGATTTAATTTAAAATTAAAGGGGATGAAAATATGAATAATTTGATATATTATACATATCTTTTTAGATTTATAAATATATTTAAATTACCTTTTGAGTGATTCTAAGTTTGAAAAGAGATTTAAATTAATTTAAAGTTAATTTTAAATAAAATCAACGGCGGCGCCGGGCTACGCAGTGTGCTCGGATTAGCTCCGCAGGCCGTGGAGCAATCATTATCAATGATTACGCCACTGCGTAATCATTGATAATGATTGTCACAGCGTCATAATCAGTGCCCACGACTTAAACACGTAAGAGCGTGCGTGGAACCATCAGATCATACGCATTATAGAATAGACGATCCTAATCTCATCGGACAATGAACATAACTGAAAGATCTGATTCTGAGGTTGATCTAAACTACAGAATGGCTGGATCATGACCGTTGATTACAGGATCAACAGTTCTAATCACTCCTAACGAATGACAGACATAACTTGAAACCTAGAATGGTTTTTAGATTCATCTCTCGATCAGGTGAACCAAATGACTTTAAATTTTAAACACAGACTATACTCATGAAGGGCATTCATGGGGGACCAAAGTCGTGTTCCAAAATATAGTTTATGATGTGTTATTTAAATCTAGGAGTTCTAATCTATTGCAATTTTACCTAATCCACATGGTGGATTCGGGAGATCTTGGGCTTGTTGCACTTGTAAATTGTCCACGCTCCATTTTGTAGAAGAAATTGCATTCTCAAATGCCTTGGAGTAATAAGAAAAAGCTTTGGAATCCTTTAGGTCTTTATTCATTGCAGATCTCATCAGTGGCGGCCTTGACTAGCATGATTCTACTTGGAAAGGGTGGAGAAGGGTAAGGGGAGCTCGCACGCCAAAAATCTCAGCTTGAGAGACCTTGGAGAGAGAGCAAAAAGAAAATTCCCTAACACTAACCCTAATAGACCTATTTAAAGTCCCAAGCTTGTCAAGAACGGCTAGGATTTGATCTAGGGCTAATTATGAGTGAAACCATCCTATCTTGGTCGTGGTTTGATAGGGGGATAAATAGGAAAGTTTTTTAATGGACTAAAGATCTTAACTTGACTTAAATAGGTCAAATTGACCATAGGAAGATCAATGTTGACCAACTCAAGGGTTGACTTGGTCAATCTAATCAAATAAGGCCAAGGAATGAGTGGATTGAACCAAAGATAGGTTTGAACTTGATTTGAATTTGGATTGACCCTATAGGGATTAATGGGTCAACCTGGGTTGACCTGGTAAACTAGGTCGACCTAAGGCATAGGTCTGGGCCCAATGAGTTGGTTCTGACCCATTGAGTCCAAGGGGAGGTTATAATTGGGCTTGAGAAGCACTAAAAGTGATTTAAAATCAAATACATGGTGTTAGGTCAATTTGGGTCTGGTCAACCCAGGTTGACCTAGGGCTTGGGTTAGGGCTCCACATATGGGGTTTGACCCAATGAATAAAATGGAGATGGTATTTGGGCCTGGCTTGGTTAGTTTGACCAAGTCAACTCCTTTGACCAAAGGATTTTGCTAAAAAAAAGATCAACAATAATTAATTCAATATATATATAAATTATATAGGAGGTAACTTCAATAATAACTACTGATAATATTTTCAAAGATTCTCAATGTTCCAGGTTCGAGGTAGTACTTTTCCATCAGCATCCTTCAACTTGAAAGTTCTAAGATTAATCATAATTGTCACAACAAAAGGGCCTTCCTTAAGAGGGGAGAGATTGTTGCAATGGGGTCCTTTATAGACTGCCTCGAGGCTGTAGAAAACCAAGTCTCTAATGGAGATGCACCAAAGTTTAGCCTTTAGGTTATAGTGGCAAGCTACTCTCTAGTGGTGAGAAGAAACTTTAAGTAAGGTTATGTCTCTGGCTTCTATGAGGAGATCCAGGTTATTTTGGAGTTTCTTATTTTTATTGTTGAAATTAAAGCTCTAAACTCTAATATCAATTAAGATAAATGCTTTAGTGCCAAAGTAGAGGTTGTATGGTGTTTCCCCTGTGGGAGTCCTGGAGATGGTGTGATAGGCCCAATGGATATTGGAGAGTTCATCAGCCCATTGCCCTTAGCCTTCCTGAGACACATCTTTAGTCCCTTCAATATAATTCAGTTTGTAACCTTAGTGTGCCCATTTATTTGAGGATGGACTACGACCGTGTGTATACCAATATAATATGGAGATCCTTTGTAGAATGACATGAAGGTTTTTCCAATAAAATGAGTCCCGTTATTGGTAATAATCTTTGCTAGAAGGCCAAAACAACATTGTATTTTTCTAAACAAATTATTTGGCATATTATTTGGTGAATTTTGCGAGGGGTTCAACCTCAATACATTTAGTGAAGTTGTCCATGGCTAAGATGGTAAACTTTTATTGCCCAATATCCAACAAGATGAAAGAGGAGTGGCTAGTGGTTTATCAAAGCAAGGACGGTATATTTGATCATAAAGTTTGTAAGCACTTGTGAATTGATATCAGGTATAGGCACAAATTGGATGTCAAATTCTCCAAGTTTCATTTACCACTTCGTTAGTCTTCCAGAAGCTTAAGGCTTTTGATGAATATTTCATAATGGGAGATTTGTATAGACCCCAATCATATTTGCTTAAAAATAGGGGTGTAACTTTTTGGCTGAGAAGAATAATGCTAAAGTTATTTTATCTATCAATGGGTAGCATCCTTCCATCTCAGAGAGGATCTTGTTGACATATTAGACAGAATGTTGCATGGTATCCTCCTATAGAACTAATATTGAGCTTATAGTATATGAAGAGACAACCAAATAGATGTGCAATATTTTTCCAAGTGTTGTCTTTACAAGTAGTAGGGTCGAGGCCAAATATATTTGAAGCTATTTGAAAGCCTCTTGGCATTCATCTATTTATTAGGACCCTGAGTTACGAGGTCCACTTAATATCTTGAAGAAAGGCAGGTATTTATCTCTCGATCAATCCAGAAGTAAGATATGGCTATAATTCTTCCATTCAGATGTTAAACGTCTTTGATATTCCTTGGGGGTATTATATCTCTCAGTTCCTTAATCTTCTTAGGATTGTCCTTGATCCTGTGGTAGTTAACCAAGAACCCCAATAATTTTAGAGGCAACTCCAAAAGTACACTTAGTTCGATTGAGCCGCATGTTATAGGATCAAGGTAAAAAGAAGCATTATTCCAAGTCATAGATATGCTATGATTTTTCAAGACTTTTTACCATCATATCATTCATGTATACTACAATAGTACACCCTATAAGATTTATAAGTCTGGAAAACTGTTACTTCCTTATCTACGATATCCATCTTTATCTAGTTGTAGCTAGTAAGCATCTATAAAGATCAATATTTGGTGGCCAAACATGGTATCGACTAGTTGGTCAATACGAGGAAATGAAAAAACTATCTTTTATAATGGCTTTATTGACGTTATATATAATCTACACACATTCTCCAAGCTCCATCAGCTTTCTTAATCATGACAATATTTTTTAGCCATGAGGGATAGTGTACTTCTTGTATAAATCAAGCTTACAAGAGTTTATCAACTTTGTCTTTGATAGCTTGTAAATGATCTGGTGCAAAATTTTTCTTTTTCTAGATGACTAGCATATATGAAGAATTTATTTTTAGAGAATGTATGATTATTTCAGACTCAATTCTAGGTATATATGCTGGACTCCATGAAAACATATCATAGTTTATGTGTAAAAAATCTATGTATTCCCTCTTCTCCTCCTATGAGAGCAAAGTTCTAACTTGCACTATTCTTGAGGGGTTCTCAACTGATACGGAGATGCAGGTAAGGTATTTTATCGGAGAAGCCCTTTGAGAGATGTCCTCATTTTAGAGATCAAAATTCTTAATACTTAGAGTAACTGATGGGTATGGTTGAGCCTGCCTAAGGTAACACAATTGCGTTACTTATTGATTTCCCCACACCATGCAATTTCTAGATAGGGTTAAAAACTTTAGCTTGAGATGCATAATGGAGGAAACAACTCTAAAAATTGACTGTAGGAGTTTCCCAAAGATAACATTGTAAGATGATTCTATGGCAAAGTTAAATAGTTTTGACAATGTTCTAATGTTTTGCCAAACTTTGGAGTGTGCCCACGTTTTATGGCATGTTAGATGAAGGGTAATAAAAATTACACTATAATGCTATTACCTTGATGAACATGTTAATGATTTAATGAATACTTAATTATCGGGATTAGCATGCTTTACGAAATTCACTAACATCTCAAAAAAGCATGTTATCAATTTGATAAACATGTTATAATCTTGAGAAGTATGTTATTAGCTCAATAAGTGTGATATATCAAAAAGCTTAAAAATTAAATTGTCTAGAAAAGAATGTCTTTGAATCCACAACATATATACAAGCGAACAAAATATGTTGCTTTAAAATTTAAAATTAAAATACACATGTTAAGGACAAAAACTCGAGCAAAATGCTCAAAATTGAATATGTATAAAAAATGGCCGCATGTGCTCCAACCGTTGTACCAAAACAAATAAATCTAGGTCTGAGAATGATGCGCATGCTGAAATGTAAATAAATTATAATTTATTTTTGCATTAAAATTCTGCATGTGCTCCGACAAATACATTAAACATACAAATATAAAGTCTGAGAATGTTGCACGAGGATTTTATTTTACAAAGTGCCCCATAAAATTTCAATAGTAAATCATTTTTAAATTTATATTAGGATTAAAATATAAAATCTCAAAAATTTTACAAATCCAAATATTCATGTAAAATTTATTATTTAAAATTTAAAGAAAAAATAATTCCATCATCTACAAATATTTATTAAGGATGCTAAATTTAAAAATAACTTTAGATCGCAAGTGCAAACAATGACTTGTTGAATGTATCACTATAATTCATTCTCAAATGATTTATAGCAAGTGAGGATGTGGCACGTGCCCTATGACCGAATAATTTTCTATAAATTGGTACCACTATCTCACAATTATGGCCAAACCTCATATGTTTCCTAATGGTAAAAGTCCATTGAGTAATGAACCATATGATGCACTCAATAAGGCATAAAGATCTCAGTTAACTAAGGTTGACTAAAATTTATCTCATTAAATAAACATTTACCCCATGTCTATAAGGTACTCTTAGACGAAGAAACTATGAATGCTGATAAGAATCCTTCGATCAGATTAGATAGACTACCTCATCTAACTAAGTACAATAGGGACCATGACAACCCGTAATGATGAAATCATGTGATCTTGATCGAGCTGATCATCATTCCCCCCACCATCCACTTTATGTATAAAATAATAAGTTTTAAGTAACAAATATTTTTTTACAAAACTAGTAAGATTTTGCATGTTAAGATGTATGCTTGGGGTGATATGCCATAATATTTAAACTTAGAGTATAATTTTATTCTTCTTTTTTATGTTATCAAAGGGGAGAATAATTATTTCTTTCAATAAAAGTTTTTTTAAAAAAAATCTCTATTCACCCCCTCTCGCTTGAAGTGCTATATTCATCTGACAAAAGCAAGGTATTTGCAATATACTCATTGATCTTGTCCATGCATATTAATTATATATGCTATAAAAAAAGAGTAATTTTAATAGTGAAATATATAGAATATTTTCATGTTATTAATGACATATAAATCATCTTACATTATTTTACATGAATATGGAATCATTATGAAGTTCTTCAAAAAACATATGAGCTCTCATTTCAATTATATAGTATTATGAAATCACTTAGTTATGATCATGTCAAGAAAAAAATGATATATCATTATATACATGTATTTGCATATGCATTATAATAGGATGATCATAAAAGAATGATTTATAGTTTGGTTGATTTAAATATTATCCTTATAGGAGGGCAATTTGATGAACTTGTGAAAATGATTTAAAGAAAAAAAAACATGGAGCTCTTTATATGACATAAGGAGAATGAATAATTGTGAGAAGTAATGTTGAGAAGTAATGATAATATATATTATAATGAATGATAAGTCATCAATAGCTATATGAAATAAATGATGATAGAAAATGATTCAATCAACAAGAACTAAATGACGAAGATTTACTATTGCAACTATAAGATAATATAATACGAAATGAAATATAGCTATACCAACCAATGATTACATAATATGTAATAAAGTATTTATATTTAAGATGAGAGTGATAAATTACATATACTAATCAACAAATGCTATTTCATCATGAATAGAACCATAATATTTATTTGACAAGATATCATATATTCATATGAGATAACCACATGTCGCATATTCTATAATCAATATGATAACATGATCCATATGGTATAATAACTTGATGATGAAAATACAAATTGATTCTCTATGAGTATTAACTTCATTGATAAATTTTGTGCCACATACTATATTTTATGTTCACTTTTATAAATCCAAGTAGCTACCTACATAAACAACTTCCACTATGACTCCATTCATAAATGAATTTTTCACATCAATCGAATATGATATGAATAATTTAAAAGAAAGTATAAGTAGTAATATAGTGGCTTCTAATTTAGACACATGAGTCTCATATTCTTTATCATATATTCCTTTAATTGGCCATAACCTTGAGCTAATAACCTAGCCTTATTTCTTAGTACGATGCTTAAGTTGTCTTATTTTTTCTTATACATCCATTTAGTTCATATTACATGTTGATCACTAGGTCTAGTCACTAATTTAAATTCTTATACATCCATTTAGTTAGGTCTAGACACTAACTTCCCAAATTACTTCAAGCCCACTAGTGAAATAAATTGGATGAATAGATTGTATAGGAGGGTATCTTAAAAAAAATAAAATAAATAAGTGAGCCTAGGAATCCAAAAAATTTGATATGTTCTATGTGTAACTTGACTTCTATAATTTCTAGAAATATTTCTCTTGCTACCACAAATCATGTACTTAACATGCATGTGTACATATGGCTTAGAATATGAAACCTTTCTAATGTAGGAAGAGCATGAGATACATTTATTCTCAATTTTTTATGAGTTTAACTATTCTAGTATTTAACCTTAGCTTAAAAAAAAAATCTTTTAGACAATTTATCATTTAAACATTTTGCTCATTTTTAACATATTATAACTCATTTTCAAGCTTAACATAATGTAAATCTAAATTAACATGCTCCTTTTTCAATACATGTAATTTATGATAGGTCATAACATCATTTACTTTGTGCGAGAGATTGTTGATAGCCATTAAGCATGTTCACCTTTTTATCAGATTTACTTTTTCTTTTTATATTTGATTGAGCTTTATATAATTAAATAACGCTTAGGTTCTTTCTTTTCATTGTTAAATTCAATCTTTTATTTATTTACTAAATTTGACTATTTTTCTTACCTTTTGTTCTTATTGAAATTCTTCTTGAGCATCCTTCCAAATTGACCTATTTGTAATCCCATCTCATTAGGATCACTCTATGATGGTGATTAATCAGTCTAAAAAAGATCACATAACACATTCTTTATATATATATATATATATATATATATATATATATATCATCATCATCATTCTCAGTTTCTCTTGCGCTATTTTTTCTATTCATGAGTTACTACTTACTAGAGAGCCATGCAAATCATTAATAGTATAAGAACACAAATATCTAGCCTAAGAATTTGCATTTAACTTTGGATCATACTCTTTTATTAAAGAATATAAGATCTTATTTAATTGTTCAAGATTCCTTTGTTCCTTACCTACTGCTTGGAGGTCATTGATGATCTTCATGAATCATTCAAATATTTCTACAATTATCTCTTTAAGCTTTATCCTGAATAATTCATATTCTTGCATCAAAATATTAAATATCATTTCTCTTACCTCATCTATCCATTCAAATTTGATCAACATCTTATCCCATATATATATATATATATATATATATACATACAACAACAACAACATCAAGCCTTTATCCCACTATGTGGGGTCGTCTATATTAATCTTTTTTCTCCTTTGTGTCCTATTAAAATTAAAATTATCATTTAAATCTAATAAAGAAATATCATTTCTAATATTTTCTAACCAAGTCTTTTTAGGTCTGCCTCTACCTTTCTTAACATAAGTCAAATCTAATACCTCTACTTTTCTAACCGGGTCATCAGAAGGTCGCCATTTTATGTGACCAAACCATCTAAGGTGACTCTCTCTAGTCTTATCTTTTACTGGAGCTACTCCAACCTTTTCACATATATGCTCATTTCCTATCCTATCTCAAAAGGTAAAGCCACTCATCCACCTGAGCATCCTCATCTATGTCACACTTAACTTAGTATTATGCTTCTCTTTTAATGACCAACATTCAGCACCATAATGCACTGCAGGCCTCACCACCTTCTTATAGAATTTTCTCTTAAGTTTGAGGGGTACTTTTCAATCACACAACAAGCCCGATGCATTTATCCACTTCAACCATCCAACTTGAATTCTGTTGATAATATCCCCATCTATTTCACCATCACTCTGAACAATAGATCCAAGATATCTAAAACGTCTTATTCATGACTTGATCGCCCAAAGTCACAATCCCATCACTAGATCTATTACTATTAAAATTACACTCCATATATTCTATTTTAGATCTACTCAAGTGAAAAACTTTAGACTCTAAGGTTGACCTCCATAATTCAAGTTTACCTTCAACTCCCTCTCTAGTTTTATCAAAAAAAAGAATATCATCAGCAAAAAGCATACACTAAGGTACATCCTCTTGTAAATGTCTTGTGAGAACATCTATGAATAATGCAAAAAGATATGGGCTTATGGTTGATCCTTAATGTAACCCAACCAAAATAGGTAAATACTTGGTTAAACCACCTTGTGTTTGAACAAAAGTTATAGATCCTGCATACATATCTGTAATGATTCAAATATAAGCATTATTAACTCCTTTCTTTTCAAGAACTCCCCATAGCACTTCTCTTGGAACTTTATCATATGCTTTTTCTAAATCAATGAATATCATATATAGATCCTCCTTATTTTCTCTATATTTCTCCATTAAACCTCTTAATAAATGTATGGCTTCCATAGTCGACCAACCCAGCATGAATCCAAATTGATTTTGAGAAACATTAGTATCACGCCGCAACTTATGATCCATAACTCGCTTCCATTGTTTTAAAGTATGACATATTAACTTAATTCCTCTATAGTTTGCACAATCTTGTGCATCACCTGTATTCTTAAAAATAGGAATTAACACACTCATTCTCCACTCATCTGACATCTTTTTAGTCTTCAAAATAGTTTTAAAAAGTTTAGTAAGCCAAAAAAATCCTTCATCTCCTAAGCATTTCCACACCTCAATTGGAATATCATCAGGTCCAACAGCTTTTCCACCCTTCATTTTCCTTAAATCCTCTCTAACTTTGATTTTACTAATACACCGATAAAATTAGAAATCTTTATTTTCATTTAAGGTGCTAAGGTCCCTACATTCAATCTTATTTTCCTAATCTTCATTAAAAAGTTTAGCAAAATACATCCACCTTTGTTGAATATCATCTTCTAAGAAAGTATTTTTTGATCTTTATCGTTAATACACTTCACTTGAATAAAATCCTTACTACTCCTATCTCTTTGTTTGGCTAACTTATACATATATCTTTCTACCTCCTTAATATTTAATCTATTATATAAATCACTATAAGCTAAGGTCTTTGCATCGCATATTACTTTCTTAGATTCCTTACGAGCCTCTTTATATCTTTCCCAATTCTCAAAGTTTTTACAATTAAACTAATTTTTATAGCAAATCTTCTTATTTTTAATATTTTCTTGCACATTTGGATTCCAGCACTAACTATTTTTATAATTAAGAGCTTTTTTCTTTGATACTCCAAGCACATCTTTTGTAATATTCTTAATATCACTAGCAACTTTTTTCCACATAACATTAGCATTATCATACATAGGCAAAATCTTAAGATCTAAAATCTTACTCTCAAAAATATTTTTATTAATATTTTTCAAATGCCCCCATCTAATCCTAGAATATCACTGAGAGAGACTCATTTTCTAGTGAGAGAGAGACCCATTTTCTAGTGAGAGAAAGTTTCAAGATTTTGAATTCCTATTGTAGTGGCGGCAACGCCGGAGGTGATGGTTGTCTAGGCGGCTACCTCTTCAGGTGGCCGGTCAATGGATGACCTGAATATTGATAGAACAATGTTGCATCAAGAATCTTCTAAATCAGAATTTGGAACTAATTCGAGACCTTTCAATGGACTGTTGGTGATCAGAGATACTTGTGCAGATCGTATTAAAATTTCATCTCCAGTTATCGGTAAGGGTAAGCAGGTGCTTATGGATATAAATGTGGAAACGCCTTCCTCAAATGTGAATGTTAATTCAAAGGACATTGATTCTTCATCTTCTAGTATGAAGATTTTTATGAACCATTTTGGAAAAACATGAATTTAGTAAAGGGAGTCCCTTCAGTTCAGAAGATGGGAGGAAGCACTTCAAATGTTCGGGAGAATGTTCAAATGAAGGTTGAAGTTTTGAATACAATCCCTGTTAAGACTGGACAGAATCTTTGGATTAAATGTTCTCATATCATGGTTGATATGTCAAAGGGAGAATCTTACTTATCAGATTATGGAAAGGCTATTAAATTGTTTGAACCAAAGATGATAGAAAATTCTGAGAAACGTCAAAAATCCATTGTGGTTAAAGTTTTTGGTAAAGCAATTTCAGTGTAGATTATAGCTATGGAATTGAGACGTCAATGGTCTCAATTCGGGAAGTTCCATTTGACAATACTTGGCTCAGGGTGGATGATGTGCTCCTTTTTCTCCAGGAGTCTATGGAGAAAGTTATTTCAGGAGGGCCATGGTTCGTAAATGGCCATATAATTGGGCTAGAAAAATGGAGTCCTAAATTTTCAATAACATCCCTGAAGGGTTTAACATCTCCTGTTTGGGTAAGATTGTTGAATCTTCCACTATTTTGTTGGGATGAAATTAATGTTGCAAGGATTTCTTCTTTTTATTTTTTTGAACAATGCCAAAAGAAAAATTTTTATTAAGCACCAATTATTTACAAGAAGATTCCTCCTTCAATAAGTCTAGAAATGAAGGAGGAACTTTATTCCTAGAGAAATCATCCCAATATAATGATGAGAAATGAGCATAGTTAGCACAAAAATCAGCTAACTTATTAAAACTTCTATCAACAAAAGAAAAGATAAAATGCTTGAATTTAAAAAGAAAATCTAAATCCTTAGGATTTAGAAATTCTTTATCAAAAACAGGTTTATTAAAGGCATTTTGAAATATCTTGATGACATTAAAATTGTCACCTTCAATCATTATACCTTTAACTTCAAGCATCCAATCTTGGATATATTCTCTCAATGCTAAGATTGCCAATAGCTCCATTTGTGATCAATCCCAATGAAGACATTGAAATCCAAAAAGCTAATAATCCACGACCTTTACAGTCCCTGAAAATACCACCAATACCGATTTTGTTGTTAGGAAAAACTGAAGCATCAATATTTACCTTGATCCAACTCGGAGGAGGAGGATGCCAAGAAGATTTTTACAGCTTAAATAGCTGATTAGCATCCTATTTATTCTAGATTAAACAAGTATCAAACGATGATATAGTTTGTATAATGGATCTTGTAGCAATAGTGTAATCGGTGTCATCTTTCCCTCCATGGTCAAATTTGTTTCTACTATTCCAGCAGTACAACACTACTGAACAAAGTAGATTTCCAAGAAAAGTATTTGAAGAAGCCAAGTTCTGTAAAACCTGATAGCAACCAGCTAGAGAATCAAAATCTAGAATTATAAAATGCCAATCAGCCAGCAATTTTATAACCTTTTTAACCAAATAGCATTTAAAAATCATATGTTCTATATCTTCCAACTCCATGCAAACCTCTTAGGCAACCTCCACTTTCAGCTAGTCTCCTGTATAAAAGAAATGCATAAGTAGGAATGCTATTTTTGCTTAATCTCCACCAGAATATATCAATTTTTGGCTTAAGTTTCAGTTTCTTTCTCCAGCTGTAGCTTTCATCTATTCCGATGTTTTCAAAAATTTCTCATAAGCTAGATTTGTTATAGTTCTGCCAGATAGTTTTTGAATGCACTCAAGCTCATCTTCATCTTGATATGAATGAATAGGAATTGAGACAATCAATTCAATAAGAGAAAGACCAAAACATTGCTTCAATTTTTCTCTGTTCCAAACTCCTTCAGACAAGAAAATTGACACATGACAAAATTCTGGATCTAAAACTATAACAAAAGTAGGCCATTTCTCTATAGTTTTATCCAGAATCCATGTATCTTTGAAAGTAACTACTTTTATACCATTAACAATCCTCCATCTCATAATGGGAAGTAGATGTTCCGAGCCTTTCTGGATTAATTTCCAGGTAGAAGACCAGCTAGCTCTGTTAGCAACATTCCATAAATCATTCCCGTATTTGGCTTTTAGAACTCTGTTTAGCAGAGAGTTTGGTTTAGTAATAAAGTTTAATGCATATTTAGATCTCAAAAGACCCAATTTCTCCACTATTGATTGTAAACCATAACCTCCTTTATTTTTTGGTTTACACAAAGTGCTCCAAGTCACATAATACATTCCATAACTACCATCAAAGAAATTCTCTACACATCTTCTCAACATCATATAATACTCTCAAAGGGATCAAAGAGTGGCTGGACTGATAAATAGGCAATGAGAGAAAAGTTGAATTGATCAAAGTGATCTTACCATCAAGAGAAATGAACTTAGTATCCCATATATTCATCTTAGCAGCAGATTTTGTAATAATTTTGTTAAAATCAGATTTCACTAGCCTTCTAAGAGCAATCTTGACTCCAAAATATTCCATTTCTTTCACCATTTTAAAGTTTATAACTTTGAGAAGAGATTTGCATTTGCTTTTTTTCACATTTTTACTAAAAAAGAGCAGCTGATTTAAGAAGGTTAACCTTTTGTCCTGTCCAACTACAATAGTTCTTCAAAATCTTAACAACCTTTTTCAAACACTTCTTATTAGCTTTAGAGAATATCATAATATCATCGGCATACATTAAGTGAGAGATCAATGGTCCATTTGAATTGATTCTTACACCAATCTTCTTTCCTAAATGCCCAAATTCTTCTGTCAAAAGTTGAGAACACAAGATGAAAAGGAATGGAGATAAAGTGCATCCTTGTCTAAATCCACAACCAGCCTCTATCCATTTTGAACTTCCACCATTAGTCAAAATGTAGAATTTTGGATTAACAACACATTCCAAAATTAATTTAGAAATTTTTTTTGGAAATCCAAACAAATCCAAAACTTATTCCAAAGTAGGCCAACACATGCTGTCATAAGCCTGTTCCATATCAACTTTGATAGCCACCATACCTTCCTTAGCTTTAGAAAATCTAAATTTGTTAAACAATTCTTGAGCAAGCAGAACTTTATCAGACATAGACCTACTCTTGATAAAAGCATGTTGTTCTTCTGAGATGATTTTAGGAAATAAGAAACTCATCCTGTTTAATAACATCTTGGCCACAATTTTATAAATAGAATTACACAAGCTTATTGGTCTGTAATAACAGGATTCGTTGGATTCTCTACTTTGGGAATTAAAACTACATTGGTCTCTTTCCAACCAGGACATAGAGAACCCGAATGAAAAAATTCTTTTATAGCAGCCCAAACATCATCTTTTATGATTTGCCAATAAGACTTGATAAAAGAATAAGTGATGCCATCAATACCTGGTGCAATATTGGATCCCAAATTTGTGATTATATCCTCCATCTCCTTTAAAGAAAATTCTTTACATAGAGTTTTGCAATCTTCTTCATCCAATTTGTTTGAAGGTTCCGGCCATCCATCTAATTTGCATATCCTTGATTTCCATTTGCAGCTGAAGAAATCAATGAATACATCTTCAATGCTCTTCTCATATTCACATATGATTCCATACTCATTTTTCACACTATTGATTATGTTAGAATTTTTCCTTGCCGTGGCAAATGCATGGAAGAATTTGGAGTTAGAGTCTCCATCTTTAAACCATTGAATTTTAGCTCTTTGTTTCCACCACATGCTTTGCCTTCCCAATGTGTTGTTAAATTCTATAATTTTAGTTCTTAAACAATGAAGCTTTTGTTCTGAAAGGCCTCCCGAATTAACTTCTTTTTCTTGTAAATTAAAAATTTCTTTTTTCAGCTTTTCTTTTCCCTCCATCAAATTTTTGTGCTTTTCCTTACTCCAAAAGAATAAGGATTTTAAAGTTCTTCTAAACTTAGAATTTAGAATTTCTGAAGCCGAACCTTTTGAATTTTTTCTCCAAGAGGCTAGAACCACTGAGTGCGATGCCTTATAAGATAGCCAAGTGTCTTCAAATATTAAATTCCTCTTCTTTTTAATCTTGGAAGCCAATATATTAATAGCTATTGGACAATGGTCCGATGCTACTCTTGCTAGATGCCTCACCACCGCCGTTTGGAGAATATTAAGAGCAGCACAGTTGAGAAGACATCGGTCCAATCTCTCCAAAATTCTTCCTCTTCCTTTTTTGTTATTACACCAAGTGTATTTTGGACCCATAAATCCAACCTCATGTAGGTCTCCTCTACTCATGAAAGAAATCAAGTCTTGTGAGCCTTGTGAATGCACAAACTTCTTGCCTCCTTTCTTCTCATTTTGAGAAATTATACAATTGAAATCACCCCCTATAATCCATGGAAAGTTATCATCAATACAATTTTCTAGATAATTCTAAAGTTTCCTTCTTTTGCTATTTTCTCTACTACCATACACCGTAGCAATCATCCATGATTAGTGGTTTTTGATATTAAGCTTCCCCACCACTACTTGTTCATTGTCTTTCATTACTTCAAAAGTTGCTAAGTCACGCCTCCAATAATTCATAACACCACCGGATAATCCAGCTGCAGGAAACATATAATAATCCCATAATTCACCAACAAAATTTTTGACTTCCTTAGGATCCATGGAAGAAACTTTAATTTCCATAAGACCCACAGATATAGCTTCAGTATCTTTAACAATTTCTTTCAAAAACCAGGAGGCTACCACCTTCCTAGCCCCCCTACAATTCTAGAAAATAAGAGAACTCATTTCTTCTTTGAAGTGGGATTAGACCCACTACAAATACTTTTAGTCTCTCCCTTCCTTGTTTTTGATTTGATAGAGTTGTTCCCCAAAGATTTGAGCTCTTTTTGTAACTTGAACTTAACTTCACCACATACAAAGTTATCCATCAATTCCTTCCAGTTATTAGCTGACTTACCAGATTTATCATCTTCTATCTCCAATTGTTAACCACCAGATTTTCTTCAGATTGCTCAGCTTTTTCAACCTCTCTATCTGTCTGTAATATATAAAACCTGTTATTGCTTTGGAGATCAATAACAACACTCTCTATTATAAAATTATCTGGAATAATTTCAGAAGCATTTTCCTTCTTCTGTGTACTCCGAGTGTTAATAACATAAATTTTTTCTGTATCAGCTGCAGAAGAATTCTGTAAAACCAACAGTTTTAAAACTGTTTGATTCTTGTTTTCTGGATTATGATAGGGAATACTTGAGTTTGCAGGTAATCCCTTAGGATTTACCTGAGTTCGCAAGCAACTCTTCCCCTCTATGTTGTTTAGAAAATTCAGAGTTGGTTCTGGATTAGAGCTAGTAGAATTTCCAGTAATTTAAAAATTCTTCTACAACATATCTGGAATTTGAGTTATCTGCTCCTCTATAAATTTTTCTTTATTTTTTCCACCTTCTTCTATTTGATCAACATGTGCATTACTATTAACTTCATCTGGGAGATCCTGGATCAAATTTTTATCACTACTTGAATTCAGAATAATCCGATTAGCCTTAATTGCTGCTACTGGAGCCTCTGATTTTCTGAAAAATCTGGAATAATTTGGATTAATCCACTTATTACTTTGATTGGAAAACCTTTTCTTCTTATTTTTAACCATAGTCCAAGGTCCATAAGAAGGTTCAATATGGCTTGTTTGTTTACCACCCATATCTATTTCTCCAGAATTTTCTTCAGTCATCTTCACTTATTTATGAACTTCTTCCAAAGGTGCGCATTCCTTCTCCACATGTCCAATCTTCCCACAACCGAAGCAAAAGTTTGAAATTTTTTCATACTCCACTTTTTGATAGAATCTTCCAGCCATGCTATCAACTCAAACACCTTGAGGAAGAGGTTGATCTAGTTGAATTCTCACACAAACTCTAGCAAATTCTCTTCTTCCCCAATTAAACATGTTTCCATCTAACATAATTGGCTTACCAATTCTTGAAGCTATGCAAGCTACATTCTTCTCATCCCAACATTGTAAAGGTAGGTGAGGCATTCTAATCCAAATGGGAGAAGAAAGCCCTTTTGTAGTAGAAGAATTGAATTTTGGAGACCATTTTTCCTTTCCAATTATATGTTCATTCACATACCAAGGACATCCAGAGTGTACAACTTCTACCATGTCTTCCAATAAGAATGAACATAAAATCCAACCTTTACCTAATGTTGTAAAATGGAATTAGCCATACTGTCTCCACTGCTTCCTTAGCTCCCATGACACCATATGGGAAGGTAGCTCCTTCCCGAAAACCATGATAACCAATGATTTAGAAAGCTTTTTAGAATTCATCTCCTCCAATTCCTCATTGAGCCTCACAGCCTTTCCATCCTTTGATAGCTTCACCTCATCTTCTTTGAAATCCAACTTAATGTAAGGTTTCTTACTCCAAGGATTATTGATACCATAATTTAACAACTTCGGCATTTCTACAGTCACCTTCCTTTCATCTGATAATTTTTTTTATCCAAATCCGAATGAATATTTTTGTTAACTTTTTTCTGTGAATCTTCATTTATCACGCTGCAACAAAGTCCAGGGATTGCATTCGAATTCACAAACCAGTTAAAAAAAATTTTCATTCCTGAAGTCGACGCATTATTATCAGCGGGATTAATAGAAGACCTCATACTGTTCGGAGTAACCATTTCCACCATGTCTATTACAGCGTTACCTTTTCCTTCCACGTGCTTAACCACCTTGGGCGATGGTTTTGCTACCTCTTTAATCACCAGAGCTCCTTGATGTTTCACCGAATGGCTTTGAATTCCATGTTTAGAATTCAATAGAGATATTTCCTCACCAATCTCCTTAGTTGATAGAGAATTTACTTGATGAAATTGCTGTAAGAAATCCATATTTGCTTTCTGAATTTAATGAGCGTAATTTTCTTCCTTCATCGTATACAATTCATCAGTTGAAGAACCACGATCATCCCTGGGAAAATCACCGACAGAGTGCCGGCGATCATCCGCCTCCATCAACGCCGATGACCGTTGTCACAAAATAGAAATTTGAATTTCTATTTCTCTCTCTAGAATCCCGCTTGTTCTCTCTCTCTTGCATGATAGATGTTGCAAGGATTTCTTCATTAATTGGGTCTCCTTTGCTAATTGATGGTGATATGTTCCAATGGGCAAGAAGGGAGTTTGCAAGAGTATGTGTTTGTTTGGAGCTTTACAAGCAATTGCCTATGGGTGTTTGAGTGGATGGGCTTGAAGGTTAATTATATCAAAAAGTTGAGTATGAAAAAATCTCAACCTTTTGTTACAAGTGTGGAAGGATAGGTCACCTAAGAAATGTGTGTAATGAAAAGGAAAGCTCAAATAATACATGCTATGCTCCAACTTCCAAAGAAGGAAATTTAGGAGTTTCTAGTGTGAGTGCTCCTAGGGAAGAATCAAATTATGGACCTTAGGTTCATGTCAATTATAAAAGAAACAGGAGGGTGATGGCTGCTTATCAGAAAAAGGTTGTAGAGATTAAAGCTGCTAGTAAATCTCTGGAAGAACATCTGCCAGTGTCTATCTCAGGTTTATAACCGATTAAAGACGTTTTAGAAGATGCTACTATAAAGAACAAGGAAAAAGTAGTTGGTGACTGTGAAGATACTAATACTAAAGTTGCAGCAGATGTAAAGAATTCTACCTCTAATTCTGAGGTGTTTCTTGTTCAAGAGAATATGTTTAAACTGCTGGAGTTAGAGGATGAAGGAGACAGTTTAGTTTGAAATGCTGAATTGAATATCCAGGCTGAACTGGAGCTAGAAGATGGAGAAATCTGTAAGAATGAGGTTGTCAGTAATGAAGAGAAAATGGTTCCTGTGATCAATGATTGCAAAAGTGAAGTTATTCCCAAAGATTTGGGTAGTTCGAGCTTGGGAAAAGCTTTTCCTGGATTCAAAAATTGAAGCTCTTGAAAGAGATAAAGCACCTGGGGCCATTGTGCATCTCTTCTAGATCCAAAAAATCCGAGGTAATTATTAAAGGAAAGAGTGGGGGTCCTTTCCCCTCTTTATCCAAATGACTTCATTAGCTTTCTATAATTGTAGGGGGGCTAATAAGAGGGAAGCCTCCCTTTATTTAAAAGAAATTGTGAAAGATTGGGATGTATTTTTTGTTAGGGTGGTAGAAACTAAGATCTCTTTCTTTGATAGAAATGAAGTTAATAAGTTGTTGGGTGATGAATGGGACTTTTTCTTATATCCTTTAGATGGTTCTTTGGGAGAAATTATAGTCATGTGGAAAGCTAATTTGGCTAAATTCTCTTTACTGGATGCTTCACCCCAATGTGTAATTGGGGAGTTAAGTATTTATAATAAAGGGAGGTGGACGGTGTCAACAGTTTATGGCAACAAAAACCCACATATGAGAAGGAGGTTGTGGGAAAAATTAGAAATGAATTGTGACATGGAGATCCCTCTGGTTGTGGAAGGGGATTTCAACTGTTTACTATCACAAGAAGAAAAGAGGGGTGGAAAGAAGTTTTCTTTTTCTCAAGGTCCGCAAGAAATGACTGCCTTTATGTCTAGGAATGATCTACATGATGTTGGGTTGGTGGGGCCGAAATTTACCTGGTGCAACAACAAAAATGGGAATGCTAGTATTCTTGAAAGGCTATATATGTTTCTTTTGAACACTAAAGCATTGAATGAAGTTCATAATGCTGCGGTAAGACATTTGGCAAGGATTGCATCCGATCACTGTCCTTTAATTCTCAGAATTTTCAATGATAAATTACACCAAAACATATTTCTTAAGTATGAAGATGTTTGGGCTTCTTTCCCGGCTTCAAAAGCAATTGTTCTAAAGGCTTGGAACAAACCAGTTAGAGGGGATGGAATGAATGTCCTTAATGTTAAGTGCAAGAGGGCTTTGAGAGCTCTTCATTATTGGAGCAAAGCAAAACTAAAAAAAATTTTGGAAATCAAAGATTTGTTAAAGAAGGAGATCGCAAATCTGTAGCTGGAAGAATCTTATGGGCAAGGTCTTTCAAATGAAAAACAGTTACTGTTAAGAGAAATAACTCATGAATTCAATGTGAATTTGGCATGGATAAGTACATGGTGGAGACAAAGAACAATGTTGAAGTGGATTAAGGAAAATGATCTGAATTCTAAGTTTTTCCATTCTTTTGCAAACGGAAGAAGAACTGGAAACACTATTTGCCAACTGAAAAATGAAGATGGGATTATGGTAGAGGAGCAGGCTGAAATTGAGAAATTTTGATGGATTTCTTTAGCATTAAATTGAAGAGTAGAAGTTGCAGTTTAGATGGATGGCCTCCAGTTTTGAAGACCCTTTCTGAATCAGATTGCAAGCTACTAGAAGCTGAATTCTCCTACTCATAATTGGAAACTACTATTAAAAATAGTGGTACTAACATCTCTCCTGGTTTAGATGGTGTCACCTATTCATTTTTTAACAACTATTGGCACATAACAGGGAATGAAGTTTGGCTTGCGGTACAGCATTTCTTTGTGACAGGGGATCTCTGTTCTAAATGGAAAGAATATCTGGTGGTTCTCATCCCTAAATTGTTGAATCTGATTATTCCCTCATGCTTCTATCCAATCAGCATTTGTGGTACCTTGTACAAGATTATTGCCAAAATGTTGCTAAATAAGCTATTGAAGGTTGTTGGTGGGCTCATTTCTGAGGTGCAAGCAGCTTTTATAAGAGGTAGATCCCTATCTAATCATATACTTTTATCTCAAGAATTGTTTAATAAACTTAGATTTTCTAAGTCAAAGAAAGGATGGGTGGCTATGAAACTTGATATGGAGCAAGCTATGATAGTATGGCTTGGGAAACCTTGAGATTGGTATTGGATAGCATGGGATTTCCTATCAAATTTTCTAATCTAATTATGGAATGTGTGGAGAATCCAGAATTTTTTATTATGATCAATGGTAAAATTTTGGAAGGGATAAAAGCAAATACCGAATTTAGACAGGGTTGTCCACTTTCTCCCTATTTGTTTATACTTTGTTCTCAAATTTTGACAAATAATTTGGTACATAGAGGAAGGAATTTGGGGATAAAATTTTTTGCAAATACCCCTAGAATATCACATCTTTTGTATGCAGATGATATCCTCTTATTTTCCCAAGCTAAGATGAACTATATGAGGAAATTCAGAAGAATTATTTCACCTTTTTGTAGACAAACTGGACTGTGTATTAATGAACATAAATAAGTAATTTTGTTTGGGAATTCCATTAAAATGAAGAGGAAAAATGCTATATCAAAATTATGGGGCTTCAAAACTGTGAATGAATTGACTTATCTTGGAATTAAGATGGTGTTGAGAAGATTGGTTGCTTCAGATTTCAATTATATCCTTGAGAAGGCTGCTGCTAAACTTAATGTATGGGGCAATCAGATGATTTCTTTAGCTGGAAGAATTGTACTGGTAAAATCGATCATGTCCTCATTATCGATTTTTGTGGCTGCTCATTTGTTGGTACCAATGAGTATTCTTAAGGAGTTGGACAAAGCTTCTAGGAGCTTTATTAGGGATAGGCAAGGAGGAATTCACGATTTACACTATATGGCTTAGGAGTACATGTACAAAACTTGGAAGGAAGGAGGCCAAGGAATACATTCGGTGGTATCTATTGCAGGCCCCCTAAGAGAAAATTTTTCCTGGAGCTTTTTAAAGGAACAAGATTCTTTGCTTAACAAGGCTTTGTTGGCAAAGTATGGTACTAATTTTTGGGAAGCTGCTAGCAAAGGCAGTAAATCTACAACTTGGAAGATTTTAACTAATTGAGCTCAATCTCTTCATCCAATTACAAAATGGAAGATTGCATCAGGTAATTCTATAAACATCTTCAAAGATGCATGGATTCTAGATATATGTCTATATAGATGGCCAACTTTTATTGTAGTAGGGAACTTTGATTTTTCGTCACTTGAGAGTTTTATAATATATGGTAATTGGAAGAAGGATCTTCTAAATAACTTTCTTGGGGAGCCACTAGTGGAGCTTATTCTTTAAATTGAAATTTTTGCTAATCAAAGGGAGGATAGCTTGGAATTGAGGCATAAATTCTATGGTAAGAGTATCACTACTTTTGCTTCTCATTCTATTGATATGGAGATCATATCGGTGGACTATGGAAACTGGCTGAAAAAACTTCAACTTAATCCTAGAGTTGAATGTTTTTGGTGGCAGCTTTTTAATAATGCAATCCCTACAAATGGATTTTTTATGTACCGAAGACTGCTGGGACATAGTTTATGTCCTAGAGGCTGTAATGGAGAGAAAATTTTGATCATGTTATGGTTCATTGCTTAAAGATACATCAAGCTATAGACGTGCTAAAGAATTGGGGATTTTCGGTTCCAATTTTTTCTTCAACCAGAGAATGTAAAATTCAATTGGAATGGCTAGCTGTGGATAATAAGCTCATTGCAAAATTATATTGCTCATTGGTATATTTCTCATGGAAAAGTAAAAATTTGGTTAAACATGGATAGAAAGAGTTGATTTTAAACTATATAGCTTCCAATGCTATTAGTTTTGCATCAATATCAAATGATAATCTATTCATGGACCACTTGGGTGCTAACCAGTCGGATCGGTTGTTTTCTCATTGGCACCCTCCACCCTCAAGATGGATTAAGGTAAATCTTGATGCCGCTTTAACAATATCCAATAATGGTGGGATTGGTGGAGCTTTTAGAGATTCTAAAGGTAGATTCTTACTAGTGTTGACCTCGATTTTGTCCAAACCTGGGCCTAGAAAGTTGACTTGGTCAAATTGACCAAATTAGACCTTGAGACCCCCTCCAATGGGTTTAGTGAGTCGATTTGAGTTGGTTGAGCCCGGGTCCAGGCCGTGGGTCAACTTGGTTGACCGAGTCAACATAGGTTGACTCATTTGGACCTATTGAGCCTAAAACCAATTCTAAATTAATTTCATGAATTTCATGGCTCAAACCCTCACCCCATGGACCTAATTGATTAGGTTGACCAAGTCAACCCTTGACTTGGTCAACCCAAGTCATAATGGGTTAAATATGACCCATTAAGAGCCCATTAATGCCCATTCAATGCCCCAATTGATTCCTTTTCGTTTTGAAATTGAATCCACGGCCTAATCTGATTATTTTCCCTCCTATTTTACTCCCCATTGAATCCTAGCCGTTCCTCTTAGGGTTGGGAGTTTAAATAGAAAGAATTAGGTTATTTTTGGGACCTTTTTGCAATCTCTCTCTCTCCAAGTCTCCTCAGCCTGAGTGTTTTTAAGGAGTTCCTTTCACCTTTCTCTACCTTCCCCGACCAAAACCCGACCGCCTCAAGCCGCCACCGGCAAGATCCCGGCGAGACCGAGCTGATTTCCGTCCCTGGAGGAATCTCGTTTGATCCAGACCATTTTAGAGTCGGAGTTCAAGAGAAGAATTGTTCTAGAGGATTCCACGAGTCCAACAAGACCAAGATCGCCCGAATCCACCGTGTGGATTGAGGTATATCGCAAACCCTAGTTTAGAACACTTAGGGTTAAATAGCATTTTAAAAAGTGCTTTTTAGATCAAACCAAACGTCCCCCATTGATGCTCTTCACGTGTGAAATCCAAATCTAAAATTTCATGCAATTTCGTCCATCCAATCGAGAGAACGAAGCATTTTTCTCCCTGTAGGTTGCGATCCGGCTGGCTGCAAGCATAGGGTGTCTTGAGCCGTTGATCTCATGATCAACGGCTCGGATTCGGTCGAACAGAAATCCAGTCCGCCGGGTCGGACCATCCCACGGATCTCCCCAGGATTCGGCTCGATCTGGGCCGTTCCCTTCGCAGCCACGCGGATCCAACGGTGGCCGTCCGCTGCCCACGTGGATAAGTGGGAGGCGGTGTGATTGCCGCATGATTGCGACAATCATTGAGCCGCCGCCAATGATTGGCCGCAACCGCGGACCCAGTCGTACTCCGCCACGTGTCCCGCGGGTCCCGCCGCCTTTATTTTAAATATTTTAAATCAGAAAAACTTCCAAAAATTGTAGAAAATTCGTTTTTCGTCCGTTTTTGACGTATAATACCTCGTTGGACTCGTATTTTCATTCTCCACACTATAAAAATTTTTGTTTATAAAAATATTATATATATTTTTAATTATTTAAAAAACAGTAGAAACTGATATTTTAAAAATATTATTTTGGCTATTTTATTACTATTACATTATGATATTATTATTTTAATTATAATATTAATAATTATATTATGTTAAATCATTTTTGTTACTGTTTTGTATTTTCATTACTACATTATTATATTTACTTAAGTGTAAAAGAAAAAAGGTATTTTCTAATAGTTAAATACTATTCTAATTATGTTATTAGCTAAGTTATTTAAAATTATTATTAATAATTCAAATATTACTATTATTAAGTATTTTTAAATTAATTTAAATTCCTGAACTATTAAAGTATTGTTTTCTGATATTCTTGATAGTTATTTTTAAATATTATGTATTTTTAATTATTTTTAAACCCATTTATTGTACTTAGACTTCGAAAAATCATATCTTTCTCTTCTTGAATCCGCTGTCGACGTACAGCACCTTGTTTTGAACGTATTTAGATTCTGCATTTTCTGGAATTGGTTTTATTTGAAAATTTTTGATCTGTGTGCAATTATTTTCAAAACAGTAAAATAGCAATGTTTAAAAATATTCAATTATCGTATTTGAACTTCGAAATTACATAACTTCGTCGTTTTAAGTCCGCTGTTGACGCACAGCACCTTGTTTTGTATGTACTGTGAATTCTGCATAGTTTGAAATTATTTTCAGATAAAACGTATGTCTGTATTTTCTGTTATTTTAAAACCAGTGAAACAGCACTATTTAAAAATATTATTTTATTATGTTTTAACTTCGGAAATTCGTATTTTCGCCGTTTTAAATCGGATTTTGACGTGTAACCCCTTGATCTTTTCAGGAAAGTGCGTATTTTAATTTGAAACCATTTTCAACCCTTGATTTTGGCTGTCTTGATTGTTTTCTGTTTTATCCTATGATTCGGTTATTTTAATATTATTTAAATTAATTATCATATTAATTTTTTTAAAACTAAAAATTATTTTGAAATTATTTTGAAACCTCGATTGGGTGGTCAGTGGGTCTCCCATATACCTATTTACTATAATTTGACTTATTTTTAATTATCTTAATTTCCAAAATTTATATATATGTATTTAAGTATTTTAAAACTATTTTGAAACTATTTATATATTAAATCTTCTTATTCCGGGAGATTCGCTATTGCACGAAATTTTAAACATTGGTTCTAGATATGAAGAGCAATCATGGGGGAGTGGGTTAGTGAATGGTTGAGTCCCAATCATTCACTAATCCGTTCTTTAGGTGTCTGTCTTTTTATTTTCGTAGATTGCATGTGTAGGTCGCACCACGAGCACTTAGTTTAGGCTCTCCTAGATCTAAGGACATGGTGTGTTTATTTCATTTTCGTACTCCCATGCATTTATTACCTGAAGGGTTAGACAAAACATCACTTTAAACTCCTACAACGTAGTGACACCCTAAGGACAATAATTAAGGACTCGTCTAGCGAACTTAGAAGTCTTCTAGGGACTAGGATAGACCCCAGAACGACATGAAAACTACAACACTTAAACTTAGTGACATCTAAAACATTATTGAATTTTTTAGGATTTTTTTAGGAGCTCTTAGAGCCCTTAGCTAACCAACCCTAATTAACTGGTTAATTAAGGCCCCAAGATCTTCCGGAAAATACAGTAAATATACCTTAGGTCAGAAAATTACCCATAATACCTTGAACTGACCAGAATATGATCCTTGACCTTAGATAAATAGGGCTCCGTAGTTTGACTCTAGGTTGACCCTTAATTTGACCATAGGTGGAAATTACCGTTTTGCCCCTAATAAATCATTAAAAATTAATAAAAATCCCAAATCTTCTCCAAACACTTGGGAAAACTTTTTCTGGTCATCCCTGACCTTTGGGAGTGATTCTAATCAGTTTGGAGCAGATTTGGAGCAAAACAATAAAAAAGGCTATTTAGTAGGAAATTTAGAAAATTACCTTAATTACCCGATCTTAGAAAACTCATAACTAATTATAGAAAATTCCAAATTAGGTAAACTCACTTGCATTAGACTCCAATTAAGGCCTAGTATTTATTAAAAATCTTAAGTTCCCAGAAAATGGCTTAGATTAGAGAGTCAACATTTTGGTCAATTGTAGTTCATTTAGGGCCCGAAACTTAGAAAATTCATAACTTTGCCTAGAAAACTCCGATTCTAGCCTATTACCTGTCTAACTACTCGTATTAAGGTCTAGTATTTTCCTAAGGTGTTAGGAATCCCAGATTTAGCCTTTTTCCCATAGTGACTTTTTGGACCCTTAGTCTAGTTCCTAGGAGGACCTGGAACTTTCTAAAATTGGTTAAAACTTCAAATATGAATATCCTAAGCTCTTAAAACTGATCAACAAACTAAAATAATTAAAATGGATTCTAATCCACTAATATTTGAATTTCAACTAAAACACCCTTTTTAGACTCCCAACAAACCTGAATTCTAGAAAACTTTAACTAACTACCCTACTTAGGACCTATCCAAACCACACCAGCCTTACACACACATAGAATTGTTTGCTAGGACATCACTTCTAGATCTAGGTTAGGCCGCTGGATTTTACTTTTCTGCTGTGTACCGGAGCTTTCGTGGATTTCATTGCATGCTGGTTGAAATGATTGGTGTGTTTGCTTACATTTATTGCACTCTGTGATGTGATGAGCGCTAGATTTATCTCTATGTTAGGAGCGCTATATATATATATATATACTATTCTTCCGTGCAGGTGGCCATGCTCAAGCTAATAAAAGGGGGGCACCATTATATTTTCTAATATTGTCTTATGCAGGTGCTTGCTCAGCCCCCCTAAATAAATGAGGGCTAAATTAATTATAACTGCACAGGTGGAGCGCTTAGCCCTCAAAATTAAGAGCATGGCTTGGCACAGGGTCAATGGTGTTAGCACTTTCATTTTTATATAAACTGCTTTGGATTTTTTTTTTATTAGGATAACCTTGCAGGGCTTTAGAATTTACTGCTTTCCATAAATGTAAATTTATTTGTTAAGAGTTGCGAAAACAACTTCTGAGTCGGGATATTCTTATCCAGCTCGGATTCCAAAAGAAGAAGGCATCCCTAAGGGGAGAGTCTTCTTCCATTTGGAAGATCGAGCTGGATGGCTTTAGATATCCAAAGAGAAAAGGCAATACCCCCATACTGGGGGAATTGTCTCTTCGTTTGGATATTCAAGCCACGACGGATCCAAGGAGTCTAAGGAGGAGAGATCCAAGGAGTCCAAGGAGGAGAGATCCAAGAAGTCCAAGGAGAAGATATCCAGAAGACTAAATATTTGAAGACCTAATATCCCACTCAAAGTTGTTGGCGTCTGTAATAGGCTTAGAAATCCGGGTTGTTGGCAGTGGTGCCCGGCCACTTTACTTTATGCATATCTGGGGTGTAATAAGGGCAATTTGCCTATGGACATTTAGATGATTAATTTTGGGATTTATATTGATGTGTTTACCTGATAGCGCAGTAGAAATACCTGCTTTTTCTAGGTTTCTTTTCTTGCATGTCGCTTTTGTTTTCGCCTGGATTTCGTTAGGATCTTTAAGGACTGCAAAATCTTTTCTACTCATAACCAGAACTTAATATTTAAGTTTTAAATAACATAGAAATCTAACGAACCTAGGGAATTGCCGGAACCGTCCGGGGTCGCATGCATATTATTGCATTCTTCTTTCCTTGTTATAAGACATCTCCCTGCCTGCGGGTTGAGTCCGGATAATCTGGCCTATGAGGATGAAGTGCCGGACCTAGGGAGACCCAATATTTTCAAAAAAATTATTTTTATAAGCCTGTTTTTAAAATTATATAGCATTCATGAGCTGACATTTCAACTAGCATGCATTGCATTAGAAATCAATTTAATTAAAATTTAATTGCATTAGCTAGGAGCATCTGACCCACATAAGTCTAGGACCACTTAGGAAATTCTCTAGATGTCGGTCCTATTTCCAAAGAATTGTACTACCCACCCATCTATCATAAATGACTTGACAACATGGTTTTAAAGCGATTAGGTGGTTAACTGGCTCCCCCAATCCAGGCCGGGATAAGTCCAGGTTTTGCATCGCATTAGCTAAGACACTGGTCTTAGTGTGTGTCGAACACTAAGTCCAATCTAGATTTAGGGTTCGGGGCTACTACACTCGGTCTCGTAGTATGCCTTAAATAGTAGGTAGGTCCCTTTCTTTCGGGGACTCTAAATCCTACTTATCCGCATCACAGGATGACGCCACCTCCATCCTTCTCTCACGCATGTGATTGGATGCTTGATCTTTTATTTCATTCAGTTTCTTTTTAGTGCCCTAGAGCCTCCAGATGCTGGTATGAGCCACGCATGTTGACTGAGCCTTTTTGAGACCTTTCTTTCCTTTGAGTAGGATTTCCTAGTCTATACCCTTATGCTAATCCCAATTTGGAAAAGATAATGTATAATCCTTAATCGAGAGTCTTCTCGGGCTCCAGCACGGGATGTAATTAACCACGGGGGCCTGCGCCCGTGGGAAAATTGGCCCCGCAATCTACTTTACCCCACTCGATCTCTCGTATCGGGTGGGGGAAACCCGTGACTAGGTCGTGTATATTGCTACCCATCAGGGTGTGCTGGCGACAGCATCTATCCCCAATGGTTAGTCGTATGTGCGATCCAATCTGCCCTCCCATCGACCCGTTCGTGTCGAGCGTAGAGGCCTACGATCATTTTGTCCCACAGGGATAGTGCGGCCGTACACTCTGCATTTGAACTCCCGCAAGCGGAGCTCCTTCGGAGGTCCACAGGTTTCTGGCGACCACGGTGGGACAGTTTCTCTCTCCATCTTTGGATTATATATTATCTTTTTTTGTGTGTACTCCGAGATTGGTACTCCTTAGATTAGGTCCGTCCCACTCTTAGTTAGGGTCTCTCCTTAGTTAGGGTTCCTTTCCCTTAGTTAGGGTTTTCTTCCCTACTCTAATTCTTTCTAGCCTAGCAGGCTATTCCGTCCTTTATCTATTTTTATCTATTCTATCAAATTTTTACTCGTCCATTCTTTCTTGATTTACAGTCTTACTGACCTCTTTACTTTCTTTTCTTGGCAGCAGTGCCATGGCTTCCTTCGTACCTTCCGTTACCTTCGCTTTCGGTTCGGACGCGCGGGTGACTCTCCCTGAGTCCCTGCTCGCTAGTCCGCCAGTGGGAGGAATCACTTTTGGTTCCTTCACTGACTCGGCCTTCGTCACTCTTGGTGGGCCGACCCCGGCGGAGGCTGCTGCATTCTCTCCTCCTCAGAGGAGAGGATGCGCAGCCATGCGCCTGTTTGGACGTCCTGCTGCTCGGCGCCCAGTCTGAGCACCACGTCCTGTTCCTGTTCCTGCGCAGCCAGTGCGCCCTGTGGCTAGGCGACCAGTGCCTAGGCCACTTCCTGTTCCAGCGGTCAGGCGTCCAGTGCCTGTCGTTCCTGCTGCACAGGTTGCCCCGGCCCCTCAGCGCCAGCAGCCTGCTGTAGTTCCCCCCGTTCATCCAGTGGTCCAGCGTCCAGTGCCTGCCGCTCCTGCAGTACAGTTTGCTTCAGCCCCTCAGCGCCAGCAGCCTGCTGCTACTGTTGCTCCCGTTGTTCCAGCGAAAGCACCTCGTGTTCGGGTTCCCCCTCCCACTCCCACTAGGAAGAGGGGTGCCCAGACCGAGGTGCCTTCGCCTTCCACTGGTCGGGTTTCTGTTTTTGCCCAACTTTCTCACCCCGAGGTTGTTGGGCAGTCCCCGACACTTCCCATTGTTCCTGTTCCCGGTCCTGATATTCCTTCCTCTTCCACCTCCGGCCTTGGGAGAAGGGCCAGGAGGAATAGGAACAGGAGACTTCGTTTAGCTACGTCAGAGGCAGAGAGGCAGCAGATGGCTGATGCTATAGCTCACTAGGAGCTAGTTGAGAGGACAGTGGCACCCAGGCAGCGGAGGCCACGACGAGTTGCAGTTGTGCCAGTTCCAGAGGTTGTAGTGGCTCCCGAGATAGAGGCAGTTCAGGGAGGACGCTTTTCCCCGTTGACACATAGTGGGGACGAGGAGGACGTTGCCCGCATTGCGGCGGCTCCTCCTGTTACCACTACCCTACCCCGTGCTAGGATCCCTAGGGACGCTGGTGTTCGAGCCCTCACCCAAAGGATTCAAAACATCGTCCGCCTAGCAGGTGGTAGGGGTCCTGTCGATCGGCAGAAGATACTCCGTCAGATTTCTCGGGCCACCTTTCAGTTGCGAGGATAGACTGCTAGGAGGCTTTACAGTTGGCAGAGGGGACAGACAGCTCAGCAGCCTGCAGATACAGTTCCCGTAGTCAGACCCCCGGCGGTTACTCCTGCTGTAGGACGACGCCCACGTCGTCGAGGAAGGAGACAGTAGCGGAGGCCAGCCCAGCCTCAGGTCAGTTCAGAAGTTGTAGTCCCAGAGCAGCCAGTTGCCCGTGCAGCACCCCACCGTAGGAGGTGGGTTTGGAGGCGTCGGCAGGCGGACACCCCTGTCGACCCAGTAGAGCCAGTAGAGGCAGCTCCACCTTCAGATACAGAGCAGTTTGACGATGTAGATAACTTCATGGACGTAGCAGTTACTTCCGAGGCAGATGCAGCCCCGATGATGTGCGATGAGGAGGTGGCACCTACTCCAGAGGGATCCCAGAGAGGGATGAGACAGAGTCAGTCCGTAGTACTCATAGGATCGGTTCCCCTATGAGTCCCTACATAGAGGCACTTCGTCGAATCTTTTCAGAGGATGACTCATTCGAGGATGAGTTAGATGAGGATATACAAGTACGCCAGGTCTGTGAGACTATCCGTCGAGGTTACTCGGATGAGCAGAGAGAGCCCGAGGACCAAGATGGGCGGGAAGACCCCGAGGCAGGAGGATATCTGAGATCAGTAGCTACTCAGATAGTTCAGATGGTCTCTAGTCCCAGCCACAGTCCTAGCCACAGTTCCAGCCACAGTGACAGTCAGAGTTACAGTCAGGGCAGTAGTGGCAGATTACTCCACAGTTTTGAGGGAGAGTGGCATCTAGCACTCTCCAAGGAGACTTAGCAGATGATTGAGTAAGCTGTACAGAGTTTAGAGGTAGTTGAGATGAGGCCTCCCAAGGCCAAGTCGACAGTTGCCCCTCCAGCTTCTTCGTTAGCACTAATTTTTCTTTTCTTTTTTCTGTTGTAATGCTAGATGAGCACATTTTCTTTTTACTTCTATCTGTACTAGAAAAATATGTTTAAAAAAAAAATGATTGTAACCTCAAAAGGGAAGACAGACCCCCTTCCAACACTTGGGTTGAGTACCTCGTTCTCCATTATTTTGATGATTAATAAAAAAAAATGATGATTTGCAATTATAATGACTCTCACTTCTTTTAGTTCCACTAGCTTTGTAGTGATGACTCATGAAAGAGTATGATCTCTCTATCTCGCCTTAGTGGTGGAGAGATTTCTTCTTTTGAACTAAAATCTTTTTCAAATTGAAATTGGATTTAGAAGTAAAAATTTTCTTTATTATCTTGTGATTCTCTATCTCATAGATAACTATAGTATATTGATGCATAAAATTTCATAATTTTCTTAATCATGATATTCATTCTTATCAGAGGATATGATTTATTTTATAGATCATTCTTCCTTGTCCAAGAGAAGTAAGTCTTCTTCTCTTATACTTGGAAGATGATCTTACAACTGAGAAACAGTTTTTTTTTAGAGATTTGGAAAAGGAAGCCAGTTACAAAAAATGAGAAGATGCGCAAAGCGCCAAAAGTGAAAGATACACAAAGTGTATCAAGTGATTGAAATTTGTGCAAAGCACATGAAAGTTGAGAAAGTGGCTCAAAGAGCCCAAAAGTTATAAGTAAATGGCTTCCCTTTCTAGTAAATCTCTAAATCTCAGAAAATTTATATCCTTTTGATATTTTTGATACTTGATTCTGAAAATTATGATTTTGAAATCATCATTATACATTGATATCCTATAAGATGTGGAAGTGTATTCTCATACAAGAAATAAAGAAAAATAAATTTCTTTCTCTAATTTAACTTCCTTTTTGGATTAGATTTCAATTCAAGGGAGGAAAATACTCATATAAATGAGGTGTCATGATTTAGCTAGTATAGAGCTAGATGTGAGTTAATAAATTTAAATTGAGGTTCTTTTTGAGATTAGAGGGAGTTAAATACTGAAAACTCCTTTGGGATATGTGCTCTTTTATCACTTTTGACTAGGTCCACACCCTCCTATACTTGTTAGGATCGGTGATGTTGATCCTTTATTAGAAAGTGAATGGCTTCTTCCTATCAGTCCTGCTCTGATAGTTGAAGGCCTCAGTCCATTCATTTGAGATGAATGTGATAGGAAATGTCTAAATCATTGATTTAGATCATTTAGAGATGTGATACTGGGTCCACACCCTCCTGCGTTTGTTAGGTTTGGTGATGTTGATCCTCTATTTGAATGAGATTCTCTTCTTCCTATCAGTCCTGCTCTGATAGTTGAAGCCCCCAGTCTATTCATATGAGTTGAATTTGATCGGGAGTGTAGTAGTCCTTTTAGATTACACTATTTTGAGAGAGGATATTGGGTCCATATCCACCTATGTTAGTTAGATGGGGTGATATTGATCCTTTATCCCTATGAGATTCTCTTCTTCCTATCAGTCTTGATCTGATAGGTGTAGCCCCCGGTCCACTCATATGGGTTGAATGTGATCAGGGATGCCATAGTCATTAATTTAGACTCTTTTGGAGGTACGATACTGGGTCAACACCATCCTATGCTAGTCAGGTGTGGTAGTGTTGATCCTCTATCTTGATGTTGATCTTTGTTATTTCTATATGATTGTGCTCGTCAGCTCGTTCAGATGATTTGAACGTGACCTAAAAAAAAAAAAAAAAACATATGTATATATACACATGTGATAAAAAGAGGGAAGCTCTCGACAGAGCAAAACCGGTTGCCCTTGTCACAGGAGGAGCCCGGTAAAACTCTTTAAGAGCCCAAATTCCCCAAAATTTCTTTCTTTTCCCTTGAAAGTACTTTGGTGGTCTCCTCAAGGTTGAGCTCTCAATTAGTTGATTATAAGTCTATGTGATTAAAAATATCTCTATTTGATAGTGATGCACTACACTGTATTTTAGATGAAAACATCACTATCTTCCGGGCTTAGATTTTTTTTTTTTAGAAAAGATCGCCCCCATGCTTCCCTCTTTTGGCAGCCTACCTTCCCATTCATACACTGCTCTGAGTTGCCAGAGTGGTTCTATGAATGTGGTAGTGTTACTTTCACTTCGCACAGGGTCCTACCTGATTAGGGTAGGTGTTACCACTGTGACCTACTGATAATCATAGATCTCACTCATGATTATCATAGTAGGTGTCAGGAGTGCTCCCTTGTCACCTCAGAGTTGTGCTGTGATGTAGTACATCTATTCTCAGGTGTTAGCACTACAGTTCTAGGAGCCCCGGTTTCCCATCGGAAGACCGACTCCTTGGTTTCTTTTACCAGCTTACTTTAACATTCGTTCCCTACTCTTAGCTGCTAGAGTAGCCCTACGGATGTTGTTTGGTTGTTTTCACTTCTCGCAGGGTCCTACCTATTTAGGGGTAGGTGTTACCACTGTGACCCTTCTAGTAATCATTGATTTTGATTACTATCCTCGGTAGTGAGGATGTCGCCTGACTACCTAGAGTTGTTTTCTTAGTTATGGTGTGGTACACCTATTCTCAGGTGTTAGCACCACGACTTTAGGAGCTTTGATTTTCCAGTAGAAGATCAGCTCCTAAGTTTCTTTGCACCCCTACTCTCCACATTCATACTCTACTCCTAGCTGCTAGAGTAGCCCTATGGATATTGTGTTGTTGCTTTTTCTCCCCACAAGGTCCTGCCCGATCAGGGTAGGTGCTACCACTGTGATCCTTCTGATGATACTTCACTTCTATACATGATTATCGTACTCAGGTGGTAGGTGTGTCCCCTTCACTACCTAGAGCTACTTTTCTTCTCGTGGTGTAGTATACCTTGCCCAGGATACTAACATCACCACTTTGAGAACTTTGATCTTTTAGCAGAAGATCAGTTCTTTTACTACTTTTTCGTGACCCATGTTATCATTCATACTCTAGACTCAGTTGCCAGATCAGTCCTATGGATGTGTCGAGGTCACTTTCACTTTTCACAGGGTCCCACTAGTTTGTGTGGGTGCTACTACTGTGAGATTTTACTTACTCAGAGTTTTTGTCCTTGGTATAGAGGATGATCCCTCGCTACTTTGGCTCTTTTTCTCACCTGGTGATGTGGAGCATCACACCTTAGATGCTACCACCACCTTTTTCTTGAGTTTTGATCCTCTAGTAGAGAGTCAGCTCTTTCAGATACTTTTACCACTTGTTTTCCCATTGAGATCCGACTCCTAGCTGCCGGAGAGGTCATTTGGATGTTTTGATCTTGGTTCTACCTCTTACAGGGTCCCCATCAGTTAGTATGGGTTCACTAAGGTAGCATCTTTGAGGATTTTTTTCACCAGGCTCAGTCCTGCCTTCTGTAGTTGAGGTGCCCCTTCGCTACTCGAGTTCTTTTTACTCCTTTGGAATGAGATCGCCCATTTACACACTTTACAGTGGGTATATCTCTTCCAGCTTTCTTGAGAGATGTCGTTCTGATGTCTTCTCCCCCTTTTATGTAGGGTTAGGGTTCTTTAGGAGATCCTGACAGCATTTGGATACTCATGGCCACGACGACTTATCCTCTACCATGTGGTTATCAGATTGCTAGAAAGGGTTCCCTAGGTGGCTCTGCCCTTAAAATTATCCCATTTACTTACCTCTTTTTCTCTCACATCCCTACACAGATGCGTGATAGGCTGATGTCGAGGTGACTTTTGACCTTCTATTCTACTGTTTGAAATGAACAGACAGATAGTTGAGTTTACCTGGTAGAGAGGACCTGACAGAGCACCTGGCAGGTACTCCTCGCCACGCTTTTGATTGCCCTGTTCTGATCAGACAGGCATCGGAGCTTGACTCTTTATTCACTCAGTTGAAATGACTGAGTGGGTATTGAGCCCTTCTTCATCTGCAAGACAGAGCTGGCTACAGCAGATGTTGAAGCTTACCCGTTGAGTGAGCCCGACAGAGTCCCTGGGAGGCGTAATTCCTCAACAGTTCTCTTTTTACTCGGATGTCCTGTAAAAGACTACGCGGGCTTCCACTTCGTGGTTCATGAGCTTCTCGCTGAGGTCAGGCAGAAGTAGTGGCCACCCCAATCCACTGTTCCGAAAGGAGCAGGAGGGGCGGGATCCTTTTCACCTTCTACCCGCTATCCATATGCGGTCAGCCTGGTAGTTGGTTCTTACCTACCGTTGAGTGAGCCCGACAGAGTCCCTGGGAGGCGCAATTCCTCAACACCCTTTTACTCGGATGTCCTGTAAAAGACTACGCAGGCTTCCACTTCATGGTTCATGAGCTTCTCGCTGAGGTCAGGCAGAAGTAGTGGCCACCCCAATCCACTATTCCGAAAGGAGCAGGAGGGGCGGGATCCTTTTCACCCTCTACCCGCTGTCCATATGCGGTCAGCCTGGTAGTTGGTTCTTACCTACCGTTGAGTGAGCCCGACAGAGTCCTTGGGAGGCGCAATTCCTCAACACCCCTTTACTCGGATGTCCTTTAAAAGACTATGCAGGCTTCCACTTCGTGTCTTCTTTACTTTTTGCTGAGGTCAGGCAGAGGTATCGAGTCACCCCAATCCACTGTTCCGAAAGGATCAGGAGGGGCGGGATCTTTTTCACTTTCCACCCCGCTGTCCAGATACGGTCAGGCGGGTAGCTGGTTTTACTTGGTAGAGAGGGCCTGGCAGAGCACCTGGCAGGAACTCCTCGCCTTTTTCTCTGAGTGTCCTCAATTGAAATTACTGAACGACAAGAGGGGGGTTAATTCGATGATTAAAAACTTCTTTTAATGAAAAGAAATATCTTTTTATGACTTTTTATGCGGAAGCGAATTTCATTCACAATAAAAAGATATATATAATCAAATTCATCCACGCAATTAACCACAATAAAAATAAATGCAAAACTAAAGTGCAGAAAAATAAAGGAAAGAACACACCAAGATTTTTATAGTGGTTCGGTCAAACCATGACCTACGTCCACTCCCCGGAGGCACCCTCCGAGTATTACACTAAACCTTTAGTGATTCTCCTTTAGCTCCCACAGCTAGGCGGAGAAGCCCTTACACAATCACTTCCACCTTCCCCGGTGCGGCGGAGGAGCCGGGTCCTTTGACACCAATGAGATCTTCTTCTTCCCAAAACTTCCTTCAAGACGAACCTTGAATCCGATGGTACTGAGGTGCAAGCTCGCCGGAGCAACCGTGTGATCTCCTTCACACTCCCTTGAAACCCCCTCCAAGAATCTTCTCCCTCTCTCAAACTTCACCCTTTCCTCTCTCCCTTTCAAGTCCTCTCTTCAAGTTTTCTCCAAAAGAACAAAGACACAGTGGCTGCCAAAAGACTCTTACAAAGTCTTATGAGAGTGCTTAAATAGAGGGCTCAAAAAAACCCTAAAAATACTCAATTCGGGCGTCAAATATCGTACTGTACGATCGCAAGATCGTCCAATACGATGTGCAGAAATTGACCTGTTAGTACTGTACGATGTCCTGTACGATGTGCTGTACGATCCAGTTCGTACAGTACGATCCAGTTCGTCCAGTACGATCCAAATGACAAATTTCAGCCGTTTTGATTGAATAATCTCAGGATTAACTTAGGCAATATTTTAAACATCGTACAGTACGATTATGATCGTACAGTACGATTATACAACCTTTCAAATTCAAATTTTTGCCTAATTTAATGGACGGCGGGCTTTCTAATTATAACAGATCGTACAGTACGATGTGGTGATCGTACAGTACGATTAGTTATATTCAAAAATAATTTTTCCAGGAAAAATAAAATATTTTAATTTATTTCTGTTACACCAGATCGTACAGTACGAAATAAATTCGTACAGTACGATGAACAGAAAAGTTAAAATATTTATAATCATTTTTTGCTCCCTCTATTTGTGTGCATGATCAACAAACTAACATATATCATTACAAGACTTGACTCAATAAATGAAAATTACAGACTCATTTAATACGACCAATTCTATGCAATCTTGAGCCTTGAATCTTCAAAGAACGGTGCATGATGTACCTGAAATATTAGTCAACATAGAAAGACATATGCACTGCAAATACTAGGAGAAATAAGAGCTTAATAAATATTATTTGTTATCATCAAAATCATAAACTCGGAAGACCGAGTTGTAACAATCTCCCCCTTTTTGATGATGTCAAATAATATTGGTTGACTTTGCAATTTAAAAAAAAATTTCTCCTAAACTCCCCCTCACTAAAAGAATTACATTAAAATTAGGGGGAAAAGCTTTTCTTTTTCACTTTTTTTTTTTTATTTTTTTTTATTTAAAAAAAAATAACAGCAAAAATTAAAATAAAATGCAATAAACAACAATACTTTCTCTCCCCCTTTGACATTATCAAAAAGAAGAGATAAAATAAAATATAAAATAACAACATAATAACAAACAAAAACATACAATTAAAAAAAAATTTAAACATACAAAACAGATAGAAAAAAAAAACATACAAAAACACATAAACAAAACACACAAACAAACCTTAACATACTTATACCTCATCATCTTGCTCATGTTCTGATGATTCAGAAACTAGGTCTGCCCATGAGACTTTTTGCTTTTTATCGTTTCCCCATATTACAAACGATTTGTTTTTACTCTTTTCCTTTGCAGGAAGAGTTTTTAAGTTGGGGCATTCACGCTTCAAATGTCCCGGTTTCCTACACCCAAAGCAAATTATGTCAGAAGAAAACTTAGCATTTTTACAATTTTTACCTTTACTCTGCTTTTGTTGATGTTCATGCTTGTGCTTCAATAGACTTTCAAATTTATTTGTTATCAATGATATCTCCTTGCTTTCATCATCTACTAAGCCATATTCATCTGTGTGTTTGGCTTTTAACACAATAGTCTTCTCGTCACCTGCATCCAAAAATCTTTGACTCACACTTTGCTCGTAGGCAATGAGTGAGCCGATTAGATTATCTATAGAATAAGTATTCAAATCTTTTGATTCATATATAGCTGTGACTTTGGCATCAAATTTATTAAGTAAAGAACGTAAAATTTTACTAACTTTTTCAACATTTGAAAGTTCTCTTCCTAAATCATGCAATGACATCACAATTTGATTAAATCTAGTAAACATGTCTAAGATAGTCTCATATGGTTTCATGCTGAAAAGTTCATAATCACGCATTAGAATATTCAATTTTGATTGTTTGATTTCACTAGTACCTTCATATGAAATGCATAATCTATCCCAAATTTCTTTCCCACTAGTACATGTAGAGATTCTCATGCAATCGTCAGAATTTAATGCACACAAAAAAAACAATTCAAACATTTAGCATTTAGTTGTGCATTGACTAGTTCTATTCTACTCCATTCAGTAAAAGGAATATTAATTTTGACTCCATCTATCATACGTGAAGGTACAGAATAGCCAGTCTGAATCATATTCCACATTCGATAATCAATTGATTGAAAAAATGTTGACATGCGAATTTTCCAAAAATTAAAAGAAATATTTTCAAATAAAGGTGGTCGTGTGATACAATAGCCTTCTGCAATGTTACGATTTCCAAAATGTGCCATGATCGATTTTTTCAAGGTTTTCTAAAACACTATTTTTGAAACCCGCTCTGATACCAATTGAAATTGCTCTGATACCAATTGAAATTACTGAACGACAAGAGGGGGGTTAATTCGATGATTAAAAACTTCTTTTAATGAAAAGAAATATCTTTTTATGACTTTATGCGGAAGCGAATTTCATTCACAATAAAAAGATATATAATCAAATTCATCCACGCAATTAACCACAATAAAAATAAATGCAAAACTAAAGTGCAGAAAAATAAAGGAAAGAAACACACCAAGATTTTTATAGTGGTTCGGTCAAACCATGACCTACGTCCACTCCCCGGAGGCACCCTCCGAGTATTACACTAAACCTTTAGTGATTCTCCTTTAGCTCCCACAGCTAGGCGGAGAAGCCCTTACACAATCACTTCCACCTTCCCCGGTGCGGCGGAGGAGCCGGGTCCTTTGACACCAATGAGATCTTCTTCTTCCCAAAACTTCCTTCAAGACGAACCTTGAATCCGATGGTACTGAGGTGCAAGCTCGCCGGAGCAACCGTGTGATCTCCTTCACACTCCCTTGAAACCCCCTCCAAGGATCTTCTCCCTCTCTCAAACTTCACCCTTTCCTCTCTCCCTTTCAAGTCCTCTCTTCAAGTTTTCTCCAAAAGAACAAAGACACAGTGGCTGCCAAAAGACTCTTACAAAGTCTTATGAGAGTGCTTAAATAGAGGGCTCAAAAAAACCCTAAAAATACTCAATTCGGGCGTCAAATATCGTACTGTACGATCGCAAGATCGTCCAATACGATGTGCAGAAATTGACCTGTTAGTACTGTACGATGTCCTGTACGATGTGCTGTACGATCCAGTTCGTACAGTACGATCCAGTTCGTCCAGTACGATCCAAATGACAAATTTCAGCCGTTTTTTTGATTGAATAATCTCAGGATTAACTTAGGCAATATTTTAAACATCGTACAGTACGATTATGATCGTACAGTACGATTATACAACCTTTCAAATTCAAATTTTTGCCTAATTTAATGGACGGCGGGCTTTCTAATTATAACAGATCGTACAGTACGATGTGGTGATCGTACAGTACGATTAGTTATATTCAAAAATAATTTTTCCAGGAAAAATAAAAATATTTTAATTTATTTCTGTTACACCAGATCGTACAGTACGAAATAAATTCGTACAGTACGATGAACAGAAAAGTTAAAATATTTATAATCATTTTTTGCTCCCTCTATTTGTGTGCATGATCAACAAACTAACATATATCATTACAAGACTTGACTCAATAAATGAAAATTACAGACTCATTTAATACGACCAATTCTATGCAATCTTGAGCCTTGAATCTTCAAAGAACGGTGCATGATGTACCTGAAATATTAGTCAACATAGAAAGACATATGCACTGCAAATACTAGGAGAAATAAGAGCTTAATAAATATTATTTGTTATCATCAAAATCATAAACTCGGAAGACCGAGTTGTAACAAGGCAGATACTGAGTCACCCCAATCCACTGCTATGAGATGTGCAGGAGGATATGGGACCCTTTCACCTTCTATTATGTTGATCCGATATAGTCAGACAGATAGTTGGTATACTTTTGCTACTCTACTTTTGGTCCTCTCTTTAGCTCTGCCCGCTGCATAGGGCAAGGCAAGGAGAGACACCACCATACCTTTTTCACCCTTGTGGTGATTGCTACTTTGAGTTCTCTACTAGGCTCTACCCTTGTCAAAGGGTAAGGCCAGGAGGAGACCACACTACTGGTTCACCATTTTGGTGACACCTTGCTTGTGCACTGCTGCTTTCTCTTCTTTCCTAGGCTCTGCCCCCGCTGTGGGGCAAGGCTAGGAGAAGAATTTCTTTCTTTTTCCACCATCTCCTTGATATTTCTTCACTCATGATCTTTTCACTCTACTTTTTTGTGGCTTAGTCGGTCAACGCCAACACGAGCGGTTCACTAGTTGTTCGCCACTCCTGTTGGGGGTCCGTTTGTTGACCTCGATTTTGTCCAAACCTGGGCCTAGAAAGTTGACTTGGTCAAATTGACCAAATTAGACCTTGAGACCCCCTCCAAAGGGTTTAGTGAGTCGATTTGAGTTGGTTGAGCCCGGGTCCAGGCCGTGGGTCAACTTGGTTGACCGAGTCAACATAGGTTGACTCATTTGGACCTATTGAGCCTAAAACCAATTCTAAATTAATTTCATGAATTTCATGGCTCAAACCCTCACCCCATGGACCTAATTGATTAGGTTGACCAAGTCAACCCTTGACTTGGTCAACCCAAGTCATAATGGGTTAAATATGACCCATTAAGAGCCCATTAATGCCCATTCAATGCCCCAATTGATTCCTTTTCGTTTTGAAATTGAATCCACGGCCTAATCTGATTATTTTCCCTCCTATTTTACTCCCCATTGAATCCTAGCCGTTCCTCTTAGGGTTGGGAGTTTAAATAGAGAGAATTAGGTTATTTTTGGGACCTTTTTGCAATCTCTCTCTCTCCAAGTCTCCTCAGCCTGAGTTTTTTTAAGAAGGAGTTCCTTTCACCTTTCTCTACCTTCCCCGACCAAAACCCGACCGCCTCGAGCCGCCGCCGGCCAGATCCCGGCGAGACCGAGCCGATTTCCGTCCCTGGAGGAATCTCGTTCGATCCAGACCGTTTTAGAGTCGGAGTTCAAGAGAAGAATTGTTCTAGAGGATTCCACGAGTCCAACAAGACCAAGATCGCCCGAATCCACCCTGTGGATTGAGGTATATCGCAAACCCTAGTTTAGAACACTTAGGGTTAAATAGCGTTTTAAAAAGTGCTTTTTAGATCAAACCAAATATCCCCCATTGATGCTCTTCACGTGTGAAATCCAAATCTAAAATTTCGTGCAATTTCGTCCATCCAATCGAGAGAACGAAGCATTTTTCTCCCTGTAGGTTGCGGTCCGGCTGGCTGCATGCATAGGGTGTCTTGAGCCGTTGATCTCATGATCAACGGCTCGGATTCGGTCGGACAGAAATCCAGTCCGCCGGGTTGGACCATCCCACGGATCTCCCCAGGATTCGGCTCGATCTGGGCCGTTCCCTTCGCAGCCACGCGGATCCAACGGCGGCCGTCCGCTGCCCACGTGGATAAGTAGGAGGCGGCGTGATTGCCGCATGATTACGGCAATCATTGAGCCGCCGCCAATGATTGGCCGCAACCGCGGACCCAGTCGTACTCCGCCACGTGTCCCGCGGGTCCCGCCGCCTTTATTTTAAATATTTTAAATCAGAAAAACTTCCAAAAATCGTAGAAAATTTGTTTTTCGTCCGTTTTTGACGTATAATACCTCGTTGGACTCGTATTTTCATTTTCCACACTATAAAAATTTTTGTTTATAAAAATATTATATATATTTTTAATTATTTAAAAAACAGTAGAAACTGATATTTTAAAAATATTATTTTGGCTATTTTATTACTATTACATTATGATATTATTATTTTAATTATAATATTAATAATTATATTATGTTAAATCATTTTTGTTACTGTTTTGTATTTTCATTACTACATTATTATATTTACTTAAGTGTAAAAAAAAAGGTATTTTCTAATAGTTAAATACTATTCTAATTATGTTATTAGTTAAGTTATTTAAAATTATTATTAATAATTCAAATATTACTATTATTAAGTATTTTTAAATTAATTTAAATTCCTGAACTATTAAAGTATTGTTTTCTGATATTCTTGATAGTTATTTTTAAATATTATTTATTTTTAATTATTTTTAAACCCATTTATTGTACTTAGACTTCGAAAAATCATATCTTTCTCGTCTTGAATCCGCTGTCGACGCACAGCACCTCGTTTTGAGCGTATTTTGATTCTGCACATCCTGGAGTCTGCTTTGCACAAATAGTTTTAGTATTTCTGTACTTTTTTTGAAAAAACAGCAAGCTGTATTATTTTCAAATATTATTTTTATACTTAAACTTTGAAATTGCGTAACTTTGTCGCTTTAAGTCCGCTGTCGACGCACAACACCTTGTTTTGGATGTACTGTAAATTCTGCATAGCTTGAAATTATTTTCAGATAAAACTTATGTCTGTATTTTCTGTTATTTCAAAACCAAGGAAATAGGGCTATTTTAAAATATTATTTTATTCTGTTTTAACTTCAGAAATTCATATCTTCGCCGTTTTAAGTCGGATTTTGACGTGTAACCCCTTGATATTTTCAGAAAAGTGCGTATTTTAATTTGGAACCATTTCCAGCCTTTGATTTTGGCTGTCTTGACTGTTTTCTATTTTATCCTATGATTCAGTTATTTTAATATTATTTAAACTAATTATCATACTAATTATTTTTAAACTAAAAAATTATTTTCAAACTATTTTGAAACCTCGATTGGGTGGTCAGCGGGTTTCCCTATACTTATGTATTATGAATTGAATTATTTTCAATTATTTTATTTTCCAAAAATATATTTATATCTACAAGTATTTTTAAATTATTTTAAAGCTACTTATACCTAAATCCTAACTTTGGGAGACCCGCTATCGTATGAAATTCTAGACATGGATCTTATGTGTGAAGAGCAATCATGGGGGAGCGGGTTAGTGAATGGTTGAGTCCCAATCATTCACTAATCCTTTCTTTAGGTGTTTGTCTTTTTATTCTTCGTAGATTGCATGTATAGGATTGCACCACGAGCACTTAGCCTAGGCTTTCCTAGATCTAAGGATATGGCGTGTTTATTTCATTTTTGTACTCCCTTGCATCTATTACCTTGAGGGTTAGACAAAACACCACTTTAAACTCCTACAACGTAGTGACACCCTAAGGACAAAAATTAAGGACATGTCTAGCGAACTTAGAAGTTTTCTAGGGATTAGGATAGATCCCAGAACGACATGAAAACTACAACATTTAAACTTAGTGACATCTAAAACATCACTGAATTTTCTAAGAATTTTTAGGAGCTTTTAGAGCCCTTAGTTAACTAACCCTAATTAACCTGTTAAATAAGGCCCCGAGACCTTCCGGAAATTATAATAAATACACCTTAGGTCGGAAAATTACCCATAATACCTCAAACTGACCAGAATCGGATCCTTGACCTTAGATAAATAGGGCTCCTTAGTTTGACTCTAGGTTAACCCCTAATTTGACCATAGGTGGAATTCACCATTTTGCCCCTAATAATTCATTAAAAATTATTAAAAATCTCAAATCTCCTCCAAACAATTGGGAACACTTTCTCTGGTCATTCCTGATCTTTGGGAGTGATTCCAATCAGTTTGGAGCTGATTTGGAGCAAAACAATAAAAAGGCTATTTAGTAGGAAATTTAGAAAATTCTAATAAATACCCCGACCTTTAGAAATCCATAACTAATTGTAGGAAACTCCAAATTAGGTAAACTCACTTGCATTAGACTCCAATTAGGGCCTAGTATTTATTAAAAATTTTAGGTTTCCAGGAATTGGCCTAGGTTAGAAATTCAACTTTTTGGTCAACCATAGTTCATTTAGGGCCGGAAACTTAGAAAATTCATAACTTTGCCTAGAAAACTCCGATTTCAGTCTACTACTTGGCTGACTACTCGTATTAATGTCTAGTAATTTTCTAAGGTGATAGGAGATCAAGATCTAGCCTTTTTCCCATAGTGACTTTTTAGACCCTTAGTCTAGTTCCTAGGAGGACCCGAGACTTTCCAAAATCGGCTAATATAACTTTAACTTCAAATATTATTTCCTTAAGCTGTTGAAACGGACCAACAAACTAAGCTAACTAAAATGGACCCTAATCCATTAATGTTTAAATTCCAACTAAAATATCCTCTTCAGACTCCCAACAAACATAAACTATAGATAACTTTAACTAACTACCCTGCTTAGGACTTATCCAAACCACACTAGCCTTACACACACCTAGAATTGTTTGCTAGGGCACTACTTCTAGACCTAGGTTAGGCCGCTGGGTTTTATTTTTCTGCTGTGTGCCGGAGCTTTTCGTAGTTTTCACTGCATGCTATTTGAAAATTGATTGGTATGTTTGCTTACTTTTTCTGCACTCTTGATGTGAACGCTAGACTTACCCATAGGTTAGGAGCGCCATATATATACTGTTCTTCCGTGCAGGTGGCCGTGCTCAAGCTAATAAAAGGGGGGAGCAATATCATGATTTATAACAATGTTTTATGCAGGTGCTTGCTCAGCTCCCCCTAAAATGAAATGAGGGCTAAAATTATTAAATTATTATAACTGCTACAGATGCAGCTGCTTAGCCCTCAAAATTAAGAGCATGGCTTGGCACAGGGTCAATGGTGTTAGCATTTTCATTTTTATATAAACTGCTAGGGATTTTTATTAGGATAACCTTGCAGGGCTTTAGAATTTACTACTTTCCATAAATGTAAATTTATTTGTAATAATTGTTAAGAGTTGTGAAAACAATTATGAGTCGGGATATTCTTATCCAACTCGGATTCCAAAAGAAGAAGGCATCCCTAAAGGGGAGAGTCTTCTTCCACTTGGAAGATCGAGCTGGATAGCTTTAGATATCCAAAGAGAAAAGGCAATACACCCCTGCTGGGGAGAATTGTCTCTTCGTTTGGATATTCAAGCCACGATGGATCCAAGGAGTCCAAGGAGGAGATTTCCAAGGAGTCCAAGGAGGGAGATCCAAGGAGTCCAAGGAGAAGTGATCCAAAGAAGATTGAAGACCTGAAGGCCAATATCCCACTCAAGGTCATTTGCGTCTGTCATAGGCTTAGAAATCCGGGTTGTTGGCAGTGGTGCCCGGCCACTTTACTTTTCTGCATATCCTGGGTTGTAATTAAAGGGCAGTTGGCCTATGGACATTTACTTGATTAGTTTGATTTATATTGATGTGTTTACCTGATTGCGCAGTAGAAATTGCCTGCTTTTCTTAGGTTTCTTTTCTTGCATGCCGATTTTGTTTTCACCTGGATTTTCGCTAGGCTCTCTAAGGATTATAAAAATATTATATATATTTTTAATTATTTAAAAAACAGTAGAAACTGATATTTTAAAAATATTATTTTGGCTATTTTATTACTATTACATTATGATATTATTATTTTAATTATAATATTAATAATTATATTATGTTAAATCATTTTTGTTACTGTTTTGTATTTTCATTACTACATTATTATATTTACTTAAGTGTAAAAAAAAAAAAGGTATTTTCTAATAGTTAAATACTATTCTAATTATGTTATTAGTTAAGTTATTTAAAATTATTATTAATAATTCAAATATTACTATTATTAAGTATTTTTAAATTAATTTAAATTCCTGAACTATTAAAGTATTGTTTTCTGATATTCTTGATAGTTATTTTTAAATATTATTTATTTTTAATTATTTTTAAACCCATTTATTGTACTTAGACTTCGAAAAATCATATCTTTCTCGTCTTGAATCCGCTGTCGACGCACAGCGTCTCGTTTTGAGCGTATTTTGATTCTGCACATCCTGGAGTCTGCTTTGCACAAATAGTTTTAGTATTTCTGTACTTTTTTTGAAAAAACAGCAAGCTGTATTATTTTCAAATATTATTTTTATACTTAAACTTTGAAATTGCTTAACTTTGTCGCTTTAAGTCTGCTGTCGACGCACAACACCTTGTTTTGGATGTACTGTGAATTCTGCATAGCTTGAAATTATTTTAAGATAAAACGTATGTCTGTATTTTCTGTTATTTCAAAACCAGTGAAATAGGGCTATTTTAAAATATTATTTTATTCTGTTTTAACTTCAGAAATTCATATCTTCGCCGTTTTAAGTCGGATTTTGACGTGTAACCCCTTGATATTTTCAGAAAAGTGCGTATTTTAATTTGGAACCATTTCCAGCCTTTGATTTTGGCTGTCTTGACTGTTTTCTATTTTATCCTATGATTCAGTTATTTTAATATTATTTAAACTAATTATCATACTAATTATCATACTAATTATTTTTAAACTAAAAAATTATTTTCAAACTATTTTGAAACCTCGATTGGGTGGTCAGCGGGTTTCCCTATACTTATGTATTATGAATTGAATTATTTTCAATTATTTTATTTTCCAAAAATATATTTATATCTACAAGTATTTTTAAATTATTTTAAAGCTACTTATACCTAAATCCTAACTTTGGGAGACCCGCTATCGTATGAAATTCTAGACATGGATCTTATGTGTGAAGAGCAATCATGGGGGAGCGGGTTAGTGAATGGTTGAGTCCCAATCATTCACTAATCCTTTCTTTAGGTGTTTGTCTTTTTATTCTTCGTAGATTGCATGTATAGGATTGCACCACGAGCACTTAGCCTAGGCTCTCCTAGATCTAAGGACATGGCGTGTTTATTTCATTTTTGTACTCCCTTGCATCTATTACCTTGAGGGTTAGACAAAACACCACTTTAAACTCCTACAACGTAGTGACACCCTAAGGACAAAAATTAAGGACCTGTCTAGCGAACTTAGAAGTTTTCTAGGGATTAGGATAGATCCCAGAATGACATGAAAACTACAACATTTAAACTTAGTGACATCTAAAACATCACTGAATTTTCTAGGAATTTTTAGGAGCTTTTAGAGCCCTTAGTTAACTAACCCTAATTAACCTGTTAAATAAGGCCCCGAGACCTTCCGGAAATTATAATAAATACACCTTAGGTCGGAAAATTACCCATAATACCTCAAACTGACCAGAATCGGATCCTTGACCTTAGATAAATAGGGCTCCTTAGTTTGACTCTAGGTTAACCCCTAATTTGACCATAGGTGGAATTCACCATTTTGCCCCTAATAATTCATTAAAAATTATTAAAAATCTCAAATCTCCTCCAAACAATTGGGAACACTTTCTCTGGTCATTCCTGATCTTTGGGAGTGATTCCAATCAGTTTGGAGCTGATTTGGAGCAAAACAATAAAAAAGGCTATTTAGTAGGAAATTTAGAAAATTCTAATAAATACCTCGACCTTTAGAAATCCATAACTAATTGTAGGAAACTCCAAATTAGGTAAACTCACTTGCATTAGACTCCAATTAGGGCCTAGTATTTATTAAAAATTTTAGGTTTCCAGGAATTGGCCTAGGTTAGAAAGTCAACTTTTTGGTCAACCATAGTTCATTTAGGGCCCGAAACTTAGAAAATTCATAACTTTGCCTAAAAAACTCCGATTTCAGTCTACTACTTGGCTGACTACTCGTATTAATGTCTAGTAATTTTCTAAGGTGATAGGAGATCAAGATCTAGCCTTTTTCCCATAGTGACTTTTTAGACCCTTAGTCTAGTTCCTAGGAGGACCCGAGACTTTCCAAAATCGGCTAATATAACTTTAACTTCAAATATTATTTCCTTAAGCTGTTGAAACGGACCAACAAACTAAGCTAACTAAAATGGACCCTAATCCATTAATGTTTAAATTCCAACTAAAATATCCTCTTCAGACTCCCAACAAACATATACTATAGATAACTTTAACTAACTACCCTGCTTAGGACTTATCCAAACCACACTAGCCTTACACACACATAGAATTGTTTGCTAGGGCACTACTTCTAGACCTAGGTTAGGCCGCTGGGTTTTATTTTTCTGCTGTGTGCCGGAGCTTTTCGTAGTTTTCACTGCATGCTATTTGAAAATTGATTGGTATGTTTGCTTACTTTTTCTGCACTCTTGATGTGAACGCTAGACTTACCCATAGGTTAGGAGCGCCATATATATACTGTTCTTCCGTGCAGGTGGTCGTGCTCAAGCTAATAAAAGGGGGGAGCAATATCATGATTTATAACAATATTTTATGCAGGTGCTTGCTCAGCTCCCCCTAAAATGAAATGAGGGCTAAAATTATTAAATTTTTATAACTGCTACAGATGCAGCTGCTTAGCCCTCAAAATTAAGAGCATGGCTTGGCACAGGGTCAATGGTGTTAGCATTTTCATTTTTATATAAACTGCTTGGGATTTTTATTAGGATAACCTTGCAGGGCTTTAGAATTTACTGCTTTCCATAAATGTAAATTTATTTGTAATAATTGTTAAGAGTTGTGAAAATAATTATGAGTCGGGATATTCTTATCCAACTCGGATTCCAAAAGAAGAAGGCATCCCTAAAGGGGAGTGTCTTCTTCCACTTGGAAGATCGAGCTGGATAGCTTTAGATATCCAAAGAGAAAAGGCAATACACCCCTGCTGGGGAGAATTGTCTCTTCGTTTGGATATTCAAGCCACGACGGATCCAAGGAGTCCAAGGAGGAGATTTCCAAGGAGTCCAAGGAGGGAGATCCAAGGAGTCCAAGGAGAAGTGATCCAAAGAAGATTGAAGACCAGAAGGCCAATATCCCACTCAAGGTCATTTGCGTCTGTCATAGGCTTAGAAATCCGGGTTGTTGGCAGTGGTGCCCGGCCACTTTACTTTTCTGCATACCCTGGGTTGTAATTAAAGGGCAGTTGGCCTATGGACATTTACTTGATTAGTTTGATTTATATTGATGTGTTTACCTGATTGCGCAGTAGAAATTGCCTGCTTTTCTTAGGTTTCTTTCCTTGCATGCCGATTTTGTTTTCACCTGGATTTTCGCTAGGCTCTCTAAGGATTATAAAATTCTTCTACTCGTAACTAATTTCTAAAATTTTAAGATTTAAATAACATAGGAACCTAACGAATCTAGGGAACTGCCGGAATCGTCCGGGGTCGCATGCATATTACTACATTCTTCTCTCCTTCTTATAAGACATCTCCCTGCCTGCGGGTTGAGTCCGGATAATCTGGCCTATGAGGATGAAGTGCCGGACCTAGGGAGACCCAGTCTTTTCAAAAAATTATTTTTATAAGCCTGTTTTTAAAATTCTATAGCATTCATGAGCTGACATTTCAACTAGCATGCATTGTAATAGTAACCAACTAATTAAAATTTAATTGCATTAGCTAGGAGCATCTAACCCACATAAGTCCAGGACCACTTAGGAAATTCTCTAGATGTTAGTCCTATTTCCAAAGAACTGTACCACCCACCCATTTTTCATAACTGACTTGACAGCATGGTTTTAAATCGATTAGGTGGTTAGCTGGCTCCCCCAATCCAGGCCGGGGTAAGTCCAGGTTTTGCATAGAATTAGCTAAGACACTGGTCTTAGTGTGTGTCGAACACTAAGTCCAATCTAGATTTAGGGTTCGAGACTACTACACTCGGTCTCGTAGTATGCCTTAAATAGTAGGTAGGTCCCTTTCTTTCGGGGACTCTAAATCCTACTTATCTGCGTCACAGGATGACGCCACCTCCATCCTTCTCTCACGCATGTGATTGGATGCTTGATCTTTTATTTCATTCAGTTTCTTTTTAGTGCCCTAGAGCCTCCAGATGCTGGTATGAGCCACGCATGTTGACTAAGCCTTTTTGAGACCTTTCTTTCCTTTGAGTAGGATTTCCTAGTCTATACCCTTGTGCTAATCCCAATTTGGAAAAGATAATGTATGATCCTTAATCGAGAGTCTTCTCGGGCTCCGGTCCGGGATGTAATTAACCACGGGGGCCTGCGCCCGTGGGAAACTTGGCCCCGCAATCTACTTTACCCCACTCGATCTCTCGTATCGGGTGGGGGAAACCCGTGACTAGGTCGTGTATATTGCTACCCATCGGGGTGTGCTGGCGACAGCATCTATCCCCAATGGTTAGTCGTATGCGCGATCCAATCTGCCCTCCCATCGACCCGTTCGTGTCGAGCGTAGAGGCCTACGATCGTTTTGTCCCACAGGGATAGTGCGGCCGTACCCTCTGCGTTTGAACCCCCGCGAGCGGTGCTCCTTCGGAGGTCCACAACTAGCTTTTGGAATCAATTGTATTCATTGTGATAGTGGTTTGTTGGAGCTGATTTCTTTTCGTTCATTGAAAAATATCATCAAGGAATGGATGTTGGATGCAAAAGGGATAATTATTGAAGGGGATAATCTCAACATCATCAAATATTTGCAAAAATCTGTGGATAAAGGGAGTCGAAATGTACATAATGAAGAACTTGAGGATCTCTCATTTTTTGATGGCTTCGGTAACATCTTATTTCATTTTGCAAATAGGAATTGTAATAAGTTAGCTTATTTTTGCGCTAATGTTGCATTAAATGATGATTTTCTTTAGGAAGATTTGAGTAGCAATAAGGTTCCTCCTTTCTTTATCAAATTGTTAAAGGAGGATTGTGATAGATATTCTATCACTTAGTAGTTTGTAATAGCTTTTCTTATTCATTAATGCATTTAGCATTTCTATATATAAAAAAAAAAAGAATATTATTTTACTTTATTTTTTATTTTATGCCCCTTTATCTTAAAGTCTAAAACTAATAATCGATGTTGGGTACATAAATTTTTACTCGAAATAACTAGTAGTGACCCTTATGAGTCCTAAAAGCTATCTTATATACATCTCCTGACTTCATTTTGATCTGATGGTATCCTAACTTTAGGTTGATTATCAAGAAGATGACTGCTCCAAACAGCTCATCCAACAACTCATCAATCACAGGAAAAAAAAACTTGTTCAGTATAGTTTCCTTGTTCAGGGCCAAGTAATCTACGCAAAACCTCTAGCTTCAATTTTTAAATTACAGATTTTCATTTAATCATTATGCTCCCTTATGATTAAGCAATCCCAATTCTAACTCAGTGAAAGTCCATACTCTTTTTAGTTGGTGAATTTTATAATCTCTTCCATATGTGTTGTAGTGATAGAACCTTCATAATTTTTGGAAATTAGATTGCAAATTCATATATCAAATGATTGAAGATATTCCATCATTCTACCTTTTCAAATTTAGGCTTCGTTTATGAAAACTTTCTTACTACTTCATAAAGTAACTTTCTAGTACAAAGTTTTTTTGAATTAGATATTTTTGTACTAAAATGCTATTTTAAAAAATAGTTAGAAAGTTGTCCCAAATAAAGCTTCAATAATATACTTTCAAACAAGGGTGGTTGGGAGTTAGTGCCCTTCATTAATCTTACACATGATGCATATAAGAAATAAAAAAACACCTCAATATAACAAAAATGAATGGTTTAAAAATAAGTATAGATAATGAACTATTCAATAGATTAAAGTCCATAAAGCCTACAAAGATCCATAAAGCCTATTAATTTTAAATTTTAATAAAATAATTTAGGCCAAATTTTTAAAAACTCTATTTAATTAGATGATAGTAAAACTTAAGATGCCATTCTGAACATAGTTCAACTTTGAAAATGATTACTTTTATAATGTGTAAGAAATAATATATTTAATTTTCATCGTTTAAGATTACACATTCCTCATGTGATTGCCTTATAAAAAACTTAAGATATTATTGGCACTATAATTTTTACTAATCTAATTTCCCTATCATTATATGCTTAGGTATTCTAATAGTGTATAAATTTCCCACACAAACTTAATTAAATCCATCACTGTAAATTCCTTTATTTAATTTGTGGTCATCAAAATTTAACGCATTCATCGGCTCATAGAATTAACAATAAAAATTACCATTTCGCTTCGCCAACCTTCATCCACTCAGAACATGTCGATGATGATGTGCAGTATCACTAAGTTGTTGCTTATTTGTCCACAACAACAAACATTTGTTGACTTTTTTTTAGCTAAACCATTGGGTCAAAGGATTGACCAGGTCAAACTGACCAAGCCAGGCCCTAAGACCCCTCCCAATCGATTCAGTGGGTCAACCTGAGTCTGTTAAGTCCAGACGACCCTAGGTCAATCGGGTTGACCATGTCTACCTTGGTTGACCCAAATTGATCCAAACTCCTATTTAATTTCAAATCTGATTCAAAGCTCTCAGGCTCAATTCTCTCCTCCCTTGGACTTAATAGGTCAAACCCAACATATTGGGCCCAAACCAATGCCCTGGGTCAACCTGGTTGACTAGCATGACCCAATTAGCCTGCATGGGTCAAATCAAATTCAAATTAAATTCAAGCCCCATCTCTTGCTCAAACCACCACCCAATTGGACTTAATTGACTAGGTTGACCAAGTCAACCTTTGACTTGTTCAACCCAAGTCTTAATGGGTCAATTTGATCCATTAAAGCCCAATTAAAGCCCTTTAATGCAATTTAACCCTTCATAATGGGTTTTAATTCAAACCCACATCTAAATCCCTTGATTTCCCTCCTAATTAGCTTAAGATCTAATAATAGACGTCCGTGATAGGTCTAGGGTTATAAATAGATATTTTAAGGTTCTTTGAAAAGACCTTTTTTCTATTTTCTCCTTTCCTAAGCTCTCTCAAGCCAAAATAGTTTGTATGAGAGCTCTCCCCACCTTCCTCCACCTTACCCAAGTAAAATTCGATCGATCATACCAGTCGGCGGCAAGATCTCTGGCAACCCAAGGGCTTAGATGTCCAAGCTTCTATATAGCTCGATCCACTGTATTCTAGACCACGATTTTGGGAAGATGTGATATGTGGACAGTCTACAAGCTCAAAAAAATCAAGACCTTGAAGATCCCAAGGTATAATCTTGTAAGAAACCCTTAAATTAGGTCAAACAATTAGAGTTAATTAACGTTTTGAAAAGCCATTTTAGGCCAAAATAAGTATCCCCCACAAACTCTATTCATGTTTATAATGTGTTTAAAATTTCATGTCATTTGATCCAGTCGTTTGTGAGAATGAAGCGTTTATTACTTTAGGGTTTTGCTTTTCACCTTAGCCTTAGTGTACGAAATATGGATCGTTGATCTCTTGATCAACGGTTCATATTCCATCATTCCATGATTTCTTCCAAACTACGAGATAGCACTGGTGTTATGATCACGATCCAGCATGATGTTGATCGCTCATTTCAAATCATAGAGGATCAGACAGCGGACACACTCATTTAACATGGTTAAGTGCCGAGCAGATCGAAATCGCGCTGCCACTAATCATTAGAAATGATTGTGCTGCAGTGCAATCATTTCCAATGATTGCCCATGATTTCGTCCGCTGATCAAGCTCTATCGAGTATCCCCCACCGCCGCACATTTTGAACGGACGAGTCTGATGCCGCCACGTAGCATGCTACTGCCTTTTATAATTAATTTTAATATTTTTTTAGCTGATTTCTTCAAATAATTATTAAAAATTAGTCTTAAACCCAAAAATTACAAATAATATATCAATATTTTTAAAAATATATTTCCTATAGTTTAAAAATATAATTGATTTAAAATTTTAATTTTATTTTAAGTTATTTTAATTATTAAATATTTAAATATTTTATTTAATAATTAATTATAATTAATTAAAATATTTTATAAAATAAAAAAATTCCAATTTCAAAATTATATTTTATAATTTCAATGAAAGATCTAGTATATTTCAATATTTAACAAAATATTTAATTATTTTAAATATTAGTTAATTAAGGTATAATTAATATTTAATCACTATTTATTAATATTAATAATTTATATTTTGAAAATAATATTTCATTTTACTTAAAAATAAAAAAAAATAGAAAATTATATTTTAAACTATTATTATTATTATTACTATTATTATTTAATTTTTTTTTTTAATATATTAACTTCTTTATTTATTATTATTATTATTATTATTATTAATTTTAAATTATTATTTTATTATTATTTCTAAAATAAATCATATCCATTTTAAAAATTAGAAAAGTATTTTTTTTTAATTATTGAATTCTAAATTAATTATTATTTTCATATTTTAAATATTTTCTTTTTTAATTAATTACTTAAATTATTTAATAATTAATAATTAATTAATTTTAAAATTCAATTATTTTCCTAAATTATAAAATTATTTCTATTAAATTATTATAAATTCTAGAAACTTTAATTTTTATTTTAATTTGATTTAATAATTTCCTTTAAATATTAATTAATTTTAAATTATTTTTTTTAAATACCTTTTAATGTATTAAACTTCGATAATTCACCATAATTCCATTTTAAATCGGATATTGACACATAATACCTTGAAATTTTCAAAAAAAATTATTTTTATTTAAAATTATTTTCAGAAGATAAAAATTATTTTTCTGAATTATTTCTGCATTATATAATTACTTTCATTATTTAACTATTATTTGAATAATAATATGGTAAATATTTTGAAATTTCAAATTATTTTCAAACCTTTTTAAATCCTCGCTCGGGTGGCCAGTGAATCTCCCATATAGTTATGTATGCCTATGCATTGAACTATTTTTAAATTACGTTATGTTTCAAGCTTATAAATCGGTTATCAATATTTTGAAACTATTTTAAAACTACCTATTTTAAATTACCTAATTATTGGGAGATCGACGTGGTGGAATTTTAAACATAGGTTCATACTTATGAATATCATTCATGGGGGTGGTGATTAGTGGGTGATTATGTTCCAATTGTTCACTAATTACATCATAAATCATGCTTAATTATTTGAATTATCATCTTTTACATGTGTAGAACACACGAGCACATAGTCTAGGTCCTCCTAGATCTAAGGACTAGGTGTATTTACTGTTCTCATGTTATCTTAAGGGTACGTTAGTCTAATATGTGATTTAAAATCTACTTAATGTTGTGACACCCTAAGGATAATAATTAAGAACTTGTCTAACAAACTTAAAAAAATTCTGGGAGCTACGGTAGATCCTCGAATGACTTGAAACTTCAAACACTTAAACTTTGTAACATCCTAAACCTCTCAGAATTTTCTAAGATATTTTAAGGAGCCTTTAGAGCCCTTAATTAACAAACCCTAATTTACCCATTATTAAGGCCCCTATAACTTCAAAAAAATTTAATAAATCTATTTCAATTCAAAAAATTATCTATAATAGCTCAAAATCTTGAAGATTTAATCCTTAGCCTTAGATAATTAGGGTCCCTTAATTGGACTTTAATTTGAGCTATAATTTAATTTCAACTAAAAATTACCTTTTTCCCTAATTAAATAATTACAAAATATTAAAAATTACAAAATTTCACCAAATACTTGGGAACACATCTTTAGGTCATTCCTGATCTTTAGGGGTGATTCTAATCAGTTTGGGGTTAATTTGGATCAAAACCCCTAAAATATCCCTTATTAAATAATTTCTATAATTCCTTAATTGCCCGAATCTTTAAAAATTCATTACTTAGCCTAAAAAACACGAAATCTAGAAAACTCAAAGCCTATCTACTCCATTTAAGGCCTAATGTTTAACCACCAAATTTTGCCTTGTTCTAATAGTGACCTTTTGGACCCCCTTAGCCTAGTACATAGGAGGACCCTTGACTTTCTAAAATTTGCTAATATAATTTGAACTTTTAAGATCACTACCCTAAATATTAAAATTGATCCACAAACTAAATTAACTAAAATAGACCCTAATACATTAATATTTAAATGTTAAATAAAGTTTCCTTTTCAAACCATCAATAAATTTGAACTCTATGCAACTTGAACTAAATACCCTACATAGAACCTATCCAAAGCCACACAAGCTTATTACATACACATATAATCATTTGCTAGGGCACCACTTATAGTTCTAGGATTATGGCTAATGTTTTACTTCTTTCTGCTTTAGTGATATGATGCAATTGTGTGTGGCACATATGATTGATTGATGTGTTTTATTCTGTTATGATGTGATTGAGCTTTATTTTATTATGTCTTCTATACACTAGTTGTGTTGTGATTTGTGTTTTAGATTGTCCATGGGCTAGGGTATTTTTATACTAATTCAATCTTATGCAGTTGGCCACGCTCATACAACACTAAAATAAAGGGGGCCAAAATTATTAAAAGCTTTAAAACTAACATTATCTTATGCAGATGCTCCAGAGACTGCTTAGCCCTTTTTAAATTAAAAGAGTGTGGCCAAGTGTGTTTTCTTTTATGCAGTATATTAACTTTTTATGTTGTTATATCAATTGCTTAAAATATTTTATTAGGATAACCATGCAGGAGTCCTGGGTCACATGCATATTGATGCATCTCTTTTTCATTTCTATAAGACACCTTCCTACCTGTGGGTAGAGTCTGAATAATCTGACCTATAAGGATGAAGTATCAGACCTGGTGAGACCTAGTCTTTTTTTAAAAAATATTTTTTGATAAGCCTATTTTTTAAAAATTCTAAGAATATTTAATTTGTAGACATTTAACTAACATGCATTAAATTAGAAACTCACTAAATTAAAATTTAATTGCATTAGCTATAGGAGCATTCACCCCACATAAGTGTAAGGCCAATTAGGAAACTCTATAGACGTTGATCTTACTTCCAAAAAAAAACTAAACTACCTACCCATCTTTCATAAATACTAGATAGCATGGATTTTATGCGCTTAGGTGGTTAGTTGGCTTTCTTTTTCAGGCAGGCTACAAGACCAGATGCATTAGCTAGGACACGAGTGTTAGTGTTTGGCAGAATACTAAACCCACCTTAGATCTAAGATTTGAGGCTACTATATTGGGTGTCTCGTAGTACGTCTAAATGGTGGGTAAGTTCCTTCTCTTTAGGAGCTATAAATCCTACCTATTTGCATCACATAGATGATGCCACTTCTATCATTTCTCTCTAGTTGATTTGAGTGATTGATTTCTTTTCTCCTGACTCTTCTCATTGTCTTAGTCCCTTCGGATGCTAAAAGGGACTGTGCATATTGACTAAGCCACTTGAGCCCTTCTTTCCCTTTGAGTAGGAACTTTGTAGTCTCCTTTTGTGTGCCAATCCCTTGTCTGGGAAGAATAATGTCGGATCCTTAATTGAGAGTTTTCTTGGGCCCTAACCTCGAGATGTAATTAACCACAGGGGCTTGTGCCTATGGGAAATGAAACTCCACTATCAAATAAACCTTACTCAAACAGATGTTTTGGATGGGGAAAATCCCATGACACTGATCAGGTTGTGCATAATATCACCCATCGGGGTGCACTGGTGAGAGCCACTATCCTCAATGGTTGATTGTATGTAGGATCTAATATGCCATCCCATTAGCCCGCTTGCGAGGAGCGCGGAGGTCTGCGATCATCTCTATCCGTCGAGGTGGTGCGATCGTATACCCTCTACACTTTGCTGCCACAACGATGTCCTTTCAGAGGTCACAACATTTACTAACTGAAAATGCATGATATTCATAGTCAAACACTAATGTCAACATCCAACTCTCAATGCATATTATTACCCTTCAATAATGTTTATCACTTCAACAACATCTAACCAACATCACAATACATACATAATCAATCAACATCTGGTTATATTCAATTCGCAGTGTTATATATTGTCCCTCCTCAACACCTACTAGCTTATAACATCAAATGTACTAACAGTTGGAGCCAATAGATAGATTGCTGGTATGCATTCTAGCAAGAAGGATAAATAGAGAAAATAATAACCAGGTGGAAGAAAATGCAAGTCGTTTCATTGCATTCTACTATAGCAAAGTTGGTATATTTATATAAGTGTAAGCAAAGTGAGGAAAATAATAAACTACCCTGTTAAAAATTCAGGTCTATGGACTATGTTTTGATGATTGACAAACACTCTTACTTGACTTAGACTATCTTTTACTACTGAATTTTCATGAATCAAAGATCGGACAGAAAAACGGAGCCATCTCAAGATGGGGTAGATTAGGGTTGAGTCAGTCTGTAATTTTATTTTTCCCCTCTTGAGTCAATTGTAATCTTTGGTGTGACTAATGAAAAGTAACCCAACACACACACACTTGAGAGACTTAGAATTTCTATTTTTACTCAAATCGGCCAGGATGATATTTACATCGGCCTGGACCATCAGGCTTAAAACAGAAAATCTAATCAGGGGTTCTTAATTAAGGCAGCCGTCATTAGCAAATCGGCCTGGATGATACGTGTATCATCCAGGACGATAGGCTCAAAACATAAAGAAATTGCTGCCATAAACAATTAAGGTATTCTATATTTTTGGTAATCGGTCAGGACAATCAAGGATCAGCCAGGATGATCTAGGATCGGCCTGGACGATATTCACAAATTATGCCTTAATTGATCAGACAATCAAGGTAATAATTAAGGATGATTGATACGATCACATCGTCTTGGACGATATCAAGATCGGCCGGGACGATCTAGTCAAAAAACCTTAGTTACTCCTAGACGATCTGAATCAGACATCTTGAATCAAGAGCGATGCCCTGGATGATTTTCCTCTAATTTGAACTGATCGCCCAGGACGATCAAGCCAATTTTCAATCTTCCAGTTTGCATTCAGGGTGATGCTCTGGCTGATCTCATTGGATTTGTACTGATCGGCCAGGACGATTTCCATATCGTCCCGGACGATATAGTCGACAATTTGCAATTAATGAGCTCCTTTGAAGCTCTTCTATTTAAGAGCTCTTGTTCAATGTTTTTTGAACATCCTTGGCTACTGTCTTGACCTTAGAAAACCTAAAGGAGACAGAGAGAGAGGATCTTGTGAGGGGGAGCTTGTGAGAGGATTCATAAGTGTTGCTCCAAGCATTATTTCACTTCTTCTTCCCTAGAGTCTCTTGTCCTTGAAAGGGTTGGGGGAGGTAAGTTCCAGCAAACGATCGAGGTTCTCTACTGCTTCAGGAGGAAGCAAAAGGAGGAAGGTTCTCTGCCTTGCCGGATGTGGCAAAAAGAGGTGTTTGTAAAGGTTTCTCCGCCTAGCTGTGGGGGCTAAAGGAGAGTCACGATTGTAGTGCAATACTCGGAGGGCGCCTCCGGGGAGTGGACGTAGGTCGAGTTGAGCGAACCACTATAAATTCTTGTGTTCTTATTTTTTACTGCTTCCACATTTATTTTCTTCTGCACTTATTTTTTTATGGTGATTTGGTTTGTATTCGTGCTTTGCCTAAAGAATTTTTTAAAATACCAATTCACCCCCACTCTTGGTTAGCCTTAGGCTAGTTGTATAGGGCTTAACATCCCTAACAAACTTTCAAGTGGTATCAGAGCGGGATTCATAAAAACTAAGTTTGAAAACTTTTTGAATTTAGATCCATGGCTAACTTTGGGAATCGTAATACACCGGAAGGGTACTCTATTACCCGACCACCTTTGTTTGATAATATCCCATTTGATTTTTGAAAAACTCGCATGTCTACATTTTTACAATCTACTGATTATCGCATGTGGATGCTTGTTACGGATGGTTACACACCTCCAACTGGTAAACTTAACAACATTATTGTTCCACTTCCATTTACTGAATGGACTTTAGATGATAGGGATTTGTCTCAATTGAATGCAAAATGTCTTAATTGTTTTTTCTATGCTTTAAAATTAGAAGACTACATGTGTGTTTCCACTTGCAAAACTGGTAAAGAAATTTGGAATAAATTATGTATCACTTATGAAGACACTAATGAAGTTAAACAATCCCGTTTGAACATTCTCTTGCATGACTATAAACTTTTTCGTAAGAAATCTCATGAATCAATTTCTGAAATGTATACGAGATTTACTCAGATTGTTACTTCCTTGATGCCTTAGGAAGAGAGATTTCAAATTTTGAAAAAGTAAACAAGATTTTACGATGCTTGGCTTCCTCTTTTGATGCAAAAATTACTGCTATAACTGAATCTAAGGATTTAAACACGTATTCGATTGACAACTTAATTGGCTCACTCATTGCTTATGAGCAAGGGGTGAATCATAGAAATCTTGATGCAGGTGAGAAAAAGAAAGAGAAAACGGTGGCACTGAAGGCACACAAATCTAAGAGCGATGAAGTTGCCTTCATCTCAAGGCAGTTCAAAAACTTTCTAAGTAAGAAGCAAAAGCATCATTGAAGAAAAGATAAGGATAACAAATATTCTAAAGGATTTTCTGATGTTGTTTGTTATGAATGCAGGAAGTCTGGACATGTAAAATCTGACTTTCCTACACTTCAAGATCACTCAAGTAAAGGAAAGGGTGAGGAGAAACTCAAGTTTAGGAAGGACAACAAAAGACTCCAAAAAGCATTTTGAAGGATTCTACATCATATTCATCAGATACGGAACCAAAAGATGAGACAAATAAACTGTGCTTGATGGCAGACGATCATCTCGATCAAGAAGAGGTATGTGAACTTTCCTATGATCAACTTCTTGAAATTTCTGAAAAAAATTCATGCATCATATAGGAAACTCAAGAAAACACATGCAAGCTTAAAATTGGAATTTTTTGAGTTACAAAAAGATCATACAATTATGACTAAAGATCACTCAACAATTAATTCAAATCATATGGCTCTACTTGATGAATTTGATGAGTTAAACAAAAAGCATTGTGAATTAATTGAAGAGTATGAGTCACTAAAAGTAACACACATCTCACTTGAATCTAATTTTAAAAAGTCTAAAGAGATGGAGAAAAATTTAGGATTGATAATGATGCCCTAAAATTTACTAACTTGAGGATTCAAAATGAATTGGATATATTTAAGAAAATTAGGATGACACCAACACTTGATCAAAAGCCAAAATCTAGAAAGAGGCATTATAACTCAAACCATTTAAGAAATCCTTTTCCAGGTGTTAGATATTTTTCATGTGGCATGCTAGGACACATTTCACACACTTGCACTATTCACCATAGTACACGTTGGGTGTGGAGACCCAAGGTGCATGATTCACAGTATATTACACATGCATAGCATTCTACTTTTCATAAGAAGGAACCCAAACCTGCTTGGGTTCCTAAATCTAACATTTGATAATTTTGTAGGTGGGCTCTCACAAAAGGCCTCATGAGAGTATGTGGTACTTGGACAGCTGTTGCTCTCGACATATGACTGGTGATGCCAATCAATTTGTTTCGTTGGAGTCCAGGATTGGAGGCAATGTTACTCTTGGAGATAACACCACCAAGAAGGTGGTAGGCGCAGGTATAATTGGTAATTTCAAGAACCTTATGATTGAAAATGTTTTGCTTGTAGATGGATTAAATCACAACCTGCTCAGCATCAGTCAACTCTGTGACAAAGGCTTCATCGTGCAATTCTTTGCAAATTCATGCATTGTAAGTTTAAGTAACAACACTATTTTACAGTGAAAGAGGATCAACAACGTCTACATGCTTGATTTAAAATAACATTGAATGTGCTGCTTCATTTTGCTTAAAAACAGCTATTGATGATTCATGGTTATGGAACCGGAGACTATGTCATGCAAGTATGAAAACCCTTAGGAAAGTGACTCAAAAAGACCTAATTAGAGGTCCCCAAACTCAAGTTTTCAAAAGACCACCTTTGTGATGCCTGTCAACTAGGAAAGCAAGTCCACTCCACCTTTCACCCAACTAAGGAAATTAGCACCTCTAGACCTTTAGAAGTACTGCACATGGATTTGTTTGGATCCATTAGCACTGCCAGCTTGGGAGGGAAAGTCTATGGTTTTGTGACTATTAATGACTACTCAAGGTTCACTTGGACTAGATTTCTTACACATAAAAATGAGTCTTTTAAAGAGTTTAAAACATTTTCTACTTGGATTTAGAAAAAGCTAGGTTGTGAGATCTTGACTATCCATAATGATCATGGGGGAGAGTTTGAGAATGAAATATTTGGAGATTTTTATGAGGATAAGGGGATTAGCCACAATTTCTCAGCTCCTAGGACCCCTCAGCAGAATGGGGTAGCTGAAAGAAAGAACTGGACCTTGGTGGAAGCCGCTAGAGCTATGCTTGCTGAGTATTCACTTCCAAAATACTTTTGAACTGAAGCGGTTAACACAGCTTGTTATGTGTTGAATAGGGTGAACGTTAGAGCTAAATTAAAAAAGACACTCTATGAGATCCTTAAGGGTAGGACACCCAATCTTTTTCATCTTCATGTCTTTGGTTGTAAGGTTTTCATTCACAACAATGGGAAGTCCCACTTGGAAAAATTTGATCCTAAATCTGATGAAGTAGTATTCTTGGGATATTCTAGTGTTGGGAAGTCTTTTAGGGTGTTTAACAAGAGAACTTTAGTGGTGGAAGAGACTACCCATATAGTATTTGATGAGTCTGATCATAAAAAGTATGGAGTTGAGGATGATGATGATATTGGAGAGATTACTAGTGGAGTAGAAAATTTGGAGAAGGAAGTAGGTCACCAAAACATAGAAGGAGTAGGAGATGTCACCCAAGGAGTAGAAAATTTAGATCTGGAGGAAAGGGTTAGACCTTCTCAGACCTTACATAGAGATTGGAGATACTCTACAAGTCACCCCAAGGATTTGATCTTAGGAGACCCTTCTAATGGAGTTAAGACTAGACATGGACTTAGGAAGGAGGTGAACCACTCTGCCTTTATCTCAATGATTGAACCCACCAACATAAATCAAGCCCTTACTGATGAGTTTTGGATTTTAGCCATGCAGGAAGAGTTGAACCAATTTGTTAGGAATGAAGTTTGGGAGCTTGTAGAAAGACCTAAGTGACAAAGTGTAGTTGGGATAAAGTGGGTCTTTAAGAACAAGGTGAATGATTCAGGAGTGGTGGTTAGGAATAAAGCAAGTTGGTGGCTAAGGGGTATAACCAAATAGAATGGATAGATTTTGAGGAGACATTTGCACCTGTAGCTAGATTGGAAGCCATTAAAGTGCTATTAGCCTTTGCCTGTTATAAAAGATTTAAGCTTTATCAAATGGATGTCAAGAGTGCCTTTTTGAATGGGGAAATAAAAGAGGATGTGTTTGAAGAACAACCCCAAGGTTTTGAGAGTTTCCAATTTCCAAATCATGTTTTTAAATTGAAAAAGGCTTTGTATTGTTTAAAGCAGGCACCAAGAGCATGGTATGAGAGGCTTAGCACATTTTTACTAGAAATGGAGTTTGTTAAGGGGAGCATAGACACCACCCTTTTTCTTAAAAAAATTAGAGATGATTTACTCATTGTTCAGATTTATGTGGATGATATACTCTTTGGATCTCCTAATAAAAAAATTTGTGATGAGTTCTCTAAAATAATGAGTAGAGAGTTTGAGATGAGTATGATGGGGGAGTTGTTCTATTTTTTAGGGTTTAGCATAAAACAATTGGATGATGGAACCTTTCTTAATCAAACAAAATACATAAAGGATATTTTGAAGAAATATGAGATGGATAAATCTAAGCCAATTAATACTTCCATGACTTCTAGTGTTCCATTGGATAAGGACCTAAGTGATAAGTCTGTTGATTAGAAGAAGTACAGAAGCATGATTGGATCTTTACTCTACTTGACTGCGAGCCGACCTGACATAATGTTTAGTGTTTACCTTTATGCTAGATTTCAAGCCGACCCTAAAGAATCCCACCTGACTGCTATTAAGAGAATTTTTAGATATCTTTTGGGGAGCCAAAGCTTAGGGATTTGGTATCCTAGACACAGCACTTCTTTTGAGATTATTGGATTTTCTGACTCTGATTTTACAGGAAGCAAGGTGGATAGAAAAAGTACTTCATGGACTTATCAATTCATAGGATAATCTTTGGTCTCATCATCTAGTAAGAAGCAAAATTCTGTTGCACTTTCCACTGCTGAAGCTGAGTACATTGCTCTTGGAAGTTGTGTGGCCCAAGTCCTTTGGTTGAAACAACAGGTATTGGATTTAGGATTTCCTGTAGGCACCATCTCAATCTTTTGTGACAACACTTGTGCTATATGCATCTCTAAGAATCCTATCCAACATTCAAGGACTAAGCACATTGACATTAATCATCACTTCATTAGAGATCATGTGACTAAGGGAGACATTGAGTTACACCATGTGACAACTGAAAATCAACTGGCTGACATCTTTACTAACCCACTGGCCTTCGACACTTTCAGCTCTTTAAGGACCAGATTGTGTGTGATTGACATAACTGCATAAACTTGATCTTCTATTTGCTTTATTTGGTTTCTAATTATTTTTCCTTTTTGCACTTTGTTTTCTTTTTTTTTTTTTGGCTTGCTTTCTTTTTTATTGCTTTTAGCTTTCAAAAATCATCGCTGATATGATATTGTATGCCTTGTCTTTACTTTTGAGAATTTGTAGTAAATGTTTGACATCTGTTATTCTGTTAGATGGTAAGAATATTTCGTTGATTGTGTCTCCTTCTCTAACCTATTTTAGTGGGATTGTTTTCTTTTCTAATCAAAAATATATTTCAAATTAAATATTGTGTATGAAATTTAGATCCCTTCTAAACTCGCTTAAGCAAATCTATCTTGTATTTATAATGCTTAAAGTTTTTTTGCCACATCAAGATTCCTCGTTACTCTTGTCATTGGATAATTGATTCTGTTTTGTAGATAGTTCTTCTCTATGTTAGAGAGAGAGCCCCTATTCTCTAATATCTAGAAGATATACTCACAACTAAGAACTTTTTAAGAATTGTAAAAGATAATGGAGCTTGCAAAAAAAAAAATTGTCCAATGATGTTAACAAAAGATGCACAATGACGCCAAATTGAAAAATTATCTATCAAAAAGCAAAAGATGTGCACAAGCACCAATCAATTGACAAGAGGCATAAAATGAGCCCACTAAAAAGCAAGCTCCTCTCTCTTTTCAAATCTTTTAAAAACTTAGAAGTTTTCATGTATCAAAGACTTGATTTCGATTGTTTTGAGATTGTGACAAATTTACTTTGATTCATTATTCTATAAGATATTTTTTTCTTAAACCAAGTAATGAATGGATTCTTGTTCCTCATATCCAATTGATTTTTTGAGTTAGGTCATTGATTTCAAAAGACGATTCTACCCTAAGATAAAGTCTGAGCTAAGGGTAATCATGATCAGATATTATATCGTTCTTGGGATTATTGATGTTGTTAACTCATTAACTCACATGTTTTTAAAATCAATCACATGGAATACTACATCATCTTCATGCCTTGGTAAAAAAAAAAATTGTGTGTTGTGGTTTGTTTTTTGTTCTTGGTTCCCTCCTTTTTGAGATGTCAAAAGGGGGAGTAATTTTAGAATGTTTCTTGCACTTTTGAATCCGTATGTTACACTGCTTTTTTTTTTTTAATTTTTATCGTAGTATTTTGTCATCATTAAAAATGGGGAGATTTTCGCAAATTCAGGTCTATGAACTATGTTTTGATGATCGACAAACACTCTTACTTGACTTAGACTGTCTTTTACTACTGACTTTTCAGGAATCAAAGATCGGACAGAAAAATGGAGCCAGCTCAAGATGGGGTAGATTAGGGTTGAGTCAGTCTGTAATTTTATTTTTCCCGTCTTGAGTCAATTGTAATCTTTGGTGTGACTAATGCAAAGTAACCCTACACACACACACTTGAGAGACTTAGAATTTTTATTTTTACTCAAATCGGCCAGAACGATATTTACATCGACCTAGACGATCGGTCTTAAAATAGAAAATCTAATCAGGGGGTTCTTAATTAAGGCAGCCGTCATTAGCAAATCGGCCAGGACGATACGTGTATCGGCCAACACGATAGGCTCAAAACAGAAAGAAATTGCCGCCATAAACAATTAAGGTATTATGTATTTTTGGTAATCGGCGAGGACGATCTAGGATCGGCCTGGACGATATTCATAAATTATGCCTTAATTGATCAGATAATGATGGCAGTAATTAAGGATGATTGATACGATCACATCGTCCTGGACGATATCAGGATCGGCCGGGACGATCTAGTTAAAAAACCTTAGTTACTCCTGGACGATCTGAATCTGACAGCTTGAATTCAGGGCGATGCTCTAGACGATTTTCCTCTGATTTGAACTGATCAGCCGGGACGATTGTGAGATCGTCCTGGACGATCAAGCCAATTTTCAATCGTCCAGTTTGCATTCAAGGCGATGCTATGGCCGATCTCATGGAATTTGTACTAATCGGCCAGGACGATTTCCATATCGTTCAGGACGATATAGTCGGCAACTTACAATTAATGAGCTCCTTTGAAGCTCTTCTATTTAAGAGCTCTTGTTCAACATTTTTTGAACATCCTTGGCTGCTGTCTTGACCTGAGAAAACCTAAAGGAGAGAGAGAGAGAGAGGGAGAGAGAGAGAGAGGAGTTTGTGAGGGGATTCATAAGGGTTGCTCCAAGCATTGTTCCACTTCTTCTTCCCTAGAGTCTCTTGTCCTTGGAAGGGTTGGGAGAGGTAAGTTCCAGCAAGCGATCGAGGTTCTCTGCCTGCTTCAGGAGGAAGCAAAAGGAGGAAGGTTCTCTGCCTTGCCGGGTGTGGCAAAAAGAGGTGTTTGTAAAGGCTTCTCCGCCTAGCTGTGGGGGCTAAAGAAGAGTCACGATTATAGTGCAATACTTGGAGGGCGCCTCCGGGGAGTGGACGTAGTTCGAGTTGACCGAACCACTATAAACTCTTGTGTTCTTATTTTTTACTGCTTCCGCATTTATTTTCTTCCGCACTTATTTTTTTGTGGTGATTAGGTTTTTATTCATGGTTTGCCTAAAGAATTTTTTAAAATACCAATTCACCCCCCCCCCCCTCTTGGTTAGCCTTGGGCCAGTTCTATAGGGCTTAACATCCCTAACAAACTTTCATACCCTAGCTAGTTACAAAAGTGAAAAGTAGCGCGCCTGAGCTGAGCAGAGGAGGTGTCGACATTAGCTGAAGAATATGCAAATAGATCTGTCAGCTGGAACACAAATTTGGTGGAGCTGAAGAAGCCGAAATACTCATCACCATCCCTCAAGTTGATGTGTGGAACAATTATTAACTTTGATCATAGGGTATGTAGTCTAACTGAGGAAAGTGACTTTGTAAAAATATCTGCAACTTGATAGAAGGTAGATATATGTTGAACAATAATATGCTTAACTTGAATACAATCATAAATGAAGTGATGATCTATCTCAATGTGCTTCGTGTGGGAATAGAAAATTGGATTACTAATGATCAAGATAGCCTAAATATTATTACAGAAGATGGGAGTTGTAGGAAGAGAAATTCAAAAATCCTGGCAAAGGTGACGAACCCAAATCAAGTCGGCTGCAACATCAACAAGTGAGTGATATTTGACTTCGATGGAGGATCTTGCAACTGTGGACTGCTTCTTAACGGACCAACTGATGAAAGCTTGACCTAGATAAATATAGAAATCGATGGTTGATTTCAGATCTATAGAGTCTCCTACCCAATCTTAATTCAAAAAGAATGAGAGAGTAAGTTTTGTATTCAGAAGGAAGAGACTGTAGTCGAGTGTGCCCTGTAAATAGTGAAGTAGTCTTTTGAGAAGGTGAAAATGGAGTAGCTATGGCTGATGCATACATTGGCAGAGTTTATTGGCAGTAAAGGCGATATCTAGTCTAGTAGACGATACATATTGTAGGGAATTGGCTAGTTGGCAGAATAATTTGGGTTAGCTAAATGATAGCTGAAAAGATGGATCAATGGGTAATTTGAGGGGGTGGGGGAGGGGTGAGGGGGAGTAGCTATTGGTTTGCAATTTGTCATAACAGTTGTGAAGAGGATTTATTTAATACAAGGTTGTTGGAGAGGAGATAGCTGGAAGTAGAACGGGTGATATCAATGTCGAGAAAGCGAAAAAGCTGATCGAGATTATGAATTTGAAACTTAAGTTGAAGATTGTGTATAAAAGAGGAGATGAATATTGAATCATTATCCGTGATGAGGATGTCATCAATGTAAATGAGGATACATATAAAGAGGTGATCCTTGTGGAGAAGGAGGAATAAGGGATCGACAAAACTGACTATAAAAGCTAGGGAAGTGAGGTATGAGAATAACATTGCAAACCATGATTGAGGGGCTTCTTTTAAGCCATAAAGAGCTTTATGTAGTAGGAAAACATGGTTTGGGTATTGAGGATCATGAAATCATTGAGGTTGTGTTATGTAGATGGTTTCATCAAGTTTCCCATGTAGAAAGGCGTTGACAACATCTAGTTGAAGTATTGATCAATTGTGGTGGAGGGCAACCGTAAGGAAAAGATGAATTTTTATGAATTTAACAACGGTATTGAAGGTTTCGTGGTAGTTAACCTTGTAATCTTGCTTGAAACCTTGAGAAACTAGGTGTGCTTTATGGCAAGCTATGGAGTCATCAATAAGATGTTTAATTTTGTAAATCCATTTGCAACATATAATATGTTGATTGGAGGGAGGAGGTACAAGAGACCAGATGCTTGGAGCTTAAAGAGGATTGAATTTGGCGGGTATGGCATTACTCCATTTTGGGAGTTTGTTGGCTATATAGTATAACATGTAGGAGTGGAATGTATAGTGTGGTGAAGGTCAAGAATGACTTGTGGTTTAAGTGGGCCTGTATGAAGTATTATAACCATGAGGTAAGAGGGAGGTATAACTGGCTGTGGTGTGGGAGTGTGAGAGAGGAGGTAGTAGAGGTTTGTGAAGAGGTTGTGGAAGATAGGGAATCATGAAGAGAGGCTAATGTATGAGAGGAGGTAGGAGTACGTGGTATATGAATTGGAGAACATGTAATATGTGGTGGGGGGGGGGAGTGAAGGAAAGGTTGTTTCACCGAATGTAACATGCTGAGAGATATGTATTTTGTCAGTATTGGGGTTATAACAATTTTAACCTTTTTGTTGAAGAGGGTAGCCAAGGAAAATGCAAGGAGTAGATCTGGGTGCTAATTTGTGTGGAGCATAAGGTCTAATATAAGGGAAAAGCGACAGCCAAATGCATGAAGATGGTTGTATGAGGGTGGAGTATTGTAGAGGAGTTCATAGAAAGATTTGGAGGAGGTGGTGGATGAGGAGAGACAGTTAATGAGGTAAGTGGCAATATGTATATATGCTGTCCAGAATTGGGGTGGAAGTTGGGTATTGAAAAGCAGGGTGAAAGTTATGTCTAAAAGGTTGCGATGTTTTCCTTCACCAGTTCCATTTTGCTGGGGAGTGTGTGGGGCAAGTATACTGATGGGTTATGCCGCATTGGGATAGGAAGGCGCGGAGAGCATTATTGAGGAATTCTCCATCGCCGTCAATTCTAAGGGAGTGAATTGGTAAATTTAAATGTTTTTTTATGAGATGTTCGAATTGAACAATAGTTTGAGAGACATCAGACTTTTGTTTGAGCACATAAAGCCATGAATAATGAGTGTAATCATCTATTAGGAGTAAATAGTAATGAATTCCATCTTAAGACAAAATAGGGGAAGGTCCCCAAACATTGGTATGCATTAATTGTAATGGGGATTGAGATACATGTTGAGAATGAGAGAAGGAAGGCCTGTGACTTTTAGCTAGCGCACAGGAATTATAAAAGTTAAGGAAAGGAGGAATAGATAAAGTCGAAAATGATTTAGATAAACTAGCAAGAACATGTGTGTTGGGGTGACCCAACCGATGATGTCAGGTGTGAGCTGGGGAGGAAGCTTCCATTGTAAGTGTAACTGCAGCGGTCAAAATTTGAGAAGCTTGAGGGTAGATCGAAACTGGATAGAGGTCATTATGGCACGAGCCTTTGAGGAGGGTTCGATTGGTCATCCAATCCTTTACATGAAAGTTAGATTTGTCAAAAATAATGGAATAGTGATTATCATTAATAAGTTTGTATATAGAAAGTAGGTGATGGGTGAGGTTAGGAACATGAAATAATGGAGTGAGAGAGAGCTTATGGGTGGGTGTGGAGAGCAAACCATTACTGTAGTGTTGGATGGGGAGAGGAGCACCCTTGCAAACAAAGACTTGATCCTTGCCAGAATAAGGTATGGATTGTTTTAGACGAAGAGGATCCTATTGCGGATTTATTTTCATGGATTATTATTTTGATGATAACAAAAACTCTTATTTCTCTACGACTGTCTTATCTATTGACATTTTAGATCCACAAAATTAGACTGCAATTTGAAACCAGCTCAAGATTGGGTAGACTAGGTCTGAGTCAGTTTGTACCACTTTTTCCTTTCTTGAGTCTATTGTATTTGGTGTGGCTCCTGATGCTTTGTAAACTTGTACATACACACCTTGGATGAATTTCTAATTGTTCCTTACAGTTTACTATTTTTAGTAACATCGTCCAGGACGATCGGTTCAATAATAGAAACCCTAATTAGGGCATCATCCTCATTAAGGCAGCTATCATTAAGCCGATCGGCCTGGATGATCCTTGTATCGGTTAGGACGATAGGCTCAAATCAGAAAGAATCAGCCGCCATAATCAATTTAGGTATTCTTCATTTCAGAACATCGGCTAGGATGATCTAAATATCGGTCTGGACGATGCAGCACAAATATGCCTAAATTAATTTAGTAATTATGGAAAGCAATTAAGGCTGATTGATACGATCACATCGACCGAGCCGATCGTAGGATCGACTAGGACGATGGCCTGGATGATTAACATCTGCCAAACTCTATTCCAGGCGATGTTCAGGACAATTGTACTCGGATTTGAACTAATTGGCCAGGACGATATTGTATCGGCCTGGACGATGTAACCAATTTTCTTCAGATTTTCCCAAATCGTCCCGGCTGATTGAGCTTATTTTGTACTGATCGGTCAGGACAATAAAGTCGGCAAGTTGCATTAATGAGCTCGTTTTGAGATCTTCTATTTAAGCTTTTGATAAGGCACTTTTGTAAGTGTCTTTGGCAGTCATTGTAGCTTCATTCTTTTGGGGGAAACTTGAAGAGAGAGCTTGAAAGGGAGTGAGGAACGAGTGAAGTTTGAGAGTGGGAGAAGATCCTGTGAGGGGGGACTCAAGGGAGTGTGGATGGGAATTCCACACGGTTGCTCCGACAGGCTTGCACCTTAATACCGTCGGATTCAAGGCTTGTCTTGAGGGAAGTTCACAGAAGAAGAAGATCTCATTGGTGTCAAAGGACCCGGCGACTCCGCCGCATCGGGGAAGGTGAAAGTGATTTTGTAAGGGCTTCTTCGCCTAGCTGTGGGGGTTAAAGTAAAAACACTTAGTTTAGTGCAATACTTGGAGGGTGCCTCCAAGGAGTGGACGTAGGTCAAGGTTTTACCGAACCACTATAAATCTGGTGTGTTCTTTCCTTTATTATTTCCGCACATTGTGTTTTTCTTTGTGGTGAATTTTAATTTTGTTTTAAAGATATTTAAAATACCAATTCACCTCTCTCTTAATTAGCCTTGAGCTAGTTCATAAGGGGCCTAACATCCCTAACGAACTTTCAGATCCGATGTGAGACGACCAGTAGCACCACTATCTAAATACCAAGGCGAAGGATCAGAATCAGCCAGCAAAGCTACATTATTGAAGGTAGTCGGAGGAGTGTACTGGAAGTTGCCCCTATGCCAACACGTGAGGGTAGAGTGTCTATGTTTGCTACAAATCTGACAATCACCATTAAAGTGAGGCTGCTATATTGAACGCGTATAGTTGTGTGCTGAGATACGACCACGACCACGATTATAGGAGAAACAACCTCTGTCGTGTCCACAATTTGAAAATAGAGCTAAGGTCGAGTTAGACGACTGAAGAGCAGAGGAGAAAGAGAGCTCTTTGACATCATCAATTGTTTAGTTAACTTCTTCACTGCGAAGAAGATAATAGAAATCATCGAGACTAATGGGAAGCAAAGCAATTCTGATTGTTATTTTGAATGATTGATACGAAGGGAGAAGTCCATTTAAGATGTAGAGAATAATGTCTTCATTGTCCATGGAATCGTCGACAACAATTATGTTATCCACCAGAGTCTTCAAGGAAGCAAGGTAATCAATCATAGATTTATTATGCAAGGACATTGAATGGAGCTCATTCTTCAATTGGATAACACAAGAACGATTGGTTTAAAAGAATTGATGTTCAAGAGTTATCCATATCGACGTGGTGTTGAAATTTAAAATGTATGAAAGGATTGAAGCTAAAATGATGAAAAAGATATCGACGGAGAGGTTTTGGTCTACAAGAGTTCAAGAAGAGAACTGTGGATTAAGAGTTAGTACCCCAGTTGCAATAAGAAGATGCTTGGAAGGACAATGTTGGCTACCGTCAAGGTAGCCATAAAAGTTATTTGCGGCAAAGAGTTTTTGAATGGCTGAACACCATGTAAGACAATTGTCAGGAAGGAGTTGAATGTTTATCACATTCTTAATATTAGAGAGAAGAAATTTGAGAGCAAAGAGGATTAAGACATCGGAGGAAGCTGGTGTGTTGGTCATCACTGCCGGAGGTGTGGATGTAGCAGATGATGCTGCTGAATCTCCCATTGGGATCGAAGAAGAGACCAACTAGGCAGACGACTTTGATACCATGTTGGAGCCAACATACAGATTGCTGGTAAGCATTCCAACAAGCAGGATAAATAGAGAAAAAAATAACCAAGTGGAAGAGAATGGAAGCAGTTTCATTGCATTCTACTGTAGCAAAGCTGGCGTATTTATACAAGTTTAAGCAAGTAAAGAAAAGTCTAAACTACTCTAGTTAGTTACAAAAGCGAAAAGTAGTACGACTGAGCAGAGGAGACAACGACAACAGCTGAAGAAGACAGACATATATGTCAGCTAGCGCACAGAGTTGTTGGAGCTGAAGAAGCCGAAATTCTGCCGTCACTAACCAACATCTCCTGATACGCTCATATATATCCTTTTGGATCTCTCCCAAGTTTGTTTTATTGAAAGGTTATTTGTGTTCAAATTCAAATGACATAAAGTTATATTGCTGGAAGTGGAAGACAAACACAATTCTTTATTATTCTGACCCACATTACTGGCAACCCAATTTACAAACTACAACCAGCAGTCATTATTGCATTATCCAATTCTACAGCCAGAAGAACTTTTAAATCATTAATATCTTAAAACATGAAAAAAAAAAAAAAAAAGGAACTAAGAAAATGAAAAAGACCATAGTTATAAACCACAAAACTGTTCATATTACAAAACTCTTGAATGAACAGAAGCTAAATTATAATTTCTATAACAATCGGTGGTATCTAAGAAGAAACACCAAGCTTCGGTAGGAGACTTCTCCATGCATCAGCAATATCATGGGAAAGTTTTGCTTGTCCTTTGGCAAATTCATGAAAGGCAAGACCTAATTCTGCAGTTTTCTGTTCCTGGAAACGGGAAAGCTCTTCATTCATCAGTTTAACAATCGTTTCATACCTTCTGGTTGCTTCCTCACTCTCTGCTTTTAGCTGTAATTTAATGCAATATAAGACACCAATACAAATCTGGTTCTAAAAATATTTTCCAAATCAACAACAAAGAACTCACCTCTCTGAATTCAATTTCAGCTTCGCCAGCTCTATCTGAGCGAATTAGTGTCAGCTTATCACTGTAAAACAAAGGATGTTACACCAAACAATGAAACGAAGACGATAACAGCAAGAAAATGAGATAACTAGATAACTTCCCGTATTTCCATTACTCTGAAGGTAAGGAAAAAGGGCAAATTGAGTGTTCCCACAACTCGACAAATAAACTGGAAAAATAAGGAGTGCAGACAGCCCAATTCATTCATTGCTTATCCTAATATCCCAAAGAGGAAGCATTTATATACTCATAAAGACTCTCCAAGACAAAAACCATCTGGTACTCACCAAAATACTCAAAACAGCTATATCAAAATTATTATAACAACTATATGTTTGGAAGTTTCTAATGTGCACCTATATTTAATATTAATTAAGCATTATATGCTATATAAAATCTTATGCTAATTAAATCGTGATCAAATTAAGATTCTTATTAGGCTTTTGAGACATTTGTCATGAAATTTATAATATGGAGATACCGAGTACTTAATTTATTTTTATGATTAGTTAAAATAAAATTAAATGCACTTTAGAAGGAATAAAAAAACTTCGTCACAAGCAAAGCAGTTGTTATTTCATTTGCTCCATTCTAATCGCGAGTGAAAGAAGGACATTGTAGGGAATTATTTCAGATATGTAAGACAGAAAATTTATGTTTCAATGGAGTATCATGGTTGAAAAAATAAAAAAAAAAAAGAATGTTCTCAGAATACCAGGAGATAACAACTAAAACTTGCATCTTACAGGTTTATTTCCTTCAGCCTAATTGTTTCTGCCAATTCATAGTGCTGTCTGAAAGCATTGGCTCTGTCCGTCATTGTCACCTGGTTAGAATAGCATATGAGTTTGCATCTCATGTTTAACAAAAAATCACTAAGAATTCATCCAGCTATTGAGGGAGGGAATAATTTCTAACTGTGGCTACGAACAGCACACAAATTCTGTAAAAAAGTGACCTTGATAGACTGTACTGCACGAACATAATCTTTCAGCGGTTCTTCAAAATTCATGAGCAGGTTGTGCGCCTGCACCGAGAGAGTTTATCGCATGATGATTTTAATAAATTATAGTTCCCTTCAAAGAAAGGATTCCGAAATACCAGCTCTTTTGCCATTTGGAAAACTAAATATATAATAATATTAAAGCTAGTTTATATGCAGATCATTGATGTATTTACACATCTAATACCTAAGTTTATATATTTATATATCACTAAATGAAAAAATAAACTGCTATCTTTAACTTTATCAAAGAGAAATATGCTACACATATTTTGACGTGGTTTAAAAACTAGATTTCAAAGATATAAATATAAATATTTAGATATTAGATATGAACATATATAGGAAATCAGTGGGATGTATGTAAATCCCCCTAATGTCAACACTCCCAAAAGTTTGGCTGCTTTTTAATACCTCTTTTTGTAGTTTTATCGACATCATCTCAGATTTTGAACCAAGCTCAGAAAATGCCTTTCCAAGTGATTCACCTTCACAAGCACCGAGGAGCTTGATCGCTTTTCCAAAATCAGAAAGTGATTGTCCTAACTCTGGGAAACAGTCGATCAAGAACGTAAAGTTCTCGAATTAGCTTTTACTTCTATAAATAAAAGTATTGGAGTAGAAATGAGAATGAAATAAACAAAAAGGCAAATGAAAAACTACTAAATAGAACCTCTGTGCCTTTTTACAAGTCGGAAAGCCTGCTTTTGTGCCTCAGCTAAGTGGTCTTCGAGCTCAAAAATGTAATGTTTCAATTTCTCGTATTCAGGAGACGACTCCTCGACAGGTTTCTCCTTCCCCAAAACAACATCACTCACCTTAGACTGCACATCCTGCAACAGTCAAACATGCAGGTAAACTATTTCTACATGGCTTACTGATGTTAAAAAAGCGGTATTGTAGCAGCTTGTGGCACCCTCACAAACAATATAAAAAAACTAATGGCACCAATAAACAAAAAAGGTTATGCCAAAAGGTATACTGTTTTTCAGACAAGTAGCTGACATAATAGATGACAGTTGAACACGCCACGCCTTTTACCAGTGCTGTTAATTTGCAACGTAGTGATTGTACCCGTGTATACGCAAGCCATTCCAAAATGAACAACTCACATCCCTTAAAGTTGACAGTACATTAGATGACAACATTTTTTTTTATCAGAAAAGGAAGAGAGAGAAAAACCAGAAAAAAAGATATGTTCCCAGAGATATTCGATTTGGTAATGGTGCGCTGGTCTTTGCTTTTAAGTTAATAAAATGTAGGATAACTGTATATATATTTATATACACACACACGTAGGAATGTAAGCCAACCCAGTAATTTTCATGAACAACACAGTTGGTTAGGATGGATTAGTGTTTGTTCGTAAATTAAATATAGTTTTGAAAATATTAGAATATAAACAAATTAATATTAAATAAAATGTGTATATTTCTATATTTTAGTTGAAAATTTTTATCTGATATTCAGATTCTTGAAAGTAGTTCAATAATCAACAAAACCCTATCAGGAGCACTCAATGCATAAAATAACTTCAATAACCAAAAGGCCTGTACATATACCTTAAATATTTGCATAAATTCTGAAGGTTTCTTCTTGAAAATTCCTGTTTCTTGAGATCTTGTCCTTTCCATAGTCTGAAAGCAGCACGATGAAGATATTGTCAGTATGTTTGATGAATATATTTTATATTTAAGCTAGAAAACAACACTCACTTTAAGATATATAAGGATAAACAAAAACAGGACTGCGTTTATTTTTTAGAACACACCCCCCTTCCCCCTGCCACGTTATGGATAACCTAGGTAATGGCAAAGAGAATCAGTTTTCAAGTGAAGGGTATGACAAATACTATTTCTGATATTGACGCCCAGGCCAGTCTAATGTATGAGAAATGGACCTGGACGGTGGTCCGAGCTCTCCTTTAGTAGAACCCACAGGAATCCTTCACATTTTTAGGTGGCCTTGCGAGCAAGCAGCCTTAGCTCAGAATAAGTGTCTTTTTTGTTTTTAGACAGTTTTAGACAGAATTGGGAATGCTGTTTAAATTCCAAGAGCTTTTTAAAACCATCATTATCAGATCTCAAATCCTAGATGAGAAACGTAAGGGTTGCATTAGGTGATCAATAGTCAGCATAAAACTTATCAAATAATCAATGACATGAATCATTTAATACATAGTACTAATGCTAGGGTGTTCCCTAGAAGCGACAAGTGATCAAGGGCCGCCGTACCGGTGCCCGGATGCAGTGTTAAATAGGCAAGGGTTCCCACATCATGGACGGATGTGGGTAGGGGTGTAAGTGAGCCGAGCCGGCTCGTGAGCCGGCTCAAGCTCGACTCGTTAACGAGCTCGCGAGCCGAGCTTATCGAGCCACGAGCTCGAGCTCAAACTTGAGCTCGTTTGTTAAACGAGCTCGAGTTCGAGCTTAATAAGGCTCGGCTCATGAGCTCGCGAGCCGACTCGAAATTATTAAATTTAAATATTTTAAAAAATTAATAATAACTTCATTTTAAATTACCGTCTGATTTTTAAACTCCCGCCTATGCTGGCTCAAATGTCAATCGCAAGCCTCTCTCTCTCCTCTAATAGAGGCATAGTATAATGGCAAAACCAAAAAAAGTAAAAAACTGATCTCTCTCTCTTCTTTGACAGAAACAGAGAAATAAATTGCAAGTATTAAATGATAGATGCACTCTCTCTCTCTCCCTCCCGCTGCAGCTGTAAAAGACAGCCAATCAAATCAAATTTTTTTGAAGAAAGAGAATAAATCTCTTGCTCTATCTTCCTCCCATGAGTACTTTGAGTGCACCAGTGTGTGAGCCCGAGCACGTCGGAGGCTCGATGAGTAGCTCGAAAACTCGTTTATGGTGGAACGAGTCGAGCTCGAGCTCGATTTTTGAGCTCGACTCGAGTTCGAGCTCGAGCTCGAGCTTGATGTTTGACAGTTGAGCTCGACTCGAACACCTCTTGACTCGAGCTCGACTCGGCCCGTTTGCACCCCTAGATGTGGGCAAAGAAACTAGTACATGAAACTTAAATTAGGATAAGAACTTAGAATATAAGTTCCCATACAGGTAAAGTAATATAATTAATAGTTATTGTGATTTAGAGAAAGATAAATATTCTTTGCATTTGAAAAACTAAATGGGTTGAAAAAAAGGCAAAGAAGATTGATAGTTTAGGATTTAGATTATAGTATTCTAGTAGGAGTCATACTAGAAATGGTGTAAGTGTGATTATAGATAAGAATTTGAAGGATAATGTTATAAAAATTAATAGAATTACAGATCTAATTATAGTTTTAAAGATTATTGTTGATGCTATTATTAATATTATAAGCATTTATACTTCTCAAGTAGGTTTGAATGTATTCAAAATTAAAATTTTGAAATGACCTAGAATAACTAATACAAAAAATACCTTTCAAAGAAAAGTTTTTATTTGAGGATATTTAAAAGTATTCATGATGTCTATGACTTTGGAGTGACTAATGAAAGTGTTAAGATCATATTAGATTTTTTATTAGCTTATGATTTTGTAATTGCTAATATCTATTTAAGAAAAGATATGAGCAACTTATCACTTAAAAAAATAGATATAGAAAAACTAAGTTTAATTATTTTCTTATAAAAAATAGATCATTTAGATTGCAAAGATAGTAAAGTTATTCGTGAAGGTTTATATACTTAACATCGCTTATTAGTTTTGGACTTTAAGATGAATGGACAAAAAATTAAAAAATAAATTAAATTATTATTGTAGGATTTAGATGGGAGCATTTAAAGAATATTAATCAAAATATTTTTAGGAGTAAGATTGTAGATATTAAGATTTTGTGTGTGCATGAGGAAACTAATTTTATGTTGGAAAAAGTAGTTAGTAATATTAAAAATGTTTAAAAAGATATGCTTAAAATATCAAAAAGAAAAGCTACTAATAGTAAAAATAATTGGTGGTGAAATCAAAATGTACAAGAAAAGATAAAAAATAAGAAGATTTTTTTATAAAAATTGATTTAGTTATAAAAATTCTGATAATTGAGAAAGATATAAAGAGGCCCGTAATGAGTCTATAAAAGTAATTTGTAATGCAAAGACTTTAGATTTATATAATAGATTAGATATTAAGGAGGACGAAAGATATCTGTATAAGTTAGCTAAACAAAAAGATATGATTAGTAAGGCTTTAGTTAAAGTGAAGTGTATTAAGGATGAAGATCAAAAAGTGCTTTTTATTAGAATAGGATATTCAACAAATGTAGATGAGATATTTTGCTAAACCTTTTAATGAAGATTATGGGAATGTGATTGACTTTAGTGACCTTAATATCCTAAATGAAAATAAAAGATTTTTATTTTTATCAACGTATTAGTAAAACCAAAGTTAAAGAGACTTTAAAGAAAATGAAGTGCGGTAAAGCTGTTAGACCTGATGATATTCCAATAGACGTGTGGAAATACATAGGAGATGAAGGAATTTCTTAGCTTACTAAACTTTATAATATTATTTTGAAGACTAAAAAGATGCCAGATGAGTGGAGAATGAGTGTGTTGATTCATATTTTTAAGAATAAAGGTGATGCACAAGATTGTATGAATTATAGAAAAATTAAGTTAATGTGTCATATTTTAAAACCATGGGAGGAGAGAGTTATGGAGCATAGGTTGCTTTGTGACACAAATGTTTCTCAAATCAATTTGGATTCATGCCAGAAAGGTCTACTATGAAAGCTATACATTTATTTAGATGTTTGATGGAGAAGTATAGAGAGAATAGGGAGGATCTACATATGATTTTTAATGATTCAAAGAAAGCATATGATAAAGTTCCAAGCGAAGTGCTATGGAGAGATCTACATAAGAAATGTGTTAATAATACTTATATTCAAATCCTTACGGATGTGTATGCAGGAGATGTTACTTGTGTTTAAACACAAGGTGGTTTGACCAACTGTTTTTCTATTTCAGTTGGATTACATCAAGAATCAGCCTTAAGCCCATATCTTTTTTCTTTAGTTATGGATGTTCTCACTAGATATTTGCAAGAGATTGTACCATGGTGATGTAGAATGGAGCTAGAAATTTAAATTAATTTCTGATTTGGGGATAAATTAAAGAAAGGACATCAATTCATAAATTCTGGAATTAATTCCATCAGTTAGGAAAGAAATTCAGAGTTAACTGATGCTTAGGTGGCTAGAGAAATTAAAGCAAAAATCAATTTGGATTGATGTGGGTTAAATGACTAATGTAATTGGGGTGGTTAATTGGGGGGAATTAATTAAGAGAGAGGGAGAAAGGGGGCCGGCCAAGAGAAAGGGAGGGGGGTTATCCGCATTCAACGAATGTGTTTAGGTGCAATGAATCTTGAAATTAGAATTAATTCCAATTCAATTTCAAATTTTAATCAATCCAAGATTGAAGGGGGGTTCCTAAAATAAGTTAATTAATTTAAGAAAGGATTTGAATTTCAAATTTAGTTGAATTTGAATTTAAAAACTTTCAAAATTAATATCAAACTAATTTAGGAAAGAGGAAAATTAAGAAGAGAAAGAGACTAGGGGCCGGCCATGCAAGTGAGAACTTGATTGGGGATTTGAAATCCTTTACAAACATAGGACATTAATTAAGGAAAGAGGATTAGAGGAGAAGCTCTAATTAATGTCATATTGAGGAGTTGGGAAGGTTTCCAAAAACAAGTCAACTTATTTTAGGAAAGAATTCAAATTCAAATAATTTTGAATTTTGAAAACTTTCCAAGTTTAGAATGGACCAAAATAGGAAGGTATTCAATACCTCAATTTGAACAATTTTTTTTTAGTCAAAGGTGGAAGGGGAGAGGCCGGCGGGGAGAGGCCGGCGGCTTGTAGGATGAAGAGGGGTTGGACGAGATAGGGAAGAGAAAGCGGAATAGGCCGGTGGATTGTGGGGTTGGGGAAGATTGTGGTCGACAGATAGGAAGAGAAGGAAAAGGGAGTTTGGAAGAGATAAAACCACGAACTCGGACGCTTCCTGGGGTTGGTGGGTGATGCGTTGCCTTTCACCTAGGAACTTCAAGCCACTAGCCCAAACGATTCCTGCGGCTGGTGGGCATTGTGTTACCCTTACATCGGGACTTGCACTCTCCTAAGAACTTACATCGCTCTCAAGAACAAAGTGCAGAAATTTTCTTCTTAATAATTCATTGATCATTACAAGAAAGGAGGCTATAAATAGCCCAAAATACATAACAAAAGACAAAAGTGCCCCTTAGGATCACAAGCACCTACTCCCTCAAGTGAGGGTAAAAATAGAAAATGCATAAATAAATAAATATATAAATAATAACTTAAAATAAAATGGTGTTATCATGGTCGTTGATCTTCGTCTCCTCCTCTGATAAGCTTTCATGGTCGAATATCTGCACCACCTGGTGTATGCTTTTTTCTGATGACACATGTTTTTAGTTATCTTGGATCTAATGTTTAGAGTGATGAGAAAATAGATGAGGATATTATTAATTGAATTCAAGTTGGATGGTTGAAGTGGAGGAATGCATCGGGCTTGTTATGTTATAAAAAAATCCTTCTCAAACTTGAGGGAAAATTCTATAAGATCATAATGAAACCTGCAATGCTTTATGGTGCAAAATGTTGGCAATTAAAAGAGAAGCATAATATTAAGTTAAGAGTTGCAGAGATGAGGATGCTCAGGTGGATGAGTGGCTTTACTCTTAAAGACAGGATACAAAATGAGCATATACATGAAAATGTTGGAGTAGCTCAAGTGGAATATAAGATTAGAAAGAGTCACCTTAGATGGTTTGGTCACCTAAAACGACAGCCTTTCGATGACCCAGTTAGGAAAGTAGATGTATTAGATTTGACTTATGTTAAGAAAAGTATAGGTAGATCTAAAAGGACTTAGAATTATTAGAAATGACATTTCTTTATTAGATTTAGATGAAAATTTAACCCTTAACATGACACAGTGGAGAAAAAGGATTCATGTAGCCGACCCCATATAGTGGGATAAAGGCTTCTTTTTGTTGTTGTTGTTGTAGGAAATGCTTAACAACAGATGATGGAGATCATGACACATAATTAACTGGCCTTTCCCACATGGCTCCAAGGTTCGGGAACAACGCTTCATTTTGTATAATTGTATTGAGTAGCACTTGTTTGTGATGTGAGTATGAGATTGTTACAGTTTCTTCAACTGTTTCAAAGAACAAAGGAGTAAGGTTTGTAATAGCAAGTGGGTAGTGAAATCTTAATATGAGAAAAGATTAGCCATAAATGTATGTCGATTAGGACGACATTATGTAAAAAAATGTATTATTTATTTTAATTGCACTTTATATTTTTATTTTCTGCATCTAAATTTCATAATTTACAAAAGATTTTAAATACACCAATCCCTACTTCCCTCTGCTTTCTTGTTGGTGTACAATTAGTGCTGCAAATAAATTGCGTGTTTAACAAGCTACTTTAGCTTGGGTCTATAAGAGCTCATTCATGTTTATTGTATTAACTATCAAACAAGTTTGAACACTTTTAAAAATGTTAGGATGTTAAATAAATAAGTCTAAATACTTGTTGCTCGATTAGTTATGATGATGAACAATATCGTTCAAAGTTTGTTAAGAAGCTCGATTAAAGCTCAATATAATACTTGATATTTAGGTTCGGTATGAAGCTTGATTATATAGATATGTACACATAATAACTATTTAGGCATATGAAATAAATCCATTATATGCAACAAATGCATTTAATAAATAATTAATTAACTTATATATATTTGTGTTAACGTCCATTGTAAACTTATTTAAAATATATTTAAATTTAATAAAACACAATTAAAACCTACTTTAAAATAAAATTAATTTCTTATTAAATGAAATAAATAAAAAATAAAAGACTTGGCAATTAACTAAACAAATCTATGCTTTGATTTTAGCTTTAAATAAATCTAAAAAATAGAAGACTTATCAAATAAATGAAAAGTCAATTAAATTAAAAAATTAATTATGAAATATAGTTAAAAATTTTGGTTAAAAAAACCTGCAATTTAAGCTATTTATTCCACATCATTTGAAAAGTTTAACTTACTACTGCTTATGTAGTTGTTTTGGTTTGAAACGCACTAGTAGAAAACTCATATGGGGCGATGGGGGCAAGCAAAATGATTTGGATGAGTGCTAACTGGCAGATGTTGTTGGAAGGCATTTAAGGCTCATTTTAAAATAAAAGCTTGTTAAATTAAACTTCCTTTTTTATGCTCGAACGGATACAACTCATTTATGTTTTCATACTGGTTTCTCATTTAAAGCTCAATATTCAAAAAAAGAGCTGAGTTCAAACCAAGCTCAAACAAGCATGAATATAAATGAACCAAGTTTGAACATTATTACAAAAGCTAAAATCAAATTTAAGCCAAGCCTGAACAAGCTTTTGGAAAATGAGCTCAAGCTAGAAAAGCCCCTGGTTCGACTCAGTTTGTTTTGCATCCCTATGTACAATACCCTTAAAATGGAAAGCACCATGCACGTGTGCATTCCTCCATGCTTTCATTATCATAGGAAACACACTTGTAGAACAATTTGTCCATCTTTATGAAAACAAACACAACACATCAATAACATATCACCACCAAAGGAAATCTCAGAGATGGGCTCATTTATTACAGTTTTTCATGAATAGTTCAACCTAAAACATAGCTTGGGCTAGTTTAGGGCAAAGCACATCCCTGCTATCAAATATATATCTCTCAAGCAAATCTAGTAATCTAAATTTGTTTGGTGGATGATAACAAACGGTACTAACAAATTTGCCTAGTAAACTTAAGAACCTATTGGTGATGATGGTTGGTGGAGAAAAATAAAGAGTTACATAACATGTACATCCACTAATTCCTCCACTTCTTTGATGGGCTTGGGAAGTAAGGCGACTATTTTTCTTATCTTTTGCTTAATGTGGCAAGCATCCCTCCTTACGTTAAGTTGGTGGCACAAAACGTCCTTATTGATATCAGACATCTCTGTTGCTGTCCACGCGAATATGTAGAGGTCACCTCGCAACGCCAAAATGAGCCGCCCGGACATTCTCTATTGAAAGAGGCACTGATTCTGAGGGTTATGCCTTGTTCGCCCTCTACGGCGAGCACCTTTTTGACTTCTTCAGAGGTTTCCAAGCCTCGACCCTATGCTATGTCCAGTTAGAGAACTTCCTGAGAGGTGGCTGTAGCCTTGCTAACTACTTTTAGGTAGGAAATGCGCGACTGGATGATGTCTTCTCTCATCGTGATCTCCTTCCTTCTATAGGGAACTTGACTGAGATGTGATATGTGGAAACCACAGCCCTAAAGGTGGTTAGTAAAAACTTGTCGAATATGGATTTGTAGGTCATCGGGGCATCGACTATGATGAAATCGACCATCGCAATGTATTGATGTTTGCCCTCACCCAAGGTAACTGGTAGGGTGAGAATTTCCGCATCACATTATTCACTAGAGGACCCATAAAGAGGTCATACAGATGGCATGAGCTGGGAAGCAAGCAAATTCATCCAGTCAAAGGAAGATTTGAAAATAATATTCACAGAATCCCTATGTCTATCAAAATACTACCAATCTAATAGAGGGCGAGGAGCACAATGGCGACTACCACGTGATTATGAAGATACCCTTCAGCTAGTTTATCCTTTTGTACCTTTCATAGGGGCAACGACTATCGAAGTGGATTGGCAGGTGGACACCATATTGACTTCTCCTGCTCGTAGTCTTTTGGGACTTGTAGGGGAGTCTACACATTCTCCAACTATGATGGTGGGCACCACACTGACTATATGCAAGCAGGGCTGATATTGGTTCTTTGCATTGCCCTTGACAGGGTCTTTTCCTAGTTGTTGACCTGAGACGGCAAGCATAAACTCCTTCAGCTTCCCGGTCTTAATTAATTCCTCCACAAGGTCACGGAGGTGGCAACACTCTTCCGTTTTATGTGGGTTCTGGCCTTAGTGGAAAGTGCAATATGTAGAGGTCATGAGTATTGGTAATGTCTTTCATGGGCAGTGGGGCACCTAAAGAACTTTTTGTTCTGAATGGCCTCTAGAAGCTTCGCCATTGATACTCTCAAAGGAGTGTAAGTAAGGTAAATGAGAGGTCGATGAGCGATCTCCTCATGATAAAGTTGGGCGGTCCGATGAGGCTCCTAAATCTTGGTGCTGGCAGCCCCGATATCCCAAGGGCCTTTTGATGTGCAAGCATAAACTCCTTCAGCTTCCCGGTCTTAATTAATTCCTCCACAAGGTCACGGAGGTGGCAACACTCTTCCATTTTATGAGGGTTCTGGCCTTAGTGGAAAGTGCAATATGTAGAGCTCATGAGTATTGGTAATGTCTTTCATGGGCAGTGGGGCACCTAAAGAATTTTTTGTTCTGAATGGCCTCTACAAGCTTCGCCATTGATACTCTCAAAGGAGTGTAAGTAAGGTAAATGAGAGGTCGATGAGCGATCTCCTCATGATAAAGTTGGGCGGTCCGATGAGGCTCCTAAATCTTGGTGCTGGCAGCCCCGATATCCCAAGGGCCTTTTGATGTGCAAGCACCCTCTACTAATTAGGACGATGGTGATCGTGCGATGGTTTTGGCCTTCTATCCCTCTTATCCTTGGGATGGACACTTTGTCTTTCCCTTTCTCAGTGGTATTCTCACCATGGGTGATCTTATGATGGTGGGTTGCTATGGAAGATTCGGTTACCCAATTTTTTTCCAGCATTCATATGACTATTGGCCAGTTCCAATAGTTCAACAAGAGTCCTCAGTTGTTGCAGGCCGAGTGCATACCTGAAAGGACCCTTCTTGATTCCATGGGTCAAGGCAGTCTAGGAGATTGCACTCTCTAGATCCTTGACATCCAGTATTTCTCTTTAGAATCTCACTATGAAGTTTCTCAGTCATTTCTCGGGCTCTTGTCTCATCTTTAGCAGAGCTTACAAGCTTTTCAGGGGTCTCAAGGCATTAGTGAATTATGTTACGAACATCTGGTTGAATTCAAAAAATAAGATGATCACCCACTGGCAAGCGAGTGAACCACCCAAGCGCTGATTCGTTGAGTGATGTCAAGAAGAGAAGGCATTTCAGAATGACATCTATGTCGAATTGGGAGATTATAGACTTGAAGGTAGCCACATGATCAGTGAGGTCAATCTTCCATCAGTATGGTTCTAGGTGTGACACTTTAAACTTAAGCAGTGGTTTTGCTTCAGTGATCTCCATTGAAATGGCATTGGTTAGCTCTAGCTTCTCCCTCCTTGCTCTCTTGTTTGGCGGGCTATATTCGTCATAACTTGTCAGGTTGCGAGTGTGGTCAGCAGTCGATGCAAAGGTGAGCGTCTTCGATGGGCTATCAAGTCAAATGATTCCTCAGGCATATATTCAACTTACACACTTCTCATGTGGCTTCCTAAGACCTTGTTTTTCTTCAAAAGTAGTGCTTCCATTTCTTAAAGATCCTAGTGAGTGGTGTACTCCATATTCACCATGTTCATATATGGCTTTTGCTAAGGTCGCTTGTCAAGCAAAGTCTATTTTCTGACATGTGGCATCAAATCTATGCTAAAAACAACTAGTAGGATGTTGGATCTAAATTTGTTTGGTGAATGATAGCGAACTTTAATAGTAGATTTGCATGGTAAGCTTAAGAACCTATTGGTGATGATGGTGGGTAGAGAAGACTGAACAATCAGATAGCATACAATATAAAAGGATGGATTAGACAAATATTCACTATTTCAGTCAAGAATAAAAAAATTAGCCTAGAGCTCAAATAGACATTCTAAAAAGTAAATTCCCCCCCCCCCCCCCCCCCCCCCCCCACCCCACCCCCACGCCCCCCACCAAAAAAAAAAAGGTTCATTTTCTATTCCTTGTTGCCCTGTATTTATAGGATTTTGATGGCTATAGGAAAGACTACACAGAGAAGACAAAAAATATGGGCTTCATATAGATATCCATACAATGCTACACACTAATCTAAGACCTATGGCACCTCCTGATTTGTCCCAAGAGGGTGAAGTCAACGATCCTGTGAGCTATTTATCATTGGGCAAGCTCAAAAAAGGAGCGAGTAGGTGTAGGGCGAGTCTTACGAGGAGATGGATGTGCATATAGAGAATTGTTTCATGGTGTTTGACATTGGAGGCTTGATATCACCTTGTTGATGGAGGCAAGCTGAAGTATAAGTGGGGATGGGGGAGTTCCTTAGCTTGTTGTCAGGAGCAACTAGGGGTGAAAATGAGTCAAGTCATCTCACGAGCTTCCTTGAGCTCGACCAAATAACAAGCTCACGAGCCAAGCTTATCGAGCTTCGAGCTCAAGTTCGAGCAGTTTATCGAGCTAATAAGATAATCAAGCCCGAGCTCGATCAAAGAATCGCTTTACTTAGTAGTCCGTTGAGCAGCTTGATTAGTTGGTCCGCGGAGGCAAACATCTGATCCAATCAGACGAGCGAGGATGCGGGTATAATAACCCATATTTTGACCAAGTCAAATAAATTTTTTCAAGAGTCCTTATAAATCTAAATTACAAACCATCTTCACTATAATATAGATATTGTAGCATTTTAATTACGCTAATGTTTTTCCTAATTTTTGGGCATTGATGTAAATACTTAAAAAATTTATACCTATTGGTATATGTGGAGGTTTTGGGACCGTTAGGTGTCCGTTTTGCAAACCGATTTCACCAAAGTTTTGTAAACATATTGAATATTTTAAAAGTATTTTTCTATAATTTTTAGAGCTTCGAATTTGAAGATATAAGAAAATTTATATGAATTTTATGCTGAAAATTAAATAAATTATATAATTAAATTTATATTATATTATTATTTTACAATAAAAACTTGATTCCATTAATTGAAATCCATTAAATCCTTATTTCTCTCCCTATTCATTCGGATAACAAAGACAAATGAAATTAAGGAAATTAGAGAAAAAAATAGAAGAGAGGAAAATAAAACCTAGGTTTAGGAGCCATAGAGCGATTTTTTGTCATTTGTCCAGTTGATAATTTTGCTCGTCCCATTGCAAGGAGTCATTGACCTATTTTTATTTTAATGATTTTGTGTAATTTGTATTTTATATGTTTTAATTTTGTCAAAATTTGCAAATGTTGCGGAAATCTTTTTCTTTATTTTTTTAAAAGTTGCAGATATTTTTATTTTTAGCAAACTTTCAAAACATAACTTTTGGCATGTGATAGATAATAATAATATGAACATTTTGACTGTAATATTATTGAAATTCATTGATTAAAATAGATATTATTGAACTTTGTATGATTTGCACTGAATAAATATTTTAGTATTTTTATTTATGCATACTGTTAATATATTGAAAATGAAAATGAGTGTATAACTCGATAATAGCTAGTCGCTATTAATATTATAATAATATGATAATAATATGTATGAAGAATTTGGTTTCACTAATTTTGGCTGGAGACTAACTGATCTGTATAAAATGGTGGGCCAAAAAGGCTTTCCTTTAAAATCTTTAGTTTGATGTTATCATTTATTGATTCACGTGATACTAATAAGGAGATATAAGAAGATGATTAGTGTGCCGATGGATAAAGAGCGATGACTCTGTTTACTGAGCCAATAATTTACGAATACATAAATGATATTGAAAAAGTACTGATTAATCTAGGACTTCGTACTTGTGGTGTGACAATTAAAATGCATATTATTAATGCATTGTTCTTATTACTATACGGATTTATTGTTATTGTACGAATTTACTATTACTGTATTATTTTACTACTACTACAACTACTTTACAGATACCAATACAAACATCAATACTGTTATTACTATTAATATTGATTTACTGTACTGATTACTGATACCGAGCACGTGACATACAAGCATGTGATTAAGATAATTACATAATACACATGCACACGTTTATATGATTTTATTGTATTGATACGATTCTGACAGTTCATATCGATGTTTTGGTTTTAACACTTTATAAAATTTCTTTACAGATTGATAATACTGATACGACAACCACTTTATCGATTTGACTCCCGTAATGATTTACTGGTTTCTCCACCATACTATATTACTGGCTTCTATACTATACTATTGTATTAGCTATAAACTTTATTGCTATTGTATGTGAGTTTTACTGTTGCATTGGTTAGTGGCCATATAAATGTTACTGTTATGATTTAATTGTTGATATGCATATTGTTCATTTGTTGTTCTTTGAGTTTAGTTGTAGGATTTGATTACTTGTTGTGCTCTTAAGCTCGTTATATCTGATTAAATAATTTTAGGTTAGGGACAAGAGAGCAGGGACATGAGATTGATTAGGATCCTTCAAGTTAGGGATGTCAATATTTAACACGACCCAAAAACCCGACTCGAACATAACCCTAAAAGTTTGGGTTAGGGTCAACCCGAACCCAAAACGGGTCAGGTTCAGATTGATCCGTACCCGAAATTGACCCTTTTTTGGCCCAGCAACCCGAAATTGACCCGTTTTTTAACTCGAAAAGCTGAGATTAACAGATTTTTAACTCGAAAGTGCTTTGATGACACTTGAAAGTTCGACAAGGATGAACTAGTCCCAAGGCTAACCAAGAGGGGGTTGAATTGATATTTTAAAAAATCTTTCGATCAAAACACAATCTTAAAACAAAAACCAAGATTCATCACAAAAATCAAAGTGCGGAAAAAAATGCGGAAGCAGTAATAAATAACACAGAAATTTATAGTGGTTCGGTCAACACGACCTACGTCCACTCCCCGGAGACGCCCTTCGAGTATTGCACTAAACTCAGTGTCTCTTCTTTTTCCCCTACAGCCAGGCGGAGAAGCCTTCGCAAGCCTCCTTTCCACCAACCCAAGTGAGGCAGAAAACCCAACTCCTTTTGCTTCCTCCAGAAGTAGGTAGAGAACCCAACTCCTTTTTGTTTCCTCCTGAAGCAGACAAAGAACCTTGATCAGATGCTGAAGTAGACCTCTCTAGAACCCCCAAGGAACTAAGGACGATGACTAGAGAAGATGACGACGGATCCTTGCTTGGAGCAACCTTTGTGAAACCCCTCACAAACTCCTCTCTCTCTCTCCCTTGCTTTCTCTCTCCTCTTGGCTCTCTCAGGTCAGAATAGCAGCAAAAGATACTCTCTTGAAAAGAACAAGAGGTCTTAAATAGAAGAGCTTCAAAATAGCTCTTAATTACAACAAACCGACTTTTATCGTCCAGGATGATATAAATATTGTCCTGTACGATCAGTGCAAATTAAGCTCAATCAGCCAGAACGATTTGGGACGATCATATGATTTTTTTTCATATCGTCCAGGCCGATAGTATATCGTCATGTACGATCAATAAAAATCGTTGAATATCATCCAGACAATCGCACTGAATGGATGTCTGGAAGATGGAAAAATAGCTTGATTGTCCAGGCCGATCTCACGATCGTCCCGGATGATTAGTTCAAATCCGTGAAAATCGTCCAGAGCATCGCCTTGAATAGAAGGTGGCCGATGTTGATCGTCCAAGAACAACTAAGATTTTTTGAACTAATCATCCCATTCGATCCTGCGATCGTCTAGGACGATATGATCGAACATCAAACCTTAATTGCTTTCCTTAATTACTAGATTACTTTATGTATAATTATGTTGCATCGTCTAGGACAATGTCCCAAAAAAAAAAAAACAATACATAAATAGATCTGGCGGGTTATTCTTTCTGATTTGAGCCTATCGTCCCGGCCGATACAAATATCGTCCAGGATGATGCGCTTAATGATGGCTGCCTTAACCAGGATGTCCTAATTAAGGTTTCTGTTTTTAATTGATCGTCCAGGACGATTTGTAGATCGTCCCGGGTAATGTGAGCAAAAATAAAAAACTCTAAATCAGACAGAAAAAATTCCCCCAAGTGTGTGTGCGCAAGGTTACTTAACATCAGGAACCAAATCATTTACAATAGACTCAAGAAAGGAAAAAGTTTACAAACTGGCTCGGACCTAGTCTACCCAATCTTGAGCTGGTTCAAATTGCAGTTTGATCTTGTGGATCTGAAATGTTAGTAGGCAAGGCAGTCGTAGAGAAACAGAAGTGTTTGCTATCATCAAAATTATATTTCCTGAAAAACATATTCGCAACATTTTGGACCTGAAAACTAGCAATTTTTTTGTTGGCACCGGGTCATTTGGGTCATGTTGGGTTGACCCATACCCAAAGTGGGTCGAGTTTGGGCCTGGAAAACTGACCTGTTTGCAAAAACGAGCAAGTTCGGGTTGACCCGAATAATGTCGGGTCAGTTTCAGGTTTGATCCAAACCCGACCCGTGACTCGAAAATGACACTGCTAGTTCAAGTTCAAGTTCTTATTATTTTAGTTATTCTTTTTTACTCATGATAGAATAGTTGTGATATAATTGTATAGATCCTGTGTAGTGTATATAATTTTTTTTAAATGAATATAGATATATATTAATGTTTTGATCAATAATTTTATTTACGTAAGTATTTATATTGATAAAAAAATTAGATAGCTCTAATTATTGTATATTAAAAGAAAAAAGAATAATTCTTCCAAATTAGATTATAGGATGTCATAACGAGAGTGTGAAACCGAGCGTTTATGAGGCGAGGGGTAGTAGGTTTAGGGTTTTCACAAAAAAGAAATAGAATGGAGATGGAAGGCGGAATCAGTTCCTTCGCATATCGCGTTCGTTCTAGACTCTAGAGTCCCGTTCATTCCAGGGCTTGGCCGCGGAGCGCGGATCCTTTGTTGCAGCACGATGTTCTTTGTATATTTGCCTTTGATACTTCATTGTTTGTCCTATAGTTTGTGTTTGTTCCAAGGCGAAAGAGTTATATTAATCATATGTATATTATCCTATGATACCTACAATTCATGCTTTTGATTGTCCTACAGGACGATAAATGAAAAACTTAATTGATGGGAATTTGTATAAATCTCCCCACAGTTTGTGCTTTTGATGATAGTTAATAACATTTTAGATGTTTGTTTGTAAATTAGTTTGTATTATGATGATTTAGCAGCTCTGATGTCCCAGCAATTTTTGTTTTTCATCCTCTTTGCAAGTTTGTTTAGACTGAAGGAATTTGAAAAAAAATGACAATGGTCTTCTATTATCGAGCAGTTCATTCGAGCGAGCTCGAGTAGTTTATTCGAACTCGATCTAACGAGCTGAGTTCAAGACTGTGTTTCGAGACATGAGTTGAGTTCGAGCTCAAATCGAGTTCGAACCTCTAGTAAATTGTACGAGCCAAGCTCGAACTTGCTATGGCTCAAGCTCAACTCGATTCGTTTACATCCCTACGAGTAACCAAGTGAACGTGAAGTCCTTGAGAGAGAAGCCCTCTCGTGAGCGAGTTTGGCAGGCTTTAAAAAGTTGGAGCTTGACTGAAATGAGTGATGATTTACTTTTTAGCGAGGTGCCTTCTAGTTTCCTAGCATATGATAAGTTCTTTCAGCGGATGGAGGCGAGAGGCGCCCTCTCCTTGGGCAATTTCTTCTAGGGGTCGTACTACTAAAGAGGAATATCCTCGTTATGACCCAATCTATCACATACCGAGCTGAAAGCTCAAGTTAATGAGGATGGAATAGACGGTCCGATGGTTAATACAATTCTTTCAATAACAATAAATACTCAATAGACTAAGATTTAACATATAACTGAAGAACCAATAAAATAATTTTAGATTTGAACATATAACAAATCAGCTATTATCTATTTTCATTTAATACATCTTCTTTTGTACATAAACTCTTGTTGGCTTTAGTACTTTTATCTCAAGCTCAATGATTTAGTTTTCCCACTGTTTCAAAATAACAACAATAACAGTTAAATAATATTAATATTTAACTTGGATGATTCAAATATCATCAAAGCAACATCAAATTATTTCTTATATTGTTTAAGACAACATAGACTACTTCAAACATTGCCAAGGATGACTTTTAACGAATTGAATGTTATTAAAACAACATCGTATGTTTGTAAATTATCACCCCATAATTGTTATTACACTATCTACTATTAATCTCTAACATAATATAAAAGTAACTGTTCCTTAAATTATATTAATTACCTCAATTTATCTTCCATTTTGTCAAGTCAAAGCATTTACTGACTGTACTTACACCTGTAGATAAATTTTGCAATAGCGGATAAAATATAAACTATAATTTCATCCTTCAAATTTGAACAAAGAAAATCACTTACTCTTTCCTTCTCAATGAAATAGAAACTCACAACTCTTCGTCTCTCTCGAGCACACAAAAATATTCTTTTTTTCCATCTTTATCCTCCTAAAGAATAAATAAAGGAAAACAATGAATTAATTACCTATTTTTGGCAAAACAAATACGAACTCTTACACGCACAATATTCTTCTTCCTCACACAAATTCCTTCTCTTCCTCCCGATCACTATCACCTCTCGGTTGTTGCCTTATTTCGTTCATGGATTTCAGAGGAGTGAGTGAAATTAACCTATCTCACATAAGGAGTTGTGTTTACCAGTCTAGGTTCGCTTCTGAACTTGTATGCGCTCAAATCGTAGCCATTCGACCAAACTACCACTCGAGCGTAATCGATTTGCTCATCCCCTTTTCCTGTTTCGCCGCTCGCTCGATCCATTATATGAAAATGGACAGGTTAGATTGAACCGGTACAACCAATTCTAACACAATCACTACCTATGAGGATACCTGTGGAGGCAATTAGGGATGTACAAAACCAGCACTATCATATTAAACTCTTGAGTCATTCTTCCAAGATCATGTTCCTTCCATAGTTCGAAAAAACATTTCAAAGGGTTAATATTAACAAAAATTTGCTCATGTAATTTGTACTATTATAGGACATTTCAAGATAAGAGAAAACAAATATAAAAACATAACAGCAATTAATTAACCATACCAGATCAAGATATTACCTCTTCATCTTCTTGTAAAAAGATCCTCAAATCCTCGCTTTGTTTAAGTTCAGTATGTGATGCTACACGGTTAATAAACACATCAAGAGCTTGGCGTCTCATCTCAATGAACTCGGCACTGAAGCGGAACTTCTCTGAGTAAAAACAGAGCAGCAGCTCTATTAAAAGATGCATTCTTTGGTTTGAAGTTATCAGTTTCTTTCCAAAAAGGTGTATGAATTGGCATAAAGACAGAGATAAGTGCTTAAACAAAATTATATCAGCCTGTGATCTAATTAAAAAGCAGTAGACACGAGTATAAACCCAAAATAATTTCTTCTAGAAAACAGAAAAAAATATAAAGCAGCAAGTGTGTGTAGAAACACTGAAATGTAGCACCTAGAATGAAGGAGCAGGATGAATATGCACAAAGATAATACACATTAGGTTTTGCTGATCCTAAGTTATTTTTCAAGAAATCTTAAATGAGTACGATAAAAACCTATTCTGGTATGCACGTAAGCATACAATATTGTTAAATCTTGCAGGAATAAGGCTGGCTAAAATCTGGGAGCCGAAGAATATCTGTTTTGGATGTTGAAACGTGTGCAAGGATATATATATATATATATATATATATATTTGGTTTTTCAAAAAATAATTTTTGTTCGTTTTTTATAAATAGCGTTCCATGTAAACCCACTAGAACCAACATCTATAAAATAGTGATTTCTATTATTATTTAGTTTCAAATACAATGCAAAACAAATCTAATTATTTTGGAAATAATAATTATTCAAAATAAAAAATAAAGTTCCTACATTCTGGATAAAGAAAAGGGCCTCTAAAAACAATAGGAAAATTAATTATTTCATACTTTTCAGTGCCATATTTATTAGGCTAAATTGGTTTGGATCCATTTAATTACCTGTTTTTAATTCATATGCTGATTTGAACGCCTCTTACTAGTGTCTTTGTTATTCCTTCAACTAGAGATTGAGTATCAAAGGTGTTAGAGAATTACCAAAGAGTACTAATGTTTGGCCTGATGCAATGGTATTCAAAAATATTTTCAATACAAAACCGTTAGTCAGGAGTAGGAGCCAACTAAATATTTCCATACTAAGATACCATTTTTAACTATCATGTGGGACAAACCAATACAATCTCATTAAAACTTACGATTTGCCATAACTCCCCCTTAAATACACCAAAAGGCTACCTAATGATGCGGAGTTATCTTGTGAGTTACTGATGTAAGAAAAAAATCCAGGGGACCCTGATTTTTTGCTTAACAAGATAAAGAACTCTACTGGGTAATAGAAGAGACACAAATAACACAAATAAAGACATAAATAAAATCATTTTATAAAAACTATTACAACTTGGACATTTACAAACTTGACTCAAACAAGACACCCTAAACTTGCTTTACTTTGAGAAGAAGGATACAGATGGAGTGGCACTTGCGGAGAGACGAAAGAGGTTAGAAGCCAAGACGAAGGATGGAAAGAGCTCGCAAGATTTCTGGGGGGATGAGAAAGAAGGTGGACAAAGCTCGCAAGCTTTTCCAATGAAACCCGCAGGTTTACATTTCCAAAAATCACATCATATAACTTAACTTTAAAACATTACAAAACCTCTCATATATATAGGTATGAGAAGGGAATACAAACAGCCACAAACATTAATTAAAAGCTTATTAAATAAAGGAAATGAAAAACCAACAGCCAATTCCCGTAAACGAAGCACCAAAGCCACGGAAAAGCCCCCCCCCCCCCCCCCCCCCCCCCCCCACCTTCACGGAAAAACAACCCAACCAGGGAACCCAAGAAGCAGCCATGGGAACCGAAGAAGCAGCCGCAAGAACCAAGGAGGCCCACCTGGAACCGAGGCATCAAGGCACGGGAAAGGCCACCCAGCACCGGAAACCGAAGAGACAACCGCAAGAACCAAGGAGGCAGCCGTGGGAACCAAGGAGCCAAGGCACGAGAACCCAAGAGGCCAAGCACAGAATTTTAAAAGATAAAGCTATATAAATAAGATAATAAATGAACTAAAACCTAGCTTATAATGAGCTAACCTTTAGTTTAATAAATGAACTAAAAACCAGCTAATAAATGAGCTAAATTCCAGCTCAAAATTTATTGAGCTTGTAGACTCAAGGAAAGCCAAAATTGATTTATTTTGGACATGAGTTGACCCCCCTTTGTCTACATCAGTTATGCAATAATTGAAGGTGACCAAGACCTCATAAACAACATAAACCAATCAATCTCGATCAATCACTGGCTTGCATATCTCTTGTTGGAGGGATCAACTGAAAAGGGAACAAAGTTGGGTCTCATGGGTTGGCAGTCACTCATTTTTAATCCAAATGGTTAAACTTGTGGGTGAGCCAACCACTCAGCATTTTAACATCAAGATATTTCTTAACTAATCCATGCAAGAATCTAATATTCTCTTATGCTTTATAAAAAAGTAGCTAGTAAGCTCCTCTATATTTTGAGACTTTGAGTGCTCAAATATCTTATGTATTGGAAATATTAGGTAATTTATGCATATAAACAATGTTTTCAAAAGTATTTTTCGAGCGTGCCTGGCGGGATGAACAAAAACTTCCTTGTGGCAACTAGAGAAGGCATTTAGTTTGTGGGGCTACGTATTTTAGGGCATTTCCCTAGGCACCCAAGGCATGCCTTTCATGCCCCATAAGTAGGGTGAGTGCCCAAATTATAATTTTAGGTGAAATTAAATTATATGATTATAAACTCTACACAGTTAATTACCCAAATAAACACTTTTTCACTTAATCTATTATGAAAATGTACAAAAGTTATTCTCAAAGCCGATTAAAACAAACAACCCTAATTCAACTCAAACAACTCATGATTCACTCATTATCCCCATAAAAAAAAAAAAAACCGCTCATTATCCCTCACTGATCCACTTCCTCACTAATTCTCCAGCTCAATTATTCTTTCTCCCACAATCAAACTTGCAGCCTCATAGACTTACATGCTCGATTAGTCTCCCTCATTAGCTTGTTCAACAACAACAACAACACCAGGCCTTTATTCCACTATGGGGCAACTATATTAATCCTTTTTCTCCATTGTGTGCTATTAAGAGTCAAATTATCATTTAAATTTAATAAAAAAATGTCATTTCTAATATTTTTTAACCAAATTTTTTTAAGTCTTTATATACCTTTCTTAATGTAGGTCAAATTTAATGCATCTACTCTCCTAACCAAGTTATCAGAAGGTCGATGTTTTATGTAACCAAATCATCTAAGGCGACTTTCTCAAATCTTATATACCACTGAAGCTACTCCAACCTTTTCATGTATATACTTGTTTCACATTCTATCTCTAAGAGTGAAGCCACTTATCCACCCGAGCATCCTCATAGCTGCAACACTTAACATAATTTTTTCTCCATTATGGCCAACATTCTACACCATAAAGCATAGCAAGTCTCACCACCATTCATAGAATTTTCCCTTAAGTTTGAGGGATGCTTTTCTATCACATAACACACCCAATACATTCCTCCACTTCAACCATCCAACTTGAATTCTACTAATAATATCCCTCATTAGCTTGTTGAGACCACTTTTTCTCCACCAACTATCAAGCTTGCTAACCTACACCTCTTATCTTGGTTGAAAGCACACTTGCACATTTGCTATTGCCTCTATATTCTCTTTTATTAAAGAAGTCAAAGGTCTTAACTTTTAGTCAGATACTCTTAGTGGATCTCTAAAGCATGTTATAAAGACTAATTCCATATAGTATATCACAAATTTCTTATGTTTATAATTCAAATGAAATGAGTCTTTGATCTTATGGATTTGTATGTTTAATTTAATTTTCATATTTAGATGTCTTTAGATACTCCTCAATTAGACACTTGGCTACCAAATTCCCGACCAATATTATATATTTGTGTTATAGATTTTAAAGTTATAATATAAATGAAATTTCATGGACTTCAAAATTTGAAATTTATAGCAATCATTTCCTTATATTGATTTTTAATAATACTTTTATTTATAAATATTTAAAATTTAAATTTATGAGGCTTACGCCTTGCTTTGTGACAAGAAAATTTCTCCGCCTTTTAAAACATTGCACACAACCCAAACTCATCGTTTTTAAACAATTAACAAAATCCTAGTCCTATCCGATGAAAAGACCACTATCTGAGTAAGGAAAAGCTTTAAAATAAATTTACAGCATGTGACTTTTGACTAGGCAAGTTCATAGAATTAAAGAAGATTAAATACTAGTTATCACGCATTGTGGAAGACAATCCTGTGAACTGGAAAGTAAAATCAAAGATAAACTTCCTTTCTTGCCACTACAAAATTTAATGGGTTAAATTAGTTTATTTACTTTTTGCTAGCCTTCCTTCATTTCCTAGAGGTAAGAGGTTAAAATGTTGATTATTAGTTCCCATGATTCCTTCAGCATTTATGTCACCGAATTAAGATCTCTATAAAAGAATAAACAATAAGAAAAAAGTAAAATATTTTCATCTTCAATCTCCTGGATTCTTCTTTATTTTTTATATTAATATTCTTCGGTTAGAGCATGCGCTTAATGGCTACTCATCAAGTAAACCGGTAAAACTATTTTTCACAATCATTTGCCTAAGCAAGAGGAATGACTTTCAGAAAAAAAAATATAATCTTTAAAATTTTACTTTTAGACGTGCTGAAGAACCATTTGATAGCTTAAAGACGTGAAATTGCAAGTTAACTCCTTATGGTTGTCACAGTTACAATGTTGCTTAGATATAGATAATAACATTGATAGGCTAAAATTCATTCTTTATGGATGTCACAGTTACAGTGTTTCCTAGATAGATAATAACATTGATAGGCTAAAATTCATTCTTTATGTAGAGACATCTAGATTTAGGGACAAATTGGTTGGGAGTAAAAAAAAATCCAAAACTTCTTTTTAAGAACTTTGGAATTCAATTTATAGCTCATTTCAATATAATCTAAAATCAAGTAATTCAGAATACAACATGTCGAGTATTTGCAAACTACCGGTAAAACTATTTTTCACAATCATTTGCCTAAGCAAGAGGAATGACTTTCAGAAAAAAAAATATAATCTTTAAAATTTTACTTTTAGACGTGCTGAAGAACCATTTGATAGCTTAAAGACGTGAAATTGCAAGTTAACTCCTTATGGTTGTCACAGTTACAATGTTGCTTAGATATAGATAATAACATTGATAGGCTAAAATTCATTCTTTATGGATGTCACAGTTACAGTGTTTCCTAGATAGATAATAACATTGATAGGCTAAAATTCATTCTTTATGTAGAGACATCTAGATTTAGGGACAAATTGGTTGGGAGTAAAAAAAAATCCAAAACTTCTTTTTAAGAACTTTGGAATTCAATTTATAGCTCATTTCAATATAATCTAAAATCAAGTAATTCAGAATACAACATGTCGAGTATTTGCAAACTACAATGAGCCTGCCTCACCTCACCTCAACACGTCCTCCCCGGCTTCTACACCTGATCTTGATACCTCTGCACCCTGCAACATTATGCTTTCGGCTCTACCTCAGCTCGTCCTGCAACCTATGCCTTTACACATGGCATTTCAATCTATGCCTTTGCACCTCCACATTTCCAACCGTTTCCTCTACCCCACACCTAACACCTCTGCCTCCGCCCCTTAGATGAACTCAACTGACATACTGATTTGGGGTAGGTTTCTGTTTATAAATATATATATTTTTTCTTTTTATAGTTTATCATGTGTAAAATATGTTGTGGTATAGCTACTCCAACTCCACATTTTTGCTCAATACACATTGCATAATATGTAATTCCTCTTCATCATCATCATCATACAATAAATGCCCACTCTCATCATATGGTATTTCTTCTTTGTTTTCATCCTCTTGTGATGTTTCTACAACTACGGATATAACTCGGGGATTAGAACAATTGGAAGACATAACTCGGTGATTATGACAGCCGGAAGCAATGGACCAAATCCGAAGCATTGAAAAGATTTTATGAGTTTATTTTTATTAATGGACATTCTAGCTTTACTAACTCCTACAACTTGGGATTGGTTGAAAAAAAAATTAGCTGGAAATCATTGTGTTTCTTCATAATGTTCATTTTCAAATTTATGGGATTCTGTCCTCCAAAGTTAGTTTGGTGACATCAAAAAAAAAAAATAATATTGTTGTAATAGCACAAAATTAGCATTTGGGGGCTCAAATTTATGATGAAATGTGCTATGGTATATTCCTCAGGCTCAGCACATTTAATTTTGGCATAATTTATTCAAATTCAGCAACATACTCTTCTACAAACAATCCCTAATGTTGAAAAATTATGGAGTTTTATGAAAGCATCTCACCGAAAATGGAAAGGTGTATTTTTTGCAACTTCTTGATTGCATCCCACATAATGATTTTGCATTTTCCCTCGCTACACCTAAGGTTTCCCACCAAATGAAAGCACATTTTTTTAATTTAATGGGCACGGTGATCGATTGGTACTTTATAATCAAATACGCGATCTACAATATGCAACCAATTGATGAATTAATCTCGATTTAATCCGCCCTAAAAATCTAGAATCTCCACTTTCAATCCATAGTCTTGATATCACCTTTTTTGTTCTCTTCTTGGAACCTCTTGACAGTATTCATCCTGCTTTGATGAATCTTAGAATACTATATAGAAAGGGTTTCCCATTTTGTGTTATTCTTGATTGTCATCTGAACTGGCAGTAAACGCCTTATGATACCTCCCTTCATATACTACAATACGTTTTAAACAATGAATTTCATATTGTGAGTCTTCCATGGTCATTTCTTGGGCTTGACATTAGAGGTTTCACTCCTAGGAGGCATCCTAATCTAGGGCGTTGTTACCACTTCACACCATAGTTATGTTTAAACAAAACAAAACTAGGCCAATCTAAATGTCACCAAGAAAACCTAAGAAAGCTACCAAACAAAGTGGAACTATATTACAGATTACAAAGCATTTGGAACCTTAAATAAAACCACAGAAGCCTAACAAGAAAGAGCGGATTGGTTCTTTCACCAAAAAACGTCATGTAACAATCCTTATAGTCTTCCTAATGAAATCATACACCCGATAAAAGAACAACTGGCTTCTACCCTAGCCGTTTCCCGGCTCCTCCTGTTCCTTCCATAGCTTACATGAAATCGTTGACTGGAACAAACACGGACTGTCCAAAAAGGCTAGCCAAACCTCTTTCTGTGCTGGAATTTCCAGCAGCCCAGCAGGAGAAAAGTAAAGACAGCAGTAGGAAGCTTAATTGTTCAAGAAGAAAGAAGATCCAATCTAAAATTCAATCTAAGCAAGAGCAGAACAATAGAGAACCTGCGAGAAAAGTCTTCTTCAGTCAAGAAATTATCATTTCTGTTTTTACAATCTAAGCGGCTATAGTTTGATGTTCCTGCAGGTTTGAACAATCAGCACCCTGAACAAGCCAAAGTACTCTTTCTCATAAATTTCTTAGGCTAGATCTCCAAATTGTACAGCAAACCGCTGCAGTCATGGCTTGTTCTCTAATTCTTGCAAGTCTTTTTCGCATTGGAGGTTGTGTTGCTGTCTCTATTTTCCTGTCACTCCAAGAGAAAACTGCCAGGCCACTCCCCCTTTTTCTATTATATCCTATCAAACAGTCTGAGGTATGAATCGTGTTGCAGATGCAAAGAACAGCCGTGGAAATGACACCGCGGCTCTAGTGAACAATTGCAGTGGAGTCACAAACTTCATTACGATCTCCTCATTACGATCTCCTCACTTATTTTCCTATCTGACAATAAGGAAATCCTTCCCAAACTCAACAAAATATAAACTCACACCCAACAAAAATTGTAAACTAATGAGGAATGGGGTATAAATATGCCAACCTCTATTAAACTTATAAACTCTTTTTTAGAAATCTAGAACATAGAAAAAGAAAAGAGGTCATATATATATATATATATATATATATATATATACAAATAGGACCCTACCCCAAAGTCATGCTCCCTGGGTTGGAGGAGACTCAATTTCAAATTTCAATGTCTTAAGCCTTACCTTTATTATAATAAGGTGATAGGTGACATGTTTTGGCTAGTACATGCTAAGAATTTGTGGTAGGGTCCAATTTTCAAACTTTTTTCTACCCACTACCAATCATGATGACTCTTGTAGAGTTGTATCTTTTTCAAGCGTACCTCTATCTTGAAGTAACTTTTCTAGATCTACTAAAAAAAAAAAACTTTAGGCTCTTCCAAGGAGGCCTTCATCTCGACACTCAGATTAGTCATTGCTTATGTCGAAAACTCAAAGTCAAATGGCTTTTGAGGCAGTACCAAAGGCATACCGCGAATGGAGTCCGACTTGTTGAACTATGAATTGTTCTATTAAAAGCAAATTGGTTAAACGACAGGCTTTCATCCCAGTCTTCGGATTTCAAGCATTGAATCCTTGTAACATGTACACTATTGTCATATTCATCACCTTACTTTAAGCAATTAATTCGTGAATGGAAGGATGTGTTTCTCTTCATGGTTGTATCCTTAATGAACTTGAGTACTTTCTATAATAAGTTAAGGAAGCAAGAGTCGCTGTCTATAATGATTGAGCTCCACAAGACAAAGTGCACTAAAAAATTCTTCAAGATGAGACATATCACTTCTCTCATGATGTTGTAATTTCACGACATGAAGACGACTATCTTTGAAAATATGTCCACCAAAACAAAAACATAGTCATGACCACTATGGGTCAATGATAGTCCTCCAAGGAAGCCAATAGAGATGCTTTCCCATAGACGAGTCAGTATGAATAGAATAGTGCGCAAATTTGCTTTCTATTTGAGGGCTTTGAGGTGTAACAGAGTATGTATATTTTAAAAAACTTAGCCATGTACAAATCCATTCTCAACCAATAGATGTGTCTCCACAAATTTTGTAGTATCTTTGCTGCAATATGGTTCATGAATTTTAGATTATTTTTATGTGATCTTGCAATTTTATTTTTACATTGTTGTACTTTGATTTTATTAATATGACGATGTAATAATTTATCATGTAACCATGTAAAAAGTGGGCATGCAAGGTAGTTAATTCTAATCCACCCAAGCAAGTCAAAATCAAGCTTCGACCTATTCATTGTTACATCATGTTTACAAGTCAATAGTCTACCCTCCTTCAAGAACCTTCCCTTTAAGTGATAATTTATCTCCTTCGATATACAAATGATGAATAAATAAATGTCTTGAAAATTCAAGGAGATTCATGTGTGAACAAATTTGGCTCCTTGCCTTGATCATTGTCAGCAGCCTCTCCTTGGATGATATTTTTGTTATTCCATTTTAGTTCATGCATCTTAAAGCTATATATAAACATGGATTTTAGACTTTAGGTTGTAATGATCTTGTTTGAAAATAAAATTGGGAGTTTTCACTTATTTGGATTTCTCTTGGTGGCTATTTCCTTGAGATTGCTTGGTGGCCCTCCTCTTCCATCCATAAGTGAGGTTTGATTTATTTATATTACGTTAGTATTTTATTGTATTTGCTGGTTGTTTATCATTTATTTACATTCCTTTTTGTGTTACGGAGCTCCCCCACTCAATCCTTTTTGGTAATGCAAAGAAATTCCTTTTCTTTGTAAGCTATCAAAATAGTCTATAATTTGTCATCTTACCATTCCATCACAATTACACACTTCAACACCTCTTAACAACACCTTATCATATGCTAAACTTATCATAGACAAACCTCTTAGACCATTCACTCTCTTCAACTCGTTTCCCTTCAACATTACCAGCAAGGAAAGGCTCAAGTCTGAGCAAATAATTGAGTCCAAAAGTTGATCCTGCTTGACATTAATAGTCACCTTCTTCCCTATCATATTCATCTTGAACTTTTTCCGGAATAACTCTAGATGAAGCTTCTAAAGCTTCTTTTATTGTCCCATGATCTAGCATTGAAAATAGTAAAGGTTATTTCAAGAAAAGAGTTTGTAGAACCCTTTGAATTCATTTCATCACAACAACCTTGATCTCATTTATCTTCTTCTTATGGGAGGCATATCATTCTTACTCTTGTTCTTTCTTTCATTTAGCATAACCAAAATGCTAGCTTGACCAAGGTCAATGATGTGAAGGATGGGAGGTCGGTGTAGATACTCTGATATAATCCTGTAATGTACTTCAGCACCTCAACAACATCTTCCAATGATGCTCCAATCATTAGGGCTTGTCTCTAAACTCCTAGGGTATCTTGCACTTTTTAGTCTTGTCGCTAGTGCAACTCATACAATTTACTCCATCTTTTTTCTCTTCATGCCCTCTAGGGTAGTATTCTTAGCGGAGTAGTTTCATGAAATGATGCTAAGTGATATCCTGGTGCCCATATCTCAAAAGAGCATTTTATCAAATCAACATCTACTAGGTGAGCTTCAGCTGAGTAAACGAGATCTACTCTTGGGAAGAATACCTATAAAGACTACAGGCTCTAGCTAAGCTACCAAAACATCCAGCTTCTACACATCAATTGCTTCATCAAAGGTAGGAATGTCGACCTTCACCCCTACCTTGAAGGATTGATATCTCCTATTGAATGAAGGCCTATGATCCTCATCTCAGAATCAACTTCTTACCTATCAAAATTCTCATTGGTTTCCTTCTGTTGTCATGACAGAAATCTTTCATTGGGTTTGTTCAAGATTTTGCACCACAATATGCTTTCTTAACATCTCCTTAACATAACCACTGCTGTATCACAATGGGATTTGCCATGTTGTTGGATGATTCTCTTTGTTTGCTTGACATCTAGGGTTTCCCTTACCTACTTGAGCTTCATTTTAATAATAAGAATGGTTCTCTAACATGCATGTAGCCACTCTTTGTCAATATCATGTGCCAGAGGTCTCTTCAAATCAAGTGCTTAAATGCAAAATCTTAATTTGTAAGTTGACCAAGTGCTATTCAAACCAAGTGCTTTAATGTAAGAAGACAGCATGGAGTAAAGTAGGATATAATTTGGATACTGTCTAGAGCAAGAAATTAAGCACATAGTTTTATTAATTGAGAAAATTAGGAAACATACAAGGAGGAAGAAGCTCTTCCTTGAATCTTTTCTCTCTTAGCTCTCCAACTTCATGCCCACTGAAGCCCTAAGATGAAAAGCACAATAGTCAATTCCCTACAACAAAAACTTAGACTAACAGAAGTCTTGCCAAGCCTTGTGAAGCCAACTAGCTCTGTTTAGCCTATATCGAACTTCCTTTATAGAGGTAAGGAACGTTGATTATAATATGGGCTACATTTACTATAGGAAATTATGACTCAAAATAAGAAATTTATGCAATATGGTGGCCACCACTAGGTGTTGCAATCACGAAGTTATGTTACAAGAATGTCATCATTATCATGCAATCAACGGACTTCTTGGGCTAAAGATAGCCAATCTCTCAAGGACCTACTGGGCTGGCAGCTTTGTCTTGATGCATGACATATGGCTTTAGAGTATTTACCAAGATCTCTTCCTAAGCTTCTTGAGACCCAAATTCTCCTTATAAGCAATGCTCTTGACTCAAGAACCTCTCAACATCATATATTTTCTCTAGAGGCCCTTTCTCAACTTCCATATCACATTGGTTGGTCCCCACATCATTAAATTAATTGATCTCCTAATTAGTCTATTGCAAGTTATTCCCAATTAGCTCAAAATATTAATTGTATTGATCATGGTTTAAAATTGCGCAATATGAGGCTCGCCTTGAGGCCCGCCTTTGCGCAATTCAAGTAAAAAACGTCTCGATGCTTACGCCTCGAGCTTTTTGTATGAGGCTTGCGCCTCAACTTGGTTGAGACCCGCCTTAAGGCCCGCCTCGCCTCACTGGCATAAGGCTTACGCCTCACGCTATATGTATTAAAACTTACATAAATCTCGAAGTAAATGCCCGACATTGAACTCTATAGGAGAGGAGGAAGGGGAGAGAGCAGTTCACCATAATGATGATTCAAATGAAGAACCCCTTAATGATGACAGAACTTATAACTTATGAGTTCTTATGTGATATGTCATTGCTATTTATTTTTGGAAATCAGAATTATATGTTAATGAAAAGAATACTGGGATTTCGAAAAGATAGAATTTTGAGTTGAACTATATTTCATGTTGTCTTATTATTGAGATATTTTGATTTCACTTCATATCTTATGCTTTTATATGTTTTATATTATTCACTCATTAGTATATAACAAATTTATCATTTTATGTTTACGCAATCTTTTGATTTTGAGGCTTACGCCTCAAAACACCTTGAGGCTTACGCCTCGCCTCACGAATAAAAAACGCCTCAATACCCGAATATACAGTTTTAAACATTGGTATTGATAATGTTGATTTATGTTTTTTAATACCAGTTGAATACCAATACAATGGAGAAAATTGTTTTTTTACTTCATGATAATGAGAAATAAATAGATAGGATAAACTTAAAGGAAAAAAAAATTGAAAAACAAAGAACTAAATAAAAAAAAATTCATGTTCTTTACTCAACAAATTATTAAGTAAAAAAAGTAGTGTGCAAGCAATCTAAGAGGCACAACAATAATAGCTCTGCAATTATAAGAAAACTGAGAAAGAAAAACAAAGAACTTAGATGATAAAGGACATTGTCAAATTCATCAAAAAAAAATTTAATTTATCAGAGGTTATATATTCCACATACAAGAAAGGAGACACCACTCATGAATCAAACTGTTATAATCAGGGGCATTCATATCATAAAGAATGATGCATAGAGAAGAAAATATTTGGCACAAGATCAATATCAATATTACCTACAGCGCTCTTCTCAGGCAAAGGTGGAATAAAAATTCCTTTGAACTTGTCCGCAAGCCTATCACGCAACCAAACAAAGTCGCTGTAACGCCGAATGACAATCTTCTCTTGCCCTTGATATTCAGGCATGTTAGTCTGCTTAAGGGAAAAATGTCAAGATATATAAAAAGAAAAAAATGATTAAAGTAGCCTTCACAAGTCACAAGTATTTGGGTTGCAGAGAAGTACATTTTTTTTTATGGTCTGCTTGAGCATTGAAGGACATATATAGAAAAAAAACGGATTTAACAATGTTAGCTTGGATTGTTAAGATTGTAGTGATATATCATTTACTAAGCTGATTGTTTGGTTGGCCACAAATTTTTTATTTTTTTTTTTAACATGGTTGGCTAGCATATGCAAATAACCTGTGTTAGTGGCAAAAATTATAATCATCGCTAGCCTTATCCTATATATTTTGACTTGACTTTATGAATCCTCCTACATTTATTCATAATCCCAAGTTTTTTGCATTGGTTTAACAATGTTAGCTTGGATATACTTCGTTTCCCTTCTAACTATTTCACCAATTCCACTTTTATTAGTGAATCTTCTGCCAATTATTGTAGATGCCAAGCATTGTAAGACTAATTTCCACTGCATTATTATCATTCAGCACTAGTCTCATATTTCTCTAGCATAATTGGTATAGACTCTGTAGTTCTTACTTTAGCAAACATTTCTTAAAGTAGGTTCACATTTCTTATGCCCTCATCATGCTCATTAATAAAGTTAATTTATTTAGTATAGCTACTCTAATTATAATTTTATTAGGCCTTGATATTCTCTTGTCACGTAATATTCATTAGGCACTTTTTTCATTTTAATAACAAAGCCTTAACATAAAGTTACATTATATCTATATTCCATTATTTTGTATAGTAGTTACAAAGTATTTCAAACGTATATCACTAAGGTATTAATTGATCTTCTAACAACATAAATTAATAGTTATTATATTCACATTTACTAAAATTTTGCATCATGCACTCACTCTCAATTCTACAATTCTAATCCCCTCATAAGGAATTGCTTTATAGCCTTTATTCTTCTAACTTCTCGCTTGCTTCAAAAGAATTCTTCCTTGTATGAAGTCTATCATTAACAAATAGTGTACAATACAATAACTCTTTTGAATATCTGTTATTAACATCATGACCAGAAAGGACATCGATGAAATTTAGATTCTTGATGTAATTTTATTATGGTTAAAATTATTTTGTTAACAAGAGTATTTTTGTACTAATTAATACTCAAGCATATACATCTTTGATAAGGAAATCATAATTCCAGCACACATTTTCTTCCTTATGCTGAACAACTTCACAACTAATACTAATTTTTAATCAAGACTCCATCATTCATAAACTTAACAATTTTGACATAACTTTGACAAAAACATTTTGCTTCAAATGTCTATTTTCTACTAATAACACTACTAGAAGATATGCGTGTGCTTTTTCAAGGTCAATAAAAAATCAGATGAGATTTATTACTCTCTATAGTATTCCACTGATTTCCATAACACAGATTGTAACAACAGATGATCTAGAATAAAACTAAATTGATTTTTGATATTGACATACATTTTAAAAACTTATATCCATAACCATTTTCCATAATAGCATTGTAGCCTCAAAAGTTTGATACATATTAATTGCCACAATCTCGAATAACACTTTTCTTAAAGTACCTAAATCCTTATTCTTCAACAATAAAACATCCTCTTTATCCTTAGGAATTTGTTATTAAAAGATTGGTTGATCAAACTAATCTAATGCCTCCAATAATTCTAATTTCGAAAGCTATCTCAACGAGAACTTTTTATAAACATTCTTCATAAGCCAACTCTAAATATTTTTGGATCAATCAAAATATACATCATGGTAATAATTATGACACCCTTTTAAAATGATTCTTCTTTAAATCTTTTCCATAATTATGCCTCAAATAGGAGTTTTTCATTATTCTCTAATAGCAAATTTCTAGGTTACGTTCAAATAAAAATTTCAGATTTCGATGCAATTAGAAGGAAATATTTCAAGAATTAGAAGAAGATCCATTTGTAATTCTGTTATTTTCAATTTTTTCCCCGTTTCAGTCCCTACAGAGAGAGGTCAACCTGACTTCAATCCCACATGGATACCTATAACCATGTACGGTCAAAGATGTAATACAAAAATTCATAGATAAATATTGATTCTGTTTTGGTGGGGGGAGGAACTTAAGAAGCCCATCAGTTTTCCCTAAAAATGACCGATCCAAGTTTGTCTATTTCATCATTATATCATAAATTTGTCACTTGCCTCAACACCTATACATCGTTATCCACATATCATCTTATTAGAAAGAATAGCATTGTTCTCATGCTGTTCTACTTCTCTTGCACAAATTTCTGACTAACGGGCAGGAAATTACCTGGTTCTTTCCAACAGTGGCATATCAGCAGGTTTTCAACACATATCAATTGTAGTTGGCTAATCAAATGAACAAGCTAGTTTAACTCCATATGAAATTTTTAACAAATTATTTCAACAAATCAAATTAAATTATTTTTGCTTTTTGTTTTTGGCATCTTGATATACAAATCATTAAAAGAGGCTTATGGTGACTAAAATCAAGTCAATAATATAAATAATTTATTGGTAACTAATGCCTAAGGAAAACATGAAATTCTACTTTTCATCAACCTAGACAACAGTAGAGGACATAAATCATTCCACTAATATCTAAGTCTCATCTTTAAAGAGGTTGTTTGTTGACCCCATTTTATTGTGCTCCCCTTGCGCTAAAGCTTATGGTTTCACTTAGCCTTAGAAACTTACCTTACTAATTCTACTATCCCATGATCTACCATGTAACTCTAGACCTTGCCATGGGTCAGATTATCTAGTAGATTTCATAATATTTTGTGATGATCAGGGATAATTCTTAATCCGACTTAGCGTATTTGAACCACCCCAACATAGTATAGCCATCAAGAATGCTCTAGGGGATTGGCTAGCCAGCTTGCATGCCTTCTTGGGGAGAATATAACCTACTTAGGAGGCCTACCTAGTTTAGACCTTTATAAGCTATGACATCCTAGCTAGATTTCCCATCAAGCAACCTATTGAGCTAAACCTAGTACACACTAGTACACCTTGGTACTCTACATGCTTTAGCTCGGCTTCATGAATCTACCTAGTCCAAAATAACCTTCGTAATATTTACTAGCACATGTAACCCAAAACTATCTATGGTGGGCATGGGCATGGGCATGGGCATGTCAAACCAAACTTAAACCTGATCAGGACCAAACCCTAGTGAAGCTCAACCCTGACTCACTCTAAGTCACCTATTGAGACATCCTACACAAGCCATGTGGTTAAGAATAGAGCTTGACCTGGTTTGTAGCCAACCTAACCCTAACTTACCCAAGGCCCACCTTAAGTCAACCCTTAACCTTAGTGGTGACCTATAAGCCAATTATTTTGGCTGAATCTCATGCAACCTTAATTGAACTGGTAGACCCAAATTGACTCATATGATTAATATTAGTTTACAACACACCCTAGTCAAGCCTAAGGTTAAACCTAGCCTAATTAGCCCATGTATAACCTATCCTAAGCAACTTAGGCAGCCTAGCTAAGTCAAATAGGAATCCTAGAACCTAAGGACCACTTAGTCAATCTTAGCACCATAAGTCAACTCACCTATATAAATAATTCAAACATGGTCTAAACTTACGATTGCGCTAACCCAACCTAACGTAGACCCCCATCCAACTTTGACTTAGCTAACAAAGGGAGGGGAAGCATCTTATAAGGCTCCAATGATCATCAATCATTGGAGACACAAAATTGGACTACATGACACACCTTGAGTGGCCCAAATGATGCACGATGATGTTGAGTTAGCAAATTGACTGAACAATAGAACTCAAGAATTTATTAATTCTCAAGAGGCATGTTTTGTTGAAACTTGTTCAATATGAATTAGGTTGTTAGACCTAAATTTATGTCCCAGTGGCTAACCAAGAGGGGGGGGGTGAATTGGTAATTAAAAAATTTATCCCTCTTTTTGAAATTAAAAACTGAGAATAACTTTAGTGAATTTTGTAGAAAAGATTTTCCAACCACAAATTAAAAAGCTAATAATAAAAGCAGCGGAAAATAAAAGACAAGATTTATAGTCGTTCGGGTCAAAACACAACCTACATTCACTCCCCGGAGGCACCCTCCGAGTATTGCACTAATACCACTAGTGACTCTCCTTTTGCACCCACAACAAGGCGGAGAAGCCTTTACAAAACTCTCTTTCACCACTAGCCGGTGCGGCAGAGAATCGTCGTCCTTTTACACTCTCCAAGTGTTGGCATAGAACCGTCGTCCTTTTACACTCTCCAAGTGTTGGCAGAGAACCGCCCGTCCTTTAACACTCTCCCAATGTAGGCAAAGAACCCTTCGGTTGTTCATACTCTTCAAGTGTAGGCAGAGAACCTTTCGGCTGTTCACACTCTCCAAGTGTCGGCAGAGAACCCTTCGGCTGTTCACACTCTCCAAATATCGGCAGAGAACCGGATCTCCTTGATAGATCTTCTCACAAGAAATCTAGAAGGATGAGAGAAAAGAGTGAAGTAATCACAAATCACAAGTGGAGATTCTCACCTTTGAGTACCAAGTGAATTCTTCACGCTACAGTAGTAAGAATCCTCCTTCAAACACTCTCACACTCTTCCTTCATTCTCCCTTCAGTTAACACAAAGATCAGTGGCAAAAAGATTAAGAGGCAGTTTTAATTGGACTTTATATATGAAAGACACAAAAAATCGTCCAAAAACTGCTGATTTTTAAGTCTGTACATAGTGGATCGTACTGTATGATCTTTAGATTGTCCTGTATGAATATACTTAAATTAGTTGCATACGAACCCAATGTATATTGGTACGAACTGACTTCGTACCCGATCATCGTCCCGTATGAACTAAGTTCGTCCGATACGAACAGTTATATCATGGGTTGGTTTGGATGAACTGCAAGGACGTTCTCAAAATTTCAAGAGAGAACAATTCGTCCTGGGACGAATAGGAGTTCGTCTAGAAGAACATTTTCCATAGAGTTTCGTCCTGGAACGAATATAGGATTTCGTTTAGACGAAAATTTTCCAGAGAGTTTCGTCTTGGGACGAATATAGGATTTCGTCTGAACGAAAATTTTCTAGAGAGTTTAGTCCTAGCACAAACAGGATGAATTGTTTGGACTATCAGCACAAAGTGTGAATCCAGAGCAGATCATCCCGGTATGAATTGGGAAATTCGTCTGGACGATCAGGACTTAGAAAAATTTTGTCACTTCCTGTTTGTTCCATTGCTCTTCTGAGGGGATTAACTGACTTGATCGTCCCGTACGATCAGTGTGATTTTTAAAGATCTCCCCAGGTGTCTGTACTAAGCTATTCAATTACAATCATATTTTTTCAAACTCAATTACAATAAAAATTACAAACTTCAATTTACAAACTATCTCATGCTGAATTTGATTTGATGACTTTATTATTCTGGAGTTCGATTATCCTAAAATATTAGTCCACACAAGAGCAAAGACAATTCTTCCAAAAAGTGTTAGGAGAAAACAAAAACTTAAAACAATAATATTTGGAATCATCAAAACTATACAAGTTGCAAGTAGGTAAAACATGCAAATAGCAACTCTCTCATCATGTTTAATTAATCAAAAATTCTATTTTGATAAAAAAAGTAAGTTTAGTGATTTTGAAAAATTATAACACACTTTCAAGATGATTAAAATAAACTTTTTTAAAATTAAATGTATTTCAAATGATTAAAATAATGGTCCTATAACTTATATGATTTATTATTTGGATTGAATAAATCATGAGAATTCTTCATTAATTATAGAAACTCAGCATGTTATCCTCTACATGCATTTTCAATCTCATGCATTTTTCAAAATTTCGAAGGCATTTATTTGCATTTTTTAGCCTTTTTTAATTTATTAAAATTAATGAAATTTTAGATAATTCTAAAAACATTTCTACTATGGCATTACATTGTCCCTAACCCTTGAAAATTATTTTTGGAGTTTTGTGATTTTTTTTGCATAGTTCATGCATTTTTTAAATTATAATGCATGTAAATTCCTAAAGATTTCAAGAATATATTCACAAAATAAGGGCATTGTTTTTAATCATTGAAATTTATTTATTGAAATTTATTTCAATGATGTTGAGAAATTATAGATTTTTATTTCATTATTTCATATATTTAAATGCCTTTCAAAAATTGTTTTGAAATGCCCAATTAAAAAATATATATTTAAATATTTTTATTGTTGATTTAATGTCATTTATGCGAAAGGAAAAATTATATTTTGCAATGTGAGTTTTAATATATTTATTTACCAATCATCAAAAAAGCTTGAGATGCATATATCCTGTTTTTTAAAAAATTATATAAATACTTTATTACATAAATTATCATCTTGATATCATAAATTATGCATCAAGAATATGATTGCCTGTGTATTGGTTACCCCATTAGAAAATTATAGTAAATTCCCAAATAAATTTTTAAAAAATCCTAAATTTGCTTGAAAATATATGAGTTCAACCCTAATTCTCTATCACATGAGTCTTCATTCTAATGAAGCATCGAGTTACTATGATATTTTATATGTTTACTATCCATTCAGTTGGCTTGGGCCAACTACTTTGCACATTGGTCTGGACCTAATGGGATGGTTTGGGCTTAGTTGTCTATAAATTTGATCATATCATAAATCCTATTATGCATACTCTACTCTACCTGATAATCAGGTTTACATTATCATCAAAAACTAAAATTAATTAAATCTTAAGAAAAAAAAAAGTGCATGAATGCTTGATCACTTTTTTTCTCAATTCAAATGAGCATGCCCCATTTATGTCCTAGCAGAGCACTTATGCGTTATCAACTACTATACTCTGAATACAGCGATAAGATGCAATCTTATCATCCTAGACATATATGTGTAGCCTATTAACAAAACCATATAGATTCACATCATATCCTAGCCTTGTGAGTCTCCATATAGTCAAGATTTCACGGTAGAGCGGATAACCAAATAAAATTATTGCAACATATCCCTCGTGTGCATATTACCTATAGAAGTCAATAGTCTTCATCAATCTCCCTGTATCATACATGCATAAACAACTAGGGGTGTGCTTTTGCTTTCTTTGGATGGTTTGGTTGACAAATTAACTTAAACAAATAGATTTTGATTCATTATTCAAAAAACAAAACCAACAAAAGCTTGGCCAAAACCCAATTGAACAAAATAGGAACTTGGTTCAGTTTTAATTAAATTGAAATTGGTCCATAATGCAATACAAATAATATATGAACACTACGTTAAGTAGAATTTAACAAATTACAAAGAATATGTATTGTGTAGTTAGCAAGCTAATAGACTACCCTGAGAAAGTAAAATCCAAAAAAAAAAAAAAATGTAATAAACTAATGATGTAGGCAAGGGAGGGGGTCTAAGCTTCTTGGGTTCTTTGGACTTTGGGCTGCTTGTTAACTCTCTGGTTGGGTTTTGGCTGCTCTCGGATTGGGCCTTGGCTGCTTTGATTTTGAGCTGAATTTTGGGAGCTATTTGGTTCTAGTTCATTAATTTGAGGAGTTATTGCACTTCCTAGCTCATAATTTTGAAAAGGTATGTGGAGTGGAGCTTGTTTCTTCCCCTTCTTGTGTCTCCTCGGTTTCTTCTTTGTGCTGTTCCCGTGAACTGATGCTGGGTGCTGGTTGCCTTTTCGGTTTTCCCCCTGGCTGCTTTCCCGTGGCTTCTCCAGCCCGGTTTCTGTGTTGGCTCTTCAGGTCCCTCCCTGGCTGTGTTCCCGTGGCTTCTCCTACCCGATTCATGTGCGGTTTTTGGGAATTATTTTGTGCTGACTGCTGGTCTTCCTCTTCCCCTTACCTGATTGGTTTGGTTGGAGGTAAAAGTTGGCTGTTTGGCTCCCCTTTCTCTCTTATAAATATGAGATGTTTTTGTCTAAAAAAGAGTTTTTTAGATGCTATGTGGCAGATTTTGGGAGATAAAAAAACCTTCGAGTTCTTTCTTCTTTGGAAATAGCTTGCGAGCTATGTCCCCCATCTCTTCTCCTCTCTATAACTTGCGAGCTATGTTTCGTCTTGGCTTTTAATCCCTTTATTCTCGCTGCAAGTGACCACCCCACCTATATCTTTCTTCTTGACAAATGCAAGCTCTTTTAGGTGTCTTATGTTTGTCAAGAGTTGTAAGGTGTTTGTTTTAATATTATAAGTTTGTTGTTTTTTGTATAAATTATAGTTTGTTATCTTTTTGAGAATTTGGTGTATTTTCTTTATCCTAGGAAGCGTGTGACTTTTGCTTGCAAAAATTTGGGGCTTTTCCAAATTTTTGTTTGCATCAATTTGGTATTAGAGCGGGTTAGTAAATCCTAGGTTTATGAGTTGTGTTGTCATTTGAGTCTTGGTATCAAGTGAGTTTAAGTTTTGTTGAGTCTTCTTTTCTTTGTTTAAAAAAAATGAAAAAAATATAAAAACTGTGATCCAGTGATAGATGAAAATCAGTCAGAAGATCTCGAAGAAAACATTCCTATGGACAGATAGATTCCGACAGAAGGAAGTTTGACAAATTCCCTACAGAATAAGCTATTCAAACTACAGATAAAATTGCATATGAGTACGGACAAGTATATGAAGAAAAAGAAATTGTTACAAGACCAATTCAAGCAAGAACGAGAAGAAATCCTAAAGAAATATGCGGCAAAGATTGAAGAATTGGATTCAGAGTCTACATCTCATCAAGAAAAATTCAAAGCAACCTCATCTGGACTTGAACTTCTTTAACCGGAGGAGAATTGATGCAGGCAAGGGGGGGTCAAAAGCTTTTTGGGTTCTTTAGTCATGGGGCTGCTTGTTACCTCTCTGGTTGGGCCTTGGCTGCTCTCGGATTAGGCCTTGGCTGTTTTGGTTTTGAGCTAAAATCTTGGGATCTACTTGGCTCAAGCTCATAAATACTTGAGCTAATGATAGCTCATTAATATGAAAAGGTATTATTCTTGCAAGCTCATTAAGAGGAATTGAATCCTTGCCTCTTCCTCTTCTTGTGTCCCCTCGGTTTTCTTACTTTGTGTTATTAACGTGAAATAATGCAGGGTGCTGGTTGCCTTTTCGGTTTTCCCCCTAGCTGCTTTCCCGTGACTTCTCCAGCCCGGTTTCTGTGTTGGCTCTTCAAGTCCCTCCCTGGCTGTGTTCCCGTGGCATCTCATACCCGATTCCTGTTATGTTTTGGGAATTATTTTTGTGTTGCCTGCTCCTTTCCCGTGGCTGTTTTTTCCCATGATTTCTGTGGCTTTTTTAGTGCTATTTTGAAATAAATGCAAGGCTCTTTAGGTGCTGTTTTGGACTGAAAACTGGCCTAATTTAATGGTTTTAAATGAAGATAATAGTGGTTGTTTGGCTGCCCCTTTTATCCTAAATATAGAAGATGTTTGTGGCTGTTTTAGAGTTTTTAGAGAGCATGATATAATCAGATTTTTGGAAGGCAAAACCTGAGGGTTTTTTCTTCTTTGGGAATAGCTTGCAAGCTATGTCCCCCATCTATAGCTTGCAAGCTATGTTTCGTCTCGGCTACTAATCTCTTTTTTCTCTCCGCAAGTATCGACGCCAATTGTATCTTTCTTCTTAAGGGAATGCAAGTTTAGGAATTTTATGTCAAAGTTTGTGTCTAGGTTAGGATTTTCATAGGTTTTTTGTGTCTTCCTTTCTTTTAAAAATTAAAAAAAAAATCGGAAAAGAAAGTCAAAAAAAAATTGAAGCAAGCAAAAAATTTGGAAAAGCTCCAAATTTTTGCAAGCAAAAGACATGCTTCATAGGATAAAGAAAATACACCAAATTCTTAAAAAGACAACAAACTACAATTTATACGACAAACAAAAAACTTATAACCAAGGTTTTCAGAACCGGACCGGACAACGAACCGGAAGAAGGAGAGGTTCACGGTTCGACGGTTCGAGCGGTCGAACCGGATGACGTAATAAATAATAATATTATTTAAAAAATAAAATAAAAATTAAATTTTCCTATAATTCATTCATTCAACATTCTATTTTCATAGCTCCTAATTCAAATAACATAAACATGACATCAATTAAGTTTATGAAACATAAACAAATAGCATATACTATAAGTGTTTCTTCAAATAAGTCAAAAAAACATAAACAAATGCATAGCTTTTGTCATCACACAAAATGTTCATAATTTCATATCAAGTCAAGTTTCAAAATTCAAACATAAATATCAAAATAAATCTAGAAGTCGTCTCCTAGATTTGAAGCATCAAAAGTTATATACATAAATCCTTGTTCATCAAAACATTCCCCTCCAAAAGCATCAATATCTTCATTGCCAATTATTTCATTGTCATTTCGAACATCCTCTAGGACATCATCATCTGCATATTAGAAATATAAAATATTATATATATATATATATATATATTAAACATCTTTTTCAAATGATATAACTTAAACTAATTATGAACTTTCTTTGAGGTTCTTTAGTAGAGCTAGTATTAAGTTCTTCAGCAAAAGGAATAACATCTTCTGCATATATTTAATTCTCTAAATTCTCCAGAATAAGCTCTGAAATCGGTTCTTCATCAAGCACCCAAAAATCCACCATCTCTATGCTTGTATAATCCAAAGGATCGTAGTTTCTTTTTTTTGTTTGTAATCTAAATATAATTAAATGATCATTAAGCCATACAATCATACAGAAATGATCAAATGACATCTAAATATAATTAAAAGTTATATATTCATACCCATGCCTTAAATTGAGGTTGTACCGAACAAATACTAGATCATTTAGTCTTTGATGCTCTAAATGATTTCTTCTCTTGGTATGAATTTGTTCAAATACACTTCAATTTCTTTCACATCCAGAAGATGAAGAAGTTTGGCTAAGAATTCTAACAGCCAATTTCTGCAAATTTGGTGCACTTGATCCAAACATCTTCCATCATTCATCTAAAAAAAGATTAATATTAGTTAATTAATATTTGATATACAAGAAAGACTAAATACATTCTAACATTTTTATTTGACTTACCAGGCTGCATTTCTTTGGCCATCATTAGAGCAATTGGTTTGCCAAAGCTTTCCAAATTAATACGAAAAAGCCTAACTTCATTCATTGTTGTTGTTGATTTAGGGCATATATCTTTATTTCCAATCAGTTCAACTAAACCTTACATCACTTCAGATTTCATGCAAAAATTTTCTTTATCATATTGAAAATGTGGATTAAGAAAGTAAGCTGCACAATGTATGCCTTGTCTTAGTTGACGATACCATCTCCTCTTTATAATGCTTGTGTAAGGTTTGTACAACCTTTTGGATTTTTTAAACATTAACTTGATTGCTCTCCTTGCTCTGTACATTCCATCATAAAGAAATCTCATAGATGGTTTTTCATCAGAATCCACAATTCTCAATAATCGAATTAAAGGCCCAGTCAATTTGGAACTTACCAAGCAGTCATTCCAAAATTTTATATCCAAAATGATGGATGAGACTTCTTGCCCTTTAACTGTTTTGGAGAGCTTTGAATCAAAGAAAGCTTTGCTTGTTATGAAAGCCTGCAAATCAAGCTTGTGTTCATATAAGCTTTTCAAAGTTATGAAAGTTGTAGCAAATCTAGTATCTCCAGGCCTTATAATTTCTTTCCAACCTTCTCTTTTTCTTAGCCAAGCTAGAATAAAGATATGATTGTAGACAAAAACTGTAACTTTTGAAGCACTTTTTGCAAAATCTTGAATATGAGTCATGTTCCCAAAATATCTAAGAATAAGATTTAAACAGTGAGCAAAACATGGAGACCAACAAATGTTACCAAACCTTTCATGCAGTAATTCCCCTGCCTTTTTATAATTTGCAGCATTATCTGTTACAAGTTGTATAATATTTTATGGCCCCACCCATTCAACAACTTCGTAAAATAATGAACATAATGTTTTGGCATCCTTAGTAATATCAGAAGCATCCACAGATTTCAAGAATGCAACGCCCCTTGGACAATAAACAAGAAAATTAATCAAAGTTATATTCCTGTTATCTGTCCAACCATCGGCCATGAGTAGGGGTGCAACCGAGTCAAGCCGGCTCGCGAGTCGGCTCGGGCTCGACTCGTTAATGGGCTCGACGAGCCGAGCTTATCGAGCTCGCGAGTCGAGCTCGAACGCTAAACGAGCTCGAGCTCGGACACTGGGCTGATCGACTCGTCGGCTCGTCGAGTAGCTCGGGTCGCGTCTGCGGGAGGCCGGGAGCGATGCGAGGGAGCGATCGCGGGATCGGGCGCGGGCGCGGCCGGCTGGAGGCGGGAGCGGACGAGCGCGTGCGCGGGATCGGACAGGGCTGCGGCTGCGGGAGGGGACGCGGGACTCGGGAGCGGACGCGGGCTGCGCCAGCCGGAGCGCTGCGTGCGCGGGATCGGGCGCGTGCGCGACGAAAGGCTCGATAGCGAGCTCGACGAGCCGCTCGATTTGACGACGAGTCGAGCTCGAGCTCGGATTTTGAGCTCGACTCGAGTTCGAGCTCGAGCTCGGGTTTTGATTGTCAGGCTCGACTCGAACACCCCCTGGCTCGAGCTCGACTCGACTCGTTTGCACCCCTAGCCATGAGTGTGCAACCAATTTTTTTCCAAGATCTTCTATATGAATCTATCAACAGCTTACATTCCTTTTTACAATCTTGCAGAAGATTAACTCTCAACTTATGATAGGATGCCAACTTATAACTAGGGCCAATTGCAGCTATAGCATCAACAGCCTTCTGTGAAAAAGCAGAGTTTATGGCATTAAATGGAATGCAACTGTCGTAAAACCATCTCCCAACTGCCAAATCAGCACGGTATATGGCTTCTTTGGATGACATTACACTTTTCAATGATGTTTGAGAACCAGGTTTAGTTTTTGGTGCAAAAAAGTTATCTATGTCATCTTTCTTTCTCTTCCCTTTATGAAGTCCTTCATGATGTACATTAGAGGCTTGTGACTTGGGAAGTGATGAAGAGCCTATTTCCTCATCCATATGTTCATCAACAAAAACTGTTGTGTTTTGCTCTAACTCCTCCTGGGTTTGTTGTTTTTTCTTGCCTATTTCTCTTAGATTCTCTTGCATCTGATGACAAATGTCATGTGGAACTTTTTTGCACGAAGCTATGTTACCTCTTATCCCTGCTAGATGTTGTTTTATCCTATTAATTCCTCCACCTTTGTATATAATCCCACAATGTAGACATCTATATTATTTTTTTCCATCTGAACATTTACTTTCACTACAATGACCCAAGCAATATCGATCTTTTCATGCACACTATGAGACAAAACTGTTGGTTGATCCATTCTGGATTTACAAAAAAATCAATTATCATCATAATCTATAATAAATCTCCCATAAGCTATGGGATTTCACTAGATTGAAGAATATATAATAAATTCACAAATGGAGAAGCTATGGGATTTCACTAGATTGAAGAATATATAATAAAAGTTTTAGTATAAACATCTAGGAATGAGCAAGTTATAAGCTCTGCATTATCAACTTCATCTTCAGAAACACAAAAAACTATGCGATGGAGAAGCTATGGGAATTCACAAATGTAGTTCAATTGCTTCAGCTAGTGAAGCTTCATCTGAAAAAAACAGCCCTCATGGTTCCAAATGATATATCTGATTTGTTTTCCAAATGCACATAAACATTTCAATACTGATTTTTTCACGCACACCATAAACATTTTAATCTCTATCTATCATATCATCATCTTCTTCCAAATGCACATAAACATTTTAATGCCCATCAACACTAACATTAGGGTTACCACAATGCCACATAAACTGAACAAATCCTACCAAGCATAAATGGAGAAGAAATGCAAGCATATCGATACGATTTGGAGAATAAATGCAAGCTTAAATGCATAAAAAATTACCCAAAAAAATTTAAGAACATGCGAGGCTGAGCTCGACGGGTCGGGTAGGAGGCCAAAAGCGACGTAACTTCTTCCCCAACGTGTTCGCCGGTGGCTGGGAGGTCGGACGAGGGAGAAGAAGTGAAGAAGAAGTCTCATTCGCGAAACCTCTGTCGGGATCGTCCGAGGCTCCAAGTCTCGTTCCGTCGTTCGCGTATGCTAGGGCAAACGATACGAGCGAACAAGTAATACACTTATGCCGAATTGTCGATACATAGTTATCTAAGCCGTTAGATCGCAGATCAAGGACTCAAATTACAGCTTTAACGGACCGGCCGGTTATTTCAGAACCCCCCGGTTCAACGGTTTCAGCGGTTCAACCGGGATTTCAACCAGTTTTTACCCGATTCTTAAAACACTCGGTTGCTCACTCTCTCCGGACTGCCCGCCGGACCGGTTCGCGGTTGAACCGGCCGGTCCGGTCCGGTTCTGAAAACCTTGCTTATAACATTAAAACAAACACCTTATAAATCCTGACAAGCATAAGACACCTAAAAGAGCTTGCATTCATCGAGAAGAAAGATACAGGTGGGATGGTCACTTGCGGCGAGAAGAAAGAGATTAGAAGTCAAGACGAAACATAGCTCGCAAGCTATAGAGAGGAGAAGAGATGAGGGACATAGCTCGCAAGCTATTCCCAAAGAAGAAAAAACTCTCAGGTTTTTTTATCTCCAAAAATCAGCCACCTAGCATCTAAAAAACTCTTTTTTTGACAAAAACACCTTATATTTATAAGAGAGAAAGCGAAGCCAAACCGCTAACTTCTACCTCCAACCAAACCAATCAGATAAAGGGACAAGGAAGAACAGTAGTCAGCACAAAATAATTCCCAAAAATAGCACAGGAATTTGGTAGAAGAAGCCACGGGAACACAACCAGGGAGGAACCCGAAGAGCCAACACATAAACCAGGCTGGAGAAGCCACGGGAAAGCAGCCAGGGGGAAAACCGAAAAGGCAACCAGCACCCAACATCAGTTCACGAGAACAACACAGAAAAAACTGAGGAGACACAATAAGGGGAAGAAACAAGCTCCACTCCATATACCTTTTCAAAATTATGGGCTAGAAAGTGCAATAACTCCTCAAATTAATGAGATAACACATCAGCTCAAGTAATTAAAGAGCTAGAACCAAATAGCTTCCAAAATTCAGCTCAAAACCAAAGCAGCCAAGGCCCAATCCAATAGCAGCCAAGACCCAACCAGGGAGGTAACAAGCAGCCCAAAGACCAAAGAACCCAAGAAGCTTAGACCCCCTCCCTTGCCTACATCAATTCTCCTCTGGTTGAAATTGTTCATCTCCTGATGAAGCTTGAGTTTGCTTTGAATCTTGTCTCGAGGCTTCCGAAGTCTGATTGCAAGGACTATGACTCAAAAAAAAAAAAAAACATGACTCAAAACAAAACTCATCTGACACCAAGACACACACAACAACCATGCTCTAATATCAAATTGATGCAAGCATAAATTAGGAGAAAGCCTAAGTTTTTTCAAGCAAGAAAAGATTTCCTAGGCTATAAGAAAAGACACGAAAAACTTAAATAAAATTATACAACACTAGAACAATAGACAACTTTCATAGAAATAAAACAACGGTTACAAACTTTGACATAAAATTCCTAAACTTGCATTCCCTTAAGAAGAAAGATACAATTGATGTCGATTCTTGCGGAGAGAAAAAAGATATTAGAAGCCAAGACGAAACATAGCTCGCAAGCTATAGAGATGAGAAGAGATGGGGGACATAGCTCGCAAGCTATTCCCAAAGAAGAAAAAACCCTCAGGTTTTGCCTTCTAAAAATCTGATTATATCATCCTCTCTAAAAACTCTAAAACAGCCACAAACATCTCCAATATATAGGATTAAAGGGGCAGCCAAACAGCCACTATTATCTTCATTTAAACCCATTAAATTAGGCCAATTTTCAGTCCAAAACAACACCCAAAAAGCCTTGCATTTATTTCAAAACAGCACTAAAAAAGCCACATAAATCCTGGGAAAAAATAGCAACGAGAAAGGAGCAGGCAACACAAAACAATTACCAAAACATCACAGGAATTGGGTAGGAGAAGCCACAAGAACACAGCTATGGAGGGACTCAAAGAGCCAACACAGAAACCGGGCTGGAGAAGTCACGGGAAAGCAGCCTGGGGGAAAACCGAAAAGGCAACCAGCACCCAGCATTATTTCACGGGAACAGCACAAAGAGAAAACCGAGGGGGCATAAGAAGGGGAAGAGGCAAGGATTCAATTCCTCTTAATGAGCTTACAAGAATAATACATTTTCATATTAATGAGCTATCATTAGCTCAAGCATTTATGAGCTTGAATCAAGTAGATCCCAAGATTTTAACTCAAAACCAAAACAGCCAAGGCTTAATCCGAGAGCAGCCAAGGCCTAACCAGAGAGGTAACAAGTAGCCCCAAGACCAAATAACCCAAAAAGCTTTTGACCACCCCCCCCCCCCCCCCCCCCCTTGCCTACATGAACTAAAAAGTATGCCAACCACTTGATGATTTTTGTTGCTCCCAATCTTAGTTACAGCTTATAATTTCAGATTTCAATTTATTTATTAATTTATTTTTTTTTATTTCAATTTATGTGGCTTAAGAAAGATCAAAATTGATTCAATAACCAATAACCAAATATTTCAAAATTTTAAACCAAAAACCAAATAGTTAATTTAAAAATCAAACTAATTTTAGCCAAATAATGCACCCCCTATAAATGGCATCATTTTTTAAAATATGACAAGGTCGATCAAGTGCATTCCTGAATTAAGCAAGATATAAGAATGATAGTCAAGTGTGGCAGAGATGAGGATGCTTAGATGGATGAGTGGCTTTACCCTTAGAGATAGGATACGAAATGAGCATATACGTGAAAAGGTTGGAGTAGCTCCAGTAGAAGATAAGATTAGAGAGAGTCGCCTTAGATGGTTTGGTCACATAAAAAGGCGGCCTTCCGACGACCCAGTTAAGAGAGTAGAGGTATTAGATTTGACTTGTGTTAAGAAAGGTAGGGGTAGACCTAAAAAGACTTGGTTAGAAAATATTAGGAATGACCTTTCTTTATTAGATTTAAACGAGAATTTGGCTTTTAATAGGACACAATGGAGAAAAAGGATTCATGTAGCCGACCCCACGTAGTGGGATAAAGGCTTGATGTTGTTGTTTGTTGTTGTTATAAGAATGATAGTCAAGCTCCGCAATCTTTCATGGTTAAAGTTGTATATTCTCTAGTAAGCATCCTCCCAATGAACTGATAAATAGTACTGAAAAACCCATTTGGCCCTAAGTCTAAGCCTTGTAGTCAGTTAAAGACACGTACCATTCTAGATACTATGAGTCTAGTCTAGAAAGATCCCTCAAATTTGTTGTGGATTGTGGGTCCTTTGATTCTTTTCAAGGTATATATCTTCTCTAAGTACTATAAGACTAATCTAGGTATTTCCTTAAGGGTGCTAGTGGAGTATAAGTTTCCCTGAGTTGTTGTATGTCTAGGTAAATACTCTCATGATACCATGGGCATCTCACTCTAAAAGTTATGGAGTTATAAAACACAAACTAAACTGAGGAATTATGTCCACAATATCCCACAGTAGATATGTTTAATGATAACATGAGTCTAGTTCGGGAATATCTTTCTAGATGTTATGGAGCTATAAGACTCAATAACAATGTTAATGTCTCTTGCGCCTATCCTCATTAATTCATAGAAATGTTCCACTAATCTATATCTAATTTTGACCTTATTAACATAATCCCCTGCATAAAGACTTCTTTTCCATATTTGACATTCCTGAAATATTAACTTACCCTAACCAATAGTATCTTATCTATAATGTTGACCAAAAGAAAAGTTCTTTAATTGAGAGTTTTCTTAGTATCTTAGCCGGGATGTAATTAATCATAAGAGCTTTCTCTTATGGAAAACCTCAACCCCGAAAATTAAAATTAACTATATTTAATTCCCTATTTCATTTAGTAGAAATCTCTTCAATATGCTACTCAATCTAGAAAGAATGTTTTTTTTTTTAATTTTATATAAAAAGAAATTAGGATTTGCTTAAATCAAAATTTAAAAACAATGAATAGTAGTCTTTTGTGTGTTTTCATGCACATCTCATAAAAAATTTGCATTAGTGAACTCTAGACTTTAAGTCACCCTTAATCACTAATGTTCTAACTTTTATGGATCTTTTGGGCTGGTGGTAGTTAAATATCATAAAATAGATCCCCCATAAAGCAAACATCGAGAGGTACAATCTAGAAGAGAGTTTAACAAAATTACACATTTCTTGCAGAAAGCTTACGGCATGCGAAGCAATTCACGATTACTGTGTTTCTCAAGGAAAACATAAATATCAGGTAATGCAATTATCCTTTATCAATATCAATCATAATACTTTTACATATCTAACATGCATGTTGGAAAATAATGATACAATAGGAATATCAAAAAATTCAGAAAACATAACCTAAGCTCAAATATTTCATATCAAGTGATATAGCTTTAGAAATACTGCGACCAAAAATATCAGAGTCCCTATATATAGACACCTGAACGTATGCGATGCCATGATTTCAAGTCATGGAAACCCATCTCCAGCAAACTCAAATGAAAATTGGTCCCATTATAAGATACGCAAAATCTGAACCCTCATACCCCGAAAGGCAAAAACAAAAGATGAACAAAACCATGGCTCTTCATTCAGCAATAAACATACCTAGCAACTACTATCAAAAGAGAAACAAAAACAAGCAAATGATATAACAAATTAAGGTAAAAACACACCTTGGACATGACTCTATACGAGATATACGCCTGCACTCCATTCCCCAATTTCACCGGGTCAGTCACAGAGACGGATAGAAAAGGCTGCCCCGACGGAGATCTAGGACTCTGTGAAGGAGAAGACCCCGAAAATGTCCTCTGCTGTAAAAAGGGCAAAATGGAAACATAGACCAGATCAAATTGGTCTCAATCCCGCAGTTCGATGAGGGTTGAGGTTTTGAAGGTACCGTGGAAATCATCGCCTCTTCTTCTTCTTTCAAGCAGCGGCGGAGGCTACGACGAGGCTGAATCGCGGCGCCGGGAAGATCACCGAGGAGAGTGGAAGCTTAGCACGGACTGCATCGGGCAGCAAATCAAGGGAGACGTGGAAGAAAGAACTTCTAGGCTCTGTGAGTACTGGATCGCCTAGAAACACGGATCTCCGTAGCCGGTTAGTCTGGCTCACCCGATGGGTTAGGATCGATCCGGAAACATTTAATATGAGACTTATGAGCGATAAAATTGTACCAAGTTTTTATAATATTAAGTATATAAGACTAAATTTTATAGTAATAGTTTTTTTTTAATTAGTTAATAGACATTATTTGTGAATAATATAAATCTTCTCATTAATATGTTAACTGCTAGAATATTCGCGGCAGTAAATAGAGTTTAACGTCCTAATTTTACACAAATAATCTATACAAACAAATAAGAGGGGAGAAATAATGATAAGATACATAAGAGTTTTTTGTTAAAAATCAAGAAAAGAAAGAAAAAAATCACCATTGATACGTCATCACAAAATTAGCTTGATCGGGCACGAATCTCGAGGCAAAAGCTAGTTGGAAACTTCAAAAATTAATTTTGGGAGCACCCAAACTCCGATTTCAGCGAGCTTATTGTCAAACTGAGCGTCTTGGAAATACGAATCCAACGACACCAAATTCGACCCAATCCGAGCCCAAATGGGCCCAAATCATGAACCCGAAGCACTGTTGGAAGGTTCAAACCACAATTCGAGTTACCAAACGGACTCTGATTTTGACGAGCTTATACTCGAATCGAACGGCTCGACGAGACGAATCCAACGAGCCAAAGATCACCGAATTCCAACATCACTAAGGCATTCAAATGTCTAACAAACGGTGCATGATTGAAGGGTTCACTATCGGCCATCCATTCAAACCATTCCCTATTCGCCCTTGATCTCACACCTATTTAGGGGTCATGTCACTCCAGAAAATCTATAAATAGAGCCCTCATTCATCACAATGGGGGGATCCCGGCAAGAGAGTGGAGAAGAGAAGAGAAGGAAGAAGAGGAGGGAGCTCCTCTTCGACGACCGCCGGACCACCGCAGGAGTCTCGCCGGGCCACCGCCGGACCACCGCAGGAGTCTCGCCAGGCCACCGCCGGACCACCGCAGGAACTTCGCCGGACCACCACCGAAGCCTCGCCGGAGTTTCGTTGCACCACTGTGGAAGACCCGACGTCCTGCTGAAGGCCCGACGTCCTGCTGAAGACCCGACGTCCTGCTGAAGGCCCGACGTCCTGCTGAAGGCCCGACGTCCTGCTGAAGGCCCGACGTCCTGCTGAAGACCCGACATTTTGCTTATGGCCCGACGTCCTGCTGAAGACCTAACGTCCTGCTGAAGACCCGACGTCCTGTTGAAGACCCGACGTCTTGCCGAAGACCCGACGTCCTGCTGAAGACCCGACGTCCTGCTGAAGACCCGACGTCCTGCTGAAGACCCGACGTCCTGCTGAAGACCCGACTCCTTACTGGAGACCCGACGTCCTGCCAAAGACCCGACGTCCTGCCGAAGACCCAACGTCACTCAAGGCCCGACATTCAGACCCCCACTATCGACATCCGATCTTCTAAGTGATACTGGGTCTAACACCCGACTCTTTTTTGATAGTAACCAGTTGTAATCTGAACACCCCTGAAGGTGATTCAACCATTTGTAACCAACTCAAAGTTCTAGTGGAATCATTTTCAATTGGGCTAGGCCCCGTGGTTTTTTCCCTTTTCAAGGGTTTTCCACGTTAAAAATCTTGTGTTCTCTGTGTGTGAGCTAGTTATCCGTTCAACGCTAAGACGCAGAATTAAACCTCTATCGCCGCGTATTTTCTAGCCCGCAACAGTTTGGCGCCGTCTGTGGGAAACTTCTATCCCACAAATTTTAAGTATTGCTACGATGGTTAACAAACGTAGCAGTCGTATCGTTGGAGCCTCCCGCTCCAACTCCCACCAATCCAGAAATCAGTCCTTGAATCAGGGACGACAGGCATCTGCCTCTTTCCACCCCGGTGGACGGAACCTTGCCGGAGAAAGAACTTCAGGACAATCCTTAGAAGAGCGTATCAGAAAGATGGAAGAATCTCAGAATGAGATCCTTCAACTCTTAAGTGAGACTCGAGGACCAGCACTAGTACCTCAAGAAGATATTCTCCTCCCTCGAGACCAGCCGGGATTCGAAGACGCTCTTCATGTTGAAGTCCCTCTTCCTCCGCCTAGAGTACGCCCTCCAATACGTCCAGAGAATGAGCTTGCTGACACAGCAAGCTCTACCCATCCTTCACGCACGGGACATCGGCAGCATATGCCCCCGGACGTCCCAGAGGACTTGGACCAACAGCAAGTCACGGAACTCCCCCGCGATACTCCACGGCATGAGTTGCGGAGGCTAGTCCGAGAGGAATTCCCCACAGGGGGTAGAAGACAGTCCCTTCACCAACGGAACATTTAAGGATCATCGCCTTTTACCGAAGCTGTCCTCCGATATCCCGTTCCGACAAGATTCAAACTCCCAAATATTGATCCTTATGATGGGACTTCAGACCCCTACTAGCATATCGACCACTACCGCACTATTATGCATATCCAGCAGGTCCCAGACGCTTTACTCTGTCAAGTTTTTCCTGCCACCCTTAAAGGGCAGGCCCGGACATGGTTCTACTCACTGCCCCCCCCGGTCCATTCCACTATTCGTTAAACTGGCAAAATTATTTGTCGAATAATTTGTCGCCAATCGAAGGATGATTAAAGACTCCTCCCACCTTTCAGGGATACGTCAGAACGATGGTGAATCTCTTAAAGAGTATTTTCAAAGGTTTTCTACGAAAGCCCGACAAATTCCAGGGGTAAATCCCGAATTGCTGAGAGGTGTATTCCTTGGAGGGCTTCGCCCGGGTCCTTTCTACTCGGCACTTATGCGAGAAACAGTCCATTCATATGCGGATCTAATCCACCGAGTAGAGGCCCAAATCACTGCTGATGAAGCCATCAATGCTCACAGGAAGCAATTCGAGCAGACAACCGGGAAGCGTAAAAATCCCTCAGGGACGGAGAATCCCGCATCACAAAGGAAGAAGCAAGGAAGCTACAATCTTCCTCCTCGGCCCTCACAGTCGCGACGAGAGTCTCACCAGGAAAAGGAGTACACACCGCTCAATACATCCCGAGTGAACGTATTGATGTCTATCCGAGATCAGGAGAACGTAAAGTGGCCACACCCTTTAAAGCCCAACGTCGGAAATCAAGAGCAACATTGTCACTTCCACCGCAGCCGTGGGCACACTACTGAAGCGTGTAGGCAGCTCAAAGAAGAAATTGAGAGATTGATTCGACAAGGATATCTCCGGTAGTTCATCAAGAACCCAACAGCCCGAGAAGAAGCTGTTCCAACTGGGGGGCAAAATCAACAACAAAAACAGTCGACAAACAATCTCCAAATGGTGGGCGAAATTGAAACTATTGCTGGGGGTCCTTCAACGCCTTGTCAGGTTCTGATTACAGAGAACATAGAACCACCCACAAAGAAACTTCATGCTGATCACTCCATCACCTTCAAGGAGTCCGACCTAGAGGGCATAAAAACTTCTCATCAAGATTCGCTGGTGATTAGCGCAGGGATCGGTGACCCATGCTACAACGTCAAAAGAATCTTAGTCGACAACGGGAGCTCAGTAGATGTTTTGTTCTACTCAACTTTTCTTAGTATGGGCCTGTCTAGAGAGAAACTCCTACCTGCGGCCGGTCCGTTATACGGATTTGACAACCGACCTGTAAGGGTGGAAGGAACTATCAGTCTCCTAGTCATACTTGGAGAATTTCCCCGTCAGGTTGAGCACCCTATTCAATTTATTGTAGTGAAGTCCGAATCAACCTACAATGCAATCTTTGGAAGGCCACTCCAAACAATCTTTGGGGCAATTGCTTCAATTCCCCACTTAAAAGTTGAAGTTTCCTACCTCGTCAGGGATCGGGACCATATGTGGTGATCAACAAGTAGCACAATCATGCTATCTTAGGCAGGCCCAACCACGCTCATCAGTCACTTTGAGCATCGAACACTTTGATCTTCGGAATGAAGATACCCCTCAAAGGGCCTCCCCTGTAGAAGATCTTACTTGTATCTCTCTGTCGGAAGAGCACCCTTCACGAACGGTACAAATTGGATCACTCCTTTCGGATGAAGAGAAGAAGGAGTATGTGGACTTCCTACGTACAAACCAAGATTTGTTTGCGTGGAGCCCAGCGGATATGCCAGGAATCAACCCTGAAGTAATTAAGCACTCCCTCAAGATCAATCCAGCACTCAAGCCAGTGATCCAAAAGAAAAAAAATTTTGCGCCTGATCGTCAACGGGCAATTGATCAAGAGGTTGATAAGCTTTTAAACGCAAGATTCATAAGGGAAGTACACCATCCCACTTGGTTAGCCAACGTCGTGATGGTTCGAAAGGCAAGTGGAGATTGGAGAATGTGTGTGGACTATATTGATCTCAACAAAGCTTGCCCTAAGGACAGTTTCCCGCTCCCTCGAATTGATCAATTAGTTGACGCCACAGCCGGACATCAGATGTTAAGCTTTATGGATGCCTACTCCGGATACAATCAAATACAGATAGACCCTGCCGATGAGGAGGCAACATCCTTCCAAACGAATAAGGGATTATACTGTTACCTAGTAATGCCGTTTGGACTCAAAAATGCGGGGGCAACATACCAACGGCTAATGAATAAGGTTTTTAAGAATCTTATTGGACGTACCATGGAAGTCTATGTGGACGACATGCTAGTGAAGAGCATTGAGAAATCCCAACATATATCAGACTTGGAAGAATGTTTCTGCCTCCTTCGATCTTATAACATGCGCCTCAACCCCTCCAAATGCGCATTTGGAGTTGCCTCAGGGAAATTTTTGGGATTCATGGTTACCCATCGAGGGATTGAGGCCAACCCGGAAAAGATCAAGGCCCTAAGGGACATGCTACCCCCAAAAAATATCAAAGAAGTTCAGAGATTGAACGGAAGGATTGCAGCACTCTCTCGATTCCTGGATCGATCTGGAGACAAATATTTGCCTTTCTTCACGGTCCTCAGAGGTGCTCATAGCTCAGGATTTCAGTGGACCGATAAATGCCAAGAGGCTTTCGAACAACTCCGAACTTATCTGGCCTCACCGCCGCTACTCTCGAAGCTAGTTCCAGGGGAAATTTTGTATTTGTATATGGCTGTCTCCTCCCAAGCTATAAGTTCGGTCTTGGTTCGGGTAGAGGATACGATTCAGCGCCCCGTCTATTACATTAGTAAAGTACTTTCGAAGACTGAGACACGCTACCCATTGGCAGACAAAACGGCCTTAGCATTAGTCTTCTCAGCAAGAAAGTTACGACCTTATTTCCAAGCACATGCGATCAGGGTTTACACAAACCTACCGTTGAAAAGTATTCTCTAAAAACCCGAGGCATCCGGAAGATTGGTCAAATGGTCGGTAGAGATCGGGGAGTTCGATATACAGTTCCTACCCAGACCTGACATCAAATCATAAGTGCTTGCGGATTTTGTGGTCGAATGCACTGGTCTCACCTCCAGTGAATCACTTGACGTGTCTCCTTCCTCCTCCTGGTGGACATTATATGTCGACGGAGCTTCTGGGAGTTCTGGTGCTGGCGCTAGAATCTTATTAATCTCTCCGCAGAAAGTTACACTCGAATACGGGCTTAGATTGAAATTCCCGGCAACAAACAACAAGGCTGAATACGAAGCTCTAATCGCCGGATTAAGGTTGACAATTGATTGCGAAGTACAGGACTTGGTGATTCACATAGATTCCCAACTAGTCGCTTCTCAGGTGGGAGGGGAGTTCGATGCCCACCATCCATTATTAGCCCAGTATTGTCAGGTAGTTAAGACCTTGTTGTTGAATCTAGTAATTAGGTTGTTAAGCCTAAGTGAGTGCCCCAAGGCTACCAAGAGGGGGGGTGAATTGGTAGTTAAAAAAATTAAAATTTAAGACCATTTTTTTTTTAATTTTGTAGAAAAAAATTTTTCAACCACAGAGTTTTTAAAACTGAAATAGAAAGTGCGGAAATGTAAAAACAGTAAAGTAAATGACACCAGATTTATAGTGGTTCGGTCTATAACCAGACCTACATCCACTCCCCAGAGGCACCCTCTGAGTATTACACTAATACCAATAGTGACTCTCCTTTTGCACCCACAGCAAGGCGGAGAAGCCTTTACAACACACTCTTTTCACCACTCCCCGGTGCGGCAGAGAACCGTCCGTCCTTTTACACAATACCCAGTGTTGGCAGAGAACCGTTCGTCCTTTCACACTCTCCTAGTGTGGGCAGAGAACCCTTCATCCTTTCACATTCTCCTAGTGTGGGCAGAGAACCCTTCGTCCTTTCACACTCTCCTAGTATGGGCAGAGAACCCTTCGTCCTTTCACACTCTCCTAGTGTGGGCAGAGAACCCTTCGTCCTTTCACACTCTCCGAGTGTTGGCAGAGAACCGGATCTCCTTGACAGATTTTCTCACAAGAATCTAGAAGGAAGAAAGAAAAAAGTGAAGTAATCCCAATTCACAAGTAGAGACTCTTACCTTTGAAATCCAAGTGAAGCCTTCTTGCTTCTATGGTAGGAATCCTCCCTTGAATGCTCTCTTCACTTCTCTCCTTGGCTATTCTCTCAAGAGGCACGAAGATCAAATGACAAAAAGATTGGGTGGCAGTCTAATTTGGGCTATTTATACAAAAGACAAGAAAAACCGCCCAAAAACTGCAAGTTTTCAATTCTGTACGCAGTGGATCGTCCTGTACGATCGTGGATCGTCCTGGACGATTTTACTTAAACGATCTGAAACGACCCTATTTGAATATGTGTACGAAATGTCTTCGTACAGCTGATCGTCCTGTACGAACTAGGTTCGTCCAGTACGAACGGTTATTACAAGGTAGAATCTAGAAACTGCTGAAAACTGTCCTAAGTCGGTTAATCGTTTGGACGATAATTAATTTCGTCTAAACAAAAATTTTACAGAGAGCCAATCGTACAGTACGATAATTAATTTCGTCTGGACGAAAATTTTACAGAGAGCCAATCGTACTGTACGATAATTAATTTCGTCTGGACGAAAATTTTACAGAGAGCCAATCGTACTGTTCGATAATTAATTTAGTCTGGACGAAAATTTTACAGAGAGCCAATCGTACTGTACGATAATTAATTTCGTCTGGACGAAAATTTTACAGAGAGCCAATCGTACTGTACGATAATTAATTTCGTCTGGACGAAAATTTTACAGAGAGCCAATCGTACTGTACGATAATTAATTTCGTCCTGGACGAATAGGACTTAGAAAATTTTTCGAGCAAGTTCCTATTCGTTCCATATGCTCTATAGGAGATAACTGTCTGATCGTCCAGTACGAACGAAAATCGTCCTGTACGATCAATACAAATTTAATATGATCTCCTTATTTGTGTGTGCATGTTTTTATTCACTCAAGTTACAGTCACTCCCTTTCAATTTGATTTCTAAGCAAAGTGCAAGCTTCAAAAATTTCAAGGTATCTCATGCTGATTTTAATTTGAAATCTTCGTAGTCTGGAGTTCTTTTTCCCTGAAATGTTAGTACACACAAGAGCAAATACAATTCTTCCAAAATTGTTAGGAGATAATTACACATTTGAACAATAATGTTTGAAATCATCAAAACTTTATAAGTTGCAAAAATGTAATGCATGCAAATAGCAACTATCTTAACACTTGTTGGCCAAAATAACAAAGCATCAAGTTGTCCACATCTTTCGAGAGCAGAATGCGAGGGCAGACTCTCTCTCCAAGCTAGCCACTTCTACGACGAGAGATATTTTTGCAAGAAAATATATTGAAGAGATTCACTTTCCGAGCATTCAAGGTCCATGGATAATTCAATCAATAGACGAATTAAAAGAAGCTTCCTGGATAGATCCCATCCTCACTTTTCTACAAGAGGGCATTCTTCCAGAAGACTCAACGGTGGCAGTACGACTTCGGAGGCAGGCGTCAAACTTCGCCGTTATTAATGGAGAATTATACAAGCGATCTTTCACAGGGCCATACCTCAAATGTCTTTCTCCTTCAGAGGCGAACTATGCACTTCAAGAAGTACATTCAGGCATTTGTGGGGAACATCTAGGCGGAAGGGCGCTAGCCCAAAAGGTCCTAAGACAAGGATTTTACTGGCCAACGATAAAGCAGGATGAATCAGAGATCGTACGAAAATGTAACAGCTGCCAGTTGCATGCCAACCTCACTCATCTACCTGCCGTAGAGATCTCGATATTACAAAGTCCCTGGCCTTTTGCCCAGTGGGGGATTGACATAATGGGACCCTTTCCCATGGCCACAGGACAGCGGAAGTTCATCATCTTGGCTGTGGACTATTTCACCAAATGGGTAGAAGCAGAACCTCTAGCAAAAATCACTGAAGCAAATGCCAAACAGTTTTTATGGAAGAACATAATATGTCGCTTTGGCATTCCCGCAAAAGTGATCACTGATAACGGAACACAGTTCACTGGGAAGGTCTTCATCACATTCTGTAAAGATCTCCACATCCAACTAGTACACACGGCTGTGGCCCATCCTCAGACTAATGGACAAACAGAGGTCACCAATCAAACCATTCTGAGAGGATTGAAAACACGGTTAGATAAGGCTGGGGGGCAATGGGCTAACGAGCTTCCAAATGTCCTCTGGGCTTATCGCACCACAACAAGGACCCCAACTGGAGAAATGTCATATAACCTCTTCTTTGGCACAGAGGCAGTCATTCCCGTCGACGTTGGAGTCCCCAGCCATAGAGTACAAACTTTTGACTTTAATGTCAACGACGAAATACTCAGACACAACCTAGACCTCCTTCCAGAAGCAAGGGATGAAGCAATGTTTAAGGTTGCTGCCTACCACTAGAGAGTTGCCCGTCACTACAACCGAAGGATGAAGCCGCGATATATATCGATAGGAGATCTGATCTTACGCAGCATCGAGGCGGCAGGCAAAGGCCCTCAACGAAATAAACTTTCCCCCCTCTGGGAAGGTCCATACCTAGTAGCAGCCATGATAAAGCCCGGAACTTTCAAGTTGAAGGACGCTGAGGGAAAGATGCTTCCTCGGACTTGGAACATAGACAATCTCCGCAAATACTATCAGTAAAGCGTGATAGTGTCAATTAGTATTGTATGCCTTACTTTCAGTACTATGTGTGTGTTTTAATTTTCAGTGTTTGTTAGTGATGTTTGTAGTCTCTCCCTCCCTTAAGCTATTTTTGGGAGCCATATTATTTGTTTAAAAGCATTAAAGACTTTGTTTCTGCGTTTTTCTTGAGAAAAATTGTTTTCAATATCTTTGATCTGAGTAACACATAATTATTGTTATAGCTCAGTCATTAGATGATTAATCCCAGGGGGATTCGATCCGGCCTCTTCCACACAGGTTAAAGTCATCGAGCAGAGCGCTGACACACAACCTCGGTTAGGTCTCACATCCTTGGTGGATTCTCCCGACCTCTTCCACACAGGTTAACGTCATCGAGCAGAGCTCTGACACACAACCTCGGTTAGGTCTTACATCCTTGGTGGATTCTCTCGACCTCTTCCACACAGGTTAACGTCATCGAGCAGAGATCTGACACACAACCTCGGTTAGGTCTTACATCCTTGGTGGATTCTCTCGACCTCTTCCACACAGGTTATCGTCATCGAGCAAGGCTCTGACATACAACCTCGGATAGGTCCTATGCCCTTAGTAGGTTCTTTTAATCTCTTTCGTACAGGTTGGCGTCGCCATAACTTTGAATTAATCACGCATCAATGGAGGATCCTTCTGAGTTTCTGTATATAAGTTGGAAGAAAAATAACTTAAGCAAATATGAATAAAATTCACTTAGGATGAATAAATACACTAGAATATGTAAGTCATAAGAAAACATATCATCAATCCACTAAGCTAAAACATACATCACATAATAGTACAAACCTCAGGTACATCACAATCGCTAAAAAAAAAAAGAAAAAAAGAGAGATAAATCAATGCAAACTGCAGGATCTAAAAAATCTACTCGATGTCTACGATCTCATCATCCACATCAAGATCAAGGACCTTTCGCAGATCACTCTCTACCTCGTCGCCATCAGGATCTGAAGGAAAGTCTTCTGAAGCCTGGCTAGGGGTCACCTTTTCGACCTGAACTCCGGTCTTTCGCTGCATCAAGTGAACCCCCTTAAAGAAGCCTCGAATAAATCCATCTTCAGTACACTGTTGCTCCAAACCCTTCACTTCTATGTCATAGATGTGATCTCGAGCCTCCTCGACGTGATCCTGAACGATAGTCTTGAATGCTATGGACTTCTTGAAATCTTCAATAACTCTTGAAGGTTCTAGGCTAGACAAAGCGGCCTCCTTTTCAGCAATAAGAACCTGAGACTCCTTATCCTTTGCCTCAAGTAATGCTATCTTCTCTGTAGAAGCCTTTTGATCCTTCAATAGCCTGGTGATTGTCGCCTGAGCCTTCTCCAGATCTACTTGATGCCGATCTGCCTGTCGATTTTGGAGAGATACGGAGTGCATTATGTTAGCCAACTCATTCCTGCACCCACTCAACTCTTCTTCAAGCACCTTTATCTCCTTGACCTTCTGATCGTACTTTCGCTTGTACTCTCCCTGGAGGTACTTGATCTTAACAAACTCACTGTTCCAGTCATTAATCTCAATTTCAAGGCGTGACAGCTGAAATAAAAAAGAAAAGGTTATTAGAAGTCATCCCAAAAGAATAAAGAGATAAAAGCAGTGAGACACGCTACTAACCAAATTGCTAGTTTTATTGTGTCCGATACACTGGTGGTTCAAAACGTCCTCAGGGATGCACAACTTTGCTGGGGAAGAATCGGGCAGAACTTTGTCAGTATTAGTTGCAGTCCCTTCCACCCTCTTCTTTTTCGAAACCTGAGGATCTTCGCCTCTTGCTGGTCGTTTGGGAGCCGCTTTCGAAGTAGGGGCAAGAGACTCAGGAACCCTGGATGTTGGCTTTAACATCCTCGCATCAGACCTTCCAGTATGGAATGATAACCCAACTTTGAACAAGAACTCTTCCTCAGTATATTTGCTCATGTGATGAACCTCAAACAGAAGATGATCGAGGTCAGAAACCTTCAAGACTCTCATTATGTCTTCTTCGCTGACATGCTGAGGAGATGGCAGGTCCTTCATCTTCCCCCACTTCTCTATCAAGCCCCAATCATTCTTCACAAAGAAAAATGCGTTTGACCAATTCTTCGAAGGATCACGGGTACGCACATCCAACCATTTGGATCTAAAGGTCACACGCCCGTAAGTATCACTGGTTAACCGACCCATCCGTGAAAGGTGCTCCGGCGTCATAGTAGCTCCCCAATCCCGAAAGAGAGCAATCAATCCAACAGTCACCGACATCGCTCTATACGAAAGTTGGGACAGGCTCACCTCACACCTTTGTAAGAATTCAATCAACTCGGTAGGAGGTGGAAAACGTAAACCAGCCCGCAAATGAGATTTAGAAACAGTCATATACCCTGGAGGAGGAAGAGTAGCTCGATCGGACCTCCTAGGTACCATCATCTTCACATCATTCGGGAAGTAATAATTCTTGAGAAAAAGAAATAGAAAGTCATTCGTAACAGTCGACGCTACTTCATCCATCCCCGCTTCCTTATTTGGCCTCTGCTCGCAGTCATACTGCGGATTAGGGGCTCCGCGGATCAGAGCGTCTCTCGGTGGAAGACGATCGCCCGACATTCCTCATGAAGATGTTGGAAGAGAAGAAGGAGAAATCTCCGGACTTTCTTGCCAAGAGAGGGGCCTCGGAAAATCGAGGGAAGGCCTCAATAGTAAGGATAGAGGGAGAAGAGAAGAAGGGGAAATTTCCAGACTTCCTTGCCAAGAGAGGGGCCTCGGAAAACCGAGGGAAGGCCTCAATAGTAAGGATAGAGGGAGAAGAGAAGAAGGGGAAATCTCCGGACTTCCTTGCCAAGAGAGGGGCCTCGGAAAGCCGAGGGAAGGCCTCAATAGTAAGGATAGAGGGAGAAGAAGAAAAGAGAGGAAGGAAGAAGGAGAGGGGCGAGTGTTTCATAAGGCTCTAAGGCCTTATTTATAGTTTTCTAAGGAGGTTTAAGGGCCAATTTTTTGAATTTTTTTAATGCCCAAAAATTAATTAATTTCCTATTATTGAAAAAGTCAAATAGGAAATAAATTAGGAGCAATTTATTTTAAATAAAATAAATGTGCAGGAAATTAGTTGTTTCCTTTCAAGAAAAAAATTCTGAATTTTTTTGAGCCAAAAATAGAAAATTGTCATTAAAGTTTTAATTAATTAAAAAAAAATTCCTTTTTTATTAAGGCGGCTGTGCAGCCGCCTCTGTTTAGGCGGTTAAACAAAAAAGAAGAAAAAAAATTTTTTTTTAACCGCCTCAGCCAAACCGCGCGCCCAAGAGGGGCGCGCCTGTTCGCGCGGTAGCTCGTCGGCGGCGGCGGCGGCAGGCCAGCTGGCTGGTTCGGCCGCCAACGCATGTCCGGGCCCGATTTTTGGCCCGGATGGTCCGATTCGGACGTTTTTGGGGTCCCCGGACAAGTTCTTCGACGTTTCGGACTCGATTTCGACACTTTCGGAGCTCAACGGAGCCACTATGATCAAGTTTGAGTAAGCCATTAATTTTCGGAATGCTTTTTTTGGCGTTTCAGCCAATGCAAATTGTCGACACTTATATTTTCGGACTCCTAGAGCTTCGATGTCCGAAAATAGGGGGCAACTGATACGTCATCACAAAATTAGCTTGATCGGGCACGAATCTCGAGGCAAAAGCTAGTTGGAAACTTCAGAAATTAATTTTGGGAGCACTCGAACTCTGATTTCAGCGAGCTTATTGTCAAACTGAGCGTCTTGGAAATACGAATCCAACGACACCAAATTCGACCCAATCCGAGCCCAAATGGGCCCAAATCATGAACCTGAAGCGCTGTTGGAAGGTTCAAACCACAATTCGAGTTACCAAACAGACTCCGATTTTGACGAGCTTATTCTCGAATCGAACGGCTTGACGAGACGAATCCAACGAGCTTAAGATCACTGAATTCCGACATCACTAAGGCATTCAAATGTCTAACAAACGGTGCATGATTGAAGGGTTCACTATCGGCCATCCATTCAAACCACTCCCTATTCGCCCTTGATCTCACACCTATTTACGGGTCATGCCACTCCAGAAAATCTATAAATATAGCCCTCATTCATCACAATGGGGGGGATCCAGGCAAGAGAGAGGAGAAGAGAAGAGAAGGAAGAAGAGGAGGGAGCTCCTCTTCGACGACCGCCGGACCACCACAGGAGTCTCGCCGGGCCACCGCCGGACCACCGCAGGAGTCTCGCCGGGCCACCGCCGGACCACCGCAAGAGTCTCGCCGGGCCACCACCGGACCACCGCAGGAACTTCGTCGGACCACCACCAAAGCCTCGCCAGAGTTTTGTTGCACCACTGCGGAAGACCCGACGTCCTGCTGAAGACCAGACGTCCTACCTAAGGCCCGACGTCCTGCTGAAGACCCGACGTCCTGCTGAAGACCCGACGTCCTGCTTAAGGCCCGACGTCCTGCTGAAGGCCCGACGTCCTGCTGAAGACCCGACGTCCTGCTGAAGACCCGACGTCCTGCTTAAGGCCCGACGTCCTGCTGAAGACCCGACGTCCTGCTGAAGACCCGACGTCCTGTTGAAGACCCGACGTCCCGCCTAAGGCCCGACGTCTTGCCGAAGACCTGACGTCCTGCTGAAGACACGTCGTCCTGCTGAAGACCCGACGTCCTGCTGAAGACCCGACGTCCTGCTGAAGACCCGACTCCTTGCTGGAGACCCGACGTCCTGCTTAAGGCCCGACGTCTTGCTTAAGGCCCGACGTCCTGCCAAAGACCCGACGTCCTGCCGAAGACCCGACGTCACTCAAGGCCCAACATTCAGACCCCACGCTCAGCTCACGTCCGGACTATCGACATCCGATCTTCTAAGTGATACTGGGTCTAACACCCGACTCCTTTTTGATAGTAACCAGTTATAATCTGAACACCCCTGAAGGTGATTCAACCATTTGTAACCAACTCAAAGTTCTAGTGGAATCATTTTCAATTGGGCTAGGCCCCGTGGTTTTTTCCCTTTTCAAGGGTTTTCCACGTTAAAAATCTTGTGTTCTCTGTGTGTGAGCTAGTTATCCGTTCAACGCTAAGACGCAGAATTAAACCTCTATCGCCGCGTATTTTCTAGCCCGCAACAACCGTGTTTTACCCAGTTAAAATAATTTATCGTATTTATATTAAGTTACAGATGAAGCCCTGCCTTGAAGGCATTAATAAAGTAGACATCGCATTGTTGAAGTTGAGATAGCCATTTGATTGGATTCCAGCATAAATCTAAGTGTTTGAAGTTGGGAGTTGGAGTTGATGTCGAAAACTTACGTGTAACACCAACTCAATTCGTGTGTAATTGCACTTGTTATGACTCGATATGGTAAGGATAACCTATTGAAATTTTTGCAATCATGTCCTTTACAAGTATATGTGAGTGTTCTATGTGTCTATGGGGTGTTTGAATATATTCTGAAGAGGGTCGCATGAGTTTGTGTGCATAATTGAAAATTTTGAAAAGTTCTCCTAAGGGTGCCGCTGCTTCAAATAAGCATTGTTGTGACATTGAGCTCTGCCTTTTTGTCAAATTAATTCAAATTGTGGTGTTAGGGTAGGTGCTGCGATGTCGTGCTCTCTAGTAGGTAGCGCTACGGTACTACAGGGTCAAGCGTCTAACTTAAATCTTATGAAAATATCACTTTTCACTCATTTCATTTTTTTAATAAAAACTCATTCTCCGTATTCCTTTGGCAGCTAGCTAGAGAGAGGGTGGAATCCTAATGATACGAAGTTATATTTTAGCACCTTTGGTTCATTTTCTGCAGTTACTCTATTCTAAAGTTATTCAGATTGAGGTAGTTTACATTCTATTCATCTCAATTTAAAAATATACAAAATATTTGATATTTTTCTGATTAAATTTAAAATTTCGTAGTGTTAAAAAGATAATAACTTTATAAGTGCTAAACTTTGTCCTTATAACTTTCAATATGTTGTAGATATAACTATTTTAGACATTTATGTAATTTTTAAAAAAGATTTTATAGGGTAATTTGCAAAGTGCATTATTTTTATCTAATTAGAAAGTAATTATGATTCCATAAAATAATGTTAGAGTACAATTAAAACTTCAAAACTATATTTCAAATAATCTTGGTAGTCTGATTAACTTCTAAAATTATGATATTTTGCCAAATACAGTCCATTCAACTACTGTCTCCCAAGTATGATTCTTCTAACCTCTATCACTTACCGACTATAGTCCCTCTGACCTTATCGCCTGACTATGGTCCTACAAACCAATTGAACTAGCTAACATTCTCTTAAGAATAGCTATCATTTTATTCTCCAACTATGCAATGTGATCTATATAATATATATTTTAGCCGGCGCCCTTCTCTGAGTAGGGCATTATTTGTAATCAACCACCAACACTAGTGGATTCATTTAAACTGGGTCAGGCCCCAAGGTTTTTCTCCCTTTATAGGGTTTTTCATATAAAAATTTTGGTGTCTCTTAGAAATATTACACCCCTCTCTTTTATCCATCATTGTATTAGATCTTTATTCAAATCTAAGACATTAAGCTCTGTATATTTCTATTACTACGAATATTCTATGACATAATAGTTTGGCATTGTTTGTGAGACCTTAATTCCTAATTAGGGGGCAACCTTGACTGGAACCTCAAATGTGTCTGTGGCCAAGAAAAAATTCCTCCAACATTTTTAATATCCAAGATAATGCCACCAACAACTATTTTTTTTAATAAATACAAGGATGCTTCAAGTAAAATTCAAGCACTATATGGTCTCAGCTTATACCTCTAATTTTTAGATAACATCTTATTATTGACCTCAAAAAGGCATTAATGGTCTAAAAACAGACCTATATTTACTTTTGATTTGGGATAAAAGACATTCCCCCCTCCCAATCAAAGCATAATCGATCCCAAGAGGGTTTGATTTAACAACTCCCACACATGTCAATATTATTGAGCAATGCTCTGATAAACAACCTCAGATATGTCAAATATCTTTGGTGGATTCCCTCAACCACTTCAATACAAGTTAACGTTATTAAGCAATACTCTAATAAATAACCTCAGATAAGCTAAATATTCTTGGTGGACTCTCTTGATCTCTTATATGCATGTTAACATCAGTAAGCAATGCTTTAATAAATAATCTCAGTTAAGTCAAATATTCTGGATGGATTCCCTCGACCTCTTCCACACAGGTTAACATCATTGAGTAATGCTCTAACAAACAACCCCGGATAAGTTAAACATCCTTGGTGGATTCTCTAGATCTCTTCCACGTATGCTAACATTAGTAAGCAATGCTTTGATAAATAACTTCAGATATGTCAAACATTCTTGGTGGATTATATCGACCTTTTCAGTATAGGTTAATGTTAGTGAGTAATACTCTAACAAAAAATATCGGATATGTCAAACATCCATGGTGGATTCTCTCGACCTTTTCCACACAATTTACCATTTTTGAACGACACTATGACAAATAGGTTAAACATTCATTATGGATTTTCTCAACATTTTTAATGCAAATTAATAATATTGAGCCACACTCTAATAAATAACCCTGGGAAGGCATGCCCATGAGGTAGCTTTGAAGGTAAAAGAGTCCATGAGAGCAAGTGATTGACAGGGTCACCACTCATTAAAAGTTCTTAGAAGGCTAAAAGCCTCAAAAGGCATAGGAACACCAAAATCCTTATAATTATGAAAACTTCAAAAGGAATAAGTGCATCAAAATCTTAGAAGGCTAAAATCCTCATAAGATATACATTTCTTTGATTATTTATAAAAATTTTAGAAGACTAAAAGCTACATAAGGGATAAATTCCTAAATCTAGTTGCTTTAATTGGGCGCAATATATCAAAGATGCAAAATGGTCTTAATTGCAATTGGGGGATAAGTTTACAAATTATAAGTATTCTTGGATAAAAATAGAGCAATTATTTACTTCAAATAAATTAAAAACAAACATGAATCTCATATAAACATCTCAAATCAATATATAATGTATAATTTGAAATTAGATTCAAACATATGGTCAACTTCAACTAATATGGGATTCTAAAAAGTAAATAAGATTGTATTGCTTTCATAAATGTCATTATATCTAATATAATCTTAGTGGAAAAGCGCATGCCTAATTAGAATATTTTGGGGAAAAGATTACCAAGCTTCCAATAATTTTGTACCATGAGTGTGCTACTAGATTATTACAATCGATACAGTGTTTGATTACCTCGATCAAGTTATTCACTACCTTCCCCCGCTAACATATATTTCTAAAAAAAATGCAACCCAACAACCATCATCATTATCCTCTCATTTGAATATCATTAGAAGCATACCATCCAATCAATGCCATCAGCTTATCGCCCAAGTGCCAACATCAGAATATCTCCTAACCACCTATGTTAGGCATTCATTGGTATATTACGTGACTCCCTGTATCAAAGCATAAATTTAAGATTGCTAGATCTCTTCTCAATCAATCACACTAAAGTTCTATCCATCTACTAACAAACACCAGGTCTCCTCCTGAGTGATACATTCACCAGATCTTTTCAGACCATCCTCTTATGTAGAAGTTGTTTGTTTTCTTCTGTTATGGGTAGTCTATGGGGAGAATAAACTTTCATCAAACTTCTTCTACACAAAGAGGGGTAATGAAATTTGATAGGGGATGCCTCCTATCTAAGATAGTGTAATGCCTCTAATGTTAAAAGAAATATAAAGGAAAAGGAGAATAAAGAAATTATTCATTCTTTCTTCACAAAGAGGGGTACTAAAACTTGATAGAAGATGATGTCTATCTAGTAGAGTGGAATGCCTCTGATGTTAGAAGAAATACTAATGAAAAGGAGAAGAAATGCAAGAACTATTTCTTTTACACAAAAAGGGGCACTAAGGCAAGATAAGGGATGCCGCCTATCTAAGACAGTTTAATGCATTTAATGTTAGAAGAAATATAGAGAAAAAGGAGAATAAAGGAATAATATATTCTTTTTACCAAAAGAGGGGCATTTGAGTTTGATAGGGGATGCTACCTATCCAAGACAGAAGAATGACTCTAATGTTAAAAGAAGTGCAGAGAAAAAAAAAAAAGAGAATAAATAAAGAATTATGCTCTTCACCTACCCTTAGGGGGTATTTATAGGTGAAATGGGGGAAATAAATATTCAAGATTTTTTTAAATGTTTTTATTTTTTTTGGATTTTATCAGTTTTTTATTACTACTAAACATAAATTGCAGTGCCAGTTTCACGCACCAAACGGCGTGGGCAGCCATTCGAACGGGTGCGAGTGTGTGCGCGGTCTGTTGGGTGCCATGTGGGTAAGCAAGAAGCATACAGGACAATGGGCAACAAGGCAACTAAACAGGTGTGATAATCATGAGGGCTCATCGAAGGTGTTTGCGAGTGGAAGCCGACCGACTGGTTTGGCCTCCAATTCATATTTGGGCTTGATTTTTGGCTCGGATAGTTCGATTTAAACTTGTTTGCGATCCTTTGGACCTTTTTTGATGTTCCAGACTCAGATTTGACACTTTCAAAGCATAACGGAGACTCTATAGTCTATTTTAAGCCATTTCAAAATATTTAGAATATAAAAATTTAATACTTCTTGCTCTGATTTTTTAGCCAACTTTAGGATATCCTAAATTTATGATTTAGGGTATTTTACTTGACTCATGGTCCAGAGGGGAAATCCACATTGAAGTCCTGGGAATAATCACACCTCATAATTACCTAAAAATTATAATTTTTCATTTGAATAATTTTAAAACCTCCGACACATATTTTTAGAATTTGTAGGTTTCAATGTTTAGAAATTGGCGCAACTGATATGTCATCAAAACATTATCTTGATTGGGTACAAATCTCGATGAAAATATGAAACATAAACTTTCAAAATTGTAGTTGGGATCATCCAAACTCTAATTTCAGTATACTTATAGACAAACTGAATGTCTTGAAGAGACAAACCCATTTACTCTAAAATTAGTCCAATCCGAACCCAAATGGGTTAAAATTAAAGGCCAAAGCACATTTAGAGCTTCAAAATATTAATTGATGACCAAATGATATCCAAGTGGGATATTCTTAGAGTCGAATTGAGCGGCTCGATGAGACAAACCATATGACAAGATCGTTAAATTCTTACATCATTAATACACTCAAATGCTCAATAAATGATGCATGATTAAGGGAGTTGATATCGGTCATCCATTAAAATATTTCCAATGTGTCCTTGATCTTCTACTATTTACTAAGTATTCCACTCTGAAAAACTATAAATAGACCCCTCGTTCTTCATAAAGAGGGAGGATGAAGAGAAGAAAAATAAAAGATTTTTCTTCCTTTCTCAAGCTTACACCATCAACCAGAGCTCTTCTTGGCCACCAACCATTATTGGACTCTGACCATCAACCATCATTGGACTTATGACTATTCATTATTTATTATTGGATATTTTCCAAACAACCAAACATTTCCAGATAGTTACTCAATGCTGATTTATACTGAATCTCCAGCTACTGTAAAATATTGATGGAATATTCTCTATTTTTCTATCTAGATCAAGGGGACCAATCTTCTAAATTTTAGAATTCTCTTTAACATTTCCCTAATTTTGAGTTAAGGGATGATTTAACATCATCCAACTATGATCTTTCTAATCTTTATTGCCCTCTAACTACGAACCCTTTGACCATCGCTTGACTATGGTCCTTCCGACCTTTATTTCCCACCAACTATGGTCCCTTTGACCATCACTCGACTACAATCACACTGACCACTGTCATCTGGCTATGATTTGTCTAACCTCTATCACTTATCGGCTATGGTCCCTTTGACTTCATCGCATACCTACACCAATACCAACCAAATGAATAGACAAGCATTCTCTTGAGAATAACTATCATTTCATTATCTAATTATGTAATATGTTCTCTACAATTTATATTTTAGCCAATGCCCTTCTCCGAGGAGGGCATTATTTCTAATCAACAACAAACACTAGTGGATTCATTTAAACTGAGTCAGGACCCATGATTTTTATCCCTTTTTAGGATTTTCATGTAAAAATTTTGATATTTCTTATGAATATTGCACCTCTCTCTTTTATTTATTAGTATACTAGATCTTTATTCAAAGCTAAAATGTTAAGCTCTATATCTCTCTATTGCTATGAATATTGTAGGACAACATATATATTTATTTAGCTGCTTGAAATATATGATTTTGAGGAAATTTTGATGTGTGATGGATGCTCTAGTGCTGAATATATATAGATTCATAATTATTTGTTTTTTTTTTTAATATTTAATATGTGCAAAGCATTTGAAAGTTATAAGAATTTTTTTTTTTATAATATGCTAGCATAGAGAGTCTTAAGAGTCTAAATTCTTATATCTTTTTCTATTGGGAGGTATAAAGGCTTAAAGAAATTCTATCAATTTCTATGCTCATATATGAAGTGCATGTTTATTTTTGTAAATGTATAATATACTCTATTTTAATTATCTATAATTAAAACTATGCTTGATATGACAAATTTCTTATTAACTACCTTTAAATTCAATTAAATGTTTAGTAAGTGAATTATTTAAAATTTAGATCGATGGGTATGTCCTACCGAGCTATGTTATCTCACACCTATTATATATATTCTATTTTAGGTTTGGGAAAAGAGAAATAGCCAGTCAAGTAGTTGAGAATTCAGGATTTGATCTTTTTAAATCTTTTTTTTTTTTTTGCTTACTAAAAGTTAATTAGAAGCTTTATAGTCTGATTTAATTTGAAGAAATCTTAAAAAACTTCTAAAACTTAGATGTTGGACTCGGTTTATCATAATTCAATAAGATAAGACATATTCTTTTTGTTGGTTATACTAGGTTGGGTTGTTATAGCCCCTTTTTGGTATCAAAGATATAATTTTGGGCGACTAATTATAAAATAGAGCTATAAGAATTGATCTATACTTGAGTGATAGTTCATGGTAGTTTTGGGCATTCATTTTTGTTGTGTATGTCTGTTCAGTTGTGTTATATATATATATATATATATATATATATATATATATATATATATATATATATATATATATATATATATATATATATATATATATATATATATTTGTCTGATTGATCCTAAAGAATAACATATGATAAATAGATAGAGTTTTAGTAAGGCAAAACCATTATAGAGTACTACATGTAATACCAACTGAATCCTTGTACAGTTATATCTATTCTGATTCAATCTAAAAAAGGCAATTCACTAATTTTTATTAATTGAGCCACCCCCCTTTGCATGTGTCTAGGAATATTATGTATGCATATGAATATTTGAATTTATTTTGAAGCGGGTCCCAGGGCTCTTGTGTATGATTTCAAAATCTAGAAAATTTCTTTGGGTACTAAGATTGGCTATGTTGCTGCATTAAGCTCTTTGTCTTTTGGACAAAACTCGACGTCACAACATTGAACTCTTTGTCTTTTGGAAAAAATAATTCTAAGCCCCTAGATGCGATATAGTGTATCTCTATAGGGAGAGTTGTGGCACACAAGACCAAGCGCTGCAGCGTTAAACAAATTTTTTTTAATAAAATATCCATTTCCTCTATTTTAAAAATTATTTTCTCATTTAAGGCAACTAATTAGAGAGAGACAGAGAGAGAGAGAGAGAGAGAGAGAGAGAGAGAGAGAGAGAGAGAGAGAGAGAGAGAGAGAGAGAGAGAGAGAGAGAGAGAGAGAGAGAGAGAGAGAGAGAGAGAGAGAGAGAGAGAGAGAGAGAGAGAGAGAGAGAGAGGATTCTAATGAGAGAAAGATAGAGTTTTGGGTGACTCCTATCCATTTTTTACTATTGGCCTAGTTCTAAAAGTTGTTTGGATCGAGGTAGGTTACATTCCACCTATCTTAGTTTTTAAAAATAAGAAAATTTTAGGATTTTTCTATTTTAAATTATAATTTTGTTAAAACCTGGGATAACTTTGTACTCTTAAAACATTCATGATGTAATTTTCTTGTAAATTATAAATATGATAGTTCCAAACATTTAGGTCTTTTTTTGAAAAAAAAAAATTATAGATTAATTTGAAAAGTATGTTATTTTATTTAATTGTAAAATAATTTGATCCCAGAAAATAACGTTGTAGTTTAATTAAAGTTTCAAAATAATATTCTAAATAATTCATAGTAATTTAGTAAGTTTCTAAAATATTAAAGTTAAGTTATGTTTAATTGTTAAAATAATAGGTTATTGATATTGCACACTATGAATTTCTACAAGTTGATTTATTTACATTTCATGTTCTAAATTTTAATGATATTTTTGCTTCTCCACTTATATTGTATGATTTTGAGAAGATATAATGTTTGAAAGAAGTTGTTTCTGGCGCTGAATGCATAAGGAGTCATAAGGGTTAATTTTTTTTAATATCTGATATATTTTAGGCATTGAGAGTCATAAGAGCTTATTTTTTAATATGTCAGCATGGAGAATCATATGGACCTGAATTATGATATTTATTTTAGTGCACAATCTATTTTATTTTAATTATTATAAATAATATCATGCTTAGTACAATATAGTCCTAATGCAATGCTTTTACATTCAATAAAATGGTTAACAAATTAATTGTTGGAAATTTAGATTGATAGGTGTGACTTATTGAGTTGTGTTGGCTCACACCTATTATACCTTTTGTTTTAGGCCAGAGGAAAGATAAAGAGCTTGTTGGGTAGCTGAGTTTAGGACATGATATGTCTGAGTCTACATAAACATTTTTCTTGATTTCAGTATAGTCATGACTAGTTTTATTTTACTTTTCTATTTTTGGTATGTATAATTATGTATTGTAGTGTAAATATTGTATGTATATTTTAATGGAAAGAAAATAATTATGGATGAGTTTATTTCATTGTGCGTATTGAAGTTATTTAGAAGCTCTATGATTTGTGAAAGTTCAATGGACGATGTTAAGCCTCGTTGAACTGTCCATACGCACACCAAGAGGGTTGGTGAATTAGTTATTTAAAAATTTCTTTAACAAAAAATACTTTTTTAAATTGTTCAATAACTTAAAAATAAATAACTTTATCACTCTATGTGAAAGCAAATTAACTAGACAATAATTATAATAATGGTGATGATAGTTTAATCAAATGAATATAACATAAACCACAAAACTTTCAACATACAATTTTCATGAAATAAATTATAGAAAAGTAAAATGTAGAAAATAAAAATTAGATGAGCATAACAAAATTTTATAGTGGTTTGATCAAATAATGACCTACGTCCACTCCTCGGAGTCCTCCACTATAGGTATTGCACTAACTCATTAGCCCCTATAATAAGGCTGAAAAGTCCATACAAGAATCACTTCCATTAACTCAGTGTGATAGAGAACCATAATCCTTTTCACCCTCCTGATGATGTAGAGAACCCTAAAAGCTCTTTTGACCCTCCTTATGAAGGAAGCGAAAATGAAAGCTTTTTAAACTTTTTGGTGAAGGTAGAGTATCTTGCAATCCTTTTTCCCCCTCTTAGTTAAGGAATAGAACCTCAGGCTTTGACCTTGAAACCTTTCTTCCTAGAGTAGCCCAAGCAAACCCATAGATCACTATGGAGGAATAAGGTGCAAGCTTTGTTGGAGTGACCGTGTGAAACTCTTACATTACTTTTCCCTCTCACAAACATCACCTTCTTCTTCTCCACTCTCCAAGATCTCTTTTTGCTCTCTCCCAAAATACATTTAACAGCCAGAGTCTCTCATGTAGAAAATATTAAGAAAAGCTTTTTATATAAGGTCATCAAAAACCCTAAATTTTTAATTCAAACAAAATGATCATACAATATGATTAGTTCAAAAACCAGAAAATATCCACTGCGATGGAACAATCCTGGGATGTATCGTTCAAATAAAGTATATTGATCGTACAATGCAATATATAGATTGTACAATACAATTAGTTTGATTGTCTTGAGATTATATAGAATGGTTGTCAAAATGATTAAAAATTGTCTCTGCTCATCATCCGGTACGATTGACATCTTACCATACGATTTGTTGACAAATCAAGATTTCGTCCATGAAGATACCATGATCATGCTAATGCATTTTGGATGAGCTGAGTTTCATTAGCATGAGCCGAGTCTCTCCAGCACCAAAAAGTAGAGAATACTAAAAGGAAATATCACATAAAATAATAAAAAATTAAAAGAAAGACTACAACAAAATAGGAAACCTAGAAGTTGGGACCCTGATTAGGCGGTGGTGGAGGTTATGGTGGCTGGAAATAGTGGTGAATCATGTAAATTTGCTCACCAAACCATGCCATGTTGGTTTCATGTTGTTGTTGCTGCTGAATATAGTTATTCTGTAGATACTCTAATTGATCAAAGTGTTGTATCAGCGCCCTATAGGAATAAGGCTGATATTATGATGCTAGACAACTGCCCCTTCCTCATCAAAATTTGGCTCTTTTATAGGAATATCCCCTTAATGACGATGAAAGAAGACATAGAAAGGGCCTTTGGAGTAAAAAAATAGGAAATTTTTCTGCTTGTGTGGAATATGTAACCTAATATTTTTGGTCTAACATATGGGAAATTAAGTGACCTAGTACAAGGTTGTGCTTACGATGGGTTAAGCATGAGTGAAGGGAAGTGAGTTTGTGAAGATAAGAATTGTTCATTTGGGCTTCATGAAAAAAGGTGTTAAACATAATTAAGTAGGTAACTACAGATAAGAAATGAGTGATATTTACCCTTTCTCCATCTTTAAGAACAACAAAAGTTTGGAGAACATGCTGGATGATATGATCATTTGGATTTAGGGATTGGATAAGTGGCTGATGTTGGTTTAGAGGAGTATTCCTAATAATTGGATTGATAGTGGTTTAGTTATAGTCTCCCTTAGATGATATAATAGTGGGTTGAATCCCTTTAGTGGATAGGTATATTATTTAACTAAATTTAATTTAGTAATTTATATGGGTTGTCTAAAAAAATATGAAGTCTTGGAGGAGAAATCTACAAATACTCATAGACTAGCAAAAAATTTATAATGCAACTCAGAATTAATGGGAAGGCTAGGGTGAGTAGAAATTTGAGAGTGCAACCAGTAAAGAGATCCATTACCCGATAACTAAGAATTGATTGGTCAAGAATGTGGGATGGGCTAATTTGGGCCTATCCATGTCTGTGATAGGTTGCTTCATTATCCATTATTAAGAAACATATGTCAGTAAGATGATGAGAAAAATTGCCTTATAGCTATTGACGAGCTCATTTTCCACCGATGATTAGACACAAACGTTCATCCTAAGGAGTCATCCTGTACGATTGTTAACTAAACAATTGTACATAACAAAAATGTGGATAATCCAGGATGATGGGCAATAAAGGATCAACCTAATAACATTCAAATCATCCAATAATTTTTGCCATGTGGATCATACAAGACGAAAAGAAAATTGTCCAATACAATCTCCAACAATTGACTCAAATTAACTGTTGGATGTGAGGTGAGCAGTGATTGGAATTTCTATTAAGGTAGTACAAGACAAAGTGAATCATCCTAGATGATATGACTAAAAAATGAAAATTTCAAGAGATGGAATGGAATGATCAAGAGTATTTAAAAAAAATGAAAATCATTAAACAATATAAAAATCAAACAAAAATAAATCATAATCAAAAACAAATGAAATTTTTTTTAATGAATTGATTAACTCTAGTAAATGTTAAAATTCCTTTGTGAATGGATTGAAAATTAGTAAGAAATGAGTTAAAACTCTGAAATTCAAAAAAGCTAGAAAATCATTCTTATTAACCATAACTGGGACTCCTTACATGTTAAAAATCTTTTGAAAATAATAATCTAATTTAGAAAAGATATCTAATATGAAAGTAATATATTCAAACTTCATTTTAGAAAAAAATATATAATAGAATAATATTACAAAGTAATCAACCAAAATCATGATTTTTAAAAATCAAGTGTTTGAAAATATCAAGTGGCACACAAATTATTTTAAGATTTAAAGATTTGAAAGAGAAGGAAACTTATTTTTGTGCCTCTTTTTTAATTATCTGGCACAACTTTGCACATCTTTTGATTTGTGATATATTTTGGTGTATCTTGCAGTTACTTGGCGATCATTGCACATCTCTTCATTTTTCCTTTGAGCTCATTTTATGCCTCTTGTCAATTTTTGCAAGCTAGCTTCCTTTCAAAAATTTTAAAGACTCTCAGTTGTAAGATTATCTTCCAAATATAAGAGAAGAAAACTCAATCTCTAATATAAAGAAGAATAAACCACAAATCATAATCATATCCATATGATAAATGCAATAACCTGATAGAGAAAACTTGAAAGTGATTTAATTTCTTTTAACATTATTCATATAAGATAGATTACTGTAAGAAGATAGAAGTATCTCAAATTCAAAGTCCAACTTTAAGTTGAATTAGATTTTTTTCTTCAAAAAGAAAAATATACCCCTAAAGAAGTTATAAGAAGAGAGACAATCATTGATGTTTCTTCCCTTAATTGATTTTGGGAAGTTAAGCACTGCCTACTAATTTTTAAAAATAAAAGTAAGGCAAAGATGTCATTTAAGAAATTAGTATTAACAGTGACAATTTATTTGATTCTAAACAAGAACTGAAGAGAAAAACAACTAAAAAATAAAAAACAAAAAATAGAGGTACATAAACATAAATAAACATGCAAATAAAGTAAAAACAAGAACATAAGAAAATAGAAAATAGTAAATTCAAGTATTAATATCTATTACGCGTAATCTGGTTCTTAAGATACTAAAAGTTTCAAAGGCCAGTGGTTTTGTTAAGATAACAACAAGTTAGTTTTCAGTGGCTACATGGTGTATCACTATGTCTCTTTTAGTAATATGGTCCCTAATGAAGTGATATGTTATATCATTATTTTTGGTCTTGGAGTAATGGATTGGGTTCTTTGAAATGCAGATGGAACTAATGTTGTTACAGAGGATTGAAATTATGCCTATAGGTAATCCTAAATCAATAATTTATTGCTTTAACCAAAGGACCTGGGCCATATAACTTCTTAAGGCTATATACTCAGCTTCAATAGTGGGCAGGGCAATTGAGTCCTATTTCTACTGGATCAAGAGACTAAGGACTATCCTATAAATTGATAAGTTCTAGAAGTGCTTTTCTTATCAACTCGACATCCTACATAATATGAATCAGAATATCCTTTTATTTTAAAACAGTTGCTATGCATAGGATACCAAATTCCTAAGTCTTGGATCCTTAAGAGATATTTAAAGATTATCTTAATAGCAGTGAGGTGGGACTCTTTTGGATCAGCCTAAAATCTAGTACAAAGATAAACACTAAATATAATATCAGGTCTGCTAGTAGTCAAGTAAAGAAGTGATCTAATTATTCCTCTATATTTATTTGATCAATATATTTTTCATTTGAATCCTTATCTAACTAAACAGTGGAACTCATGGGAGTTTTGATTGGCTTGGATTTATCCATTTCATACTTCTGAAGGAAAGTCCATCATCTTTTTGCCTTATGCTAAATCTCAAAAAGTAAGCCAGTTCTCCCATCATACTCATCATAAATTTCTTTCTCATTATTTTTGAGAATTCATTACATAGATTTTTATTAGAAGATCCAAATAGAATATCATCAATATAAATTTGGACAATGAGTAGTTCATCTCCTACCTTTTTAAGAAATAGGATGGTGTCATACACATCTCTCTTTATCAAAAAGTTCTTTCTAGTGGTAATGTGCTTAGCCATTCATACCTTGCCCTAGGTGCCTGTTTAAGTCCATATAATGTTTTTTTAATTTGAAGACTTGATTGATAAATTATGTATTTTTAAAGCCTAGGTGATGTTCAACATACACATCTCTCTTTATCACTCCATTTAGAAAGGCACTCTTAAAATCTATTTGATACAATTTGAATCCTTTAAATTAAGTAAAGGCTAGTAGCACCCTAATAGCTTCCAATCTAGCTACAGGGGAAAAAGCCTCTTCAAAATCATTCCATTCTATTTGATTATACCCCTTAGCCACCAATCTTACTTTATGCATCACTACTATTCCAAAATCATTCATTTTATTTTTGAAAAATCATTTAGTTCCAACCACACTATGGTCTTTAGGCCTTTTAACTAGCTCTCAAACATTATTCCTTATAAATTGATTTAGTTATTCTTGTATGTCTAAGATCTAGAATTCATCAAATAAGGCTTGATATAAGTTAGTTGGTTCAGTCATTGAGATGAAGGCATAGTGGTTTACTTCTTTTCTAAGTCCATGCCTAGTTTTAACACCTTCAGATGGGTCTCCTAAGATTAGTTCTTTAAGATGACTTGATGAATATCTTCATTCTCTAGGCAAAGTGTTTTTAGGCTATGTCCTTTCCTCCAAATTTGTAGATTCTAATCCTTGGGTGACTTATATAACCTCCTCTTCTTCTATCTTTACACCTATAGAATTATCAGATTCATCAAATACAACATGAGTTATCTCCTCAACAAGCAGTGTTCTTTTATTAAATACTTTATATAATTTCTCAACACTTGAGTAACCTTTGAACACTCTTTCATCAACTTTTGAGTCAAACTTTCCTAGTTGAGACTTCTCATTATTCATAATGAACACTTTTCATCCAAAGACATAGAGTAAGAGAGGTTAGGTGTCCTAACCTTCAGAATTTTATAGGATGACTTGTTCAGTTCATATTTAACATTTACCATATTCAGAACATAACAGGATGATTCACTACTTCTATCCAAAAGTATTTTGGAAGTGAGTATTCAACTAACATGGCTTTAGTGACTTCTACCAGGGTCTTACTCTTTGTTTCAGCTACCCATTCTATTGAGGGGTCCTTAGAACTAAAAAGATGTGGTCTATCCCTTGCTCCTTATAAAAAGATTCAAATTTCTCATTCTCAAATTCTTAATTGTGTTCACTATGAATGGTTAGGATTTCACAACCTAGCTTCCTCTGAATCTAAGTGGAAAAAGATTTAAAATTCCTGAATGATTAACTTTTATGAGAAAGAATATAATCTAAGTAAACATTGAATAATCATCAATGATCACATACCCAAAAACTTTCCCTCCTAGGCTTGTAGTGCTAACCGGTTCAAATATATCTATGTGAAGGACTTCTAAGGGTTTTCTAGTGGTAATGTTTTTAATTGAGGGGGAGGATTTGATTTGCTTTCCTAACTAACATGCATCACACAGGTGATCCTTAGTGAACTCTAATTTGGGTATCCTTCTCACTAAGTATTTTTGGATGAATCAGGATTCACGAGCAATTATTTTTAAGCAAAAAAGCAATATCAAATTTAATGCAATTTAAATCAAGTATATAGATTTATTAACTAATAGGTATCACATAGGTGATCATTTTTCCTTGCAAAATAATATTGTTATTGAAGCTTATTATATAGCTGGTAGATAGAAATTTTAATCTAAAGCCTTTATCATTGAGCTGACTAATGCTGAACAAGTTATATTTCAAGCCATTAACTAGTAAAATATTTTCAATGATGAAATTTTTAGAGTTGCCAATTATACATGACCCTACGACTCTCCTAGTGGTGTTATCTCCAAGTGTTACCTTACCTCCTTCCTTGGCCTCCAACGATATGAATTGATTTGTATCTCCAGTCAAATGCCTTGAACATCCGCTGTTAAGGTATGACATGTTCGCATATGGTCTTTTGTCATAGCACACATACAAAATCACCAGACATTAGGTTTTTTAACCCAAATAGGTTTGGGTCCCAATCTTATGGAAAGAAGAATAAAATGCATGCATGCTATGTTATATATTTTGTAGTTTTGGTATCCACACTAAATATGTTCTATGGTGAATGGTGCAAGTAAGGGAGATTTTCCTAACATACAATAAGAAAAACATCTAACTTCAGGAAAAAAAATACTAATTTATTTGAGTTATGGTTCCCCTTCCTAGGTTTGAATGATGCATGTTGATCTGATGGATTATGAAACTCTTGCATTGTATGTGGTTTTATATTTTCTTTGAAAGTTGATAATTTAGCTTCTAAAAACTTATTTTTATTTTTAAGAATTGACTTTTCTATTTTTGAAGCATACTCCCTACTATCTAAATCATTTGTAAGAGTATCTAAGTTCTTATATGCATTTTCTAGTTCAACATGTAAACTTTTCAAGTAATCATGCTCATTAATTAAATTAAGAAGCTTTTTATTCAATCATCAAATCCACCAAGTAATGTCATATGATTTTTATCTAAAGTGGAATGATCTTTGTTGACTAACAAAAAAAAAAAAAAAAGAATCAATAAAGATAATACTGAACGGATGAAAAAAAAAATCGCCTCTACCGACCCCACTTAGCCAGACAACGCGTCTCTTCAGAGAGTCGGCAATTCAAAACGATAAAATGATGGAATTTGAAATAAAAAAAAGGAGAAATGCACATTCGCTCATTTGCTCAGATTCTCATTCAACTAAGCTTCGCCTTTAGTCTTCTCTGTTTGTCGTTGCTGTTTGGCTTTGATTCGCCAGAGAGGAGGGATCGTACAAGCCTCTCCTTCGACTCCTTGTTGCCGTCCGACTTTCCTTGGCCGACTGACTTCATTCCTTCACAAGCGGAGGTAGAGAAATTGCATGTGAGGCTTGTTCAGCTCCTTCATTACCGTCCGACTTTGCTCCTCCTCCGACCTCTCGCCTGACTCGACGCCGCCGGCCCGACCCTAAAGCCGCCAGCTGACCCGAGCCCCGTCGTGTGTGATCCTTCCACCTCCGACTTAACTCGATCGGGCTCTATCTATCTCCCTCACTCTCTTTATAATATATATTATATAATGATATATGTATTATATATATTATAAAATGATATATATATATATATATATATATCATATTATATATAATCAATTAAAATAAAATGAAATAAAAGAGATTGAGAGAAATGAGAGAATTTTCAAAACAGATGTTGAAGACCTCGGCCGTCGTACCTTATGTCCGACTAGGATGGTTTGAAATTGAAGACCTATGCCGTTGTTTTTTAATCTGGGCATATGTTTTTAAAATTTGAAGACCTCGGGCCGTCGTATATTAGATCCAGTCGGGATGGTTCCAAATTCAAGACCTCACGTAGTAGATCTTAGATTTTGGTGAGATGGTTTGAAATCGAAGACCCTATGCTGTCGACCTTAGGTCCGGGTAGGAAGAATTACGGCAGTGCCATCCTGATTTCTCCCTCGATGGGGAGCTGATGCCGGGAGGCTGCCAAAATTTTGGGAAAATTATTGAACTTTTTTTTAAAACAATTTTGGAACAATTAAATTTGATTATTTAATTAATAAATAAAAAATTAATTAATTGAAATAATTGATTCATTTTTTTTTTAAAATCTAAAGTCATTTGAAATCAGCATGTTTCAAAATATGGGATCCATTTTAAAGAAAAATGTTAAATAAGAGAATTTCAAATTTTGAGAGTTTTAAAATTCGAGAGTTATTTAAAAGATTGAGAGCAATGAAATGTAAATTTTATTTATTGGTTAATTTTTAATTAATCAAATAGAAAAAAAAAAAAATGCAATAAAAAAAAAGAGAGAAAGAGTTTCACTAATCAACATATACAGGCTCTTAAACTCTCAACACAATCCTCACCAATTCTCCAACTTACAAGCTCTCACAAACTGTATAAACTCTCAAAACTCTCTAAAACTCTCAAACTGAACTCTTCTACAAGTTCTCCAAAGTCCCTCTTGTACGAGTTCTTGCAACTATCTTTGGGCTCTATCCTCTACAACTACGAGCCCTGACTGCTGCAACTACTGACTACGAACACCTACGAACAAACAAATGAAGAGTCAGTACCACATAAATAAATTGAATGAATGTTAATAAATATAAGCTATAGCATTTAGAATGAAATACTGGAATGCAAGAAAGCCAAATACGAAAAACTAGTAAAGCACAAGTGCTAAAAACATGTAGAGTTGTGGACTACTGTAGTAAGGAAAATACTACAAGTACAAAACAACATAAAAAACACTAACATAAGTGTCAAAGCTCTGAAGTATCAAAATCACAAACTCAAACCAACTCAATAAACATACAATCAAATCCAAACTCAAATCCACATGTTTTAGGGCAGCCTTATTTATAAGAACTTGGTTGTAAGACCCGCTACCCGGCAACTTTTGTAGGAAAGAAGTAAGCCTGATCTTAGGGGAAAGTTTTAGGTAAAATTGACCTAACTCTTAACCCCCAATTAAAACCCCCAGCCACTTCTAATAGAAGCCATAAGACTGACCTTTGAGAGAAGTGTTTAGGTGATAACACAAACCTAGACCCCTCACACGGGCATCCTAGTCTAAAAGGACGTGGTTGTAAGACCCATAACTCAGGCCACTTAACTTACAGGGCTCAGTCGTAAGACCCACCGTTAGGTAACTTCTGAGAAATCCATAAGACCTATATAACCAAAATTCTTTGGGCTACATCTAAAAGAGGCCATAAGTCCCATTATCAGGGAAACTCCTAATTGGAGCTATAAGCCCCACTATATAAATTCTTCGGGCAACTCCTAATTGGAGCCGTAAGCCCCAAACTAAATAAGTTATCAGGAAACTCCTAATTGGAGCCATTAGCCCCAAACTAAATAAGTTACCGGGAAACTCCTAATAGGATTCATAAGCCAAAAAACTAAATAAATTAACATGGAAACTCCTAATTGGAGTCATAAGCCCCAAACTAAATAAATTAACGAGCAACACTTAATTAGAGCCATAAGCCCCAAACTAAATAAATTAACTCACAACTTTTAAGGAAGTAGTAAGCCCTAACTCAAATTAAATTAAAACTAAATTCAACATTTAACTACTTCAGCCTACTCTGGATCCCTGAGAGGAAGCAAACCATGGCTGCTAATCAGATTCCCTAGACACTACGGTCAATGATTGTTAGTGTTGGTAGACTGAAATCTATTGTATACCCGGGACGACGGAACCATGGGATCTTGATCGAGTTTACCTCCATCTTTCCACCATTGAGACTAAATTACCTAAAATATATTCATCCTTAATCGAGAGTTCTCTCTTACGTGTTAAGAGGGGTAATTAACTATGAGTGCTTGCGCTTATAGGAAGTAAGAACCCCAGATCTATAAACCCTGACACTACTCTCAGGGGAAATCTAGTTAATTTCAATCTGACTTAAGGGAAAATAGAATCCCAAGGTTGCAAAGCAGGATTCATGCATTCATGCCATTTTTTTTTGCCAACAATCTTTTCTCAGGCATTCATGATCTTTCTATAGAGTTAAAAAAATAGATTTAATGCTAGTATATAATTTCTTGAGATTCCTATATGAAGAATGAATTTTTTTAAAAACTTCAAGTAATTGATCATAAATAAGCACACAATATCTCCTCTTGATCAGAGTGATCAAGATGATCTTCATTATGCAACTCGAGCTCATGAGTTTTAAGTTTTTGATGATATCAAATATCTTTATATCTCATAGTATTTTTCATTCTATATTTGTTTGTGTGTATACTAACATTTTAAGAATATCATGCAATATAAAATAAAGAATTATAGCTTGAGATTGGGTTGAATAAGGTTATACTATAAAAGGTCTCTAATATTCATTGATGTAATTTTAATTTCTTGAGTCAAGTCCTGTAAGGGAGTATGCTTGTTTAGTGACCATGCACATACACACTTAGAGGAGTGAGATCTAGCCAAAATGATAAGTTCAAGTTTTGAACTAATCGTACTGGATGATTTTGTATCGTCTAGGATGATCCCTTATGATCTTAGAAAATAGTCACCAATGATAATTTAGGTAAGGTTTTAATATTTAATTTTTTGTTTTAATCATCTAGGATGATCTAGATCATCCTGGACGATCAATATAAATTATGCCTAAATTGATCATGTGATTAGGAGATTAATTATGATTATATTTTTCAATCATATCATCCTAGATATTCTGTTTATCATACCGGATGATGTTTGTAGACAAACTTAATTTTACTAAATTATCCAAGACAAAATACCATAATTTTTTTTAATTGTCTAGGATGATCCAAAATATCATCCTGGATGATCAATATAAATTTGATTTTATCATCCAGGTGATCGTCCTAGACTATCAGGTCAAATTCTACACATCATCCTGGGCGATCCTGATTGGATGATATTTGGCACAAAAATTAAGTTTTCAGGGTTTTCTAGAGCCCTCTTTTTAAGCACATCATACAGGATGATCCTGCAATTATCCTGGATGATATTTGGCACTAAATTTGAGTTTTAAGGTTTTTCTGAAGCCGTATTTTAAGTACATCGTATGAGATGATCCTGCGATTGTCCTGGATGAATTTTTCCTCAAAGAATAATTTTTAGGGTTTTTCAAAGCCCTTTATTTAAGATTTGTCAAGGCACTTGGTTAGTGTCTTTGGTAGCCATTGAAGCTTCGTTGTTTTGGAGAAAACTTGAAGAGAGAACTTGAAAGAAAGAGAGGAAAGCATGGAGTTTGAGAGAGGGAGAAGATCCTTGGAGAGGGTTTCAAGGGAGTGTGGAGGGGGTTTCATATGGTTACTCTAAAAAGCTTGTACCTTAGTACCATCATATTCAAGATTCGTCTTGAGAGAAGTTTTGGGAAGAAGAAGATCTCTTTGGTGTCAAAGGACCCGACTACTCCGCCATACTGGGGAAGGTGAAAGTAATTTTGTAAGGGCTTCTCTATTTAGCTGTGGGGACTAAAGGAGAGTCACTAAAGGTTTAGTGTAATATTGGGAGGGTGCCTCCGAGGAGTGGATGTAAATCAAGTTGGACCGAACCACTATAAATCTGGTGTATTCTTTCCTTTATTATTTCTGCACTTTATTTTTATTACGATTAATTACTTGGATGAAATCTTTGATTAATCTTTTTATTATTTATTTAATCTATTTATGCTATGAGAAATAAAAAGATATTTGTTTTAGTAAAAGAAAATTTTAAATATCCAATTAACCCCCCTCTTGGTTAGCATCAAGACTAGTTCATAAGGGCTTAACATCCCTGACGAACTTTCAAGTGGTATCAAAGCAAGATTGAAAAATAAATTTTTAGAAAACTTTTGGAAAAAAGATCAATGGCTAATTTTTATAATAGTAAAATTTTGGAAGGATATTCAATCACCTGACCATCTTTATTTGAAAATATTTCTTTTGATTTTTTGAAAAATTTGCATTTCTATTTTCTTGCAATCAATTGATTACCTAATATGACAAATGATTATAACTAGTTATTATATACTATCATGTGTTATAGATGGAATTAAAATTGATATTCTTCTTAATATTTGAAATAAGGTAGAATAAATCAATGCTCAATTGAATACTAAATCTTTAAATTATTTTTTCTATGCTTTAAATTTTGAAGATTGTATGTTAGTATCCATGTGCACTACTAGCTAGAAAATTTGGGATAAATTACATACTATATATGAAGACATTAGTGAAATCAAGTAATCCAGGTTGAATATTTTAATACATGATTATGAATTATTTTGCATGAAACCCTATGAGAAAATTTTAGAGAGGAATATTAGGTTTATTCAAGATTATGACAACATTACATGCTTTAGGTAAAGAATTTTCAAACATTAAAAAATTCAATAAAATTATATATTGTCTACTTGATAAGTTTGATGCCAAAATTATTGTTATTTGTGAATAAAAAAATTTGAATGAATATTTTATCAATAATTTGATTGGTTCACTCATTATCTACAAGCAAAGTTTGGGTCAAAGACTTTTGGATTCAGGTGAAACGATAGTGCTAAAAATTGAAGACATGGAGATAAGTGGCTTAGTAAATGACAAAAGTGATGACTTAACAAGCAAATTAGAAAGCCTACTAAAGCATAAGCAAAAGCATCAACAAAAGTGAAACAAAACGATAAAAATGGTAATAATGTTAATATTTTTTCTGACATTATTTACTTTGAATGTAGGAAATCTAGACATATAAAAAATCAGTGCCCTAATTTGAGAACTTCTCCTACAAAGAAAAAGGGTAAAGATAAGCAAAGTATGAAAAGGGGAAATAATGAAAAGCAAAAACTCTATTTGGTAGACCTAGCTTCTAAATCCTTAAACGAGAAGCAACATGATGTTTAAACCCTTATTTGTGTGTTTATTTATTTATGTATGCTTGTTTTTATTTGTTATGTTTTGTTTATTTTCTCTGTTTTATTTAGGCTTTTTTTTTTTTTTTTTTTTTTCATTTTTGTTATTGCATTAAAATTTTTAAATTAGTTTATATATTTATTTTTATGAAGTTTTCTCTGATCAACACACACATATCATCTTTTTATTTTGTATACACTTTAGAAAATCAAACCTAAAAAAAATCATTTTTTCTAAAAAATTGAAAAAATTACCTCATTTTTTTTAATTCTTATGTAAGTTATAGTTGTCTTATCTAAAAACAGTCAAATGAAGGAAACTCATGATTTTGTCTCTCATATTTTACTTTTGATTCAAAATCTTCATTATATTATAAATTAGATTTTAAAATTAAGCTTTTTAATCTCCTTATATTTTGTCTATCACATAGAGATTTTTTGCATGTTGTTAAATCTACCTCATATTTTTCTTAATCAAGTAGTTCAATTTTGTTAATAGAATGGGTTTGCTTTAGTTTTTTTAAAATTATAGAAAGGAAGCATATTTATTGAAAAGAAAAAAAAAAACCAATGACGCCAAATTTAGAAAGATACATAATGAGTATAAAAAATTAAAAGATACGTAATGATGCCAAATTTAGAAAGATACAAAATGTTTATAAAAAAATCAAAAGATGCATAAAGTGCACCAAAAAATTGACTAGAGACATAAAATGATCCCACAAAAAGTAAGCTTACCTTTCTTGTATTATCTTAAATCTTAAGAAAACCCTTTTATCTATTGATATTTTTGATACTTGAGTTTGAAAATCATAATTCTTGATTCACTAATTTTTGCATTAATCTTTAATTAGATATATTTCATGGAAGGTGTTTTGAAAAGATTAGTGTTTCCTTTTCTAATTTATTTCTTGATTTAGATATTGGCTTAAACAGTTTTTGAGTCATTAAAAGAACCCGAACTTGGATTAACAATTTTTGAATTTTTAACCTTTTTGGGTTATGCATTGTGATTACATTCCTTACTAAGTTTTTGAATAAAATTAAGAGGTAACTTTCTCATTTTGAGAATATTTGATTATTTAAAAAAATTGTCTTAACTCGATTAGGGATTATTTGATGTTTTATTAGTCAGTTTTTATTATTTTGGTTTTATGTACTCCTCTTATTTTTGATAATATCAAAGGGGAAGAACATACTGCTATTTTTTATTTGTTTTAATTTGTCTTTAACTAGTTATTTATTTTATTTTACTTATTTTATTTTAAAAAATATATAAAATTTAAAAAGAAAGAAAATTTGTTTTTCCCCTATTTTTAATTTTTTTATGATAGTGACAGGGAGTTTAGGTGAAAATACTTTTAGTTTGTAACTTCACTAGTAATGTTTGACATCATAAAAAAGGGGGAGATTATTACAGCTTGAGATCATGAGTTTTATATTTTTGATGATAATAAATATCCTTATATGTCATAGTATTTTTTATTTTATATTTGTTTGTGTGTATACTAACATTTTAGGAACACAATGTAATATCAAACAAAGAATCCAAGCTCAAGATTAGGTTAAATAAGGTTATACTGTAAAGGGTCTGAAATATTCATTGATGTAATTTTTTATTTCTTGAGTCAAGTCTTGTAAGGGAGTATGCTTGCTTGGTGATCATGCACACGCACACACTTAGAGGAGTGAGATATAATCAAAACCAAAAGTTGAAGTTTTGAACTAATCATACTCGACAATTTTGTATCATCAAGGATGATCCTTTATGATATTGGAAAATAGCTGTCAATGATAATTTAGGCAAGGTTTTAAGATTCAATTTTTGTTTTAATTATCCTAGACAATTTAGATCATCCTAGACAATCAATATAAATAATGCCTAAATTGATCATGTGATTAGGGGATTAATTATGGTTAAATTTTAAATCAGATCATCTTGGATGATCTGTATATCATACCAGAAGATGTTTAGCAACATACTTAATTTTCCTAAATATCCAAGATGAAATACCATAATTTTTCTTCTAATTATCCAGTACGATCCACAATATCATCCTAGATGATCAATACAAATTTGATCATATGGTCCAGGTGATCGTCCTGGACTATTGAAAGTTCGTGAGGGATGTTAGGCCCTCTTGAACTTAGTCCCAAGCTAATTAAAGAGAGAGGTGAATTGGAAAACTTTAAAACCAAAACATAATCCAAATCATCACAATAATAAATGCGAAAATTAAAACGCGGAAGTAGTAAAAAGAAAGAACACACCGAATTTATAGTGGTTCGGTCAAACCTTGACCTATGTCCACTCCTTGGAGGCACCCTCCAAGTATTGCACTACAACAAGTGTCTCTCCTTTAGCCCCCATAGCTAGGCGGAGAAGCCCTTACAAAATCACTTCCACCTTCCCCGGTGCGGCGGAGTCGCCGGGTCCTTTAACACCAAAGAGACTTCTTCTTTGGTGAACTTACCTCGAGACAAGCCTTGAATCCGATGGTACTAAGGTGCGAGTTCGCTGGAGCAACCGTGTGGAACCCCCTCCACACTCCCTTGAGTCCCCCCTCACAGGATCTTCTCCCTCTCTCAAACTCCACCCTTTCCTCTCTCCCTTTCAAGCTCTCTCTTCTAGTTTCCCCCATAAGAACAAAGCTACAATGGCTGCCAAAGACACTTACAAAGTGCCTTGCCATAGCTTAAATAGAAGCTCTAAAAACGAGCTCATTAATGCAAGTTGCCGCCATTATCGTCCCGGACGATAGCCAAATCGGCCTGGCCTATTAGCACAAATATGAGTAAAATCGTCCTGAATATCGCCCTGAAATGAAGCTGGACGATGTCTAATCATCCCGGACGATCTTGCGATCGGCCTGGACGAAATCCCCATTAAATTCTTTCCAAAATTGCTTGAGAAATTTTGGAAAAATTACTCTGGATCGGCCGGGATGATATTTTATAGTCCGGGACGATATTTTATAGTCCAGGACGATCCACCGGGACGATGTCCAAAAATAAGATTTTCCTAAGTAGATATGGCGGCAGATTCTTGCTGTATTGAGCCGATCGTCCTGGCCGATACAAAATCGTCCAGGACGATGTGTTTTGCATAAAAATGGCTGCTTTAAAGAGGATGCCCTAATTAGTGTTTCTACTTTTGTCAGATCGTCCAGGACGATGTTACCAAAAATAGAAAACTTTTAGGGCACAATAAAAAATCTTCCAAGATACAAATCATCAGATGCCACACCAAATACAATAGACTCAAGAAAGGAAAAAGATTACAAACTGACACAGGCCTAGTCTACCCAATCTTAAGCTGGTTCCAGATTGCAGTCTGATAGTGTGGACCTGAAACATTAGTAGAAAGCAGTCATAGAGAAAAAGAATGTTTGCTATCATCAAAATCATAAGCCATAGATCCGCAACAATCTCCCCCTTTTTGATGATGGCAAACAATTCAATTTGAATTTTTAAAAGAAAACAATTTCTCCTAAAATTTGAATTTTCAAAGAAAAGCAATTTCTCCTAATCTCCCCCTCACTAGAATAACACTTTTAAAAAATAGGGGACATGAAAATATTTTTGTTGTTTTTAATTTTTTGAAAACAAGATACAAACACGATAACAGTACGAAAATTCAACAATACGTTTCAGTACAAAAATTCAACAATACGTTCTCCCCCTTTGACATTATCAAAAAGAGAGGAGGCACAAACAAAAACAAAACGACTAAAAGACAAAAACATTCCCTGATCTAGTGAAAAACAAATGTTCTTAAAATGAGAAAGTTACCTCTTTATTTTAATCAAAAATTTTAGTAGAATTGGATTGACAACGCATAATCCAGAAGAAGTAAGAAATTCATAAATTGTTAATCCAAGCTCAAGTTCTTTTAAAGGCTAAAAAACTTTTTAATTCATTATCCAAATCAAAAAATAAACGGAAAAAGAAACATTAATTTTTCAAAAACTCCTTTCATAAAACATATCTAATAGAAGATCAATGCATGAATTGCTGAATCAGGAACCTAGATTTTCAAGCACAAGTTTCGAACATATCAAGGATTTTCTTAAGTTTTTAGTAGTATAAGAAAAAATAAGCATATTTTTTTTTGTGGGCTCATTTTATGCCCTTTATCACTTGAATGGCTTTTTGAGCATCTTTTAATTTTTAATACACTTTGTGTATTTTTTTTTTCAATTTGGCGTCATTGCGCATCTTTTGGTTTGGCATCATTGGCCACTTTTTTTTAATTATTCTCAAAAAATATGCTTCCTTTCTTATATTTTCAAAACCAAAGTAAACCCAAATTATTGACAACACGAATAACTTGATTAAAAAAATTTCATGGTGGATTCAACAATCTTGCAAAAGATTCCTATGCGATAGAAAAAATGTAGGGAGATAAAAAAAAATCAGTTTCAAAATCCAATTTAAAATATGATGAAGATTTTGAATCAAAAGTAAAATAACCTCTTTAAGAAGAGAGAAAGACAAACAAAATCATGAGTTCCCTTCCTCTAGCTGTTTTAGAGAAGTCAAACACAACTTACCAAAGATTTTTTTTTTTTAAAAAAAAGGAAGTAGATTTCTCATTTTTAGAAAAGTGAATGTGTGTGTTGATCAGAGAAAAACTTCAACGAAAAAAAAATAAAAAAAAATAAAAAAAAAATAAATAAAACAAAAAAACACAAAAAAAAGAAAAATACAAAAACACAACACCAAAAACACAAAAGGCTCTTAACCATTATCTCTCTCCTGGTCTGATGCTTCAGAGACCAGATCTGCCCATGAGATTTTTTGCCTTTCATTATTTCCCCAGTTCAAAGTTTGTTTCACCTTGCCCTTTTCTTTCGTAGGAAGAATTCTTAAATTAGGGCACTCATTTTTCATATGTCCAGGTTTCCTACATCGAAAACAAATAATGTCAGAGAAAATTTTAACATCCTTACCACTTTTACCTTTTTTCAACTTTTGCTTATGCTTTGGTGAGCTTTGTGATTTTCTTGACAAGTCATTGCTATCGTCACTAACTAAGCTTCCTCTTCCTGTATTTTCAGCTTTTACAACGATCGTTTCACCTGCATCCAACAATCTTTGACCCAAACCTTGCTCGTAGGCAATGAGTGAGCCAATCAAATTATCAATAGAATATACATTCAAATCTTTAGATTCACAAATTGCAATAACTTTAGAATCAAATTTATCCAGTAGACATCGAAGAATTTTGTTAACTTTTTCAAAATTTGAAATATCTTTTCCTAAAGCATGTAATGAGTTTACAATTTGAATAAATCTAGTATACATGTCTAAGATCGTTTCAAAAGGTTTCATGGAAAATAATTCAAAATCATGCATTAACAAATTCAACTTGGATTGCTTGATTTCACTAGTGCCTTCGTATATGGTGTACAATTTATCCCAAACTTCCTTACCGGTAGTGCACGTGGATACTAACATAAAATCATCAGAATTTAAAGCACAGAAAAAGCAATTTAAAGACTTTGCATTCAATTGAGCATTTATTTGTTCTTCCCTACTCCACTGATTAAAAGGAATATCAATTTTAACTCCATTAACAATTCGTGATGGTGATGAATAACCAATTAAAATCATATGCCACATGCGAAAATCAATCGATTGCAAGAAAATAGACATGCGAGTTTTCCAAAAATCAAATGAAATATTTTCAAATAAAGGAGGTCTGGTGATTGAATATCCTTCCGCAACATTACGATTTGAAAAATTAGCCATGGATCGAAATTCAAAAGCTTTTAAAAACTTATTTTATGAAAACTGCTCTGATACCACTTGAAAGTTCGTTAGGGATGTTAGGCCCTCTTGAACTTAGTCCCAAGCTAATTAAAGAGAGAGGTGAATTGGAAAACTTTAAAACCAAAATATAATCCAAATCACCACAATAATAAATGCGGAAATTAAAACGCGGAAGTAGTAAAAAGAAAGAACACACCAAATTTATAGTGGTTCGGTCAAACCTTGACCTACGTCCACTCCTTGGAGGCACCCTCCAAGTATTGCACTACAACAAGTGTCTCTCCTTTAGCCCCCACAGCTAGGCGGAGAAGCCCTTACAAAATCACTTCCACCTTCCCCGGTGCGGTGGAGTCGCCGGGTCCTTTGACACCAAAGAGACTTCTTCTTTGGTGAACTTACCTCGAGACAAGCCTTGAATCCGATGGTACTAAGGTGCGAGTTCGCCAGAGCAACCGCGTGGAACCCCCTCCACACTCCCTTGAGTCCCCCCTCACAGGATCTTCTCCCTCTCTCAAACTCCACCCTTTCCTCTCTCCCTTTCAAGCTCTCTCTTCTAGTTTCCCCCACAAGAACGAAGCTACAATGGCTGCCAAAGACACTTACAAAGTGCCTTGCCATAGCTTAAATAGAAGCTCTAAAAATGAGCTCATTAATGAAAGTTGCCGCCATTATCGTCCCGGACGATAGCCAAATCGGCCTGGCCTATTAGCACAAATATGAGGAAAATCGTCCTGAATATCGCCCTGAAATGAAGCTGGACGATGTCTAATCGTCCCGGACGATCTTGCTATCGGCCTGGACAAAATCCCCATTAAATTCTTTCCAAAATTGCTTGAGAAATTTTGGAAAAATTGCTCTGGATCGGCCGGGACGATATTTTATAGTCCAGGACGATCCACCGGGACGATGTCCAAAAATAAGATTTTCCTAAGTAGATATGACGGCAGATTCTTGCTGTATTGAGCCGATCGTCCTGGCCGATACAAAATTGTCCAGGACGATGTGTTTTGCATAAAAACGGCTGCTTTAAAGAGGATGCCCTAATTAGGGTTTCTACTTTTGTCAGATCGTCCAGGACGATATAAATATCGTCCAGGACAATGTTACAAAAAATAGAAAACTTTTAGGGCACAATAGAAAATCTTCCAAGATACAAATCATCAGATGCCACACCAAATACAGTAGACTCAAGAAAGGAAAAAGATTACAAACTGACACAGGCCTAGTCTACCCAATCTTAAGCTGGTTCCAGATTGCAGTCTGATAGTGTGGACCTGAAACATTAGTAGAAAGCAGTCATAGAGAAAAAGAATGTTTTCTATCATCAAAATCATAAGCCATAGATCCGCAACAACTATCAGGTCAAATTCTATACATCATCCTGGATGATCCTGTGATCATACTAGACAATATTTGATGCTGAAATTGAGCTTTTAGGATTTTTTGAAGCCCTCTTTTTTAAGCACATCATACGGGATGATCCTGTGATCTTCATGGATGATATTTGGCATCATAATTGAGTTTTTAGTATTTTTTGAAGCCCTATTTTTAAGCATATCGATAATCCTGTGATCGTCCTGAATAATTTTTGCTGTCAAGAATAATTTTTAGGGTTTTTCAAAGCCCTCTATTTAAGCTTTGTCAAGGCACTTGGTAAGTGTCTTAGATAGCCACTGAAGCTTCATTCTTCTAGAGAAAACTTGAAGATAGAACTGGAAAGGTAGAGAGGAAAGGATGAAGTTTGAGAGCGGGAGAAGATCCTTGGAGGGGGTTTCAACAGAGTGTGGAGGGGGTTTTATACGGTTGCTCTAGCACGCTTGCACCTTATTACCATCAGATTTAAGGTTTGTCTTGAGAGAAGTTTTGGGAAGAAGAAGATATCTTTAGTGTTAAAGGACCCGACTACTCCATCGCACCGGGGATGGTGGAAGTAATTTTGTAAGGGCTTCTCCACCTAGCTGTGGGGGCTAAAAGAGAGTCACTAAAGGTTTAGTGTAATGCTCGAAAGGGTACCTACAAAGAGTGGACGTAGTTTAAGTTGGACCAAACCACTATAAATCTGGTGTGTTCTTTCCTTTATTATTTATGCAATTTTTTTATTATGATTAATTACTTGTGTGAAATCTCTGATTAATCTTTTATTATTGATTAATCTGTTTCCACTGTAAGATATAAAAAGATCTTTCTTTTAGTTAAAGAAAATTTTAAATATTTAAATCATTCCCCTTCTTGGTTAGCCTTGGGACTAGTTCATAAGGGCTTAGCATTCTTGATGAACTTTCACATCAGTCATTAGCATAGGTTTGTTACCTCCTCTTCTACTTTAGTTTCAAAGGAGTGATGTTTAGTCTTCCTAGAAAGCCTTTTGGTCCTTTTCTTATCCTTCACGAACTTAGGTTTATCATTATTCTCCTTACTTGGTTGAGCTTTAAGAGTTGGGTAATTAGACTTCATATGCCATGGATTCTAGCATTCAAAATAAATAACATTAGAACAAACTTTAAAATTCTTATTATTCTTACCCTTATTAAATTTCTAATGTTACTGTTACTTTTTACTTAAGAAACTCTTGAATATCCTAGTTATTAAAGTGATGTCATCATTATCAGAATTAGAAGAATTAGTGTCAGAATCATTAGCCTTTAGGCTATAATGTTCTCCTTTTTCTTCAACCTGCATTAAGCTATGTTTGGTTCACTCCTTACTTGTAAGCAATGAGTAATCCAAGTAAGTTATCAATTGAATAAATATTCTAATCCTTAGTTTTGATAATAATAGTAATTTTTGCATCAAAGGAAGAAGTTAAACATCTTAAAATCTTGTTAACTTTTTCATAGTTTATTAGTTCTCTTCCTAAGGCATGCAGGGATGTAACAATTTATGTAAACTTAGTATACATCTCAAAAGTTGATTCGCTAGGTTTCATGTGGAAAAGTTCATAATAATGTAGAAGAATTCAGTCAATATTATTTAACTTCATTTGTACCTTCATATATTACAAATAATTTTCCCCAAATTTCTTTTCCAGTGGAACAAGTGGAAACATGCATATAGTCTTCATATTTTAAGGGATAGAAAAAGTAGTTCAAGGACTTAGCATTCAGTTGTGCTAGATCTCTATCATCAGTAGTCCAATCAGCAAGAGGAATTTCAGTTTTAACACCATTTACTAATCTAAAAGGTGCAGAATAACCTTCCCCAACAAGAATCCACATATGGTAATCAATTGATTGTAAAAGGTGGACATGCGAGTTTTCCAAAAATTAAAAGTTATATTATCAAAAAGAGGTGGTATTATAATTGAATATTCTTCCATGGTATTTTTATTTTCAAAGTTAGTCATAGATAAAAATTCAATAGTTTTCTAAAAACTTGATCTTATGAATCCCACTCTAATTCTACTTGAAAGTTCAAGAGGGGTGTTAAACCCTAATGAACTATCCTAAAGCTAACCAAGATGGGGGTGATTTGGTAGTTTTAAAAAATCTTAAAAAAAAAATGAAAATCTTTTTTATCTTTTTAAATATTTTAAAACAGAATAATAACCCTTGATACAGAAGAAAAATAATGTTTACGATAACAATACAATTAGATTTTTCAATCATAAAATAAATCACAAAAAAGTACAAAAATATAATGCGGTAAAAGTAATGAGAAAGAACACACCAAATTTTATAGTTGTTTGGTCAAATCTAGCATACGTCCACTCCTCAGAGACTCCCTTTCTATGTATTGCACTAAACTAAAGTGACTATCCTTTTTATCTCACAGTAAGGCGAAGAAGCCCTTACAAAATCTATCCACTGACATGGTGAGGCAGAAAATCTGGAAATCCGTTTTAACCCACTTGATAAAGGAAGAAAACCAAAGAATCCTTTTACTCCCTCCTGGAATAGGTATAGAAACTGAATCAAATACTAAAGAAGATCTCCCCAGAGCCACTAAGGAACCAGAGGAGCAACTTTAGGAAGATGACGAACACCTTGCTCGGAGTAACCTTGGTGATTCACTCACAACTCCCCCTCACAAGGATCTCTCTCTCTCAAGCTCTCCGTCTTCCTTCTCTAAGCTCTCTTTTGGATCAATTCCACAGCAAAAGATTATCTCAAGAGACAATTTAGAGAGCTTAAATAGAGAGCCGCCAAAAGAAGCCCTAATTTTCAATTTTGCATAACTAGTCATCTAGGACGATCGATATATCATCTTATACGATTAGGGAAAAATCGCCCTTTAGCTAGGATGACCAACATTACTTTGTATGATTAATTTAAGAGCAATAGGCTGATTATCCCATACGATTTGAATATCATCCTCGATGGTTAATATAAAACTTTTAAACTTCATCTAGTATGATGCTCGGTGATTCCTTATCATCTCATGCACTTCTTTGTCATCTAGTATGATAAGGGTATATTGTCATGTATGATTAGTTGAAAATTTATGATATTCATCTGGTATGATAGATGGCGATCCCTTATCGTACCTAACTTGTTCTCTATCATCCAGAACAATCATCATTGATTGTCCTGTATGATCGTATCAAATTATATTTTACCATAATCATTCTCTTAATCATAGGATTAATTTAGGATTGATTGTCCAGAATCATCCAGGATGATCAACATCGTCCTGTATGATTAGTATAAAATTTAAAAATTAAAATATTACTTAAATTATGATGGCTCATACTTTCACGATATGAACTAATTATCCTGGATAATAGGGATCATCCAGTATGATTCATTTAATCACTATCAAAATTGGGATGCCCTAATTAGGATTTCTATTTTTAACTAATTGTCCAATACATTTTGAAATCATCATGTATGATTAGGCCAAAAATATAGAATTTTCTAACTCTCCAAATTTCACCCCCTGAGTGTGTTGGGGTCCACTAGGTAGATGAATTGACTCAATAAAAGTAAAAGGTACATTAAATTTGAAGTTACAGACTTACTTAACCCTAGTCTACCTGATCTTGAGCTGATTTACATTGCAAGTAATCTTATGGAGCTAAGAAATTAGTAAGCAGGGCAAGCAAAAAGATCTTTAATAAGAGTAATGGTAAAGAAACAAGAATATTTTTATATTATCAAAATCATAGTCGTGGACCTAGATTTATGACAAGAAGTTGTGTTGCTCATGTCTTTTGGCTAAAGTAACAAATCTTAGATCTTGAACTACCTGTAGGCACCCTTCTTATTATGTATGACAACACTAGTGCCATCTACATTTCCAAAAATCTAATATAACACTTTCATACTAAGCATATAGACATTAGGAATCATTTTATTAGAGATCACATAGCCAAGGGAGATATAGAACTACATCATATAGCTATCGAAAATCAATTTGATGACATCTTTACAAAACCCCTTACCTATGACACCTTTAGCACCTTGAGGACTAGACTAAGTTTTATAGATATTCATGCTTAATTTATGATAAATATAAATTACTCTATCATTTAAAATTTTAAAAGAACCAATTCACCCTCCTCTTAGTGCATCCTGAGCATTTTAGCAAGATTTAACACCATCTCTTAAACTTTCAATTGGTACCAGAGCAGGTTCTCAAAAGGAGTGTTTTAAAAAATTTTGAGAAAAATGATCCTTGGATCACTTTGAAAAAAACACCATGGAGAATTATTCAATAACTCATCCACCACATTTTGACAATATTACATTTGATTTTTAAAAATCTACATGTATACTTTTCTACATTGAATTATTTTTTACCAGTGGTATTTGATACAATATTGTTATTCTATTTCATCACGAATAGTAAATGGAGTTAAAGTATGGTGTATTGAGGATAGATACTTAGTTTAAATGAATGTTAAATATTTAAACTATTTTTTATGTTCATTAAAATCTAAAGAATATATAAGTCTTCACATGTACTAATAGGAAATATTTTGCATCACTTGTGAGGGTACTAGTGTAGTTAAACAATTTAGTTTAAGTATTTTGTTACATGATTATGAACTCTTTTGCATGAAACCTAATGAGAGTATATCATACATGTACACTAGGTTTATTTAGATAGTGACATCCCTACAAGGTTGAGAACTATCCAATTTTGAAAAGGTTAACAAAATTGTGTTGTAAATTTGGAAGTTATGATGCTAAAGTAACTGTTATTTGTGAATTTAAGGATTTGAATGTGTATTCTATTGATAATTTTCTTAGCTCACTCATTACCTAAGAGAAAAGCATGAGTAAAAGGTTGCTTGATACAGGTGACAAGAGAAAGGACAAAGTAGGGGCATTGAAAGAAAAATAAATCTAAAAGTTACAGCTTTATAGTTGAGAAAGATGATGACAACACTAATGAATTAGTAATTAAAAATTATTTCTAAGTTAAAGCAAAAGCATCATCAGTAGATGACCAAAGGTAAAGTAAGTAGAAATTTTAAAGCCTCATATGATACTATTTTCTTTTTAAAAAATCCATGACTTATATAGGAAACTAATGAAAATGTATTCTAGTTTAAACTCAGATTTTTCTAATTTGCAAAAGGAGCATGATGGTATTATGGTTGGACACATTACTTTAGATAAGGAGCACCTCTCTTTACTTGATAAGTTTTATTCATTAAATAAAAAGCATCTTAATTTAACTTAAGCACATATTTCTATGAAAATGAGAATAATCATATAAATATTTAGAATTACTTGCATCAGAACTAGATAGTAAAGAGCATGAGTTATTAATTGAATTAAAAGTTGAGAGAAGTGCAAATGAATACCTATTAAAGAAAATAAGTGCACTTCAATAAAACACACATGGGCCTACGCATACAAACCCATATCCTAGGACACAACATGCATCTCATATCCCTAAGAAGATGTATATCCCTTAAAAAAGATTAGTGAATCATTTCCCTGGGGTTAGGTGCTATTCTTGTGGCATGTCATGACATATAGCCCATGTTTGCACCATACACCATAGAACACATCTAGTGTGGAGGCCAAAAATAATTGCATCATAGCATAACACATATGCAATTCATTCAGTAAAGCATAAGGTGGAACCCAAACTCACTTGGGTTCCCAAAATTATTAATTGATTGACATTGTAAGGGTTCTCTCATAAAAGGATTAGTGAGAGCATGAGGTGCTTGGATAGTTGATGCTTAAGATACATGACTAGAGACATAAAGCAATTCATTATGCTGGAGGTCAGGGCAAGAGGAAAGGTAATACTAGGAGGCAATACCACTACAAAAGTGGTGGGCTTAGATATGATTGGAAATTTAAAGAACTTTATTATGAAAAATATTTTGTTAGTAGATGGATTGAATCACAACCTGCTTAATATTAGTCAATTGTGAGATAAAGGTTTTGACATTAAATTTCAACCTACTAAATATTTGATAAGCTTAAATGGAAAAATTATTTTAGAAAACATAGAATTAATAACATTTACATGCTCAATTTAAATTATGTTAAATATTTGAATTCTTTGTGTTTAAAATCTAGTGTTGATGAATCCTGGCTATGACATAAGCAACTATGTCTTGCAAGCATGAAAATGTTATAAATTTGGACCCCAATCCTATGATTTTGATGATAACAAATATTATTGGAATTTTTTACTATGCTATTTTAATTTATTGCATATCTGTCTTTCCTTACTCACTAACATTTCAGGTCCACCGTTCACTTGCCAACTTCAATCAGCTCAAGATTAGGTAGACTAGGGTTGAGTTTGTTTATAATTTTAATTTCAATGTACTTTAACCTTTCTTAATTCAAATCATGTATATGGGGATTCTAAGCTAAAGTAACATTGTACACACACACTCAAGGGAGTGAGTTGGTGAGTTAAAATAATTTTTTTTTTATTTTTTGAACTAATTATACAATACGATTTAGATTGTACAATATGATTTAGATCGTACTAAAAGATCAGTTAAAATAGAAGCCCTAATTATGGAACCTTAGTTAATTAAGATTCATTAAAATAATTCTATTATATGATATAAATCATACATGATGATTTGTTATAATAAGAAAAATAGCTGCCAATCACAATTTAGGTGATATTTTAAGATTCAAAATTTGTTTCTAATCATACTATACAATAATCATCGTATTGTACGATCAATGACAATCATACCTAAATTGTTACTGTGATTGAGTGTTTAATTATGGTTAAATTGTTCAATCATATCACAAAGGATGATTGGAAATGATCGTACTTTAAATGCCACCCATCAACCAAGACAAAAAGCCATATTTTTTCACTAATCATACAAGATTATCCCCAATCTTCATATGGTACGAATCGATCACTACATGTGATGATACTTAATTGCCAGCTTTAGTACTCGAAAATTAGTTTAATCTTTTGGATTAATCATACAGGAAAATTGTAGGATAATACATGATGATCAATATAATTTGTTGAACCCATTGTCCAGACCAGTGCAGTTCATTTTGACTAAAAGTGTTGTTTCAAACTAATCATATAGGACAATCTCAAGATAGTACTGGATGATCATAAGTGCCATGTTGATATTTAGGGATTCTTTGGAGGCTCTCTATTTAAACTCTCTTATAATCTTATTGAAGATCTTTTATTGTTGACTTGATTTGAGATGGAGCTTAGAGGAAGAGAAGGAGCACTATGGGAGAGAAGAAAGGGTGAGATTCTTATGAGGGGGAGTTGTGAGGGATTCACAAAGGTTACACCAAGCAAGGCTTCTATTATCTACTTCAAGATGCTTTCTTGATTCTTTGGTTGCTCAAGGGAGACATTCTTCAGCATCAAATTCAAGTTCTCTGCCTACTCTAGGAGGGAGTAAAAGGATTCAGGTTCTTTGCCTACTCTAGGAGGGAGTAAAATGATACAGGTTCTTTGCCTTCACTAGAAGGGTCAAAAAAGATTCAAGGTACTCTGCCTCATCGAGTCAGTGGATGAGATTTTTATAAGTGCTTCTCTGCCTAGCTATGGGGACTAAAAGAGAGATACTAAAAGATTTAGTGTAATACTCAGAGGTGGCCTTTTGGGAGTGAACATAGTTTAGATTTGACTGAACCATTATAAAATCTGGTGCGTTCATTCTTTTATTTTTTTTGGATTTTAATTTTCACACTCGTTTATGATTTTAGTGTTGTTGAAATTTTCGATTATTATGAACTTAATCCGCTTATGCATTATGGGATAATTTTATTTGTTTTAAAATATTTAAAAAGTTAAAAATACTTTTTTTTTTCTTTAAGTAATTTTTAAAATAACCAATTCACCCCCCTATTGGTTAGCCTCATACTTATTCTTAAAGTTTTAACAACCTTCATGAACTTTTAGAAAATCCTTACGAAGATCACCCAAAAAGACCTAGTTAAAGGCATAACTAAGTTTTCTTTGAGGACCACCATAATTTTTTTTTTTTTGGGGGGGGGGGGGGCACATAGGGGCTTACACATTAATTAAGGAAATAATACAAAGTCCTTTAAGGGACCTCAAGCTCATTAAGGCTTGAAAGAAATATAAAAAGAAAGCAAAATATCTTAAGAGCTCGACCCTTCTAAACAAAAGTACAAAATAACCTAGGTACAATCTAGGAGGCACATGAACGAGCACCCAAAGAAGAAGAAAGATCGAAAGAATAGCTTTGAGCACCACCTTCCCAACCAAAGCTCCAACATTTAGACAGCCTGCACTAAAAAAGTCCTACAAAAATAGGTGAGAAGCAATATTAAAAATGAACAAAGGGTAGAATATACAATAACCCGAGCGATTATCCACCAAAGACATAAGATAATCATAAGAAAAGGTATCCTGCCACCAACTAGCACAATTATAGAAATTAGCAACCTCAACCACGGAGACATGGAAAAGCACCAACCATCTCCCAGAATAATAGACTTGAACTACAACTACAAACTCATAGGAATCATGATTCACCAATAAATGGAAATATGAAACCATAAAGCCTGAAAAATAGAACAGGCTCTAATGTATAACAACCTTAAGGTAGATAGAAAAACACCTCTCAGATAAGAAAAAAGAAACATAAACTCAATCATGGAAAATTTTAAGTAAATTAAAATGCAAAAGTTGCCATTATAATGCTTCAAGAAAAATAGTTCCAAAACAACCAACAGATAATGAAAAAATTAGTCCAAAGCCAAGCAGCATAATAAAATAAATGTCCTATGCAGCTTAGATAAATAGAACCTATAATTCCATCAAAACCAAAACCCAAGTGCCACTCCAGTCTAAACCCAGACCCAACAAAGCTCAAGAAAGCACTAAACATAATAAGGAAGTAGACTATAAAGTCAAAATGCAAAAGGATGATACCATCCAAAGAATAGAAAAAACATTCCCCAAAGTCTAGGAGAAGATGAGGAAAAAAGAAGAAACTAATCACACTAAAACTAGAGGAATCCATAGCAGAGGGGAACCACATGAAAATCACAAGCACACCACCAAACTTACTGAGAGAAATGATGCAGAAAACCCCACAGAAAGCTAACCTGAGGCATACCATCTTAGGAAAAGATGAGCAATATAAAGGTATAAACTCATAAATAAAAATGAAATAAACAAAGCTAAAGAACAAGACAAAATAAGAGAACCACCAACCTGCAAAGAAGAAGTTAACACCTATTACAAAAGATAAAGAAGCCACGGGCTCCAACTGAAGCTAACAGCTAAATTCTAACGTAGGGAAGACAAATTTTGTCTAATCTTAAAAGATCCCTTTAGAAGAGTAGGTAAGTTGGAGGCAGAGATATTAGTAAGATAATCCAAATTACAGCCAAAATTAGCAAGCCAATCAACACAAGCATTCCCTCCCCTATACACATGAGACATGGTGAAATTAATAAAGATCAACAGCTGCTTAATTCCCCTAATAAGATAAAAAAGATATGGATTGCACACATTACCATCAGTATCATTTAAATAATAAATACTATAGATAACATCAACTTCAATCCAAATGTTAGAAATGCCAACAGAGATACATAATCAAAGCCCATGAAGAATAGCTAAAAGCTCAGCATAATTAACATAACATTTATGTAAATGGCTCGCCAAGGCCATAACAACATTCCCATAAACATCCCTGATAATCCCACCACAACCTGTGATGGACTCTTTGATAGAGCCATCCGCATTGTATATGTATTACTAAAGGGTTTTATCATGTAAATAAGCCTAGGATCAATAGAAGAATGATCACCCTCCAACAGAGGCCCAAGTTAGTGCCACATAGAAGTAGTTCTTAAATTTTTTGGTAGAGAGTAGATTAATAAAAAAGAGTATGCAAAATTCTCCAAATGAAAATAGCATCAGTGGAAGGAATTCTTTTATGCCAAATCAGAGAAAAAATATTAGTGGTATCGTTCTAGTTCTGAAGACATGCCAAGCTTCCTTTAATCTAAAACTCCCATCATTAAGAGGATTGCATAATAATAAATCATCAGAACCAGTGTTAAACAGAATGCTCAGAATTTATTGAATAATAGATCGAGGAATAACATCAACAAGTTTATGATAATCCCAAAAATTCTCAATAATTAAATAGTTCATATTTACTGCAACAATGGAAGTAGTATTGATAATAGAATCAATAGAATGAGCCCCAACAAATGATCTTGCCAAAAGAGAAGTTACCACCATCAAGGCCCCATTTAATGTGGGGCTTAACAACCCATTTAATATTGTAAAGTCTCTGCCACACTTTAGAATCACCTTTATTGTAAAAACACATTGTAGGGTGCTTACCCACACAATACTTAGCATAAATAAACTTTGCCCAAAGACTCACTTTAGCACAAAAGTTGTACCAAAATTTGAAGGAGAATGCATAAGCCAAATCATACATATTCTTAACACCCAAAGCTCTCTTCAAAAACACCACATCATTTGGCCCAAGATGACTAAATAATTTTAAAATTGTTATTGGTCCCCTTCCAAAAAAAATATTAAATAATTTATCAATTCTTTTACAAACTGCATGAGTAGGTTGAAGAGTTTGGAAGATATATATAGGAAGGGAACAAAGAACACTTCTAATAAGAGTCAATCTACCCCCAAAATGCAAGAAATTAGAATCCCAAGACATAAGCTTGTTATGCATAGAACTAATCAAATCATCAAAGAGAAAAAGTTTTCTTCCTACCTTTGAAAAGAGGAACACCGAGGTACTTAATAGGTAAATGACCTTGCACAAAACCAATAATGCCTTTAATAGAAGTAATAAAGTCATGATGCAATTTGTTAGAAGCAATAAAGAACCTCTTATTCTTTTTCTAAGAAAGCCCACTAATATTTTCAAAATTTTGAAAGAAAACCATAAGCCTATTTATCCTATTTAAAGACGAATTAGTAAAGATGATAAAATCATTAACAAAACATAAATGGGAAATTGGGAAACCACCCAAAGATCTAAAATAAAAGCTAGAACGATTTTCAAAGAGGTTGGCAATACCTCTAGATAAATACTCAACAGTAATAATAAAAAGAGTAGAAGAGATAGGATCACCGTGTCTTAAGCCATGAGAGGATTTAAAAACCCAGTGCTTTTACCATTCGTAATAATAGAAAAAAAATATCTTTCAATGCAATTTCTGATGAGACTAATAAAAATTGAATTCAAACCAAACAGATGCAAAATATTATAAAGAAAATTCCAATTAATGTTGTCATAAGCTTTGGCGATATCTAATATCAAAATGATGTTACCACCTCTCACCCTAACATCAAGGTCATGACAAAACTCTTAGGCCAATAGAATGTTATCAAAACTAGGCGGACCCTTGACAAAGTCCATTTGATAAGGAGAAATAATTTTAGGGAGGAGACGAGTTAAACAATTCATAAGAACTTTAGAAATCAGCTTACTAGAAAAGTATAGAGACTTTTAGGTCTAAAATCATTTCAATTGCTAACATAATTGTTTTTAGAAATGAGAACAATAAAGGTCGAAGTGAAAAACTTAGGATTATTTTGACAACCAAAAAAATCTAAAACAATATCATAAAGATCATTACTAACAATATACCAAGCTTATTGGAAAAAAACTTAGTGGTAAAATAATCCGGCCCACCACAGAATCAACATTCATATCATAAACAATCTCCTTGATTTTCTTTAAAGTAATGGGTTTAGAAAGAAAATCATTTTCATTTATGCTTAAGTCTTTTAAGTTTGATCCATAATATGTTCATACTAACAATAGAGTTATCAAGATGCAAAGGAGCATGCCAGTTCTCCTGATTCATCAAGTAACCACATGTTTTGAAATATAAAGTTTGGAAATGGACCCACATGCCTAGTTTTGATGCTAATAAAAATAGGCAAATGATCAGAAAGAGTTATACTAAGATGATTAACAGAAATATAATTAAATGAGTTAATCCAACTATAATAAAAAAGCACATGATCCAAACATTACGCTAAGTTGACATGTTTCAAAGTAAAATTATTACCAGAAAGGCCAATGTCCATTAAGTTGTTGTTTAAAGTCTTGTTATTGAAATCCCCCATAGAATAATATATAGGAGTAGAGCCCCCAATATGTTTAGATGGGTTAGAAATAGTATTAAAATCACCACCAACTAAGTAGGGAAAACTAATAATACTATATAAATTAGTGAGTTGTTCCCATAAAAATTATATAATAATACGAGAAGAAGCAATATACACCAAAGATGCATAACATTTTAATTTTAAAAATTCAATATTGCAATGAAAAACTTGAGAAAAATCCCCAATAACCTCAATCATGAAAGGATCTTTCCAAAACACCCAAATCTTATTGGATGAATTAGCAATAGAATGTCTAAAACCCAAAACTCTGGCAGTACCGAGTAATTTAGTAGAAGTAATAAGAGGTTCAAGTAAAACAAGAATATAAACATTATGAATATGACATAAAATCTTAACCTTCAAACTAGATGATAGACTTAAACATAAAAAACAGTTAATGTGTAGTTTGAGAATGGGTTATCCTAGAAGATTGTAAAATGATGTTTATGTTTTTACTATTCTTCCTATTTTGAAACTTGTTATAACTAGTGTTATTAAATCTTTGGCAAAACATTTTACCATAAAATCCATATACTAGATATCAGTAAAGGTATTGCTATGTTAAAGAGAATTTTAAGAAAACTTACTACCAATATTGATATCATTTATGTGTTCAGAAATACCCGCCTGCCTTACCTCCGAAGGTACCTCTCCATCTTCGAAGTCGTAACCCTCTTCCACAATTTCTTTACTACCCATGCTTATACCAACATTATTTAATTTTCCTCCCTCCAAATTATCTTTTCCCACACCAAAAGTATCTTCATCCATGTCAACCTACATGAGCTGCCTGATATCCTTACTTTCTCCTGAGGCTTTATCCTATTCATTAATAACAGGTTGAAATTGACAAAGTATTAGCATAAGTTTTATTATTTATCATAAAATCCATATCAGATAATTTTTATTAATAACACAAGGCATGATTATAGATGATGTAGCAATATTTTGCTTAGATGTAATAGCCACCATTTATTCATCCACATTTTGTAAACCATTTACTAAACAAATATTGGTGCTATTAATCACTCCCTATAAAGTAGTAGGGTTTTCGGCATTGATAGAAACATATTAAATATCAACAATGGAAGGGTATTTTAGCTCCTTGATATTGTTCTATGGGTTGGCATTAATTTCCTCAACCATTCCCTGGACACGACTAACATTATCCTGACTTGACAAAGGAACTAAAGCAGTTTTATCTTTTAGTTGTTTGGAAGATTCCTTTTGCTTAAGAAATTTGGGATGTAACATGTAACATTCATTTAAAACTATGATCGGCATTTTATAATGAGAACAGTAAAAGGTAACTTTTTAAAATAAACTTTTTAAAAATACCCATTTAACTCCAACCCAAGCTAGATTTCATAAGGATGTTTCTTAGAAATATCCAGCTCGACAAAAACATGAGCCACCGATAGACGTGAGATTGAAGAAGTAGCCTGGTCCATCTATAAAGGCCTACTAAAAATTGAAGTTAGACCAAACTAAAATTTTGGAGTTAAAGAAATTAAGTCTTAGATTTGAAAAGTAAATCCACACATGAGTTATGGGGGACTCCTCTTGAACATCAAAATCAAAAGTCCATTTGAGTAATCACATCTGGCATGTTTGAATATAATATGCCCTTTTTAGATAAAATGTGACTATAACCAAGATCATTAGAAAGTTGAATCACAACATGCCACTGATGCAATAAACTAATATGAAATGATCTAGAAAGTTTCAGATTCAGGAAGAATTTTTATATGAAATCTAGATTAGGTCAGCACAAGATAAGCTTTCTGACTAAAGTTAAAGCAAAGGGGGTAGCCATTGGGAAATCACAGAATCGTCAAACATCAAAGAAGGATAACCTTTAAAAGTGGTTTAAACAAAATTTAGTCTAAAGTTTGAAGAAGAAGATTCACCAACAAAAACATCTTTAAAAGAATGAAACTTGCCATCAACATCCAAAGCAAACCAAGGGTTCGATGATGACAACATCATCATCACCCAAAGCTATATAAGCCAATAGGAAAAATAAAATAGACTACAAAAACTACAAAGAATATGACAAAGGAAACAAAAATTCAAGAGAATCAAGCAAGTAAACACGCCAGGAGGAGGAAAAATGGAGAGTCGCTAGAGAGCTCACACTACCAAGCTTGTAGTCTAATATAAATCAATAAAGCTGAATCATAAGAAATGCCATTGTGATGCTTGCAACTAAAAAATAGGTCAAATCATCATTTCATTTCATTAAGAACATCATTACCTCTAGGCCACTAAAAATACTTCATATGTACTAATTTGGATCTATTTGTACAACCGACATAGGAGGTAAACTTATGGATATATGATTATTGATGATTATTCTAGATTTATGTGGGTTAGATTCTTATCTTTTAAAAGTGAATTGTTTTAGGAGTTTAGAACTTTCTCCACTTAGATTTAAAGAAAATTAGGATGTGAAATTTAATTATACATAATGATCATGGTGGAGAATTTTAAAATGATAAGATTGAATATTTTTGTTAGGAGTTAGGAATAGAGCATAACTTTTTTGCCCCTAGGACCCCTTAGTAGAATGGGCTAGCTGAAAAGAATAATATTATATTAGTATAAGCTTATAGGGCTATGTTAGCTGAATACTCACTCCCTAAGTATTTGTGGGTAGAAGCAATAATTTTTTTTTGGAAAAAACCCACTGACGGGCCTATGTGTTCATATAAAAAAAGAAGTACAAAGTCCTTAAAAGGGACCTCCAGCTCACTATTGCTCTGAATAGCTATAATAAAAGTAAAAAAAAAAAAACTAGGAGTTATATATCCTTACTATTCATAATAACAAAGCACCCTAATAACATTCTAGAAACCAAAAAGGAAATGAATAAAATGATCACGATCAGTACTGCCTTCCCAATAATAGTCAGGTCCTGCACAAATTGAGAGCGAGTCTCCAAAAACCTTTAAAACTGGCTTGCAAGGACACAAAAAAAAATTAAGAACAAGGGTAATATAATAAAGAAATTAACCAATTTAAGTCCATAGATTAACCTCCAGACTAAGAGAAAGTTCTATAGATTCATATAATAGAAAGTGAGAATGATATTAAAATAGTCTTTGCACTCCCCAATGATATAAGCAAACAATAACATTAAATGACTGATAAAGCGTAAAAAAACAAAATAGAAGCCAATCTTGCAACCATAATAGTAAATATTATGATGCCACCTATCATTCAACCAACAAAGTAAATCACAAAACTTATCCAATAAAGAGTCAAGAATATTTTTAAAAGAGTTACCAGATAAATTATAATTATAAAAAAGAACATACTTAAAATTAGAAAAGGAGCTCAGGCTATGATAACTGCTATAACACCCCCAACGGATACCAGTCTAATACCAAAAAATACCCTGAATTAAGCCACAGTTGATACAATTCCAGTCTTGCAAAAAACAAAAATGATTAGCATCAACTAAAGGATTCATGTTAACCACATAACTATAGTCATAAATGGGAGCATAGCTAGAGTGTGTAGTATATGCACCATCATATTATAACCTCAAATACCACTCAGATCTAATCCCAGGTCTAGCCAAACCAAAGTAATACATGAAAATAATAAAGGAAAAATCAAAGAGATTAGTGCAAATAAGATAAATGAAACCCAAAAAGCCACCGGCACAGAAGTTCCCAGCCTAGTAATTCGAAATGTAAAGCAGATCCATATTCTGAACACATAGATAACACACACCCATGGACATGCCAGCACAATAAGGAATCCCCACAGGAAAGTGGTAAGAAAGAAATAAAGCCAAGCACCCCTTAAGTCTCCACCCAAGGAAAAGAGAGCAACAATAAGGGGTTAATTCAACAAAATAAAAATTCAAATCATTGCCAACACTCAACCACCCACAACACCTGAACACAACCAGTAAAAAAGAAATAGGATAATAAAACTGAATTAAAATATTGACCCATAATAGAAATGAAACAAGATTGGGCGAACCCGTAAATAATTAATCTTCCCAAAAAAACCAAATGGGAGATATAGAAAATAGCCCAATGAAAGCCATCAAAGTCCCAGATGATAAAAATAACTACTAAAGACACACAATAAGCCAAGAACACAAAGAAAAACTTAAAGACCACCATAAAAACAAAACCATCAGCTGTACAACAGAAGAAAAAATAAGCAAAGCCAAGAGCAATAAGACCCAAAGGCCACTAATTCAACCGAATATAGGGGAGACCTAGACGGTCCAATCTAGCCAAGCCTTTGTTCTCTTTAGGAAGAAATTCAACAACAACAGCATCAAGCCTTTATCCCACTACGTGGGGTCGGGTACATGAATCCTTTTTTGCCATTGTGTTCAGTTAAAAGTGAAATTCTTATTTAAATCTAACAAATAATAATCATTTATAATATTCTCTAACCAAGCCTTTTTAGGTCTACCTCTACCTTTCTTAACCTAAGTCAAATATAAGACCTCAACTTTCCTAATTAGGTCATAAGAAGGCATCCATTTAATAAGACCAAACCATCTAAGGTGACTCTATCTAATCTTATCTTCCATTGGAGCTAGTCCAACCTTTTTATGTATATGCTCATTTCATATCCTATCTCTAAGGGTCAAGCCACTCATCCACCTAAGCATCCTCATCTTTGTAACACTTAACTTAGTATTATGCTTGTCTTCTTTAGGAAGTGATTGCTCATAGTATTTAATGAAACCAAGAAAATTGCAACCCCTTTTAGCTAAAGAATCAGCAACAACATTTTCCTTCCTCAGGATATGAGAAATAGAATAAGTAATGAAGGAAAGCCAATACTTAATATCCCTTATCATATAGAAATTAGCAGGATTGGGAGAAGAGTTACCTTCGAGATAATGGATCAAGAGCAAAGCATCAACTTTAATCCAGATGTTAGTAATGCCTAGAAGGATGCATAATTGGATGCCAAAAGAAGACTTGCAATTTCTGCTTGAATAACATTATTAGTATTAGAGGGTCACACAAAGCCCTATTAACAAAACCATTATAATTTTGATAGTACCACCATAACCCACATTTAAATTTTTTCTCGTAATCACCAGTATTAAGTTTAAAGAAACCCTCCAAAGGCTTTCTCCAATAAATAAGCCTATCTTTATAACCAGCAGCATAGAGAGTAAAATTCAAACCAAAATTACATGCCACATGAAGATAACTTTAAAGGAATCATCCTTTAATAACTTAGCACCAAACAGCTAATAATTTTTATTCTTAACTTTAGAAATGATTTTTAAAGCATCCATTTTTATATTCTCATGCTTAGAAGCATTCCTACTGCTCCATAAAAACAAACAAATTATAAGAGGAAGAATATTACTAATATGAACTTTAGTACGAATAAACCAATCTTTAAGAAGAGAAGAAATAGAATTATACTGAGTAGTAGATAGCACATTAAACATATTGTCAAAATGAATACAAACTTTAATAGAAATAGGATTTGAATAAACACATGTTTCATATTCTTGACATGGTAGCAACATTGACATTTGGAGAAATATAAAATCCTTTCCTTAATAAAATGGAATCGAAAGGCACATAATTATGTAAATCCTTCAAAGAAGGAAAAAAATAAGTAGGAGGTATGCTAGCATGTTAGAAAGATGCATAAAGAGAACTTTTGGGATGACTTTGTCTAATAGAATTCCAAACTCATTTATTATCAAAATTACCAACATTAGAACGATTAAATAAATGCAATTCTCATTCTCCAAGTGAATAAAAATATTAAGAATTAACTTAATTATAAAGTCAGGAACATAATAGGTAAGTAAATCAATATTCTAACTCTCATTAATATTAAAATCCTTAACTTTGCAAGCAAAAGTAGAGTGAGTGCATAAAAGATTATCAATAAAAATTTACCCAACCATTAATCTTGCAAAAAAAAAAAAAAAAAATGCCAGCTCTCATACCCCATTGAATAAACTCTTTAGCTTCCCACTTAATATTACATAATATTTTCCAGTTAAATGAATCCCCTTGTTTAAAACCATAATTCAAAGGGTGATTCCGAGCATAATATTTAGAAGCTATGAACTTGAACCATAAACTTTTTTTAGCTTTAAAAGCAAACCACTGTTTATGATTATAAGTCTTGATCATATCAGTAAAGGTTTTGAAACCTAATCTACCCTCATCCATAGCCCCCGAATAATTACTCCAAGAGCCCCAAACAATAGAATGATTGCCATCCATAGAACCCCATAAAAATTTATTAAATAAAATCTCCATTCTACTGCAAACATTTTAGGTCGGACACAAAGTATGCAATAAGTATATAGGAATAGAACACATAACATGTTTAGTGAGAATAAGCTTACCTCCATAAGAGAGGAAATTGAAAGCCCAAGAGGAAAGCTTCTTGTGGATAATAGTGAAAATACCATCAAATAAATGAGAGCGTTTCTTACCCTTATAATGAGGTATACCCAAATACTTCAATGGAAGAAGCCTCTTTTTTAAACCAAATTTTCTATCAATACTATTAACATGGATAGGAGAAATAGACTTAGCAAGAATAAAGTAACTTTTAGAAGAGTTAAAAATTAAACCACTAACATGATGAAAAGAGTTTGAAAAGAATATACATAATTTTAATAGAACCATTAGAGAAAATAATAAAATCATTCATAAAGCTCAAATGAGTAATGAGATAAAACCACCACCCATTCTAAATTGTAGATTATTGTGAATCCTAAAAAGGTTATTAAAATCAAGAGACGAGAATTCTACAACAATAATAAAGAGAGCAGGAGATAGGGGATCCCCTTATCTTAAACCATGAGAAGATTTGAAAAAGCTATGGGACTTACCATTAATTATAACAGAGAAATAATAAAACTCTATATTATTTTTAATGAGATTAATGAATTACAAATATAAACCAAATATATTTAAATTGGTTCATCAAATTCAACTTTATATTACCACCAACTGTTGTAAATTTAGTTTCATGGAAGAAATTCCCAATTGAGGTTATTCTTCAAAGCTTTAGTAATATCAACTTTCGAAAACTGAAAGTTTGTTATGTTAAGCCCAACCTTAGTCCCAAGCTAACTGTTGCAAACTCTTTTCAGAAAATTTCATTGACTATAATTTGATAAATGATTGGCAAGAAAAATACTCTAGTGGTTCGGTTTTCTTCAACTTCCAAGTATTGCTACTACAAAACGTGACTATAGCCCCCACGGCTTTCAGAATCACAAACCTCCTTTTTCAAGGCAGAGGAACCTATGAAGCTGACAGAGAACCAAAACCAAAAAAATCGGAACTCTACCGCTCGGACGAGAAGATTAGGAAGATTAGCAACCCTTGTGAATCCCCTCACAAGCTCCCCCTCAGTCTCTCTCTGTATTTTTCTTTTTTCTTTCTTGAGTCAATTGTCAAATTGTTTGAAGTGACTGACATGTTAAGTAATCAAAGAATACACACACACACTTGATGCAAAAGACGATAAAAAATTAGCTTGAACTTGTATTTTTTACTCACATCAGATACGAGCTGGCCGAAATTTATCATCTTGACGTAACTTAGGTTTTATATCATCCTGGCCGATCGACGATCTTCCAGGACGATATGATCGTAAAACAGAAGATCTAATTAGGATTTGGTAATTCTTAGTTAAGGCATCTGTAATTAATTGTATACCTTAATTGACGGCTACTTCTTTCTGGACTTATCGTACCTGTATCGGTCAGGATGAATCGTTATAGCTCAATATAGAAAGAATTTTGCCGCCATGATCAATTTAGGTATTCTATATTTTTGGAAATCGGCCAGGACTTAAATTCTTTCTTGATCGTCCGATCTCCGGGCGAATATTGTAGCAATTAGTAGTCCTAAGTGTTTGATCAAAACATAAGCCATGAAAAATCATGGGAGTAATTATGAAGGTCAGTCTGTATTTTTCTTTTTTCTTTCTTGATTGTTTGAAGTGACGATAAGTAACCATCATCTTGTGATGATCAACTAGGACGATATTTATAAGAGTTCAGAAGATCTAATCAGGATTTCTGGATGATACCTCATTCGATATGCTCAATACAGAAAGAAAAAAACCCTTGGTTGCTCTTGGTTTATTTGGATCGGACAGCTCAAATTCAGGGAGATGCTCTGGACGATTTTCCTCTAATTTGAACTGATCGGCCGAGACGATCATGAGATCATTCGGGATGATCAAGAAAATTTTCAATTGTCCAGTTTGCATTCAGGGCGATGCTCTGGCCGATGTTATGAGATATGTACTGATCGGCCAGGACGATTTCAATATCATCTTGGACGATAAAGTCGGCAACTTGCAATTAATGAGCTCCTTTGAAGCTCTTCTATTTAAGAGCTATTGTTCAACATTTTTGAACATCCTTGGCTGCTGTCTTGACCTAAGAAAACCTAAAGGAGAGAGAGAGAGAGGGAGAGAGAGAGAGGATCTTGTGAGGGGGATCTTGTGAGGGGATTCACAAGGGTTACTCCAAGCATTATTCCACTTCTTCTTCCCTAGAGTCTCTTGTCCTGGAAGGGTTGGAAGAGGTAAGTTTCAGCAAGTGATCTTGGTTCTCTGCCTGCTTCAGGAGGAAGCAAAAGGAGTTGGGTTCTCTGCCTTGCCGGGTGTGGCAAAAAAGAGATGTTTTTGTGAGGGCTTCTCCGCCTAGCTGTGGGGGCTAAAGGAGAGTCACGATTGTATTGAAATACTCTGAGGGTGCCTACGGGGAGTGGACGTTGGTCGAGTTGACGAACCACTATAAACCCTTGTGTTCTTGTTTTTACTGCTTCTGCATTTATTTTTTTCTGCACTTATTTTTGTGGTGATTTGGTTTGTGATAATCATTCTTTTTTGCTTAAAGAAATTTTTAAATACCAATTCACCCCCCTCTTGGTTAGCCTCGGGCCACTTCTATAGGGCTTAACATCCATAACAAACTTTCAAGTGGTATCAGAGAGAGATTCATAAAAACTAAGTTTGAAAACTTTTTGAATTTTGAGCCATGGCTAACTTTGGGAATTGTAATACACCAAAAGGGTATTCTATTACCCGACCACCTTTGTTTGATAATATCCCATTTGATTTTTAGAAAACTCGCATGTCTATAATTTTACAATCTACTGATTATCACATGTGGATGCTTGTTAAGTATGGTTACACACCTCCAACTGGTAAACTTAATGGCATTACTATTCCACTTCCTTTTACTGAATGGACTTTAAATGATAGGGATTTGGCTCAATTAAATACAAAATGTCTTAATTGCTTTTTTGTGCTTTAAAATCAGAAGACAACATGCGTGTTTCCACTTACAAAACTGGTTAAAAAAATTTGGGATAAATTGTCTATCACTTATGAAGGCACTAATAAAGTTAAATAATCCCGTTTGAATATTCTCTTGCATGAATACGAACTTTTTTATATGAAACCTCATGAATCAATTTCTAAAATGTATACAAGATTTACTCAGATTGTTACTTCTTTGCATGCCTTAGAAAGAGAACTTTCAAACTATAAAAAAGTGAATAAGATTTTGAGATGCTTGCCTTCATCTTTTGATGCTAAAATCACTGCAATCACTAAATCTAAAGATTTGAATATGTATTCGATTGACAACTTACTTGGCTCACTCATTGCTTACGAGCAAGGAGTGAATCAAAGAAATCTTGATGCATGTGAGAAAAGAAAGGAGAAAATGGTGGCACTAAAGGTACACAAATTGAACTCTAACTCTTCCGGGTCTGAAAGTGATGAATTTGCCTTAATCACAAGGCAATTCAGAAGCTTTCTAAGGAAGAAACAAAAGCATCATTAGAGAAAAGGTAAGGATAACAAATCTTCTAAAGGATCGTGTGATGTGGATTGTTATAAATGTAGGAAGCCCGGACACGTGAAAGCTAATTTCCCTACACTTAAGATGCACACAAGCAAGGAAAAGAGTGAGGAGAAATCCAAATTTAGAAAGGACAAAAAGATACTTCAAAAAGCATTTTGGGCGGATTCTTCATTGGATTCATCAGAGACTGAACCAGAAGATGAGACAATAAACTTGTGCTTGATGGCAAACGATAACCTTGATCAAGAAGAGGTATGTGAACTTTCCTACGATCAACTCCTAAAAGTTTTTGAAAAAATTCATGCATAATATAGGAAACTTAAGAAAAATCATGCTAGCTTGAAACTGGAATTTTTGAACTTACAAAAAAAGCATACAATTATAACTAAAGATCACTCAACAATTTGATTCAAATCATATGGCTCTACTTGATGAATTTGATGAGTTAAAAAAAAGCATTATGAATTAATTGAAGAGCATGAGTCACTAAAAGTCACACACACCTCACTTGAATCTGATCTTAAGAAATCTAAAGAGATAGAGAAAAACCTGAGGATTGATAATGATGTCTTAAAAAGTACCAACTTGAGGATTCAAGATGAATTGGACACACTTAAGAAAAATTGGATGACACCAACAGTTAATCAAAAGCCAAAACCTAGTAAGAGGAATTATAACTCAAGCCATTTAAGAAACCCTTTTCTAGGTGTTAGATGCTTTTCATGTGGCATATTAGGACATATCTCACACACTTGCACTGTTTACCATAGTACTCATTAGGTGTGGAGACTCAAGGTACATGATTCACAGCATACCACAAATGCATTACATTCTACTTTTTATAAGAAGGAACCCAAACCTGCTTGGGTTCCTAAATATGACATTTGATGATTTTGTAGGTGGGCTCTCACAAAAGGACTCGTGAGAGTATGTGGTAGTTGGACAGGGGATGCTCTTGACATATGACTGGTGATGCCAATCAATTTGTTTCTCTGGAGTCCAGGACTGGAGGCAAGGTTACTCTTTGAGACAACACCACCAAGAAGGTGGTAGGCTCAGGTATAATTGGTAATTCCAAGAACCTTATGATTGAAAATATTTTGCTTGTAGATGGATTAAAACACAACCTACTCAGCATCAGTGAACTTTGTGACAAAGGCTTCATCGTGCAATTCTTTGCAAATTCATGCATTATAAGTTTAAGTAACAATACTATTTTGCAGGGAAAAAGGATCAACAATATCTACATGCTTGATTTAAATAACATTTAATGTGCTGCTTCATTTTGATTAAAAATAGTTGTTGATGATTCATGGTTATGGCATTGGAGATTATGTTATGCAAGTATAAAAACCCTTAGGAAAGTGACCCAAAAAGGCATAGTTAGAGGTGCCCCTAAACTCTAGTTTTCAAAAGACCACCTTTGTGATGCCTGCTAACTAGGAAAGAAAGTCCACTCCACTTTTCACCCCACTAAGGACATTAGCACCTCTAGACCTTTAGAAGTCCTTCACATGAATTTGTTTGGACCCATTAGCACTGCCAGCTTGGGAGGGAAAGTCTATGTTTTGGTGATTGTTGATGACTACTTGAGGTTCACTTGGGCTAGATTTCTTTCACATAAACATGAGTCTTTTGAGGAGTTTAAAAAATTTTCTACTTGGATTCAAAAAAAGCTAGGTTGTGAGATCTTGACCATCCATAGTGATCATGGGGGAGAGTTTGAGAATGAAAGATTTAGAGATTTTTGTGAGGAAAAGGGAATTAGCCACAACTTCTCAGCTACTAGGACCCCTCAGTAGAACGGGGTAGCTGAAAGGAAGAACCAGACCTTGGTGGAAGCCGCTAGAGCATGCTTGGTGAGTATTCACTTCCAAAATACTTTTGGACTGAAGAGGTTAACACAACTTGTTATGTGTTAAATAGGGTGAATGTTAGAGCCAAACTAGATAAGACACCATATGAGATCCTTAAGGATAGGACACCCAATCTTTCCCACCTTCATGTCTTTGGTTGTAAGGTTTTCATTCACAATAATGGGAAGTCTCACTTGGGAAAATTTGATCCTAAATCTGATGAAGGAGTGTTCTTGGGATATTCTAGTGTTGGGAAGTCTTTTAGGGTGTTTAACAAGAGGACTTTGATGGTGGAAGAGACTACACATGTAGTATTTAATGAGTCTGATCCTAAAAAGCCTAGAGTTGAGGATGATGATGATGTTGGAGAGGTTACCACTGGAGTAAAAAATAAGGAAAAGGGAGTAGGTCACCAAAACATTGAAGGAGTAAGAGATGTCACCCAAGGAGTAGAAAATATAGATTTGGAGGAAAGGGTTGGACCTTCTCACACCTTGCCTAGAGATTGAAGATACTCTACAAGTCACCCCAAGGATTTGTTCTTAGGAGACCCTTTTGATGGAGTTAGGACAAGACATCGACTTAGGAAGGAGGTAAACCATTCTGCCTTTATCTCAATGACTGAACCCACCAACATAAACCAAGCCCTTACTGATGAGTTTTGGATTTTAGCCATGCAAGAGGAGTTAAATCAATTTGTTAGGAATGATGTTTGGGAGCTTGTAGAAAGACCAAAGGGACAAAGTGTAGTTGGAATAAAGTGGGTCTTTAAGAACAAGGTAAATGATTATGGAGTGGTGGTTAGAAATAAAGCAAGATTAATGGCTAAGGGGTATAACCAAATAGAAGGGATAGACTTTGAGGAAACTTTTGCCCCTGTAGCTAGATTGGAAGCCATTAGAGTGCTATTAGCCTTTGCCTATTATAAATGATTTAAGCTTTTTCAAATGAATGTTAAGAGTGCCTTTTTAAATGGGGAAATAAAAGAGGATGTGTTTGTAGAACAACCCCCAGGTTTTGAGAGTTCCCAATTTCCAAATCATGTTTTTAAATTAAAAAAAGATTTGTATGATTTTAAACAGGCACCAAGAGTTTGGTATGAGAGGCTTAGCACATTCTTACTAAAAAGGGAGTTTGTTAAGGGGAGTGTAGACACCACCCTTTTTCTTAGGAAAGTTGGAGATGACTTGCTCATTATTCAGATTTATGTAGATGACATACTTTTTAGATCTTCTAAAAAGAAACTTTGTGATGAGTTCTGTAAAATAATGAGTAAAGAATTTGAGATGAGTTTGATTGGAGAGTTATTTCTATTTTTTGGGGTTTAGTATAAAATAATTGGATGATGGAATCTTTCTTAATCAAACAAAATACATAAATGACATTTTGAAGTAGTATGAGATGGATAAATCTAAGCCAATTAATACTCCCATGACTTCTAGTGTTCCATTGGATAAGGACCCAAGTGGTAAGTCTGTTGATCAAAAGAAGTACAGAGGCATGATTGGATCTTTACTTTACCTGACTGCGAGCTGACCTGATATAATGTTTAGTGTTTACCTTTGTGCTAGATTTCAAGCTGACCCTAAGGAATCCCACCTGACTGCAGTTAAGAGTATTTTTAGATACCTTTTGGGGACTCAAAGCTTAGAGTTTTGATATCCTTGACACAACACTTCTTTTGAGATTATTGGTTTTTCTGACTCTGATTTTGCAGGATGCAAGGCGGATAGAAAAAGCACTTCAGAAACTTATCAAAAGGACAATCTTTGGTCTCATGGTCTAGTAGGAAGCAAAATTCTATTGCACTCTCCACAGATGAAGCTGAGTACATTGCTCTTGGAAGTTGTGTGGCCAAAGTCCTTTGGTTGAAACAACAGGTATTGGATTTAGGATTGCCTGTAGGCACCATCTTAATTTTTTGTGATAACACTAGTACCATATGTATCTCTAAGAATCCTATCCAACATTCAAGGACTAAGCACATTGACATTAGGCATCACTTCATTAGAGACCACGTGACTAAAGAAGACATTGAGTTACACTATGTGACAACTGAAAATCAAATGGCTGACAACTTTACTAAATCACTAGCCTTCGACACTTTCAGCTCTTTAAGGACCAGATTGGGTGTGATTGACATAAATGCATGAAATTGATCTTTTATTTGCTTTTCTTTTTGCTCTTTGCTTTCTTTTCTTCTTTTTATTTTACTCTTTGTTTTTGTTTGTTTTATTTTACTTTCTTTTTTTTTTTTTGTTTTCAAAATCATCGCTGAAATGATATCGTATGCCTTGTCCTTGCTTTTGAAAATTTGTTGTCAATTTTTTACTTCTCTTTATCTATTAGATGGTAAAAATATTTCATTGATCATGTCTCTTTCTCTAACCTATTTTAGTGGCATAGTTTTCTTTTCTAATCAAAAATCTATTTCAAATTAATAAATTGTGTATGAAATTAAGATCTTTTCTAAAACTTGCTTAAGCAAATCTATCTTGTATTTATAATGATTAAAGTCTTTTTGTCACATCAAGATTCTTCGTTACTCTTGTCTTTGGTTATTAATTCTGTTTTGTGGGTAGTTCTTCTCTATGTTAGAGAGAGAGCCCTTATTCTCTAATATCTAGAAGATATACTCACAACTAAGAATCATTTTTAAAAGTTGTAAAAGAGAATAGAGCTTGCAAAAAAAAAAAGGCCAATGATGCCAACAAAAGATGCACAATGACACCAAATTGAAAAAAAATATATAAAAAAGCAAAAGATGCGCAAAGCACCAATAAATCGACAAGAGGCATAAAATGAGCCCACGAAAAAGCAAGCTCTTCTCTCTTTTCAAATCCTTTAAAAACCTTTGAAGTTTTCATGTATCAAAGGCTTGATTTCGATTGTTCTGCAATTGTGATAATTTACTTTGGTTCATTATTCTATGAGATATTTTTAAACCAAGTGATGAAGGGATCCTTATCTCATATCCAATTGATTTTCTTTGAGTTAGGTCATTGATTTCAAAAGATGATTCTACCCTAAAAGAAAGTCTGAGATAAGGGTAACCATGATCGGATATTCTACCATTCTTTGGATTGTAGATGATGTTAACTCTTTAACTCATAAGTTTTTAAAAAATCAATCACATGGAATGCTACATCATATTCATGCCTTGGGTAAAAAAGGGGGTCTTTTGATTTGCTTTCTTCATTCTCTCCTCCTTTTTGAGATGTCAAAAGTCGGAGTAGTTTAGGTTGTTTGCTTACACTTTCGATTCCATATTTTACACTGCTATTTTTCAAATAATTGTCGTAGTGTTTTGCCATCATAAAAAAGGCGGAGATTATTGCAAATTCAGTTTCATGGACTATGTTTTGATGATTGGCAAACACTCTTTCTTTTCTTCAACTGCCTCCTACTTCTGACATTTCAGGAATCAAAGATCGAATGGAAATCAGAACCAGCTCAAGATTGGAAAGATTAGGGTTGAGTCACTCTGTATTTTTCTTTTTTCTTTCTTGAGTCAGTTATAATTATTTGAAGTGACTGATGTTAAGTAACCCTACACACACACTTGAGAGATTTAGAACTTATGTTTTTATTGACATTGGCCCAGACGATCGAGTTCAAAATAGAAGATCTAATCAGGATTTCTTTGTTAAGGCAGCTATAATTAACTGATCAGCCTGGATGATACCTATATCGGCCAGGATGATATGCTCAATATAGAAAGAATTTGCCTGCCATGATCAATTTAGGTATTCTGTATTTTTAGAAAATCGGCTAGGATGATTCTTTGATCGTCCTGGAGGATATTGTATAATTATGCCTAAATTGATCCAAAAATCATGGGAGTAATTAAGGATGATTGATACGATCACATCATCCTGGACGATCGCAAGATCGATTTGGGCGATCCATTCAAAAACCCTTGGTTTCTCCTGGTCGATTTGGATCGGATAGCTCAAATTCAGGGAGATGCTCTGGATGATTTTTCTCTGATTTGAACTGATCGGCTGGGACGATCGTGAGATCGTTTGGGATGATCAAGCAAATTTTCAATCATCCAGTTTGCATTCAGGGCGATGCTCTGGCCGATCTTATGAGATTTGTACTGATCGGCCAAGACGATTTCAATATCGTCCTGGACGATAAAGTCGACAACTTGCAATTAATGAGCTCCTTTGAAGCCCTTCTATTTAAGAGCTCTTGTTCAATGTTTTTGGACATCCTTGGCTACTATCTTGACCTGAGAAAACCTAAAGGAGAGAGAGAGAGGGGGAGAGAGAGAGGATCTTGTGAGGGGGAGCTTGTGAGGGGATTCACAAGGGTTGCTCCAAGCATTGTTAAACTTCTTCTTCCCTAGAGTCTCTTGTCTTTAGAAGGGTTTGGAGAGGTAAGTTTTAGCAAGTGGTCGTGGTTTTCTACCTGCTTTAGGAGGAAGTAAAATGAGTTGGGTTCTTTGCCTTGCCAGGTGTGGCAAAAATGAGGTGTTTTTGTGAGGGCTTCTCCGCCTAGTTATGGGGGCTAAAGGAGAGTCATGATTTTAGTGCAATAATCAGAGGGCGCCTACGGGGAGTGGACGTAGTTCGAGTTGACTGAACCACTATAAACCCTTGTGTTCTTGTTTTTACTGCTTTCGCATTTATTTTCTTCCGCACTTGTTTTTGTGGTGACTTGGTGAAATTACCACTATAATCGTTCTTTTTTTCTTAAAGAAATTTTTAAATACCAATTCACCCCCCCTCTTGGTTAGCCTCAGGCCAATTCTGTAGGGCTTAATATCCATAACGAACTTTCACCAACAACCTTAGCATGCAAATAATGAACTAATTCTGATGCGAGTAAGACATTGTCAAATATAGATCTACCTTGAAAAAATCCAGTTTGTGCCAATGAAATGATAGTAGGAAGAATGAGAGTAAGCCTCCCCATAAAAGTTTTAGTAATAAGTTTAGTAAAAAAGGCACATAAACTAATGGGATGGTAGTCATTCAAAAAATTAATGGTATTTGATTTGGGAATTAAGTTATAAAAGTAGAAGTAAAAAATTTAGGAATAGGACTAACCCAAAGAAAATCCACCACAGTATGGATAAGGTCCTCTTTAATGATTTCCCAAGTATTCTGAAAGAACTTTTTAGTGAAACCATGAGGACCAACAACAAAATTAGAATTCATGTATTTCAAAGTCTGCCAAATTTCTTTTTTAGAAGGAATGTTTGTTAACATCAAATTATCCTTCTCAGAAATAAGAGAAGGAATAAAAGAGAAATAAATATTAAAATAAGGGCAAAAGTTACTGTTGAAAGCTTTTTCAAAATACTCAGCACCCGAGGCAAGAATCAAATCAGGGTTCTCAATAACATCACCTCTAGGGATCATGATCTTATGAATTTGCCTACTAACTTTATTATGATTGACAATATTATTAAAATAAGTATTATTGTCACCCTCCACAATAAATTATGAGTAGGCATTTTTCTTCCAAAAAACTTCTTCTTTTTCATGAAGTTTGAACATAGTAGTCTTGGCTTCATTAAGAATGGACAAATGATCAAAAGTAGAATTCTACATATAAACCATATCAGTATTATCCACCTCTTTTCTGGCAAGCATAATACTAGAAAATATATTCTTAAAAATGCATTTATTCCACCAAGAAAGTTTTTGCTTAAGCCTTTTCAGTTTAAACCAAAGCCTAGTCATACCATAAACATTATCTAATGGGAAGAGAGGGGCATCCCAATTGCATTGTACAGTATGTAAAAAATTATCATCAAGAAACCATATATTTTGGAATTTAAAGGGTTTAAAAGAATTACTATTAGTTCTATTAATGCTTAATAATAAACCAGAGTGATCAGATACAATTCTAGTTAAACTCTCAATGTGAGTAGTTTAAAAAGAAGAAATCTAATAATTATTAAAAAGGATGCGATCCAATCTTTTGCCATGTAGTGCCCTTGTTATAAGTAAAACCATTACCAGAAAAACCAATATCATATAGGTTACTACTCATAATCATATTGTTGAAATCCTCCATAGCATGGAAATTAGGAGGCTTACATCCAATTCTTTCAGCAACATTAGTAATACAGTTAAAATCCCCCCAACAAACCGAGGGGCATTAACAGAAGATGAAAAATTAGTAAGTTGATCCCAAAAAATTTTCCTCTTAACCTTCAGCAGGAGGCATAAATAAAAGACAAAGTAAGAAACTTAATTAAAAATAATATTAGTATGAATTAATTGAGGCAAAATAATAATAACATCTAAAGTAATAGTGTTTCCAGAAAATCCAAATTTTATTAGTACAATTGCCAAAACAAAAGTCAAAACCCAATTTAGTGCGAGCAGAATCCAATTTAGTAGATAAAACTAAAGGCTCAATTAAAATAATAAGGTTTTATCATAAATCCTACAAAGATTCTTAACTCTATCTTTAGATAGATAACCACCCACACCTGCTAATATTTCCACACAAGAGCTTTAACCATTAATAAATTGTTGAGAAGCTCTAGTGACCCTTGGGGCATTGCTCGGCGTGACCCTTTTTATTCTTACCCTTCCTTTTGGAATGAGAAATATAACCTTCCTCATTAATATTAGCCTTACCGTTGGGAGATGACATAGAGTTAATAGTAAAATCCTTAAGACCATCCTTAGGAGTGAATGTATCAAGAGACCCAAATTCCCATTCCTCCATGTCATCAATCTTGTCCTCCATATTCATTTGATTATTCTTAAAGTTATGCTCATATCCACTTTCACATTTATCCTCGATAACTTGATTCACAACACATTCATTAGAGACATTTTTTTGAAAAGGAGAATCCCTATTGTTCTCCTCCATTTCTTGGTTAACCAATGAAATAGTAGTATGTTGACCATCCCCAAATTTGTCCCCACCATGATTCTCACCCACAACCACAGGAGTAATTTCCTCACCATAGTCAACATTATACATAATAATATTATCTTGACCATCTTTACTAGCATTTTCCACTATACCTTCACTCCTTATGGAATTGTCTAAAGGGTTAGTCTCTATGTCATCTCCAAAAGCTTTTGATTCTTCTAAATGAAGTTTTTGTGCCATTTCCTTTAGAAGATTTTGACCTCCACGCACAATAAATTCACCATTATTTGGTTCAACCATAGTTTTAGAGGTCATATTGTTCTTTATAAGTTGAGGATGAGCAATAAAACAATCATTAATCAAATGACCATGAGTATTATAATGCAAATTGAAATTTGGAACATTTTCAAATTCAAATTTTTGTAAATATCCAGAATTTTTAGAGCCATGCCAGATATCTTTAGGGTGCTTCTTAGGGATATATAATTCCAAAAGAAACCTAGCCACTGAAGTCCTCAAATGAGAGGAAGTGTCTTGATCTATTTGGAGTGGTATACCAAAAATGGACCCTAATGCATGGAGAACATGTGAGTTGAAGAAATGCAAATGTAAATTAGGAAAAAAAAATTCAAATAGGAACAATGGGGGATTCTTCTTTGATATCAAAAGAAGATGTTCATTTAAGCAATCTCATTTGACAGATAAGGATATAGTAAGTTCTCCTAGTGAAAACCCTACTATAGTCAAGGTCATTAGATAACTGAATATAAACATGTCTAGCATTAATCAAACTGATAGAATAATTGCCAGATAAATTCAACTTCCCAAAACATTTTTGGATTGCATCAAGGTTTGGCCGACAAACTAAGAACTTACCAATAAGAGTAAATTGAAATGGGCTAGTGAGTATGAGAATATCACTAGTAGACATCAAAAGCACATAAAATCCTTTAACCATCGATTTAATGAAAGAAAAAATCCTTTGAAGATGAAGATCCCACTAAAACATTATGAAAGGTATGAGATAAAAAATCAAAATCATCAATACACAACAAACCTTTTGAGGTAGTAGTTGGTGCAAAAGGGGGAACACCCCAAACATTAGGTATCAAAGAGGACGAATCCACTTCCATTAGGAGGAGAGAACAACCTAGGGCCAACCCACCGCAAATAATAAATCAATTGAGGCTCAAAAAAGAATGCTAAAGAAAAGATTGGAAAGCAACATTAGAAATCATGACGAGGAACAGTTGAAGCTAGAATCGCACGCGGAATCGTCAAAGCCAACACTAGCCTTTGCAAGATGATGATTTTGTGGACAGAAGTTGTTGCAAATCTTATTTTAGGGAATATAATTTTGTTGATAATAAACATTTCTATTTTTCTATGACTACCTAAATTAAATCTTTAATTAAGAAAAATAATTAAGGTTTGATTGCTCGATCATATTATCCTGGACGATTAGTTAATAAACCTTAGTTCTCCCTAGATGATGTATAATTAGCCTAGTTCCATTTAGGGCGATGCTCTGGATGATTTGTACTGAATTGAACTAATCATCCGGGACGATCAATAGATTAGCCTGGACGATCAAGTTAGTTTTCCATCATCCGGACATCCATTCAGGGTGATGTTTTGGATGATATTAGTCATTTTGTTCTAATCGACATGGACGATCGTGAGATCATACTAGATGATCTAATTATTTTTCCATCATCTAGACATCCATCTAAGGTGATGGTATGGATGATATTCGATGACTTGAACTAATCGTACAGGATGATATCCTATCATCCTGGATGATTTGAACAAAGTAAACTTCGAATCATCTAGACTCTTCCAAATCATTCTGGCTGATTGAGCTGAATTTATACTGATTGTATAGGATGATCGGCCGATAGTCCTGGATGATAATGTCAGTTTGTTGAAATTAAGAGCAAATATGAAGCTCTTATATATAAGACCTCTTATTTTATCCAAGAGTGTATCTTTTGTTGTTGTCCTGACCTGAGAGAGCCAAGAGGAGATGAGTCTTGTGAGGGGGAGTTTGTGAGGGGTTTCATAAAGTTTGCTCCAAGCAAGGATCTGAGTCATCTTCTCCGGTCATCTTCCCTGGTTCCTTGGAGGTTTGAGAGAGGTTTACTTCAGCAACTGTTCAAGGTTCGCTTCCTGCTTTTAGAGGAAGAAAAAGGAGTTGGGTTCTCTACCTGATTCTAGAGGAAGCAAAAGAAATTGGGTTCTCTGCCTCACTAGGGTTGGTGGAAAGAAGTTTTTGTACGGGCTTCTCTGCCTTATTATGGGGGAAGAAGGAGAGACATTGAGTTTAGTGCAATACTTGGAGGAGAGGCTTTAAGGAGTGGATGGAGGTCAAGTTGACCGAACCACTATAAAATATGGTGTGTTCTTTCTTATTATTATTTTTGCATTTAATTTTTTGCACTCTATTTCTCTTGTGGTCAATTTTGGTTTGGTTGTGTTTGTATTTTTATTTGGAGAAATTTTTAAATACTAATTCACCCCCTTCTTAGTTAGTCTCAGGACTAGGTCATAAGGGCTTAACATCCTTGACGAACATTCAAGTGGTATCAAAGTAACAGATTCATAAAAATGAGTTTTTGAAAACTTTTGAATTTCAATCAATGGCTAACTTTGGTAATCCTAATACTGAAAAAGGGTATTCTATTACCTGACCATATTTGTTTGATAATATTCCTTTTGATTTTGAAAAACTTACATTTCTATATTTTTATAGTCAATTGACTATCGCATGTGGATGCTTGTTAAGGATGGTTATTCACCTCCGTCTCATGAAATTAATGGAATTTAAACTAAACTTCCTTTTACTGAATATACTTTTAATGATAAGGATCTAACACAACTGAATAAAAAATATTTAAATTTTTTTTTCTGTGCTTAGAAATTGAAAGATTATATGCCTGTTTCAACTTGTGCTACATGTAAACAAATTTGGGATAAATTGTGTATTAATTATGAAGGAACAAATGAAGTTAAATAATCTAGGTAGTTATTGCATGATTATGAACTTTTTCATATGAAATCTACTAAAATGATTTTTGACATGTATACTAGATTTACTCAAATTTTCATCTCATTGAATGCTTTAGGAAGAGAGTTAACAAACTATGAAAGAGTCAATAAAATTTTGAGATGCTTTCCATCTTATTTTGATGCTAAGATTACTATAAGTACTGAATCTAAGAATTTGAATACTTATTCTATTGATAACTTATTTGGGTCACTCATTGCTTATGACCCAGGGGTGAACCAAAGACAACTTGATGAAGGTGAGAAGAAGAAGGAGAAAACTATGGTGTTGAAGGCCAATGATATAGAAATAAATTCTTTCAGGTCTGAAAGCGAAGTGTTGCCTTCATCACTAGGCTATTCAAAAGCTTTCTAAGGAAGAATCACAAGCATCATCAGAAGTGGAAAAAAGGTAAGGATAGCAAAAAATTTTAAAAGTTCTTCTGATGTTGTTTGTTTTGAATACAGGAAGCCTGGACATGTCAAAGTTGATTGTCCTACGGTTAGGGATCACTCAAGCAAGGAGAAGAGTGAGGAGAAACCCAAGTACATGAAGGATAAGAAGCTGTTCCAAAAGGTGTTTTAGGCAGATTTTGCATCTGACTCCTTTGAGATTGAAGAAGAGGAGGAGACTACAAATTTGAGCTTGATGGCGGGTGATCACCGTGTCAGTCTAACCAAGAATAGGTATACAAACTAACTTATGATCAATTACTTGAAGTTTGTGAGAAAATTTATGCATCATATAGGAAACTTAAGAAAATGCATGCTAGTTTGAAATTTATAAAAAGAGCATGAAATTTTATTAAAAGATCACTCCTAAATTGATAGCACTCACATGTCTTCACTTGATGAGTTTGATGAATTAAATAAAAAGTATATTGAATTAACTAATGCACATGATTCCTTGAAGTCTTCTCATGTTGAGTTAGAAAAGGAGTTTAAGAAGTTAGAAAAACTAAAAGCTTTTTAAAATGATAAACTAACTTTGCATGCATCTCATAATATTTAGAAGAAGCATCTCCACCCGAGTAGATTAATAAATCCTTTTCCTTGTGTTAGATATTTTTCATGTGGCATGCTAGGAGATATTTCACACACTTGCACTGTTCACTATAGTACACATTATGTGTGGTGACCCAAATTATATTATTCATAGCATAACACTCATGCATTGCTTTTTTTCTTCCATAAGAAGGGACCCAAACCTATTTGGGTTCCTAAATCTTATGTTTGATATTTTTTTAAGCTTTATCTCTCAAAAGACCACGTGAGAGCATGTGGTACCTAGACAGCTGATGCTCACAACACATGATTGGAGATGCCAATAAATTCATTTTTCTAGAGGCCAGAGCTAGAGGCAAAGTCACTCTTGAAGACAACACCACTAGGAAAGTGGTGGGCATAGGTATAATCAGAGACTCCAAGAACCTTTTGACTAAAAATATTTTGCTTGTAGATGGACTGAAACACAACTTGCTAAACATCATGTAGCTATGCGATAAGGGCTTCATCATAATTTTTTTGACAAATCCATGCATTATTAGCTTGAATAACAATACTATTTTGCAAAGAAAGTAGATCAATAATATTTATATGCTTGATTTAAATAATATTGAATGTGCTGCTTTATTTTATTTAAAAAACTATTATTGATGTTTTTGGTTGTGGCACAGGAGGTTATGTCATGTCAGTATAAAAACCCTTATAAGATTGACCCAAAAGGAGCTAGTTAGAGGTGTCCCCAAGCTTAAGTTCACCAAAGACCACCTCTGTGATGCCTGCTAACTAGGGAAGTAGGTCCAATCCTCTTTTCATTCCATTAAGGACATTACCACCTCTACACCTTTAGAAGTTCTTCACATGGATTTATATAAACCCATTAGCACAGCTAGCTTAGGGGAGAAAGTCTATAGATTTGTAATTATTGATGACTACTCGAGATTCACTTAGATTAAATTTTTGTCTCATAATAGTGAGTCTTTTGATGAGTTTAGATCCTTCTCCACTTGGATTCAGAAAAAGTTAGATTGTGAGATATGACCATCCATAGTCACTATGGGGGAGAGTTTGAAAATGAGATTTGGAGACTTTTGTGAGGATAAGGGGATTAACCACAACTTCTCAGCTTCTTGGACCCCTTAGTAGAATGGGGTAGCTAAAAGGAAGAATCTGACCTTAGTAGATGTCGTTAGGGCCATGCTTTCTGAGTATTTACTTCCAAAATACTTTTGGGCTGAAGTAGTAAGTATAACTTGTTATGTGTTTAATATGGTGAATGTTAAAACTAAACTTGATAAGACACTCTATGAGATCTTTAAGGGTATGACACCCAACCTTTTCCACCTCTATGTCTTTGGTTCTAAAGTTTTCATTCATAATAATGGGAAGTCATTCTTAGGAAAATTTGACCCAAAATCTAATGAAGGAGTGTTATTGGGATTTTTAAGTGTTAGAAAATCATTTAGGATGTTTAATAAGAGGGCATTGGTGGTGGAGGAGATGACTCATGTAGTGTTTGATGAATCTGATCCTAAGATGTCTAGAGTTGAGGATGAAGATGGAGTTGGAGAGATTTCCAAAAGTGTAGAAAATTTAAAGAAGAGGATAGAGTCCCAAAACACTGAAGGAGTAGGTGAGATTATTCAAGGAGTAGAGAATGTAAATCTAGAGGACAGGGTTGATCTTACACACACTTTGCCTAGGGATTATAGATATTGTTTGAGTCATCCTAAAGAACTGATCTTAAGAGACCCTTTTGAAGGTATTAGAACTAAGCATGGACTTAGGAAGGAAGTGAACCACTCTATATTTATCTCAATGAATAAACCCACCAACATTAATCAAGCCTTGTCTGATGAGTTTTGAATCTTAGTCATGCAAGAGGAATTAAACAAATTTGTTAGGAATGATGTTTGAGAGCTTGTAAAAAGACCAAAAAGACAAAATGTAGATGGAACCAAATGAATCTTTAAGAATAAAATGAATGATTATGATGTTGTGATTAGGAATAAGGCGAGATTGGTGGCTAAGGGGTACAACCAAATAGAAGGGATTGATTTTGAGGAGACCTTTTTCTCCTGTAGCTAGATTGGAAGACATTAGAGTGCTACTAGACTTTACCTGTTATAAGGTATTTAAACTTTACCAAATAGATGTTAAGAGTGCCTTTTTAAATGGGGTAATAAAAGATGATGTGTTTGTAGAAACACCCATAGGTTTTGAGAGTTCTCAATTTCCAAATAATATTTTGAAATTAAAAAAGGCCTTATATGGATTAAAACGGGCACCAAAAGCTTGATATGAGAGGCTTAACACATTTTTTACTAAAGAGGGAGTTAGTTAAGTGGAGAGTAGACACCACCCTTTTTTTTTAGGAAAGTAGGAGACGAGTTACTCATTGTTTAGATCTATGCTAATGATATACTCTTTGGATCTTCTGATAAAAAGATATGTGATGATTTTTCTAAAATAGTAAGGAGTTTGAGATGAGTATGATGGGAGATTTGTCCTACTTTTTGGGGTTTAGCATAAGACAATTGGATGATGGAACCTTTCTAAATCAATCAAAGTACATAAAGGACATCTTGAAGAAATATGAAATGGAAAAAGCCAAGCCAAAAAATACTCTCATGATCTCTAGTGTTCAATTAGATAAAGACTCAAATGGAAAATTTGTTGATAAAAAGAAGTATAAAAGGATGATTGGATCATTACTTGACTGCTAACCACCTGATAAAATGTTTAGTATTTTTCTCTGTGCTAGATTTCAAGCTAATCCTAAAGAATCCCACTTGAATACATTTAAGAGAATTCTTAGATATCTTTTGGGGACCCAAACTTAAGAATCTGGTATCCTAAGAAAACACTTCTTTTGAGATTATTGGATATTCTAATTCTGATTTTACAAGATGTAGGGTGGATAGAAAGAGCACTTCTGGTACTTGCCAATTCATAGGACAGTCTTTAGTCTCATGGTATAGTAGAAAATAAAACTTTGTTGCACTCTCCATTGTTGAAGCTGAGTTGCACTCTCCACTGTTGAAATTGATTACATTGCCTTAGGGAGTTTTATGGCCTAAGTCTTTTGGTTAAAATAACAAATTCTAGATTTAGGATTACTTATAGGCACAATTTCAATGCTTTATGACAATACTAGAGCCATTTGTATCTCTAAGAATCCTATTCAACATTCAAGGGCCAAGCATATTGACATAAGTCATCACTTTATTAGAGACTATATGACCAAAGGAGACATTGAGTTACACCATGTGATAATTTAGAATCAACCGTCTGACATCTTTACTAAACCACTACTTTTGACACTTTCGGCATCTTAAGGACTAGATTGGGTGTGATTGACATAAATGCATGAACTTGATATTTACTGAATTCTGATTTTTTTTTTATATTATTTGCTATTTGTCTGCTCTTTTATTTTTTCCACTTTTTACTTGATTTTATTTTTTATGTTTTATTTCTATTATTTTAGCTTTTCCACTTTTCTTTATGATCACTACTGAAATGATATTTTATGTCATATTTTTGTTTTTGAAGATTTGTAGTCAATGTTTTATATCTCTAAATAAGTTAACGGGAGGAACATCGCTGATTATTTTCCTTCCTCTAACCTCCTTTAGTGGTGTAATTTCCTTTTCTAAATAAAAGTCTATCTCCAATTGAATCCTAGACTTTGCGATTGAGATTTTTTCTATCTTGCTATAGTAATCTATGTTATATATAATGTTCAAAGTCTTTACGATACTTTTAAATTTTTCATAATCTTGTCGTTGTATTTATCATATGAACTTGATTATGATTTGTGGCTTATTCTTTCTTATATTAGAGAATGAGTTTTTCTTCTCTAATATCATGAAGATATGATCACAACTGATAGTATTTAAGAGTTTCAAAAGGGATCTTGCTTGCAAAAATGTCAAGGGCATAAAATGAGCCGCAAAAAGAAATGAAAAATAAAAAGATGCATAACGATCGCTAAAAAAAAAAATGAAAGATACACAAAGTGTATCAAAAATCAAAAGATGCGTAAAGTGCGCCAATCAATTGACAAGAGGCATAAAATGAGCCCACCAAAAGCAAGCTTTCTTCTCTTTCAAACTTATAAATCTTAGAAGAATTCATGTGTCCTTGATATTTTCAAAGGCTTGATTTTGAATTCTGCGACTATGACAAATTACTTTGGTATATTATTCTATAAGATATTTTTTCTGAAACTAAGTTTTGAATGGATCTCTTTTTTTTATCCAATTGGTTATTCTAAGTTAGGTCTTTTATTTTCAAAAGATGATTTTACCTTGAAAGAAGTATGAGCTAAGGCTAACATGATAAAATATTCTACCATTTTTTTTGGATTTTGATGATGTTAACTCATTGTTCTTGCAAATTTTTTGGTTCAATCACATGAAGTCTTTATCATATTTATGATTTGATAAAAAAAAAAACTTTGCTTTCATTCTTCTTTTTTATCTTCAATTCTGCTTTTCTTTTTGGTTTTCCTCCTTTTTATGATGTCAAAAGGAGTAGTTGTATTATTTTATGTTGTACTATGTTCCTCTTTTTATGTTGATTAGTTGTACTGTATTTGTCCCACACTATTTCTATTGAACTATTTTAATTATTTTTGTTTGCCATCATCAAAAAGGGGGAGATTGTTGTGAATTTGTTTTCAGGGAATATAATTTTGATGATAGAAAATATTTTTTTTTTTCTACGACTGTCTTGCCTACTAACATTTTCAGGTCCTCAAGATTAGGTAGATTAGGACCGAGTCAACTTGTAATGTACCTCAAGTATCTTTTACCTTTTCTTGAGTCCATTGTAATAATGTGGTCTTGGTGCTAACTAACCTGATACACACACACTTGGGGGAAAAATTATGTCTGTTTGATTAATGTTTTCTATTTTGATCACATTGTCCGGGGATGATCTAAAAATCATCCTAGATGATCGGTTAAAAATAGAAACCATAATTAGAGCATCTTAGTTAAGGCAGCAGTCATTAAGCGAATCTTCCTGGACAATATTAGCATCATCTAAGACGATAGGCTCAAATAAAAAGAATTAGCCGCTAGATTTATTTAGTCATGTTTTATTTTTAGACATCATCCACGACATTATCTTGGACGATGCAGTGCAATTATGCCTAAATTAATCTAGTAAATAAGCAAAGAAATTAAGGTTTTATTACTTGATCATATCATCCTAGATGATCACAGGATCATTCTGGATGATTAGTTAACAAACCTTAGTTCTTCCTGGATAATGTATAATCAGCCTGGTTCCATTCAGGGTGATGCTCTGGATGATATATACTGAATTGAACTAATCATCCAAGATGATTAATAGATCAGCCTGAAAGATTCAGTTATTTTTCCATCATTTAGACATCCATTCAAGGTGATGTTTTTGACGATATTGGTCATTTTGTACTAATAGGCCCAGATGATCGTGAGATCGTCCTTAACAATCTAGTTATTTTTCCATCATCCAAACATCCATCCAGGGCGATGGTCTAGATAATATTTGATGATTTGAACTAATCATACAGGATGATCTAATCATCTAGATTCTTCTAAATTATCCTGGCAGATTGAGCTGAAATTGTACTGATCGTCCAGGACAATCTAATCGTCCTGGATAATAATGTCAGTTTATGCAATTAAGAGCAAATATGAAGATCTTCTATTTAAGACCTCTTATTTTACCCAAGAGTGTATCTTTTGCTTCTATCCTGACCTGAGAGAGCTAAGAGGAGATGGAGAGCTAAGGGATAGAGAGGGAGGATCTTGTGAGGGGGAGTTTATGAGGGGTTTCACAAAGGTTGCTCCAAGCAAGGATCTAAGTCATCTTCTCTGGTCATCATCCCTGGTTCCTTGGAGGTTTGAGAGAGGTCTACTTCAACAATTGATCAAGGTTCTTTACCTGCTTCTGGAGGAGTCAAAAGGAGTTGGGTTCTCTGCCTACTTCTGGAGGAAGCAAAAGGAGTTGAGTTCTCTGCCTGCTTCTAGAGGAAGTAAAAGGAGTTGGGTTCTCTACCTCACTGGGTTGGTGGAAAGGAGTTTTTGTATGGGCTTTTCTGCCTTGTTGTGGGGGCAAAAGGAGAGACACTGAGTTTAGTACAATAGTTAGAGGAGAGGCTCTGGGGAGTGGATATAGGTCAAGTTGATCAAGCCACTATAAAATATGGTGTGTTCTTTATTATTATTTATTTTTGCACTTCATTTCTCTTATGGTGAATATTAGTTCTGTTGTGTTTGTGTTTTTGTTTGGAGAAATTTTAAAATACCAATTCAACCCACTTTTGGTTAGCCTCAGGACTAATTCATAAGGGCTTAACATCCCTAACGAACTTTCAAGTGGTAGAGCACTTTCAGAAGCTATAATACTTTTTGTTATGTGTTAAATAGGGTTAATGTTAGATCCAAACTCAATAAGATATCCTATGAGCTGCTTATGGGTAGGACACCCATTTTTTCTTATTTGTAAGTCTTTGGGTGTAGATGTTTCATTCTTATCAATGGTAAATCTCCTTTAGAAAAAATTTGGCAAAAATTTAATGGAGTCTTCTTATAAGATCTTCAATAATAGGACCTTAGTGGTAGAGGAGTCCACCTATATTGTATTTGATGAATCTGATAGAATTGTGGAGCCTAGGTTAGAAGGAGAAAAAGAGGTAGAGGTTACCCAAGGTGTGGAATCCATTGATCTAAGGCATAAAGTAGAACCTCAAGAGCAATCCTAGAGATTGGATATATTCATTTAGTCATCTCAGGGAACTCATTAAAGGAGTTTCATCTATAGGAGATATAACTAGGCATAGACTTATAAAGGAGACTAGTCATGCTGTATTCATCTCAATTGTAGAACCAGTAGTATAGATCAAGCCTATTAAATGAATTCCAGATCCTACCATAGGAAGAATTGAAACTATTTATTAGTATTAATATTTAAGAATTGGTTAGTTGACCTAAGGACTAGAGTGTTGTAGGAACTAAGTGGGTGTTCAAAAATAAGATGAATGACTTTAGAGCATAGATTAGAAATAAGGTCATATTAGTAGCTAAGGCATACAATCAGATTGATGGAATTGATTTTGAGGATACTTTTCCCCTGTAGCTAGGTTATAAGACATTAGAGTGCTATTAGCCTTTACTTGTTTTAGAAGTTTTAAGCTGTATCAAATGGATGTAAAGAGTACCATTCTGAACAAGTTTATAAAGGAAGATGTTTATGTAGAACAACCCCTTGATTTGAAAATTTAACTTTTCCCAATAATGTTTATAAATTGAAAAAGACATAGTATGGGTTAAAGCAAGCAACATGAACTTAGTATTAAAGGCTTATCACATTTCTCCTAGATAGATCCTTTGTTAAGGGTAGTATATATACCACCCTATTTAAAAAAAAGAAGAAGATTGTTTATGTATTATTCAAATTTATGTGGATGATACTATTTGAATAAACCAATAAAAATTTTTGTGATGATTTCTAAAAAATAATGAGTGAGAAATTTGAGATGAGTACGATGGAAGAGCTTAATTATTTTCTTGGATTTAGTGCGAAATAAAGAGATAATGGAATATTTCTTAATCAAAGTAAAATATCAAGGATATTCTAAGAAAATATGAGATGGAGTATGCAAAGGCGATAAATATATCAATGAGCTCTACCATTCAATTAGATAAGGATAAAAATATACAATATATAGATTATAGATCATAAGAAGTATAGGGAGATTATAGGATCACTTCTGCATTTGACTATACTAGTGTAATTTTCATTTCTAAAAATATAATTCTACACTCCCACATTAATCATACATATATTAGGCACCATTTTATTAGAGATCATGTAGCCAAGGGAGATACAGAACTGCATCATATAGTTAATAAAGATAAATTGATAGACATTTTCATAAAACTCTTAACTATGACATCTTTAGCACCATGAGGACTAGACTAGGTGTTATTGATATTCATGCTTGATCCGGGGAGAAAGTGAAATAATAAATAACTTATAATCAATTATTTTTATGTGTGCTTAAATATGTATTTTATTTTATAATTCATGTTTTTTTGTTGGTTGTATTTATTCTTATTTGCTTCTTATTAGTAGTAGGTATTCCCAAATCATCCCACAAAATAAACCACATTTTAAAATTAAAAAAATTAAAACTTAAAATTTTGTTTTCATCATATTGAATGATTCTCATTCGTGTTGTACGATCTATACAACAGTGCATATCCACAACATTCAAGAAATTAACGGCTCCGATCTCACCAATAATTGATGATCATATTATATTATTCACCCTTTATAATGTATAATATACGTGTTAGTAACCATTAAACAACGTTAATTGGTCGATATGATTTTTGAAATGACATCGTACTGAATGAACACCCTTTATACTATATATGAATCTTTTTGTCAAAGGTTGTACTAATGACTCTTCAGTATTAATATTTTAATGAATATCATTAGGTACAGTCCTAATTATACTGTATAATTTGACCACTTTTTCTTATAGTTCAAACAGATGAATTAAATTCCTCTAATAATCTAGTATAAACCTCCATTATACTATACGATCGACTAAAATTTTTATATAAGTGAAGGATTTCTAAGGTTTCATTCGCACAATTTCATTATTATATTATAGATTCTAAACTCATGTTATGAAGATTCATATGGATGGTGGCAATCGAGTCTATAAACTGCTCCTAGGTAGTTCCTCTCATCATCCAATAAGAGACTAGTTCCAAATGTTTGAGGATGAATCTGCCTACCACAAATTCAAGGAAACTCATATTACACCCTCTTGCCTCATAGACTAGCTTGTACTTAAATTATCAGATCATGAATATCTTTTCTTCCACTACCCTACATTTCTCCTTACTTTATCTATTCCTTTCCATTCTAAACTCCTTTTGGAATTCTTTGTGAGTCTTAGGGTAAATTTAAAATATTTTATTATGTCCTCATATATATGCAGGAGATCTATCAAAATATCTAAAGAGTGAAAGTTCGTTAGGGATGTTAAGCCCTATGAACTTAGTCCCAAGCTAACCAAGAGGGGGGGTGAATTGGTATTTTAAAAAAATTTCTTTTCACAAAGAGCAAAAACACATAAACCAAAATCACACCACGTGAAAAATAAATGCAAAAATAAAAGCGCGGAAACAAGAAATAAGAACACAAAAATTTATAGTGGTTCGGTCAACTCGACCTACGTCCACTCCCCGGAGGTGCCCTCCGAGTATTGTACTACAAACATGACTCTCCTTTAGCCCCCACGGCTAGGCGGAGAAGCCCTCACAAAGAACCTCTTTTTGCCACCCCGGCAAGGCAGAGAACCTATCTCCTTTTGCTTCCTCCTGAAGCTGGCAGAGAACCACAACCAGATGCTGACTCCTTACCTCTACCAACCCTTCCACGGATGAGAAACTCTAGACGAATAAGAAGCAGAGCGATCCTTGAAGCAACCCTTGTGAATCCCCTCACAAGCTCCCCCTCATAAGATCCTCTCTCTCTCCCTCTCTCTCATTCTCTCCTCAAGGCCTTCTCAGGTCAAGGCAGCAGCAAAAAGGTTGTTCAAAATGTTGAACAAGAGCTCTTAAATAGAAGAGCTTCAAAGGAGAGTTGCCGACAATATCGTCCAGGCCGATATGGACATCGGCCTGGCCGATCAGTACAAATCTCATAAGATCGGCCAGAGCATCACCCTGAATGCAAACTGGATGATTTAAAATTGGCTTGATCGTCCAGGACGATCTCACGATCGTCCCGGCCGATCAGTTCAAATCAGAGGAAAACCGTCCAGAGCATCGTCTTGAATTCGAGTTGGCCGATATTTATCGTCCTGAAGTAACTAAGGTTTTTGAATAGATCGTCCTGGCCGATCCTGCGATCGTCCAGGATGATATGATCATATCAATTATCCTTAATTACTCCCTTAATTTCCTGATCAATTAAGGCATAATTTATGAATATCATCCTGGCGGATCAATGATCGTCCTGGCCGATAATTTAAAAATACTGTATACCTTAATTGTCTATGACTGAAACTTCTTTATGTTTTGAACTTATCGTCCTGGTCAATACACGTATCATCCAGGACGATCTGTTAATGACGGATGCCTTAATTAAGAATCTATATTTAGACTTTCTATTTTAAGCCTGATCGTCCAGGACGATGTAAATATCGTCCTGGCCGATATGAGTAAAAACAGAAATTCTAATTCTCTCAAGTGTGTGTGTGTAGGGTTACTTAGCATCAGCTCTTTGACCATTACAAATAGACTCAAGAAGAGAAAAAAATAAAGTATAGATTGACTCAACCCTAAACCTATGCAATCTTGAACTGGCTTCGTTTGTTCGTTCGATCTTCGATTCCTGAAAAGTTAGAAGCAACATGCAGTCCAAGAGAATCAATAGTTTTTGTCAATCATCAAAACATAAGTCATGAAAATAGATTTTCAACAAAGAGGACCTAGTCTAATACGTGCACCTATCTATTAATGGGTCTAAACCCCACTTGCTATCATCTAATGGAGATTATGATAGGACTGTTGTCAATCTCACCATTATGGATCAACCCTTGAATCAATACCAGTTCTTAGTTTAATCCTTAAACCAAAATTCTTGAGTCATCCAACAAATCCTTAGAATATCAATATTTCTTAAGGTTAGGGATATGGTCAATATTACTCCACTCCTATCTTTGGTTACATATTTCATATGTTAGACACACCTTCTGATGTGTCTCATATGATTATCAACTATTTCCGAAATCTCAACGCAATTTGTTAACCTTCCACCTCATGAAAGAAAAATATTATTTTAGGATATCTAGTACTTTTTGCTTATGGTTTCTCTTTATTTACTTTCTACTTTTTTGCTTATACTTTATGCTGTGTTGTCTTTCCTTTTTGGCGATTTCAAAAAGGGAAGTATGTGTTTTTTGGTTGCATATGTTCATTTCTTAGTTCAAGTTTTTATTTTTCCTAAATTTGCGTTCGTGTGTGGCTTTTCTACTTTGCATTTCAAATTAAAAAAAAAATAAAAAAAATGTTTGATTAATCCCCTACTTTTAAAATAGATTCACTTAGTAAGGGGGAGATTAGGAGAAAATACAAAAAACTAGGATATTCACCCAAAAATATTTGCTATCATCCAAAAGGAGAAGATTATTGCAATTTGAGATAATATAAGAGATGAAATCCGATCATCCCGAAGATCGTCGTGGACTAAACCTTAGTTTTTGAATTAATCATACCATATGATCTCCAGATTATATCGTATGATCAATATACAGATCTTGAACAATTCATCCCTTGATTGTTACATCATACTGAATGATCCTAATTTTTGAACTAATCATACTGTATGATCCTCAATCGTACTGTACAAACAGAAGTGACTAAATTGAAATTTTAGGATTTTTTAAAGCCTTGTATAAAATCTCTCTTATTTGATCCTTAAAAATCTTTTTGTTGTTGAAATGATTTTGAGGGGGAATTGTGAGAGTTCTTAGGGCATTAGATATGAAGAAGGTGAGGTTGTGTGAGAGGTAGAATACACGTGAGGGGATTCGACACGGTTGTTCCAAGTAGGATTGTACCTTGATTCATCTTGTGGCTCTATTAAATTTTTAGGGCTTATTTAGGGAGAAATAATTCAAGGATGAAGATCGAGGTTCTATTCCTTCCCTACGAGGGTGAAAAAGGATTGAGGTACTCTGTCTTCTCAAGGATGTTGAAAAAGTTTCCAGGTTTGCTGCCTTAAACTGGAGGGAGAAAAGAGCATCGAAGGTTCTCAGATTAACCAGGAGGGTAAAAAGAATTCTGGTTATCGACCACATAGTGTTAATGAAAAGAATTATGGTAAAGACTTCTCTACCTTAATATGGGGGTTAAAGGAGAGACACTAAAGGTTTAATACAAAACTCAAAGAAGAGGACTCCAGGGAGTAGACATAGGTTATTGTTTGGCTGAACCACTATAAAATATGGTAAGTTCATTCTATACTTTTTCTTTACTCATTTTGATTACCTTACTTTTTATTTCCTCAATTTATTTTCTTATGAATCTCTGTTGTGAATGTTATGATTAGTTTGAACTTACTTAATGGAAAAAACAAAAAAAAAAATTATTTTTTTTTCGTCTTGTGGTTTTTAATAAATAAAAACACAAAAAGAAAATTGTATATTGATTAGCCTTGGCAATGTTAGATATCTATTTTAATTTTGAGATTTGAATTTGATAATTAAGTATTTAAAAACTATTTTTGAAAAATAAATTTTTTTAAAAGCACAAATTCACCCTCCTCTTGGTGCATCTTGGGAAATTCGACGAGATTTAACACTCTTCCTTGAACTGTCAGACATAATCCATTTCACTTTGGTAGAATAGATTACATGTGAATCATGTTTATATTTGTGATTAGAAGTCTTTTTGCTTAGGTTTGATTTATGTCTTATGGAAGCTGTGATATGTGTGATAGAATTTACCTTGTGAGTGGACCATATTTAAAAAAATCATCCCAAGAGGCACAACACTATCTCTAAGTGCCATAGTGCTATTAAATTTTAAATAAATTAAAATATTAAAATAGCACTATTGTGCTAAATTAGATAGATAGAACTTTAATGTTTGTCATATTGTGCCATGGCATTAAGCTTAAGGATTTTTAGAACCCATTAGAGCACAATAACACCACCTTAAGCACTACAGCACTTGGTCAACCACATTATTAGGGTAGTTGAAGAGTTGTGGTGATGATTACTCCAAGTACCGTAGTGCTACCACGTGTCGAGCGCCGTAGCGGTATGATAATAAAAAAACTTGCAATTACAAGTTTTATAACTAGGTCACACTATAGTGCTTGTACTAGTGTTAACCAATTTGACCTAGTACCACAATACTATTAAGGGAAGCATTACAACTTTTGCCATTTTTTAAATACCATATTGTATGATTCATTTCATTTTACTTGCAATCATTTATATCTAATGTTGATTTATAGATTTGAGCTCCCAACTTGATTATTTAAATTGGCCCCAAAACTCACCATTGATAAGAAAATATTAGGATCTTCCTCTTACGACACCAGGAAGTTTGTGAGTGCTTTTCTTGAGGAGAGATATAATAATTTGATCCATATGACTATAATCCCAGGGTGGTCTTAGTAATCCTTAAGGGGGTAAAAGAACTAATAGTGGATAAAAAGTGGGATTTTTTATATGTAAGCCTAGACGTGCTACAGTTTATATAGTACAAGAATTCTTTGCTAATGCAAATGATCCTTATAATGAAATGTACACTAGAGATAAATGGGTGCCGTTTACTCCTATAGCCATTAACCATGTTTTTTAAACTTCAAATTATTATTTTGTTGGGGATAAATACTTAAAAGTTTGTATTTATTATAATGAGTATGATGAAGTTCTTAGTTTCTTATCTTATAGGGATCAACATGCTCAATGCAAGAAGAGAGATGATAAAAGAATAAACTTTCCTACATATATCCTAACCTAAGAGTCAAAAGCCAGCACTACTTAATTTTTATGAAGCTCAGGTATGGCAAAAATATTAATGAAGTTACTAAGGATAGGGTGGTTTTGAATTTTACCATACCATAAACTTTGGTAAGAATGTGTTTCCATCCATTCATTATATACTTAGGGGGTCTACAATAATGGGTTTACACCATCCTTGCCTAATTTTTGAATTATGTAAACTTCCTGAGTGTTGGGAAATTTGGTGGAGCAGCAGCTTTCTTTTCCCTTACTATGTCTAAGATCTAGTCCTTTAAAGCCTACTTCTTATAATAAGGTTAGAATTTGGCTAACTGACCGAACCCAATTAAGCACATGGTAGAGATCCTAGGGTGGTAGGAGATCATGTGGCAGAAATCTGTTATAAAGTGGATCAGATCAAAGTTTATGTTGATGGATTTGGGTAGTAATTACTTATGGGACTAGAGCAGGGGATGTATCAAAGGTATGTACATATGATGCTACAACACCAATGATAGTGCCAGTGCTAGGCTGATTAGTTAGCATATTTAAGAGCTCAGAGATGGGTTTCTATGGTTAAAGAAATGTAATCCTAGGCATAGCCAATAGAAGAGGAGGAGGATGACAATGATGAGTATGGGAGCCCCCTAATAGATTTATTTTTTTTTAAGTTATTTTTATTTTCTTTTTATTTTCTAAATTCTTATTTTATATTTAGATAAAGTTTGAAGAAATGAATGAAATCAAATTTCCATGTTCAAAATATTTTGTTAATTATCTCAACTAAACTTTTTAATCATATACAATATTATTGCTTGGATTATAAAATTTAGAAATTCAAGAAATTAAGATAGTTAAGGATTTAGTAGTATACAATTTGGAAATTTTACCAAATAAAGCAATTCAAAATAGCAACTAATCAATTCATTTAAAATTAGTAATTCATAATAAGTTAAATTGCTAAAATCACTTAAGCACTTGACTTTTTATAAAAGATTAGTTGATTTAAGGATTAATGTGAATAAATAATTTTGATTAATTCTAAGTCATCTATTAAGTAAGTAAACAAAGAATTATGAAACTTTTTATGAATCTTAGATAGAATAAAAGTAGAGGCAAAACATATGTATTCAAAATATGTATAAATATATAGGAAATGAAAATATTTAACTAAAAATAAAAAAAGGGAAGAACAAGATTATTAAAAATTAGAATTTGCAATGTATAGCCCCAGTTAAACAAATAGTGGAGGCAATAGACATATTGTAATAACCATTATTATGGTACTTAACCAATTCAAAAGAAAATGAGAAAAAAAATGGAAAAGCTAAATACTATACTATTAAAATTGTTATATATAATGTTTAACTCTACTTGCACACTTCTAAGAGGAATTATTACAATCGTAATACTTAATAAAAAAGCTTATAGATTGATTAATGAATTAGCTAAATGTGTGAATTCTATTAATTTTAGAAAAATCATTAATCCTAAGTTAGTCAAATTTATCACATTAACTTAGATGTTTAATTTAGAATAAATATTAATTAAAAATGAAAGAGGACTATTATAAATTATTTTGATCTGAAATTTAATAACTTATGCATTGTATAAATACTTAGATTGTTAATTTTATAATTTATAATATCATATTCTTATTAAAAAAATTTGATTCAATAGTAATATTAGTTAGTTGAGAATAACTAATATATAAAAATTTGGGAGAATTAGATAAGAGAAAAACAAGTATAATCCAAATTAAATCTATTTATATAAAATGTCATTTAATTCTATCTTGTGCATGAAAGTTCTATGTAGGATGTTAAGCCTAAGTGAGCTAACCATTGGCACACCTATGAAAGCAATACTATCACCTAATGTGGAACTAATGCACTTATCAAAGGTTACAATAATGGTGATAATCAAAACAACAAAGTATCAACCATAGATTTTGAACATGCAATTTTTCACATAAATAAATTACAAAAAATTAATGTATAGAAAATAAATATTAGAATTAGCACACCAAAATTTTATAGTAGTTCAACCAAACCATGACCTACGTCCACTCTCCGGAGTCCTCCTCTCCAGGTATTGCACTAAACCTTTAGTGACGAACCTTTAGCCCCCACAGCTAGGCGGTGAAGCCTTTACAAAATCTCTTCCACCAACCTGCTATAATAGAGGACCATAATCTTGTCACCCTTCTGGTGAGGCAAAGAACTTGGAATATGTTTTCACCCTCCTAGTGAATGCAGAGAACCTGAAATCCATTTTCACCCTCTTGGTGAATATAGAGAACCTCAAATCCTTTTTCAACCTCATAATGAAGGCAGAGAACCTGTAATCCTTTTTTACCCTCCTAATGAAGGTAGATAACCTGAAATCACTTTCATTATCCCTGATATTATGGAGTAGCCAGGTCCTTTGGCACTAAAGAGGTCTTCTTCCTAAAACTTTCCTCAAGATAAATCTTGACACATGGAGGAAATCTGTTGTAAGTTCGCCAGAGAAAGCATGTGAAACTCCCTCTCATACTCCCTTGAAATCCACAAGGATCTTCTCCCTCTCTCATGAACTCCACCCTTTCTCTCTCAAGCTCTAGGCTTTTCCTTCAAGCTTCCTTTAAAATAAAATAACTCAATGAATGAAAAAAAGTTCTTCTACAAAGTATTATAAAAAAGCTTAAATAGAGGGCTTAAAAACCTTAAATTTTTAGTATGATCCAAGATCGTCAGCTGTAATTATTTCAAATAGCCCTGTTAGTAATGTATGAAAAGCAAGGCACTGTATAATCAGTTCAAGTTTTTAAGCTGATCATCTAATAAAATATAATGCATCATCTAGTATGATTAGTTCTATAGAATTGGATTATTATCTTGTATAATTTTGAAATGGATAAATATCATCCCATGCAAAGATCGGGTTGTATAGTACGATTGATCCAACAATATAATATGATTGGACCAATCATACAATACGATCTAACTAGATCAATTAATCCAAATTCAGTCCTTAGTTATATGGTTAATTTTTGTAAGATTTGATTATATCATATAATACAATACCTATTATATGGTATAATTAGTACATATTTTTAATTTCAAAATATTGCCCAAATTATAATTGGTGGATGAGATCTTGATTTCAATTTATTATCTTACATGATTTAGATCATACATTACGATGAGTTCAAATAACTTTAATAATTCCAAACAACCATTTCAATGATTTTCTCTGAATAGCTAATCCTACAGTACGATATGGATAGTATAGTATGATTACTTTAGAAAAAATTAAAATTCTAATTTTCTCACTATCTCACTCCTTTTAATATGTGTGTGCATGGTCACCATTCTAGCATTCACCCTTACAAGACTTGAATCAAAAAAATTGAAAATAAATGAATGAATATTATAGACTCTTTTAATACACTCTATTCTAACCAAACTTGAGCCCCGAATCTTCATGGAATGGTGCATGATATACCTAAAATGGTAGTAAACATACAAAAAATATGCATTACAAATAATAGGAGAAATAAAGAGGTAATCAATAATATTTGTTTTCATAAAAAATGCAAACTCGAGAGTTTGAGTTGCAATAATCTCCCCCTTTTCTATGATGACAAATAATATTGGTTGAATTTGCAAACTGATAATATTTTCTCCTAATCTACCCCTCACTAAGACAATTATATTAAAAAATAATGGAAAATATTTATTTTTATTTTTATTATAATTTCTTTTATTTTAAGAGAAAAAAATAATTTTGGAACTAAATAAGAGGTAAACAAATTAAACATAATATCTACTCCCCCTTTTGACATTGCATAAAGGAGAGATAATATAACACATAAATTGAACTATATGCATGAAGAAAGAACATTTTAAGGAAGGGAAAAAATAACTAAAACACGTAACACAGAGGGAGAAAAAATTTAAAATATGTAAAAAGAAACTATAACATACATCTTGCATAAAATATAATTATTATAAAAATAAACAAACAAAGTAAATATACCAATACAAAAACAAACCTTAATATACTTATACCTAATCAGAATTAATAATTGAATCCTTGACTATTCAAGATAAGTTTGTTATCTTCTCTTCTTGCTCCTGTTTTGATGAGAAAGATGCTAAGTCTATCAAGGATATTTTTTGCTTCTTTTCGTTTCCCCTGTTTACATTGGCTTATGCTCACCCTTTTCCTTCACATGGTGGTTCTTAAAATTGGGGCATTTGATTTTTCAATTTCCAGGTTTTCTACTCCCAAAGAAAATAATATCAGAACAAAACTTATCATTTTTACCATTTTTACCTTTCTCCACTTTAGTTGGCGCTTATTCTTGCGCTTCAGGAAACTTTTGAATCGGTTTGTTATTAACTCTATATCCTCCCTCCCATATTCTCCTAAGCCTTTTTTATATGTGTCTTTTGCCTTTTTTTTTAAAAAAAAAAATTGCAAATTGCATTAAAAGAAATGCTAAATACAAGACATAAAAGGATCACATTCCTTCTTTAACAAACTAAGCAAAGAAGAAGGAATGTTGCTAAAAGAAAAGCTATCAACAAAAAAAACTACCTTCTGAAGCCAAAGTAGCACATAAATCTGCTACTTTGTTACATTCTCTATTAACTTGGTGAAAAAATAACCTTATTTAAATCATTTAGAAAGAGTGTCTCCTTTGACAAACTATTTTCCATTTTCCACTTAGATTTATTCAATGAATCTTTAATAAAATTAATAATATTGAGATTATCACCTTCAATTATTACTTCTTTGTTATCCATCATCCAACTTTGTATAACCTTCCTTATTGCAATAACTGCCTCCAACTCTAGTTGAGCCACATCACAATGAATTTTTTTTCCTAAAAGAAAGAAGAAGTCTTCCTTTATGATCTCTAAACACTCCTGCAATCCCGAATAGATTAGATTCCAAAGGTGAAGCATCCACATTTATTTTAATCCAACTTAGCGGTGGAGGGTGCCAAGAATTTTGAAACTCCAAAAGGAGATTAACACCCCAATTATATAGCATTGGACTTTAATTATTCATGGAAGTATACATCACATTTGAAGCAACCACTAAACTTGGAAGAACATTTTTATTATGTTTGAACTCATTTCGATTTTTCCAAGATAGAAAAAAGGCTGTATTATATACCTTCACTGTGTTGGAATATTGAGTTAAAAGTCTTCTAAGTTCATCCAAACAGTTTTCCAATGACTAAAACATTGGAATGTTAAAACACAATTCTCTAAGTTTTTTAATAATCTCAATAAAAAAATTGCAGTTAACCACATTATGAGCATAGCTTTCTATTTCATGACATCCTCTAGAACATAAGTCATCATAAGAAAGTTTTCTACATTTAAGAAAGATATTTGTAGGTGTAGCATGCTTACTCAGCCTCCACCAAAATAATTCCACTCTATGATTGAGTTTAAATTTTTTTAGCCACCTTGAAAAGCCGAGATCATCCTCCACAAAGCTGCCTTTCATTGCTTCTTCATATGCCAAAATAGAGATAGATCTCCCCAAATAATGAAACATAGGTTTCACTTGGTCATTATCATTGTCAAGATTGATATTAACTTGTAAAATCAACACTATAAGATCATTATGAAAATAACATTGAAGCTCCTCTACATTCCAGCTTGAAAGTTCGTCAGGGTTGTTAGGCCCATATGAACTAGCCCAAGGCTAACTAAGAGGGGGGGGGGGGGGGGGGGGGTGATTGATAGTTTAAAAAATCTTAAACAAAAAACATGATTTTTTTGAGATATTTTAAAATATTAAATCATACAATTACCCACAAGAAAGTAAAGTGCGGAAAGTAAAATGCAGAAACAAAATAAGAAGAGAACACCAAATTTTATAGTGATTCAGTTAACTTGACCTACGTCCACTCCCTAGAGCCTCTCCTTCAGGTATTGCACTAAAACTCAGTAACTCTCTTTTTTGTCCCACAATAAGGTGGAGAAGCTGAAAGTTCGACAGGGATGTTAAGCCCTTATGAACTAGCCCAAGGCTAACCAAGAGAGGGGGGGGGGGGTGAATTGGTATTTAAAAAATTCTTTAATCAAAACACAAACTCAAACAAAAGTTCACCACAATGAAATTAAAGTGTAGAAATTAAATACAAAAGTAGTAATAAAGAACACAGAGATTTATTGTAGTTCGGTCAACTTGAAACTACGTCTACTCCTCGGAGGCGCCCTTCAAGTATTGCACTAAACTCAATGACTCTCCTTTTGCTCCTACAGTAAGGTGGAGAAGCCTGTATAAATCTACTTTTCACCAACCCCGATGAGGCAGAGAAATCGACTCCTTTTACTTCCTCCTGAAGTAGGCAGAGAACCTCAACTCCTTCTACTTCCTCTAGAAATTGGAAGAGAACCTTGATTAGTTGCTGAAGTAGACCTCTGTAGAACTCCCAAGGAACTAGGGATGATGACAGATCCTTGCTTGGAGCAACCTTTGTGAAACCCCTCACAAATCCCCCCTATAAGATCCTATCTCTCTCCCTTGCTCTCCCTCTCCTCATGGCTCTCTTAGGTCAGGATAATAGCAAAAGATATTCTCTTGGGTAGAACAAGAGGTCTTATATAAAAGAGTTTTAAAATAGCTCTTATTTATAATAAACTGACTTTATCGTCCAGGAAGATATAAATATCATTCTGTATAATCAGTATAAATTTATCTCAATCAGTTAGGATGATTTAGGATGATCAGATGGTTTTTGTTCATATCATCCAGGCTGATAGTATATTGTCATGTACAATTAATACAAGTCATTGAATATCATCCAGAACATCACCCTGAATGGATGTCTGGATGATATAAAAATAACTTAATCGTCCAGGCTGATCTTGTGATCATCCCGGATGATTAGTTCAATTCAGTGCATATCGTCTAGAGCATCGCCCTGAATAAAAGCATGCCGATATTTAATCGTCCAGGAATAACTATGGTTTTTGAACTAATCATCCCGGCCGATCCTATGACCGTCCAAGATGATATGTTCTAGTAATCAAACCTTAATTGCTTTCCTTAATTACCAAATTAATTTAGGCATAATTATATTGCATCATCCAAGATGATGTCCTAGGCGATATCCAAAAATAAAAGATATCTAAGTAGATCAAGCAGTTGATTCTTTCTGATTTAAGCCTATCATCCCGGCTAATGACATATCATCCAAGATGATGCGCTTAATTGCAGCTGCCTTAACTAGGATGCCATAATTAGGGTTTTTATTTTTAACTAATTATATTGGCTGATGTTTGGATCATTCGAGATGATGTGAGTAAAAATAAAAAACTCTAAAAATACTCAAAAAAAATTCCCAATTGTGTGTGTGCAAGGTTACTTAGCTTAAAAAATCACATCATTTATAATTGACTCAATAAAAGGAAAATATTACAAACTGGCTCAAACCTAATCTACCAAATCTTGAGCTGGCTCAACTTTCAATTTGATCTTGTGAACCTGAAATGTTAGTAGGCAAGTCAGTCATGGAGAAACAGAAGTGTTTTCTATCATCAAAATTCTATTCACTAAAACTAGATTTACAATAGAAGCCTGCACAAACTCCTTTCTATAGACCCCTATGAGGTAGAGAACCCAACCTCCTTTTTCTTCCTCATAAAGCAGGAATAGAATCTTAATCAATTATTGAAGAAGTCCTCCCTAGAGCCTCTAAGGAACTAGGGATGATGACTAAAGAAGATGACTCAATTCCTGTCTTGGAGCAACCTTCATGAAACCCTCACAAACTCCCCTCACAAGATCCTCTCTCTCTCTCTCTCCTAAGCTCTCCCTCTCCCTATCTTGGCTCCTCAGGTCAAGAAAACAGCAAAAGATCCAATCTTGAATAATCAAGAGATCTTATAAAGAAGGGCTTAATATTTGCCCTAAATTATAATAAGCCATCAAACATCATCCAATACGATTAAAAAACTGTCCTGTATAATCAGTGTAATTTCAACCATTTTAGCTAGGACAATCTGGGAGGGCTGGATGTTTAGAACCATTATTTATTCTATTCGTCCAAGATGATTTGGACATCATCCTGTATGATTAGTTCAAAACCCCATATATCATCCATCACATCATTCACTTCATCCAGATTCATATATGTTGGACAATGAAGAAATATATCATCCATCACATCATCCTGTACAATCAGTTTAAAATCAGGGATTTTTGTCCAACACATCATTCTATTTGTCTAGGTGATTTAGGAGAAGATGAAGGTTTTTTATAACTAATCATCCTGGACAATCCTGCGATTGTCTAGGATGATATAATTTATTCAATCAAACCTTAATTACTTTCCTTAATCACCTAATTAATTCAAGCATGATTGCAATGAATCATCTATAATGATATGTGTTCGACCTGTAAGATTTCTTAAAAGAAAATCTTACCTAAAGGAGTTGGTGGCTTATTCTTTCTAATTTAAGCCTATTATCTAGGACAATTTGCTTAATTCTATTGCCTTAACTAGGATGTCCTAATTAGGATTTCTATTCTTAACTAATCATCCAAGATGATTTTAAATCATCCTGAACTATATGATCAAAAATAAAAAAACTCTAAAATAGACAAAATTTCTCTCCCTTAAGTATGTGTGTGTAACTTAGCACCAGGATCTACTTTGTTACATCTGACTCAACAAAAGGTAAAAAACACTTGATGTATACTTACAGTCTGACTCGGTTCAAATCTATCCAATCTTGAGTTGGTTTGATTTGCAATTGATTTTGTGGACCTAAAACTTTAGTAGGCAAGGAAATAGTAGAGAAGCAGAAATGCCAAAAATATTTGTTATTATCAAAATTATAATCCTTGAATCCATGTTTGCAATAATCTCCCCCTTTTTTTTGATGATGATAAATAATTATTAGGAAATTCAACTCAAGTCGATCAATGAAGCATAAAGTCAAGGAGAACAATATGAACCAAATAATATAAATTTTACTAAAAATAAATAGGTGGCATAATCACTAAACAATAACAGTATGAAAACCACAGTACAACAAAACAACATTAACACACTAACACTAACACTACTCCCCCTTTTAACATCACAAAAGGAGGAGGATATAGAAATGAAATACAAAGCAAAAAATACAGTATAGAAACTAACAACAGTACAAAAACATCATAAAAAAAATCTATAATTACGGAGGACCCTGATCTGGTGAAGGAGGAGGTGGTGGTGGCTAAAAAAGTCCAAGGATGGAAGCAAACTGCTCCCCAAACCAGGCCATATCCTGGTCATGCTGCTGCTGCTGGTGTGCCATATATGCATCAAATCTAATAACATCTGCCACAAGCTGCTGCTCCTATGCAGCAACATAAGAGTTGAACCTAGCCTCCCACTGGTCGAACCACTCCACCAGTTGATCTAGCTGTGAATAATGGTGGATCAGAATAGGTGTAGGAACACGTGTAGGAGCAGCAGTTTTCTTAACTCTCTCAGTCTCTTCATGCACTGGGTGGAGATGACTACTATGAAAAATATGGAAAGAGCTATTGGTATAGTAGGCAGGCTGAAAGTATGGTGGGATAGGCTAATGAAGATTGTATTTGGTTTCCAGGATAAAAGAAATGAGGTGTCCTAAAGTAAGGATAGTTTTTTTTTCTATGTCATGGATCCCTAATATTGATTAGGTACTCAAAGTAGCAAAAAAGAAGGTCATTGGCATTGAATTCCCTATGGGCCATGATGTGAAAGGTGGTGATTGAGAGTAGGGAGATGATGTGGATACGATCACTAGCCTTTGGGATTACTGAGGTGTGAAGGATATGTTGGATTGTCCTAGCATCTTTGACTAAGGAGCTTGAGGCCCCAATATGGTAGGAAACATTTGTGTTTCTCAGTAGGTGGTTAACAGGAGACCAATAAAAATCAGGATCTGAAGACAAGGTATGAAGCTTATCTCTAGTAGTAGAAAGATGGAGGAGTTCATGGTAATCCTGGTATGTAATCTCTAATGGACGTCTACTAACATAGGATTACAGGGCAGTATAAGAAGCATTTATCCTAAGGCTAGCAAAGAACTCATAAAGGAGTTCATAATTGAATGGGCAAGCTAGTGTCAAAATGAAGGTGAGAGAGGTATGAGTGAAAAGATCAAGTACCAGATATGTGAGTGTTTGAGGATTGACTATCCTTGACTGAGTGATCCTGACAAATTTGTATTGAAGATAGGCTTCATGGTCAGCCACCTCAATGAAGTGAGGGTCGACAGATGCCCTCGAGGAACTGTCGGTCGCCATCCTAGACCATTTTCCACCCGCTATTGATAAGAATTTCAAAGTATGAGTGAGAGCAAAGAGGAAATTGAGGTTGTGAGTCTGAGAAAACTCTTTAAAATCTGTTGTTTATAAAGAATCAACCACATCATCAAGGATGATCACAGGATCGTCCATGATGATCAGGCAAATTTATGACATCTGAAATGATTGGTGAAAAAGGCAGTCATATCATCTAGGATGATCAGACATCATTCGAGATGATTAGACATAGGAGATCATCCTAAGGAGTTATGCTGGACAACCGTTGATGACATGGATTATCTGGGAAAATTAGATAGATCTTCTAGGATGATCGATAATAATGGATCGTACAGGTTGAATTTAAAATATGTAACCAATTTTGCCGTGTGGATTATCAAGGATGAATAGGTAGATCATCCAGGATGATCATAAATAATTGAAGCACAATTCGATTAGATCATCCAAGATGATGGAGATTGTCTAGGACGATCTTAAATAATTGAGTCAGATCAGTCGTTAGATGGATGATGAAGGGTGATGTGATGATATCGTCCAAGATGATAGGAATATTATCTAGGATGATGTGATCAAAATAATTAAAATTTTGATAATGGAGGGAGGTGATGAGAAGGTGCACCAAAATATAAAAAACTAGTTAAATAAATTATAAAATAATGAAAAGACAATAAAAATGACAAAAAGAAAAAAAAATAAAGTTTTTTTTTAATTTTTTTTATCAAAGAAAAAGCAGATTTAATGACTTTGAACATTATTCATATGAGATAGATTACTGTAGGAAGATAGAAAATATCTCAATTTCAAAGTCCTATTTTTTAATTTGAAAAAGATTTTTTCTTTAAAAAGAAACTTACACCTCTAAAGGAGTTAGAGAAAGGAAAATGATCAACAGTATTTCTTCCTTTAGCAAATTTAGTGATTTCAACCATTGAGTACAAATTTTCAAAAACAAAAATATGGCATAAATTATCAGTTTAATAGTGACCGAAAGAGAACTAAATGGAGCAGAGAAAATACATAACTAAAAACATGAAAACACTAGCAAATAAACATGAATAACCAATCAAAACAAAAACAAAGGAAAGATAAGAATCAAAAGAAAGTCAAAAAACAAAAACAAAAGAAAAATAAGAAACATAAAGTTCAGAGTATTAAATTCATGCATTTATGTCAATCACACCCAATTTGGTCCTTATGATACTGAATGTGTCAAAGGCCAGTGGTTTAGTAAAGATGTCAGATAATTGGTTTTTAGTTGCTACATGTTGTAACTCAATGTCTCCTTTGGTAACGTGGTATTGAATAAAGTGATGCCTTATGTCAATGTGCTTGATCCTTGAATGTTGGATAGGATTTTTAAAGATACAGATGGCACTACTGTTATCATATAAAATAATTGTGCCAACAGGTAATCCAAAATCTAGAATTTATTGCTTCAACAAAATGACTTGGACCACATAACTTCTTATGGCTATGTACTCAGCTTCAGTAGTGAAAAGTACAATAGAGTTTTTTTTTTCTACTGGACCTGGAGACTAAGGACCATCATATGAATTTGCAAGTTTCATAAGTGCTCTTTCTATCCACCCTATATCCTACAAAATTAGAATCAGAATATCCAATAATTTCAAAAGAAGTGTTGTGCCAAGGATATCAAATTTCTAAGTTTTAGGTCCCTAAGAGATATCTAAGGATTCTCTTAACTGCAGTCAGGTGGGGTTCCTTAGGATCAACTTAAAATTTAGCACAAAGAAAAATACTAAATACTATATCAGGTCGACTAGCAGTCAAGTAGCGCAGTGGTCCAATCATTCCTTCGTACTTCTTTTGATTAATAGATTTTCCATTTAAGTCCTTATCTAATTGAATACTGGAGCTCATTGGGAGTGTTTATTAACTTAACTTTGTTTATTATATATTTTTTCAAGATGTTCTAAATATACTTTGATTGATTAAGAAAGGTTTTCATCATTTAATTATCTTATACTAAACCCCAAAAAGTAGGATAATTCTCCAATCATACTCATCTCAAATTCCTTACTCATTATTTTAAAAAAATCATCACATAATTTTTATCAAAAGATATAAAAAGTATATCATCAACATAGATCTAAATAATGAGTAACTCATATCCTACTTTGGGTCCTTTCTTATGGAATGAAGAATGTAATACACTTGTGTTATGCTTTGAATCATGTAATTTAGGTTTTCACACCTATTGTGTACTATAGTGAATAGTGCAAGTGTGTGAGATGTGTCCTAGCATACCACATAAAAAATATCTAACACCAGGAAAAGGGTTTACTAATCTATTCAGGTTATAGTGCCTCTCCCCAGGTTTCAAAACTTTTGACTTTGGGTCAAGATTGAATAATTATTCAGGTGTGGGTAGAATCTTATTTTCCTCAAGTTTTTTTATTCAGCTTTAAAAAATGAGTTAACAATTTCTAAAATAGCTTTATCAACTTTTAAATAGTACTCCATACTCTCAAATTCATCAATATATGTTTAAAAATAATTTTCAAGTTCAATGTGAGATTCTTTCAATAATTCATACTATTTATTAAATTCATCAAACTCATCTAATAGTTTCAAGTGATTGCTATCAAGTGTAGAGTGATCCTTAAGTAAAACTTCATGCTCTTTTTGTAAGTTTAAACATTCTAAGTTTAGGCTAGCATGCCATTTCTTAAGTTTCCTATATGATAAATGAATTTTCTCAAAAACTTCAAGTAATTGATCATAGGTTAGTTCACATACCTCTTCTTAGTTAAAATTACAAAGATGTTCATCTTCCATCAAATACAAGTTTGTAGTCTCCTCTTCAGCTTCAGTCTCAGAGGATTTAGATGCTGAATCTGCCCAAAAATCCTTTTGAATCTGCTTCTTGTCCTTCTTGAACTTGGGTTTCTCCTCACCCTTCTTCTTACTAGGGTGATCCTTAAGTGTAGGACAATCAACTCTTACATGTCCTGGCTTCCTGTATTCAAAGAAAACCATATAAGAAAAACTTTTAAAATTCTTACTACTCTTATCTTTGTTCCATTTCCGATAGTGCTTTTGTTTCTTCCTTAGAAAACTTTTGAATTGCCTAGTGATTAAGTCAACATCATCACTTTTAAATCTGGAAGAATCAATATCCATTTCATTAGACTTTAACACCATAGTTTTCTCCTTCTTTTTCTCACCTGCATCAAGTTGCCTTTTGTTCACTCCTTATTTATAAGCAATGAGTGACCCAAGTAAGTTATCAATAGAATAAAGTATTCAAATCCTTAGATTTCAATGATAGAAGTTAATTGAGCATCAAAGGAAGAAGGTAAACATCTCAAAATTTTTTTAACTTTCTCATAGTTAGTGAGTTATCTTCCTAAGGCATGAAGGCATGAGACAATTTGTATAAACCTAATATACATTCTAGATGTTGACTCACTAGGTTTTATGTGAAAGAGTTCGTAGTTATGAAGCAAGATATTCAATCTAAATTGCTTAATCTCATATGTGCCTTCATAAGTGATACATAATTTATCCCAATTTTTTTTACCAGTTGTACAAGTTGAAACACACATGTAATCTTTAGATTTCATTGTATAAAAAAATAGTTTAAACATTTTACATTAAGTTGAGCTAAATCCTTATCATCAAGAGTCTATTCAATAAATAGAAGTTCAATTTTGATGCAATTAATTTCTCATGATGGTGGAGAATAACCTTATATAACAAGCATTTATAAGTGATAATCCATAGATTATAAAAATATGGACATGCGAGTTTTTCAAAAATTAAAAGGTATATTATCAAATAATGGTAGTCGAGTAATGGAATACCCTTACACAATATTTCTATTACTATAGGTAGCCATGAATCAAAATTCAAAAGTTTTTAAAAACTAGATTTTATGAATCCTGCTCTGAATCCACATGAAAGTTTGTTAGGGTTGTTAAGCCCTTATGAACTAGCCCAAGGCTAACCGAGAGGGAGGGGAGGGGGAAGGGGGGGTTGAATTGGTAGTTTTTAAAACCTTAAATAAAAAGCACAATTTTTTTGAGATATTTTAAAACTATTAAATCATATGATCACCCACAAGAAAGTGAAGCGTGCTAAGTAAAATCTAAAAATGTAATAAAAAAGAGCACACCAGATTTTGTAGTGGTTTGGTCAACTTGACATATATCCACTTCTTAGAGCCTGTCCTCCAAATATTTCACTAAAACTCAGTGAATCTTCCTTTTACTCCTATAGTAAGATGGAAAAGCCTGTACAAATTTCTTTCCACCAACCTCAGTGAGGTAGAGAACCCGACCTCCTTTTTTCCTCCTAAAGAAGGTAGAGAACCTTGATTGATTGTTGAACAAGACCACCCTAGAGCCTCCAAGGAACCAGGCATGACGACTGGAGAAGATGACTTAGATCCTTGCTTAGATCAACCTTCATGAAACCATCACAAACTCCCCCTCACAAGAGCCTCTCTTCCTCTCTCCCAAGCTCTCTCTCTCCCTATCTTAGCTTTCTCAGGTCAAGAAAATAGCAAAATATTCCATCTTAAATAATCAAGAGTTATTATAAAGAAGGGATTAATATTTTTCCTAAATTATAATAAGCCTTCAAAGATCATCCAAGATGTACGATCAGTGTATTTTTAGTCCTTTCATCTAGGACGATCTGGAAGGGCTAGATGATTGAAACCCTTATTTGTTCTGATCATCAAGGATGATTTGGATATCGTCTTGTATGATTAGTTCAAAACCACACATATCATTTAGCACATCATTTGGTTTGTCCAAAATCATATATGTTGGATGATGAAGAAATAAAACATATCATTTAGGATGATCATTAAATCGTCCTGTATAATTAGTTTCAAAATCATGGATTTTCATCCAGCACATCATTCTATTCATCTAGGTGAACCAGGAGAAGATGAAAGTTTTTATAACTAATCATCCAGAACGATCGTGCAATCATCCAGTTTGATATGATCGATTCAATCAAACCTTAATTACCTTCCTTAATCATATAAATTAATTTAGGAATTTCTGCATTGATCATCTAGGATGATATGGGATAGTTTTGTATGATTTCTTAAAATAAAATTATTCCTAAAGGAGTTAGCAGTTGATTCTTTCTGGTTTAAGCCTATCATCTAGGAAAATGTTAATATCATCCATGATAATTTGCTTAATTCGGCTGCTTTATTTAGGATGCCCTAATTAGGGTTTCTACTTTTAACTGATCGCCCATGATGATTTTAGATCATCCTGGATGATATAATCAAAAACAAAAAACTCTAAAATAAATAGAATTTCTCCCCCTAAGTGTGTGTGTGCAAGGTTACTTAGCATCAAGATCCATTTTGTTACATTTAACTCAAGAAAAGATAAAAACACTTTTAGTACACTTATAGACTGACTCAACCATAATCTACCTAATATTGAGCTGGCTTGACTTATAATTAATCTTATTGGCCTGAAATATTAGTAGGTAGGGCAATAGTAGAGAAACAAAAATGCTAGAAATATTTATTATCATCAAAATTATAATCCCTTGTTTGCAACACAGCTACCTTTAATAGAAATATTTTGATTCAACATCATATCCTCCAATCCCACACAATTAGCAAGTACATGCCAGGAATTAAGACATCTATCTAGAAGCCATATATCTTTGAACACATTAATACTTTTACCATTACCCACTTTCCATCTAACAATGGGCTTAAGATATTTGCTTCCATCTACTAGAATTTGATATGCAATAGAAGCTAGTTTCTTGCTTTCTCCCTTCAATATGTTATTACCATATTTAGCAGTAATATTCCTATGACACAAAGAATAAGAATTTAAAGAAGTATCCACGTTAATCTTGCTCTAAGAGGGCCAACCATAAGAATAGCCGAATGTAATCCCAATCCTCCAAAATTTTTTTGTTTGAATAATTCACCCCAAGCAACACAATGCAAACCATTCTTTCCATTGGGTTAATGCTAGATAAAATCCCTAATAAGTTTATCCATTTCATACAAAAATCTCTTGGGAACCTAAGAATGTGTTGATAAGAAGTTTGGCAATCATATAAAAAGAAAACTTAACATGAGTAATCCTTCCTACCATAAATAAACTTTTATTTCCCCAAGTATTAAGCCTTTCCATAATATGATATAAGATACCTTGGATGTCTGCCATTCCAAGTCTCCTTAAGGTGATTTAAATTTCCAAATAATGCATCTTCTTCACCACTTTGAATCCCAACTTCTTAACAATTTTGTTATTTCTTGGTCGTTTAACCACCTTACCAAACATGATCAAAGGCTTGTTATTATTCACCCATTGCCCCATCAATCCACAGAAATTAGCAATAATGTCTTTTAAAACTTTAGCTACTCTTGTTGAAGTTTGAGCAAATACTAACACATCATCAACAAATAGAAGATTTGTAATCGTTTGGGTGCTTGATTAAATTTGAATACGCAAGTCTTTGCCCCTTTGGTGTATTGCATTAGATAATAATTAAGTAGTATTATATATAAATACAGTGATAGAGGACACCCCTACCAAAAACCACTCTTTGCATTAATCCATTTGAATTTTTACCATTCAAAATGATAGAGAACCTGAAAATCATTACACATTCTATGATGAGTTTGGAAAACATAGGAGGAAATCCAAACAAATTTAAAACTTGATTTAAGGTTGGCCATCCCATGTTATCATATTCTTGTTCCATATCTAGCTTCACCACCATCATACCTTTCTTATTTTTCATGATCCTAAACTTGTTGAAGACCTCATGAGCTAATAAACAATGCTCTGACATGGATCTACCCGGAATAAAAGCCATTTGTTCTTAAAAAATTATATTGAAGATACACCTTTTTATTCTTTTCACCATCATAGTTGCAACAAACTTTTAAATAGTTTTATATAGACTAATTGGTCTATACTTGGAAGGTACAACTGGATTCTTCACCTTAGGGATTAACACAATCAAAGTTTCCTTCCACTCCCCCATGCATAAAACTAGATTTGAAGAAACTATCAATAGCTTTCCAAGTAGTTTATTTTATTATGTTCCAATAAAACTTAAAAAATAAAAAGGTAATCCCATCCATACCAGGTGAATTGTTGTTTCCCTTGTTGAAAAATAACTAATACCAATTCTTCATGATTGAATTCAGTATTCTGCATCTCTATATCTACATGTGTAATACGCTGATTTTTGGTAATCAAAGGCCAATAAACTAATTTGCATTATCTTGATCTCCATTTATTAATAAAAAAATTTCATAAAAATAGATTCAATATGTTCAAAGTCCTCCAACACATTGTTTTCTTCATCCTTAATGTATTTAATAAAATTCCCATTCCTCCTAGCTGAAGCAACATTATGAAAAAAAATAGAATTGGTATCACCTTCATCAAGCCGCCTAGCTTTAGTCCTTTGATTCCACAATATAGATAACCTTTTTAATATAACATTCAGCTCATGTACCTTACTTCAAAGTAATATCAGCTTTTCCAAGGTAATGTCTTCATCCATTGCTTCCAGCAATCATAACTCCAAAATGTCCTTCTTTAGCTCCTCCTTCAATAAGCATAGGTTTTTGCACTTGTTCTTATTCCAATAAAAGAGTGCCCTAAAAGTTCTACAAAGCTTCCTATGCAAGACTTCCACATCATTACCAAAATTTGATTTTTTCCAAGCCTTAAGCACAATACTCCAAGCTTCCGGATAAGATCTCCAAGTGTCTTCAAATCTGATAATCCTAGACTGCTTGTATTATTTTTCTCCCAATTTGAAAACAATAGGACTATGATCGGATACCACCCTTGCAAGATGTCTAGTAATTGCCAAAGGCGCCATCTGTAGTGCAGCTAAATTCACCAAGCATCTGTCATGTCTTTGACAAATTTTTGTTGCACCTTCTTTATTATTACACCAAGTATATCTTGGTTCAACAATCCCTATATCATGAAAGTCATTATTAGTCATAAACAACTTCAATTCTTTTGGCCCTTGGAAAAAGAGAAACCTCTAGCCCCCCTCTTGTCCTCCTTGGATAAAATGTAATTGAAATCATCTCACACAATAGAAGGAATACTACCCACCACACTCTTTTTAAGCAAGTTCCACAAACTCCTTCTCTCATGATAAGACTTTTTCCCATACATAGTAGCAACATTCCAAACTCCCATAGATGGAGTAATAAGATTCCCAAACACCACATGAGAATAATTCTCAACCTCCTCAAAAGGCACAACATTCCTATTCCAAACTACCAAAATTCCTCCAGAAGTACCCTCCGCAAGTTGATTGAAAAAATCCTAGTAAACCCTAATGATGATGTTAACATCACTCCTATCAATATTGCCTAACTTAGTTTCAGTCAACCCAATAAAAAAACACATCATGAACCCTCACAATCTCTCTAAGATAAAGAGAGGCTTCTCTCTTTCTAGCCCCTCTACAATTCCAAAACATAAAAGAAGACATTAATCACCCAAAGGGGAAAATGTCCCCACCTATCTTGTTACCTTACCCCATCCTTTTTTCTTTTTGTATGAGCAACTTCTTCAGGCCCCAAGGACTTAAGTTCTTTAGCCAATTTGTGTTTAAACAAACCACTATTCACATCATTATCACATCCCAAAGTATCATCAACAACTTTAATTTTAGTGTATGGATAAGTGGTTGCCTCTTCATAATCCTTATTGCTTTCAGATTGATGAACAACAGCTCCCACCACTTCATTCTCCTCAACCAGAATGTTGTATTTGTTAGCCAAACAAATTTCCAGAATTCTTAACAACACCTGAAAGCACATTTTCAACCAAATTACCTCCTTCAGCTTCCTCAACGTCATTTTGTTTTGCTATAGAAACATCTATATTTTCCATATTCTCATTCCTAGGTTGCATCTGCACCTCCTCACTGAGAGCTTGAGACTCAGGAATAACATGATTGAAACACTTCATGCTTTTTCCATCTCTTGCTACTCATATATTTCTTACATTTTTGAATCTATTGTTTTTGAATTTGACATGGATCCATGAACTATATTCATCATGTTGTTGAGAAGACCATTATTCTTCATGTCTGTCATGTTCCTTAGTCAACACATTATCCATATGCACCATAGAATTTTTCTTTTGAGTTAAACTTCCATCTTCAGGGAAATCTGACTTTTCATGACAAACTTTACCACAATGGAAACATAATGAAGCAATCTTCTCATATTTAACTTTTTCAAGGAATATGCTAGATAAACCATCTACCCAAACTCCATTTGGAATCTTATTCTCCATATTAATCTGGACACAAATCCAAGAAAATTCTCTTCTCCCCCATTTAAATGAATTACCATCAAGATACATTGGTACACCAATAATTGATGCAATTCTTGTAATATTTTCTTCATCCCAGCAGAACAAAGGTAACAATGGAAGACGAATTCAAACAGGTGAAGTAAGACATTTAAAAGAAGTAGGAGAAAATGAAGGAGACCATTTATCCATACCAACAATGTGTCCTCCAACATAACATAGTCCCCCCACTCAACACTTCTTCCATAGCTTCAGAATTTTTAAGCAAACAAAAGATCCAGTTCATCCCAAGTGTAGTCAAATGGAAATTACCAAATTTTCTCCATTGTCTTCTAAGCTCCATACTACAAACTGAAAATGGGTCGTTTTTGCCTAGAACCTTAACAACCAGTGAATACTTCAGAATTTGTGAGTTAGATCATTCCAAATTAGAGTTTAACCTCATTGCAATTACATCATCCAACATATCATTTGGTACATTCTTATAAGATAATTTGATATGTTGTGGTTTCTTCCAAGCATTAATAAATTCCTTTTTAGCTCCTTCGTTCTCATTATTAACATTTCCTTTTATCACATTAATTTAAATATGATCAGTTTCTTCTTGATTACTCAAAAATTTATTGACTTTTAAAACCAAACCAAAGGAGGAAGAAGCTTCATGATCAAATTTACTTGGAGTCTGCAACAAATCAGGTATAGAAATCTAAACTTTTGAAATGGTTTCCTGAATATTCAGCACCTTCTTTCCTTAGCCTTCAACCACTGTGTCTTGGTGAATAGGTGGATGAAACCCCTCTCTAATCACCAAATTATTTTGAGGTTTCCCATTTGAACGAATCTTTAACTATGACTTTTTGCCTTGTTGCCTCTAAAAATTTTGAATAAAAGAAGACCTAGGGAAATTAATACTAGAAAATTGATTGGTTGAAATACTGCTGGCCACAAACTACCGGTAGTCAGTCGCCACCATAATCTCTGTAAGCAAAAAAGCTGTGAATGGAAAATTCAAAAAAAGAAAGAAATGAAGAAGACTATCTCTCTAAAAAACTAGTATTTCATAATATAAATATTTTGCCTTTAGCGCTATAGTTTTCTTTGTTCTCTATCTCCTGCATCCAAAAGTCTTTGACTCACACCTTTCTCGTAGACAATTAGTGAGCCAAGAAGATTATCAATAGAATAAGTATTCAAGTCTTTCATTTCACATATAACATTGACTTTTGCAAATCAAAATTATCATGTAGATAATATAGAATTTTGTTGACCATCTTGGAGTTTGAAAATTCTATAAAGCATTCAATGATGTCACTATTTGAGTAAACCTAGTGTACATGTCTGAAATAGTCTCATAAGGTTTCATGTGAAAAATTCACAATCATGAAATAATATGTTTAGCTTAGATTTTTTGACATCACTAGTACCTTTGTATGCAATGCGTAGTCTATCCCAAATATCTTTGCAAGTGGTTTAGGTAAAAAATTTTATATAATCTTTTAGATTTAAGTGCACAAAAAAAAAGTTGAAGCATTCAACATTCAATTATGCAAGGAATTATTCTTCTCAACTCTATTAAGTAAAAGGAATGTTAGTTTTGACTCCATCAATAATAAATGATGGTAAAAATAATCAGTTTGAATCATATGTCATATTCAAAAATTAATTGATCGTAGAAAAGTAAACATGCAAATTTTCCCAAAATTAAAAGGATTATTTTCAAACAGAGGTGTACAAGTTATAAAATAACCTTTTATATTATTTCTATTACCAAAATACACTATAAAATATTCACTTGGGGATTTTAAAATCATGAATTCCAAGACCCGCTCTAATACCAAAAGAAAGTTTGATGTAGGATGTTAAGCCTAAGTGAACTATCCCTAGGCACACCAATGCCAAAACAATATTGTCACCCAATGTTGATGCAAATATACTTATCAAAGGTAACAAAAAATGGTAATGATAAACATAATAAAATATCAACCTCAGATTTTTAACATACAATTTTTTACATTAATAAATAAAAAAAAGTATAGTGTAGAAAACAAAAATTAGAAGTGAATAAATAAAATTTTATAGTGGTTCAATAAAACCATGACCTAAGTCCACTCCCTGGAGTCCTCCTCTTGAAGTATTGCACTAAACCTTTAGTGACTCTTCTTTAGCCTCCACAGTTAGGTGGATAAACCTTTATAAAATCTCTTCCACCAACTCGATGTAGTAGAGGACCATAATCTTTTCCCCTCTTAGTGATGCAGAGAACCTGGAATTCATTTTCACCCTCCTAGTGAAGGAAAAGAATTTGGATTTCTTTTTCACCCTCATGGCAAAGGCAGAGAATATAGAATCCTTTTTTCACCCTCTTGGTGAAGGCAGAGAACCTTGAATCACTTTCACCTTCCCCAGTGCGATGGAGTAGTTGGGTCCTTTAACACCAAAGAGGACTTCTTCTAAAAGCTTCCCTCAAGATAAATCTTGAGACATGGAGGAACTCAGGTGAAAGTTCGTCGAAGCAACTATGTGGAACTCCCTCTCAGACTCCTTTTAAACTTAGGAGCCAGAGTTATAATAGTGAAGGAAATGAGCAAAATTATTAAAAATTGAGGGAGCATCATAGTGCCACAAATAGAGTGTTATAGAACTAAATTTAACCCAATGCCAAAGCACTATCAATTTGACACAATAATGGTAGATGACTAAATTTCATCTAAGAGCAAGACATCGAGGCACTAAGTAAGGAGCATCACAGCATTAAACCATGAACCATAGTTCCAAATCATTATAATGCCATGGTAAAAGATAGTTACGTATAGTTAAATAGTGAAATAATGTGATGAATGAAGAACCGACGAGATGGTCCAGCAGTTCCATTGAGCTACATTTTCATCTTCTTTGTGTCATTCAATTATTTTTAAAAACTATAAATAGATAACTCTTTTTAAATGTAAGGAACTACCACTACTAGAGGAGGTTGGCCTTAAGTTTATTTTGTATTAGTCTAGGGAGAATCTAGAGAAAAGGGAGGAAGGAGTGCAAGGGGCCTCTAAATGATATTATAAAAGATTTCCTAATGATCTCTATCTTTATTCATCTCTTGTACATTTATTTTACACATTATAATGAGGTATGTTTTGTTTAGTTTAATTTCATGTTTAGCTAAGACATTTTCTTTGGGCTTATAATACTTTAGAAACCATATTAGCTATAGATTAGATTTTATAATTTCATGAATTACTTAATGTTATTGTTTAAAATTTTCATACTTCATTTATTTATGTTGTCTTGCATGAACTTAAAAATAGTGTGATATATAACCTCAGTGGAGGAGTAGAAGAATAAATAGGGGATTTAAAACTTAAATTTTCCATGTATAAATATATGGAAATTATATTTTTGGAATCTTAAGGATATTATAATACTGTAATTGAGAGAAATATTAGCTAAAAACTCTAACAAACTCAGCAGAGATGCAAAGTAGTAATATGATAAATCTAACTACTATAAATATGAGTTTTTAAATATTATAGGGTTCAGAGTACTTTAAATATTTTATTTAATTTTTTTAATTATAGCTATTAATTTTGAATAATACTCCCTTCCAATTTGAATGATAAGATAAATTAAGTTGTTCATATAAGCAATACAAGAGTGGCCTCAGAATATTTAAAAATAAAGGTCTGAACGATACTCTACTCATTACTCTATTACTTGGCACATATGCATTCTTGCGTAAATCAGGATTTATACTATAATATATTGCAAGAAAGATAAAAGTAAAAAAATTAATAATAATGTTATCAGTAGATAAAGAGATAAGCATTGAAGCATAACTCCTTTCCGCATCATAGTGAAAGTTTGAGGAGGTTGTGAGACCTTAAGAAATAAGCCTGAGGCTAACTAGGGGGGCATGAATTGGTAATTTAAAATTTTCTTTAAACAAAAAGAAAATCTTTTTATAACTTCTCAAATTTTGAAAAAAAAAATTTATCACTCAATACGGAAGCAAATTAATTTCAAAATAACAAAATTATGAAAGTTTTCAACCACACAATTAATCATAGAAAAATAAAGTGTGGAAAATTACTAGAACAAACACACCAGAATTTATAATGGTTGGGTCCAACCTAACCTACGTCCACTCCTCAAAAATCACGTTTTTAAGTATTTCACTAAAACAAGTGTAACTCTTTTTGCCCCCACAACAAGGAAGAGAAGCCATTATAAAATCTCTTTCACCAACCTAGTGTGATAGAGGACCATACTCTTTTTCAACCTCATGGTGAAGGTAGAGAACCTGAAATTCTTTTTTGCCCTACTAGTGAAGGTAGAGGACCTAGAATCCTTTTTCTCCCTCTTGGAGATGGAAGAGAACCACAACCTATTGCTATAGAATGTCTCCCCAAAACCATAAAAAGTTTAAGGAAGAAGCTTGAAAAAGACAAGGAAGAACCTTGCTTGGAGTAACCTTGTGAATCCCTCATAATTTTCTCTCACAAATAATTCTCCCTCTCTTCTCTCATAAAGCACTCCTTAACTCCCTTTCTTTTCTCCCTCTCAAGACACTTAGTAGCAAAAAGTTTTAGAAGAAAGTCTAAGTAAGTGTTTAAATAGAGAGCCTATTAAAAAGCCCTAAATTTCAATCTAACAACTTTGATTGTCCATTACCATCCAAGATCATTATGTATGATTAATTTTAAGTACTCCTATTAATATTGCATAAAGAGATAAACCCTATATGATCAGTTCAAAGAGATAAACTGATCTTCTATGATAATTTAGAGCATCATCCAATATAATTAGTATAAAATAGGCCTTTTAGACAGTATGAATTATATTAACATGTATGATTAGTTCAAGAGTTTATACTAATCATCCAATATGAAAAGTAATGATAAATTATCATCCCATGTAGAGATCGGTTTGTATAGTACAAAATTCAGGGTCATCCTATATGATTAGTTAAATATCTATGGTATTTCATCTTGGATGAAAAGCGACAATAAATTATCGTCCCATGCATTACATGTGCCATGTAATATGATCTTCACCAATTGTCCTGTATGATTTGATTAAATAAATTAACCATAATTGTACCCCTAATCACATGATCAATTTAGGCATGATTGTTGTATATCATATAGTTTTATGAATATCATTTGCTATGATTAGAATAAATTTTAAATTATAAAATATTACTTAAATTATGATTGGCGGCTATTTTCATGATTATACTTGATTGTCTTGTATGATATGGATCAAACATTATGATTAGTTTAATCAATCATTACTAATAGAAGTGCCCTATTTTTTTGGTTAACTAATCATCCAGAATGATATAAATTATACTTTATGATTTGTTCAAAAAACTCAACTTCTTCCTAACTCACTAACTCACCCCTTGAGTGTGTGTGTGTGCAAGGTTATTGAGCCTTAGGATCCACCAAAATATATAATTAACTCTAGAAAAAATAAAAGTACAAAAGGCTAAAAATATAGACTTTAATTCTAGTCTATCTAATCTTGAGCTGATCAAGGTTACACGTGAACAGTGGACATGAAATGTTTGTGAGCAGGGAAAAAATAGACATGCAATAAATTCAATTAGCATAGTGAGAAATATAATAATGTTTATTATCATTAAAATTATAAGACTTGAGTCTTGATTTGCAATAATCTCCCCCATTTTGATGATGTCAAATATTGTTGGTTTTAGATTCAAGAGCATTTTGCTCTTCCCTAAGTTCCCCCTCTCTAAGTAAGTTTTTTTAAAAAATATAGGGGTGGTGACAATTTTTTTATTTTAAAATGAAAAATAACATACAATAATAAAAAAAAAAATAACAGACAAACATGAATTAAATGTTTCAAAGCAAAATATAGTCACCAACACATGCTACTTTCCTTTTTGACATCATAAAAGAGGAGAAAACAATAACAAACAAACATGAAACTAAAAAATAGTAAAAGTTTAAATATATATAAAAAAAGGGGAAAAAAAAAAAAACTAGAACAATGAGGGGTCCTGATCAGGTGGAGGTGGGGGAGGTGGTGGCTGGATGTACTAGTGGATCGGGGCAAACTAGTTTCCAAGCCACGCCATATCCTGATCATGATACTGCTGTTGCTGCTGGGCTACGTATTGATAAAAAAAAAAAACTAATTCATTCTCATGTTGTTGCTATTTCTATGATATGTAGGAGTTAAAATGGAGTTCCCACTGATTAAAACTTAGGACTAGTAGATCATACTAAGATTAATGGAGGATAGGGGTAGGTATTGGATTTGGTCCCCCCTCTTTCGCTACAGGCTCTTCATACATATAGTGAACATTATGATGATGAGTACTGTGAAGGATGTGGAAGGAGCTATTGGTATAGTAGACCGGGAGCTGAAAATTTTATCCCTCAATATGGAAGCAAATTAATTTCATAATAACAAAAAGATCAGAGTTTTTAAGCACACAATTAATCACAAAAAAATAAAGTACAAAAAATAATAAGAAAAAATACATCCAAATTTATAGTGGTTTAGTTCAACTTGACCTACGTCCACTCCTCCGAAACCTTCATTCTAGGTATTGCACTAAAACTAGTCTCTCCTTTTTACCCTACAGCAAGACGGAGAAGCATTAATAAAATCTCTTCCACCAATCCAGTTTGACAGAGGACTTTACTCTTTTCAACCTCCTAGTGAAGGTAGAGAACCTAGAAAATCTCCTTTTCCCCCTCCTAGTGAATGCAGATAACCTAGAATCTTTTTTCTCCATCCTAGAGATAACAAAGAACTAAGAATCCTTTTTCTCCCTCTTAGAGATGGCAAAGAACCATGACTAGTGCTATATAATGTCTACCCAAAGCCACCAAAGGATTAATTCATAAGCTTGAAGATGACAGGGAAGAAACTTGCTTGGAGTAACTTTATAAATCCCACACAACTTTGTCTCACAAATAACTTTCCCTATCTTCTCTCCAAAAGCACTTCTTAACTCCCTCTCTATGCTCCTTCTCAAGACACTTAGTAGCAAAAAGTCTTAGAAGCAAGTCTAAGTAAGATTTTAAATAAAGATCATCCTAAGAAACCCTAAATTTTAATCTGCTAACTAGGATAGTTCAGTATAATCCAAGATCATCATTTACAATTAGTTTAAAGTACCCCTATTAGTACTACACAAAGTGATAGACCATGTACGATCAGTTCAAGGAGATGAATTGATCATCTTGGACAATTTAGAGCATCGTCCAATATGATATGTACAAAATTAGCCTTTTAGATAGTAAGAATTGTATTGCCATGTACGATCAATTCAAGAGTTTCTAATGATCATCCAATATAATAAACAATGATGAATTATCATCCATACAGAGCTCAATTTATACAATACAAAATTTAGGTGTCATCTTATACAATTAGTTGAAAATCTATGGCATTTCATGTTGAACGATAAGCGATAATAAAATATCATCCCATGCATCACACTGTTCATATAGTACGATCATCATCAATCATCCTGTTTGATTTGCTTAAACAAATTAATCATAATTGTTCCACTAATCATAGGATGAATTTTGGGAAGATTGTAATATATCACACAATATGATAAATATTATATGGTACGATTAAAAGATAATTTAAATTATAAAATATTTGCCTAAATTGTGATTGGTGGATATTTTCATGACTATAACAGATCGTCCCGTATGATATATATCATACAATATGATTAGTTTAATCAATCCTAATTTATAGAAGTGACAAAATGAAGGATTTTCTGGTTAGGTGATCATCTAATATTATAAAAATCAACCTTTACAATTACTTCAGAAAAATCAACTTCTTCTTAACTCACTAACTCACCCCCTTGAGTGTGTGTGTGTGTGTGTGTGTGTGTAAGATTACCTAGCTTTAGGATCCACCAAAATACATAATTGACTCAAGAAAGATAAAATGTTTAAAAAGATTGAAAATATAGACTTTAATCCTAATCTACCCAATCTTGAATTGATCGAGGTTGTAAGTGAACAGTGGAACTGAAATGTTAGTGAGCAGGGAAAAAATAGATATGCAATAAATTTAATTAGCACAATGAGAAATCTAATAATATTTGTTATCATCAAAATCACAGGACTTGGGTCCAGATTTGCAACACATAGAACTCTGATGTAAGATTATTTAAAACTAAGGATGAAGAGCTTTGTAATGCATCACCACTTTCCCCAACACAATACTGCTCCAATGAAAATTTTGTTGACTTAAATTATAAACTTTTAAATTCAATTTACAACTATTTGTGATCATTTCTAAAATGAAATAATTGAAGATGGCATATGAAGATTTAACAAACATATAATAAGCTTATAAATTTTACTAAATATTATTTAGATTATTATAGGTGAACTTAGTACTATAGCAAGGGTTATTATACGGATTTCTTAGTGAGTGTGAATATTTTGATGCTGAAGATGGTGAGGAACCCCTTGTGTAGGTTTATCCATGAGTATGTAGTAGATAGGTCCTCCCTATGAAGCACAAAAGAGCAAGGGATCCCCCATTCGTTCTCCTTTTTTTAGTATTGCTTCATGTAATGAGATTGAGTGATTATATTTTCTTAAGTATTAATGTTATCGGTGTTTTTTACCTCCTTACCTTGATCGTATGGCAAGTTATGTTACTGTGTGATGAGTGAGTTTAAGGGTATTAGGAGAGAGGTCACTGAGATGAGTGGGGACTAGTGACCACTTGCATGCAGAGGTAATGGCTTAGGAGGATTTTGGAAGAACTCAAGGTGTGAGCTAATCAGGCATCGAATATGTTATATAATAGATCTATTGAATTAGTGATGGGTGGTCAGTTGGGAGAGAGAGAGAGAGAGAGAGAGAGAGAGAGAGAGAGAGAGAGAGAGAGAGAGAGAGAGAGAGAGAGAGAGAGAGAGAGAGAGAGATGGACCTTGGGATGTGTTGATGAAATGAAATCTTTGCATTAAATGTGATTTAATTTTCATTTTGATTCTCATGTGCAACATCTTATAAATAGGTGGATTATGGTCATGTGGATTGAATCTTCAGTTTGAATCCATCACTCACACTTGAGGCTCACTTCTGTTGTGCATTCTTTTTCCTTGTGAGAGCATAGCAAGTCATGTCCACCCTCTACAAGTGGGCCGAGGTATTTTCCCTCTTACGAGATCTACCAAAGTCGAGGCTTCTAGATAAGGTTGTCAACGTTGCATACCATGCCTGCTACGTTTGGCATAACAATTTCTCTGTATGGATAGAGGAGGAAAGAAAGCACATTAAATTCTTCCTAGATGATGCATTAGTCATGTTGTGCTCCCATTTCTTATTGGGCATCCATTTCCTTCTCTATGTCGAGTTGGAGGAAATATTGAATTACTATGGCATCATCCTTGTCGAGATGTTACCAAACTCTGGCCAACATTGTCTCATATTCATCATATTTGCATGAGCATGAATTACAACGGTCATTGAATTTGTTCTGCCATGTCTTTTCCTTGAAGGTGACCGAGGATGGGTTTGTTCAGTCCACATCAATTATAATGATGATGATAGGCCTATTGAACAAGGTTCATGACTAGAAAGAAAAAAATTATTATAGTATAAAGCATGATCCTGTGTACCATACCAAATCATCCTATTGCCTTCGTGAAGAAGAAGGAAAAGATAAATGTCCTCTCAATAAGTGAGGAGAGGGTGTTTTATGAAATGAAGGGCAAGACCTTAGTCATCCCTAACCATGTTGATTATTTTAATATCTTCTATAATTTCTATGGTTAGTTACTAATTTTATCTAAGTTTCCTTCTTTCCTCGAGTTAGCTTATTCACACTATTGTGGTATAAAACTTGAATTGTTACGACATGCCCTTAGATCCTATAATCTTGAGGGGTGTTGCCACGGTGGCGGTAAAGAAGACTTTGATATCCCTTGAAGGACTGCATTGGAGGCCAAGGTGCAATTTAAGCAGGATCTCATTCAATTTGATGAAAATAAGAGATATATGAGGGGGAATTGGCTACTTTCATAAAGGGTGATGAGTATGACCCCATTCTGAATAAGCAATTCCGCTCAGGCATGAAGTACTACTTAAGGAAGTTAGTAGCCAAGGGAAAGCTTGATCCCCATTATAGAGATCCTTCAGCCATCTATGAGGAATTTATAAGTGAGGTTGAAGATGAGGACTTGACTGAGGAGAGTGGTTCTAGTAGCTAATCATTCGTTTTCTTTATATTTTCCTTCTTTTTTGTGCTAGTTGGCCATATGAAGTTTGTATAAAAGATTTCTGAAGTAAATGAAAATTTTAAATTTTTTGACACGCCTGTATAGTTATAATGGGTACATGCCACAAATTATGAAGTGTACTTCCTTTTTATAATAAGCTTGGTTCTTTAGTATAAAAATACATATAAATAATGATTCAGCACGTAATAAGAAAGTATAAAAAATGAGTGGTATGCGTTATGCCTAACTTAAGACACATGGTTTTTATTGTAGTCAACTATAGTAAATGCACAATTGCTCAAAAGAGTAAATGCATAATTATTTATTTGTTTTATGATGTTGGTATAAATAGTCTCTTTCACTATTGCCTAATATGACAACATAGCTACCACCCGATCAATTATTTCACTTTATTATAGCCTTGAAAACTTCATGTTTTGTGAGGGATCGATTATCATCATGCCTTAGTATTTTTTTTTTTTTACTTTTGTCTTTACTGCGTGACTGTAAGAATAAATCTTTACGAAAAAAATATAAATCTTTAGTATGAAAATGAAATAAAAGTTATGTTTTACCATATACTCTTTTTTCGGATAAGCTTTCTCTTTGAAATTAGAGCTCTACAGTTCGAGTTCCTTTGAAAAGATATTAAAATATCTAAGCTCGAGTTCGCTAGCACAAGTTTCTATGCTCGATGATGGTTGTTGAGAAAGAAAAGATGTTATATTAGAATTTTGTGGTCACATGTCAGAAATAGTTAGAGAAAGGTATATTAAGGCTCATAAGCTAGCCCTTATAAGACCATGTATTTACTACTTATACATGCACTGTAGCAAGCTATATAAAGCCATGTACTCTCCATTACACATCAGGAAAATAGATTAATTTTCTCTATTTCTTTATCTGTTTCGTCTCTTCCAACTCTACATGGTATCAGAGCGGGTACCATCCTGAGCGAGAAAAGAAAATGGCGGAAGCTTCATCTGCCGTTTCCAATTCGGCAACCACTCAAGGTACCGCGTCTCAACATCAATCCATCTCTCCCCTCCCTCAAGTTCATCATCTCTCACCTCAAGACTTTGTTCCCAATCAATTGTCAACTGACAATTACCCGATCTGGAGAAGCCAGATCGTCGAACTGCTGAGAGCAAATGGCTTCGATCATCTTCTTGAATCACCAAGTCAATCGGCGTCGGACGCTCAAATTCAGCAAACGGGTGATTCCACTCAATCCACGCTATCTTCCGATCAAATTCACACCGATCGCAATCTTGCTGCTGTGATCTGTTCCACGGTTTCACCTACGATCCTACCATACATTCTACATCTTGATTCGCTGCATGAAATCTGACGAGTTCTTGAGACCACATTCCAGTCTTCAAACCGATCCAAGGTTATACAGCTCAAAAATGAGCTTCACCATATCACGATGGGATCTTCGACGATGGAGCAATACCTCACCGAGATCAAGAAGCTAGTGGATCAAATTGCTTCCGCCGGCTCCACGGTAGACAACGAAGACATCATTCTTCATATCTTGAATGGTCTTCCATCAACATATCAATCCTTCAAAACCTCAATCAGGACAATGCTGCACCCCATAAGTCTTGATACTCTATATGTGCTACTCATTAGTGAAGAAATTCACGTTTAAAATGATACGACAAGAATACCGGTGACGGCTGACTCGGAAACGGCTCTCTATACTTGGCGAGGTTGCGTTCGCCGAGGTCGGGACAGACAAGATTTTCAAACGAGTCGAGCAAACAGATCGTCCTCATCGTCACCTCTTATCTTCCAGATCTGTAACAAGAGGGGACATACAGCGGACGTATGTTGGCATAGGCTAAATGCTAGTTACACTCCGTCCGCTCGCTCCACTCAGCAGAACACGGCGCTAATGGCAGCTCCAAACGCTCAGCCCACTGACTGGTATCTCGACTCCGGGGCATCATCACATATGACTAGAGAGATCGGTAATCTTGAAACAACATCAAGCTATCAAGGATCAGATTCGGCAACTATCGGGGACGGAAGATCCATACCTATAGCTCACTCGGGCACAGGGCTTCTTCCTGCCCCATCTCGTACTCTCTTACTCTCTCAATTACTGCATACTCCGTCAATTTCATATTATCTACTTTCCATTTCTAATCTTGTTAAAGACAGTAACATTTTGATTATTTTTTTACTCTAAGGGTTTCACATTTAAGGACTCGAAGACGCAGGAAATTCTGCTACACGGACCGTGTAGGAACGGTCTATATCCGCTACGGTTGGCACCTCAGAGACAGTTGCAACAGGCTCTCACTGCATCAAGCTCCGGAGCTACGACATGGCATAACAGGCTGGGTCATCCTCATATTAGGGTGCTCAAGAAAATCGCCCAAAATAACTTTGATCTTTGTATTCCCAGTTTTAAATTTTCTTGCATTTCTTGTATCATGTGCAAAGGACATAAGTTTTCGTTTGAACATTCTACCAACCGAAAGCTTAAGCCCCTTGAACAAATTCATTCCAATATTTGGGGACCATCTCCGGTCCCCTCTCATCAAGGTTTTAGATACTATGTTTTGTTCGTTGATGATTTTACTTGTTTCACTTGGATGTTTACAATTGCGGCTAAATCCGATGTCCACCAAATATTCACTAACTTTGTTACATATATTGAAAATCAAACGCATCATAAAATTCAATCTATTAGAACAGACAGTGGCACGTAATATACAAATCATCAATTCAAGAACTATCTCCAGGAAAAAGGTATTCATCATCAGCTCTCGTGCCCTTATACGCCGGAGCAAAATGGCACCGCGGAACGCAAGCACCGCCATATTATGGACACCGCTAGAACAATCCTTCAAACTACTCATATGCCGCACAAGTTCTGGCCGGATGCGGTAACTACGGTGGTTTACCTCATAAATCGCCTTCCATCGCCCACAACAAGTAACACCTCACCTTTTCAATTATTGTTTCGCACAAAACCATCGTACCAACACTTGCGCATGTTTGGTTGCGCCTGCTATCCTCTTGCTCCTACTCACACTCGAACCAAGCTGGACCTAACCACAATGCCGAGTGTATTTCTCGGATATTCCGATTCATATAAAGGTTACAAGTGTCTGAATATGAAATCTAACAAGATTTTCATATCTCGTCACGTACAATTTCTTGAACACTCATTTCCTTTTCAAGAATCTAATGTTTTAGACACTCCGTCAACACAGTTAACTCAACCATCTCTTCTTGTCCCAACCTCTACACTTGTGACATCTCAGCACGCAAGCAATTCGGATAACATAAATCAATCTAGCTCCTCCCTGCTGACTACTTCAAACACATCTATAACTTCAAATAGTTCCGACAACACTCAATCAACTACATTTCCAAGTCCTGCACCGGTTCCTCATCCTAGGCACCACATGACAACAAGATTTCATACGGGCTCACTGAAGCCAAGAGATCGTCTAAATCTACTACATATTCAGTCCAACAACATCTGTACTCCAGAACCCTCCACGTTTGCAAAAGCATATAAACATAACGAATGGCGGCAGAGTTTTTGGCTCTTCAGAAATAGGGAACCTGGTCTCTGGTTCCACCTCCTAGCAATGCGCTCATTCTGGGATGTAAATGGACATACCGTAAGAAGCTTCACTCTGATGGCTCCATAGCACGTTACAAAGCCAGATTAGTGGCACAAGGTAATCGCCAAGAACATGGCCTCGACTATAGGGAAACCTTTTGTCCAGTCGCAAAACTACCAACCATTAGAGTCCTATTCACCATTGCTTTGCATCATGGATGGACGGTACACCAGCTAGACATTACGAATGCATTTCTTCATGACACACTCATAGAATCTGTGCACATGCGCCAACCCAAGGGATTCGAGGACACTACCTATCCGTCTCATGTATGCCACCTCAAAAAGGTGATCTATGGGCTAAGTCATGCTCCACGACAGTGGTACATGACCTTCACGGATTACCTTCTCACCATTGGGTTTCAACACAGCAAGGCCGATCCATCCTTGCTCTCTTTCATCCAAGATCAAACTCAAATCTATCTACTAGTATACGTGGACGACATATTGCTAATAGGAAATAATATAGGAGACATCAATGCTCTCATCAGCAAACTTTAGTCCAAATTCGACATGAAAACACTAGGACTTTCAAATCACTTTCTCGGCATCAAGATCACCTCCACACAAGATACGTTCTTTCTCTCCCAAGCAGCTTATGCTATGTCTATCTTACATCAAGCCAATTTAGTAAACTGCAAACCTCTTTCAAATCCCCATTCTACTAAACCACAAAAAATTACTGATTCATCTACTGCTAGGTTCAATCCAACAGAAAACAGAAGCCTAACGGGATCTTTGAAGTACTTAACTATCACCCGACCGGATCTTGCTTACGCAGTGAACTGGCTCTCTCAATACATGCACGACCCAGCTTCAGTTCATTTGCTTCTTCTCACAGCTACTTCGCTATGTCAAGGCCACAATCAGCTACGGCATTCCGATATCCAAGTCCAATCTTCAGATGAGAACGTACTCCGACGTCGACTGGGAGGGAGATCCAACTACCAGAAAATCCACCTCGGGATTTTGTACATTCCTCGGTGACACTTTGGTCTCGTGGTCAGTCAAAAGACAGTTCACCGTAGCAAGATCTTCCACGGAAGCGGAATACAGAGCGTTGGCAGCCACCAAGGCTGACACTATTTGGCTCAAGCGCCTTCTTACTGATTTTCAAATTCAGCATGATGATCCGATTGATCTGTTTTGTGACAACACTTAGGCCATCATGCTTGTCAACAATCCCATCTTTAATGCTCGAACCAAACATATTGAGATCGACCACAGATTCATGCATGACCAAATTCAACACAATCATATCAACATAGTTCCGATTTGTACTGCTGATCAAATAGCAATGTTCTTACAAAACTGCTCTCCAACACTAGATTTCAGCTCCTTCGCTCCAAATTGACAGTTACCCAAGACCCGTCAATTTGAGGGGGAATATTAAGGCTCATAAGCTAGCTTTTATAAGACCATGTATTTACTACTTATACCTGCACTGTAGCAAGCTATATAAAGCCATGTACTCTCCATTACACATCAGAAAAATAGATTAATCTTCTCTGTTTCTTTATCTGTTTCGTCTCTTCCAACTCTACAAGGCAGCCCTTTCATCCTCCTCCATCTATGCTCTAAGTGGACTCGCCAAAATTGTTTATATATGAAACATGAGGCATAACTAGCCAAAGTAACTCTGTAGAAAAAGTAGAATGATCTCAGTTAGGAACCAACTTTCCATCATCATTAGGGAATTAGTGTGCTTGTGGGTGTTGTGTTTTTAGCGGCTTTGACTCTCTAAAAGGAGTAGTTCGGGTTGATTTTAACTTGAAACTAGGTGAGAACTTTATTGGTTCTTATCCCAGTCAATCGTACTAGCTTATTTCAAAGATGAATGTCTAAGGATAGCAAGTTTCTGTTCCAAATCTGCTTAATATTCAAGGTAATTGGATTTCATTTGGTTGAATTCCTTGAGCATATAACAAATAAGTTCCCTAAGTGGCTAGCTACCTATTTTATATGAGTGAGTCCCCTAGTATTGTTTAAAAAACCAGGAAGAGTTCCCTTGCATTTTAAATAATTAAACTCATTATTTAAAGACTTTCTCAAGGGAATCACAAATACTTAAGAGATATAGGAATGGTTTTATCATTTTAATTGAAAACAAATATAAAAGTTCGAGAGGATGACTTCCCCTTATAGGTAATTTTTTTTTAAATCATTAAAGCTCCATGTACTCGGGACCTCATTCCTGTAATATGTTTATATTTCATAAGCGCCTATTATAAGCTAATTCTTGATAATATATAGCATGTCTTATGTACTCTTTATGTACTTAAATGTGAGTTATCGCACATACCTTCTTCAGAATAAGATCATTGGGTTGGAAGTCATTCTCTTTAACTTGGGAGTTGTACTATATAGATTTTCTTCTCTTAACCTCTTCTTGCTTGAGGGCACTTCTCCCCTTAACTCTGCTAATAAATATGTAGCCATTGATAATACTTGAAAAATGCATTCTTTTCATAATTAGTGGTTGTGACCATACATTAACTATGCAAGTTGAGCTCAACTAGTGAAAGGCCTAGAGTATGGAAGGGAGTGATTATACCCATTTACCCTTTGTACCTTCCATCTTTCGTAGGAGATCTAAGATTAACTTATTGGTATCTTCAACTTATATATTGGTCTACAGATGGTGGAATGACATGAACTTGAGGTAAATTCCTTATGAGAGACAGAAATCTTTTAGGCTTTAGTCAACAAACTATAGTATATTATTAGTAATGATGATGAGGGGAACAATCTATTAGCAGATGATGTTACTCTATATGAAATTCCTTACTATGCTTGTGATTGTTCTTGTAAGCATATTGCCTTCAATCTATTTGATGAAATAGTTGACATGACTAAGAAGAGCTTCCTTTATCATACAGAAGGCAGGGATGGTCCTAACAAGTACATCACCCATGTTACGAAAGGCTATGGACTATTGATAGGTTACAATTTTTTTTAAGGTTAAAGTTTTATGGGGTTGAATAGTTAACATTGAGGGCACTTTTTGGAGAATTCTTCTGCATCTTTTCTCAGTGTTAGCCAAAATTAACCTTAATTGAATTGACAAGATCTTGAAATTCTCTAACTTTTTAATTTCCACCTTCACTTTGAATTGATATTTCAGTAGTAGCTCATCTCAGACTTCATACTCAATATTAGTCTGACTCACCATCAAGTGTGAATTAAAAAATAACATTAATTGAATGAGTCCTAGCCTGAAGGTGAGTTGAAAAACTAGTGAGTAGGGTATCATAATCGACTTTAATTTTTGTAACCTAGAATTTGATTATCATAACCTATATGATGGTGATTCCAATAGAGCAATTCAACAGTCTCCTTGATCGCCCAAAATGCCATCCACATATAACATCCAATATTACTATGGAGTCCATACCTCTGACCTCACACACTAATCATTTAAATTTTCAAGAAAGTCAGTGAGTGTTTGGGCCTTGGTGGTTGTTCCTTACAAAAATGTGATTTGGAAATTTCTCAATTTCGCTGAAGACTTGAGCAAACTTCATGAGTAATTGGACTTGGCCAACACTATTTTGAGTTGGTGATTAATCACCTTATGAGTTGGAAGGGCATGGAAGTAGAGATGCAACCACTTGGATGAGCTAAGAAGAGCCCACAAAAGCTTCTCCATAATGGGGTACCTTTAATCTAGACCTTTGAGTATATTGCTCATGTAGTACACTCACCAATTCTTCTTTCATTCTTCTCAAATGAGCACTAAACTAATGAAATCCTTGCTCCACCCTTAAATATATCAGTAGATCTTCTCCTAGTCATGAGTTTTGAAGCATAGGTGGTGATGTGAGGAGGAGTTATAATTATTAAAAGGCGACTTCATAATCCCCCCCCCCCCCCCACCGTAAGACAATTTCCTTACATTTCATAGGATCTTTAAGAAAGGTGAGCATCTCTTTCCTTGTTGACAAATCAAATAATTGAGTTTGATGAATCATCTAGTGAGTTGTACTTGGCTATTTTTGGCAACTACATTTCTAGATTTACTTTCACCTTGTTGAGATTTACCTTGATCCCCTCTGACATAAGGAGAAATCATAGGAACTTTCCTAACCTTGCTTCAAAAGTACACTTAAGGGGGTTCAACCTTATTTTGTATTTTTTTTATGCTGGAAAATGTCTCCTTAATATATTTTATATATTGGCCAAGCAACTTGATATTTACTAAGTGGTCAACCAAATATACCTCTATGTTCATTCTCTTTTAATCATTGAAGACTTTATCCATCATTCTGTGGTAGGTCTCCCCGACATTGATTAGGCCAAAAGGCATTACCTTGAAACAATATAAGCCCTCTATAATGATGAAAAAAGTTTTATCCCATTCACTTTGGTGCATTTTAATTTGGTGGTAGCCTTAGAAAGCATCTAAAAATCTCTAAACTGAATAGCCCAATTACAATAGCCTCTCTTCCACCAACCACACTACGATAGAGTACCGTTGTCCTCTCTCACCCTCTTAGCAACGGCATAGTATCGACATCCTTTCTCATCCTCTTGGTGATAGTAGAGTGTCGGTGTCCTTTCTCACCCTCCTGGTGGTGGCAGAGTACCGGCATCCTTTCTCACCCTCCTGGTGATGGTAGAGTACCAACATTTTTTTTAACCTCCTTATGATTTTAGAGTACCAGATCTTCTCTAAAGATCTTCTCTCAAGAGTCTTCAAAGAAGTAGGGCATAGATTTGAAGAACATACAATGATATTCTTACCTTTGGCCAACCTTGTGAACCCTTCATAATTTCCATTTACAAGATATCTCAACCCTCACTCCCAAACAATCCCAAAATACTCTCATTATCACTCCCAAGAGAAAATTCACAGAAGAAGTTGGGCAATCAATTTTTAGGACTCTTATATATGATGGACAAGAAAAACCATTTAAGAAATTGAAAATTTCAAGTTGAATATACTTGGATCATATAATATGATTATATTTCGTACGTATGACTAGTTTAAAAATTAATGTACGATCGTGTATGAACAATATTTCATACTCTATTAGCCATATATATGAACTGGCATTATACAATATTAAAAGTTAAAAAATGAACAAGTTTGATTGGTATGATTACGTACGACCCCATTTTATACACTGGTCATCATCTGTATGAACCCTGCATCATATAATATATATTGTTAAATCAAATCATGCTTAATATGGAATGATTATGAACGATCCCATTTCGCATTCTTGATGTCGTTTATATAAACCCAAGTTTATAAAATACAAACAATTTAAAAAATTTAGGTATTCTTATGGGATGAATTGGTACACACCTATTTCTACTCTGGACGTCGTCTGTACGAACCTCACTTCATACAGTATGATCCATTAAAAAATTGGCGAGTTTGTTTGGGATGACAAGTATGTATCCATTTTATACTCTAGATGTGGTATGTATAAATCTAACTTCATACAATATAAATATTTTAAAAGAAATTTTCTAAGGCATTATTTGATAAGCTTAGTTCTGGAGGAACTTCCAAGTCAAATTGTCCAGCACAATTCAAGAATTATACAGTATGATTAGTTTTAAAAATAAAAGTTTTGACTCACTCTCCCAGTTTGTGTGTGCACAGTTATCCAATTATATTCACACTCTCTCAGACTCAAGAAAAATTATAGACTTCAATTATAATAAATCATAATCTAATCTGTCTTGAAGTCTTTGACAGTCTGGAGAATGATTTCCCTGAAACATTAGTATATATAAACAACACAAATAAAATTTTTTCAATATGTGTTAGGAGAAATAATAATCAACACAATAATATTTGGTATCATAAAAAATTTACATGATATAAACATATAGTTTTGAAACTAAGTTGCAACAATCTTCCTCTTTTTGATGTGGCAAAATAATTATTGTTTGAGTTAACACTTAAGACAGTTTTTCTCCTAAGCTCCAAAATTAATGATTAATTTACAATATTGGATTCCAATAAAAATTAAAAACATAGCAATAAATTAGAAAGAAACAAAAAGTTAAACAAAAACAACACATTAAAACATACACACAATAACATAGTATATACATCACAAAAATCACACAATAAATAATCATAACAAACATTAAACAACATCAAACAAACAATACATCAAATAATAACAATACCTCAAATAATAACTAAAGACTCTCCCTTTTGATAACAATAAAAAGGGAAGTACATCTTGAAATGATAGGTTTCTATGGATAAATCAAAATAATTAATGAAGAAGAAGATTTTAAACAAATTGCAAATGTAATATTTACTTCCAAATGCTAAAAAGAAAAACTCAAAATTTAAATCAAATAACAACTAAGATAAGAAAAGTTAATCAGGTTCACTGTTCATTCTAGAAAAATCAAATAAAAATAATTATTGTAAAAATGATGAAATAAAGAGTAATTAGTTTCTAATTCAATGGTGAAGATTATTGTCGATTATATGGATTAATATAAGAGATAGAATGATAAAGGAAAAAATAGTCTGAATTTTTCAATTGGCGACATTGCATATCTTTTCAATTGTTTGTGGCACATTTTGAGCATCTTTCTAATTTGTGCAAATTTTATGCCTCTTTTAACTTTGGCAAATATTGAGTATCTTTTTAAACAAGAGGCATATTTTATGCATCTTTTTAAGTTTGACACGCTTTGTGCATCTTTTTACATTTCTAGTCTTTTTAATATCAATGAATCTTAACACAAATTCTAATAATTAACAAAAATAAATACACTAAAAAAGAAAAAAAATATAAAAATAAGATATCAATTTTGTAACAATTATAGCTAAATAATACTTTTCTATAAGAATATGAAATTGATCTTCTAATCTACATCTAGTCATAATGTAATTTAAAATTTTGAGAGATTAAAATTTGCAAGGAAATTAATTTATAGAGCAAAGTAATTCAAAACTCTATTCTAGAGATCAACTATAAATGATTTGTCTCCAAAAATATAAACATTTCAAGAAGAGTAATTTCAATACATATCAAAACATCATTCCTCATTCCATTCATCATTTGAAACACGTACAAAATATTAGATCATACTAGAAACTGAAAAACCACAACATGTACACATGAAATCACAAAAAAATAAAAAAACCCAAGATCAAGTACGAAAATCTCAACAACAAGTACAATAAAGAAGTAATAACTAAAATCTAGAGGGCCTTGGTCTAGAGGTGGTTGAGGGTTAAACATCGTAAAGTAGCAATTGATCGTAGCTACATTAGTGTTCACTGAGTCAAAGTTCTCTCGGATCCACCCCATGTCTTTGTTGTACCTCACAACCTACTAGTTCAGGTGATTCTCAATTTGATCAAAATATTAATCAAAATGAGATTCCAGATTGTCAAAATGCTTGACCATTTCTTGATCAAAATTTTGATCGGGTCCAGGTGCAAGTTTCAGGTGCTGGATCTGGGGCTCCTTCTCCCTCTGAATCTTCTCCCTTAGATCTTTGATCCTGACCAAAAAGTACACAAAAAGAGGCATCAGTATAGTAAATATGGAGTAGAGTGGGAGGATTAGGATATATTAGGTTGTACTTCTGTTGAGATAGTTACTACTTAGTTCTTGTCTGTTTGATATTCTTACAACTTATATATTTTTAATGATTCCAAATATTATTATTTTGATTAGTATTTCTCCTAACATATTTTGGAAGAATTATTTTACTCTTGTGTGTACTAACATTTCAAAAAAATCATACTCCGAATTGTTGAACACTTTAAATCAAGATCAGTCTAGAGTTTATTATAATTGAAGTCTATATTTTTCATTTTATTGAGTCTAAGAGTGTAATTATAATTGAATAACTGAGTACACATACATCAGGGGAGAGTTTTAAAATTCACATTTTAAACTGATCGTACTATATAATATCGATTCGTACGGGTTAGCTATTGTTCGCTCAAAAAATTGTATAGTCTCGGATCTGGTTAGTTATTTTCCCTAACGAGCAGTCGAATGAACATAAATGAAAATTTTTTTAAGTATAGATCGTACTGTATAAACCCAGTTCGTATAGGCCTTCTAGAGTACGAAATGGATGGGTCCTTGTTCACTCAAATAAAAATTTTTCTAAGTATGGATAATATTATACGAACCTAATTTGTATATTCCTTCTAGTGTACAAAATTATGAGGCCCCATTTAATCCCGTATTTCGTTCAGAAGAATTCAAAAATTTTTATAGTGAGTCATACCAGATGATGACATCATTGTCTGTACGCCATCCAAAGTATGAAATTGTGGGGTTCCTTTTCATATCGACGAACTCAAAAAAATTATAAATATTCATACCCGATGAACATGGTTTGTATCGGATGATGATCATGTATGAAATGATTTCATACATATTTACAACATGTTTATACACAATAGTTTTTGAATTGTTTATTTGTATGAACCCTGATCGTACTATACGATTGTGGATGCTCAAAATTAAAAAATTCAATTTTTGAACAATATTTTCATGTCTTTTGTATAAAAGGTCAACTAAATCTGACATGAAAAAGTCTTGTCTTCGTGATTTTTCAAAGGCAAAAAAGAGTGAGTGTGAGAGAGTGTTTGAGAAAGATTTCTTGCAAGTGGAGTGTGAAGGGTTAACAAGGTTACTCAAAGATAAGAATCTCTTAATAATTTTGGTTATCACTCTTCCTCTTATCTTTCTAGATTATTTGTGTGAAGATATTTGAAGAAGATTCGATACTCTGCCGAAACTTGGAGGGTGTGAAAGGATGAAGGTTCTCTGCCTATACTTGGAGAGTATAAAAGGATGAAGGTTCTCTGCCTATACTTGGAGGGTATAAAAGGACAACAGTTCTCTGCTGACACTTCGAGAGTGTGAATGAATGAAGGTTCTTTGTCACACCTGGGATTGGTGGAAGAGAGGTTTTCATAAAGGCTTCTCAGCCTTGCTGTGGGGGCAAAAAGGAGAGTCACTTTGGTAATAGTGAATTACCTGAAGAGGGAGTCTTTAAAGAGTGGATGTAGGTCGTGTTTGACCAAACCACTATAAATCTTTGTGTCTTTTTAATTCTTCATTTATTTACTGTAAGATGTTAATCTATGGTTGAAAAGTTATTTTGTAACTTTAATTAACTTGCTTTAAAAATTTCAATGGCTTTCAAATTTTAAATTCAAGAGAAATTTTTTAAATTACAAATTCACCCCCCTCTTGGTTAGCCTTGGAAAAATAGCTTAGGCTTAATAACCTAATCTAGTTTCAACAAGTGATATAAGAGCTTTCTTTCTAAACCATAAGTTTAGAGTACTTTTTGAAAAATGAGAATGGATACTTTTGAAAACTGAAACACACCATAAGGGTATTTGATCACTAGACCTCTATTATTTAACAATATTTCTTTCAATTTTTGGAAAATATGCATGTCTACTTTTCTACAATCACTAGATTATCGCATGTGAATTTTAGTTCAAGAAGGGTATACAAAACTAACTAGATTGGTTAATGAAATTTGAGTTGAAACACTCTTTGCTGACTGGACTATAGAACAATGTGACTTATCACAGTTAAATGCTAGATGTTTAAACAATTTCTTTTGTACACTTAAGTTAGAAGATTACATGCGGGTTTCCACTTACAAAAGTGGAAAGGATATATGGGATATACTTTATATTACTTATAAAAGGACTAATAAAGTAAAGCAATCTAGATTAAACATCTTGTTACATGACTATAAATTATTTTGCATGAAACTAAATAAATCCATTTCTAAAATGTATACAAGATTCTCTCATATAGTCACTTCTTAGCATGCATTAGGTAGGGAATTAACAAATGGTGAATTAGTGAATAAAATACTTCATTGTTTGCCTACTGCTTATGATGCCAAAATAACTATGATTACAGAGTCTAAAGATTTAAATGTTTACTCTATTGATAATCTTTTTGGATCACTAATTGCGTATGAGCAAGGTGTGAGTCAAAGAAAGATTGATGTATGAGAATAAAGAAAGGAGAAGAATATAGCACTGAAAGTAGAGGAATTAGAGAGTGATTAGTCACAACCTGAAGATGAGGATGACATTTCTTTGATGACTAGGCAATTCAGGAGCTTTCTTAAAAGGAATCAAATTATATGCCAGTAGTAGAATAGAGGTAAGTTTAATAAAAAAGTTAAGGTTTATAATGATGTGATTTACTATGAATGCAGGAAACCTGGACATATAAAATTAGATTGCCCCAATCTCAAAGCCACTCCTAGTAAGGAGAAGGTAGAGGAGAAATCAATTGTAAAGAAGGATAAGAAGAGATTTCAGAGAGCTTTTTGGGAGAACTCAGCTTCAGATTCATCAGAAATAGAAAAGGAGGAAGAAGTCACCAATTTATCCTTAATGGCTGATAATTTTGATCAGTTAGATCAAGAAGAGGTATATGACTTGACTTATAATGAATTGTTAGAAGTTTATGAAAGAATTCATGATGCATATAAAAAGCTTAAGAAAATACATACTAGTTTAAATCTTGAAAAGTTAGAATTGCAAAGAGAGTATGAAATTCTTAGGAAATATTACACATTGATAGATAACAACCACATTAGCATACTTGATGAATTTGATGACTTGAATAAAAAGAATGATCTTTTAAAATCATTCTATACTCAATTGGAAAAAAGAATTTAAGAATTTTAAGGATGAATTAGAAAGTAGAGAGCATTATTTAAAATATGATATTAATATCTTGGAAGATGTAAACATATTTCTTAAGTTGAAAGTGAAAGCTCTCAAGGAAAATAGGATACCCCCAACACTTGAAGATTTTATAAATCCTAATTTGAGGTCAAAATTTTTATAACCCAGGAAAAGATAGATCTACTATAGAAGAATAAGATATTCATTTCCTAGAGTTAAATGTTATTCTTGTGGCATGATTGGACATATTGCACACACTTATATTTTGAATAAAAAAACTCATTTAATATGGAAACCTAAGATGCATAAACCTAGATATATCATACATGTATCTAATTTTATTTTTCCAAAAGGAGAATCAAAATTTATTTGGGTTCCCAAGTCTAACATTTTATTGTTTTGCGAGAACGCTCTCATATAAGGCCACATGAGAGCATTTGGTACTTGGATAGTGGTTGCTCAAAGCATATGACTATAGCACTATGCAATCTATATAAGCTAGAAGCCATAAGTGGAGGCAAGGTTATACTTGATGATAACACCGTTGGGAAAGTGGTTGGATCAGGTATAATTGGAAACTTGCAAAATTTTTTCATAGAAAATGTACTGCTCATAGAAGGCTTAAAGAATAATTTGTTAAGTATAAGTCAGCTTTATGATAAAGGGTATAATGTAAATTTTTTTTTCACTAGCTGCATATTAAGCTTGAATGGTAATGATATTTTTGCATGAAAAAAGGATAAATAATATTTATATACTAGATTTGAATTGCATTTTAGTTCCTAATCTTTTTGTTTGAAAATTATTTCTGATGATTCATGGTTATGGCATAGGAAACTCTGTCACTCTAATATGAAAAACCTTAAGAAAATTACTCAAAAGGATTTGGTTAGAGGTATATCAAAACTAGTCTTTACTAAGGATCACCTTTGCGATGCATGTCAATTAAGAAAATAGGTGAAGTCCTCTTTTCATTCTAATTAGGATCCTAGAAATAGTAAACCTTTGAAGATTATTCATATGAATATTTTTGGACTGGTTAGCACTGTTAGTATAAGAGGGAATGTATATGGTTTTGTGATTGTGGATGATCTCTCAAGATTAATGTGGGTTAAATTTTTATTTCAAAAAAGTGAGTCATTTATAGAATTTAGAAATTTTTTGACTTAGATTCAGAGGAAATTAAGATGTGAGATTTTAATAATATAAAGTGATCACGATGATGAATTTGAAAATAAAAAATTTGAAGATTTTTGTAAAGAGAAAGGGATTGATCATAATTTTTTTGCAACTAAAACCCCTCAGCAAAATGGGGTAGTCGAAAGAAAGAATAGAACATTAATTGAAGCTGCTAGAGCCATGTTGGTTGAATATTCACTTCCTAAATATTTTTGGTCTGAAGCGATTATTACTGCATGTTATGTTTTGAATAGGGTGAACATTAGATCAAAATTAAATAAAACACCATATAAGCTTCTTAAAGGGAGAACACCTTATTTGTCTAATTTGCATATTTTTGGATGTAAAGTGTTTGTATAAAATAATGAAAAAACTTTCTTAGGAAAATTTGATCTAAAATCAAATGAAATTTTTTTTTTATTAGATACACTAATATTGAAAAATCTTATAAAATATTTAACAAAAAACTTTGGTAGTTGAGGAGACCACACATGTTATATTTGATGAATCTGTAATTTTAGGAGAGCTAATTTTGGAAGAAGATGATTTGGAAAATAACTCCCAAAGGATTGAGAAAACTAATTTGGAAGAAAATTTAGAGATTGAAAATTCATTGCTTAGAGATTTGAGATTTTCTAAAAACTACCCTAAGAAATTAATTTTAAGTGAACCTACTGAGGGTATTAGGACTAGGCGTGGACTAATAAAAGAAGACAATCATTATGCTTTAATTTCAATGATATAACCCATAAATATAAATCAAGCACTTTCAGATGAATTTTGGATATTGGCAATACAAGAAGAATTAAATCAATTTGTGAGAAATGATGTTTGAGAATTAATTACAAGGCCAAAGGATCAAAGTGTAGTTGGAACTAAGTGGGTATTTAAAAATAAAATGAATGACTCTGGAGTTGTTGTTAGAAATAAGGCTAGATTTGTGGCTAAGGGATATAATCAGATAAAAGGGATTAATTTTGAGGAGACTTTTTCCCTTGTAGCAAGATTTAAAGTAATTAGGGTTTTATTAGCCTTTGCCTATTTTAGAAGATTTAAATTATTTCAAATGGATATTAAAAGTACTTTTTTGAATGAGGTGATACAAGAGGATGTTTATGTTGAACAGCCTCCAGGTTTTGAAAATTTCAAATACTCAAGTTATGTTTTTAAATTAAAAAAGATATTTTATGAATTGAAGCAGTCACCAAGGGCTTGGTATGAGAGGTTGAGCACTTTCCTACTTGAGAGATATTTTAAAAATGAGGTGTATATACCACTCTCTTTTTAAAGAAATCGGGAGATGATATACTCATTGTTAAGATTTATGTGGATGATATCATTTTTGAATATACTAATAAAAATTTTTGTGATGATTTTTTTTTAAATAATGAGTAATAAATTTGTGATGAGTCTAATGGTAGATCTTAGTTTTTTTTAGGTTTTAGCATTAATTAAATTAAGAAGGGAACATTTCTTAGTCAAACAAAGTATGTTAAGGACATCCTCAAAAAGTATGAAATAGATAATACTAAACCTATTAGTATACTTATGAGTTCCTCAGTTCTGTTGGATAAGGATCTAAATAAAAAATCTGTTGATCAAAAGAAATTTAGGAGAATTATTAGATATTTTCTTTACTTGACTGCTTGTAGACCTGATATTATATTCAATGTTTATTTATATGCTAGATTTTAATCAGATCCAAAAGAATCACGTTTGACAGCAGTAAAAACTTGGGAACTCAGAACTTAGATATTTAGTATCCTAAGTTTAGGTCTTCATTTAAAATAATTAGATATTCAGATTTGGACTTTCCAGGTTATAGGGTTGATCGAAAGAATACATCTTGAACTTTTCAATTTATAAGAAATTATTTAGTTTCTTGGTCCAGTAGAAAATAAAATTTTGTATCCCTATCTACTATAGAACCTGAATATATTGTCTTAAGAATTTGTGTGGCATAATTTCTTTGGTTGAAATAACAGTTGATTGATTTAGGATTTTTAATAGGCACAATTACAATTTATTATGATAACACTAGTTCCATTTGCATTTCAAAAAATCCTATTCAACATTCTAAAACTAAACATATAGATATAAGGCATCATTTTATTAGGGATCATGTATCCAAAGAAGAAATTGAACTGAACCATGTTACTACTGAAAATGAACTTGCAGATATTTTTATAAAATCACTAGCTTTTAATACTTTTAGCACATTAAGAACAAGGCTTGGTGTGATCGATCTTGATGCTTAATAAAAATTTTCTGCAAACTTAATATGTTTATTTGTGTGTTTTCATTTTTGTTTTTTAATTTTTTTTATTTGTGTAAGAGTTTTCTATTTTTGTTTTATATTTTGTGTGTTTTTAAAATATTATCAAAAATAAAATTTCCAATTTTTGAACGATCATGTGAATTTTTCTATGTATTCTATTTGTACTGTATAAATTTATTTTTGTCCTGTATGAATTTTGTTGCACGTAAATCATTATTTTGGACTGATCGTGTAAAAGTTTTAATTTCTCAATACATATCATAATGTACGATATTTATATTATCCCTGACGATTTGTATTACTTCATCTGTATGCATGTAGACGATTAAACGGTTAGAATCAATTATTATAACTGATCGTACGCATAAACTTTTAGTTCATACATACGAACCACATGTAATTCAATGTGGGGGACAAATCTAACCATCATTAAAAAGATCTTAAATAGTCATTCATACCAGACGAATACCTGTTCATATGTACGATCATCTGGTCAAAAAGCCTGTACGAAAGGATGCTTCGTAACTTGTGTGATTACAAAAAGTTATTTCATTTTGAGCGTATTCGATCGTACACATGAAATTATGTTCGTACATGATGAACCATCTATCGTACTTACGAACCTCTTTTCATACGTACGAATGGTAATTTTTTCCTTAAATAGGAGGGCTTTAGATTTCATTTTCATTCACTTCACAGTTTCCTTCAATCCTTCACTTCTTAGTTATGGCCAGTTCTAGCAAGCATGGTAGAGTCACTAAGGGATCATCTTCTAGGAGTGTAGATAAAATTTTTTTATCTAGAGCTAATGATGATTATTTCCTTAGGTTTGCCTCTGCTAAAATTACTCATTCTAGAATCTTACTTTAAAAAGATATTCACTTTCAAGTAATGTCTCTTTTTGCCACCACTCAATTTACCTTTATTCTGACCTTAATTCATGCCTACAACAAAGAAATCATTCACTATTTTCTGGTAAATATGTCTTTTAGTTATGATGAGAGTAGGATTATATCTTATATCCTAAAGAAAAGGGTAGAAATTACTAAAGAATATTTGGAAACCTTTCTTTATTTAAGAACTCAAGGAGTTAGAGCCCATATAATGACTTCTAAATTTGATTTTGACTGGTCCGAAATAAACAAAGTTCTTTGAGGGGTTGAACAAGTAGGTCATTTGCCTAAGGTTTATACCTTAAACTAAAATGTAAAGGTCATTCAGCATATCCTTAGAACTTCCATAATTCCTAAAGCAGATTACTAAATTAACATTACTCTTCTTCTGTCCACTGTTACCTATCTTATCATGTCTGGACAACCAATAGATGAAGCCCAACATATTCTTAATTATATTCATGACCTTTTTGAAATTGGACATGTCTCTTATAGGAGGAAGAAAAATATTTCCTTAGGACATCTGTTGACCTATATTTTAGAAAAGATGTACAATCATGTTCATCCTGAGCCTTTACTTGAATTGCCAATCTACTTTATCGATATTTCATTTTGAGCACTTTTTTGGAAAGATGTCAATGCAAGTCAAGATTTTGAGGGAGAAGGGGGAGCACCAACACCTGCACCTACTTATGGACCTGACTTTCAGGAGATGGTCCAGCGCTTTGACCAACTAGAAAGTCATTTTGATCAACACTTAGATAAAATTCAGACTCACTTAAACAAGTAAGATGCTCAGTACCATCAAGGCATAGGATGTATTCGAGGACAGTTCGAATCCGTGAACACTAACATAGCTATGATTATGATATTTTTTGTTGCATTGTGTACTTATCTATATTTAGATCCTTGATGTTGTCATTTTTATGTTATGTTGTATTGAGATCTATGATTTGACATCAATTATTCATCAACGTATTACATCTTTGGATTGATATTAATAAAAAAATGTCTTATTTTGGTTAGTTATTTTTAGTTGTTGTTTGAAATGTAGGTGTGCCTATATGATATTTCTGTGTTAATTGATCTAAAAAGTATTATAAAATAAACTACAATACAAAAATTAATTTCATTATGAAATCTATTTTTTTTTTTAAATTTTAAGTTAATCTATAACTTGATCAAGTTAAGGATATTAATCTTATGTTCTTTTTACGAATACATAATTTAAATATTATTATTGTAATTTTGATATCTTATTATTTTTTATTTCACTTTTCAATATAATTATCTTTGTACTTAGAAAAATTTGAGTTTATAGATTATTGATTTTGAAAATATCAATTAAGAAAATGGGGAGTATCAAAAAGAAATGTATAAGTGTACAAGAATAAAAAAAATGCGCAATGGTTCGTAAATTGAAAAGAGGTATAAAATTAGCCCAAATATCAAAAGATACATAACTTGTGCCATAAATATTTGAAAAGATGCACAATGTCGCCAATTGAAAATATTATTTTTTCTATCTTTTAATCTTCAAATTCAGATCAATTTAATGTTCAATTTTATTTTGTATTGAAAATTGAATTTAACAAATATTCATTTCATCACTTTTGTAATATATCACCTTATCTAATTGTTTAGAATAATTCATGACCTTGATCTAATTTTCTTTTCTATGTTATAATTTAATTTAATATTTTGAATCTTTATTTTTATCTAATGGATATTAATCTTGTTATTGCAATTATAAATTCAATCACTTTCAAGATCAATTATTAAAGTTTTTTCATATGACTTCTTTCATTTCAACTTTCTCTTCTTCCTTCTTTTTGTTGTTGTCAAAAAGGGGGAGAAATATTATTTGCATTTGATTTTTGTGTTGTGTTTGATTGTTTAGTCTCTTAGTGTTATTTTATTTTTCTATTTGTGTGTTTTATATGCATTTATGAAAAATAAAAAAAATAAATTGTTCTTAAAGAAATTTTCTTATATTCACAAGTTTATTCATTTAGGAGGAGTTAAGAAGAAATGTAGGGTATTCAATTTTATTCAAATAATAATTTTTTTACAATCATAAAAGGGGGAGATTATTGAGATAGTTGCTACTTAGTTCTTATCTATTTGATATTCTTGCAACTTGTATATTTTTTATGATTCAAAATATTATTATTTTGATTATTATTTCTCCTAATATATTTTGGATGAATTATTTTGCTCTTGTGTGTACTAACATTTCAAAAAAATCATACTCTAGATTATTGAAGACTTCAAATCAAGATCAGTCTAGAGTTTATTATAATTGAAGTATGTATTTTCCATTTTATTGAGTTTGAGAGAGTATGATTGTAATTGAGTAACTAAGCGCACACACACACACCAGAGGAGAGTTTTAAAATTCATATTTAGAACTGATCGTACTGTACGATATCCATTCGTACAGGACGATCTGGTCAGTTATTTTTCCTGATGAGAAGTCAAAAGAACATAAATGAAAATTTTTTTAAAGTATGGATCATATTGTACAAACCCATTTCATACATGCCTTCCAGAGTATGAAATGGATGGGTCCTTGTTTGCTTAAATAAATTTTTTTCTAAGTATGGATCGTACTATACGAACCCAGTTCATACATGTCTTCTAGAGTACAAAATCATGAGGTCCCATTTCATCCCAATGTTTGTTTCAGACGATTTTGAAAATTTTTATAATGGATTGTACTAGACAATGACATCATCGTCTATACGCCATACAGAGTACGAAATTATGGGGTTCCTTTTCGTACTGAAGAACTCAAAAAATTTTCTAACTATCATATCGGACAAACATGATATGTACCAAATGATGATCAAGTATGAAATGATTTCGTAACTATTCACAACAGGTTCGTATGTAATAGTTTTTGAACAATTTATACGTATAGACTTCGATCGTACTATACGATCGTGGATACTTAAAATTGAAAAATTCAATTTTTTGGATAGTTTTTTTAATGTCTTTTGTATAAAATGTATACTAAAACTAACATGAAAAAATCTTGTCTTCATGATTTTTCAAGGGTAATTGAAAAAGAGATTATGAGAGAGTGTTTTGTTGAGAGAGTTGCTATTTGCATGTTTTACATTCTTGCAATTTGTAAAGTTTTGATGATTCCAAATATTATTATTTTAAAGTTTTATTTTCTCCTAACTCTTTTTAGAAGAATTATTTTTGCTCTCGTGTGGACTAGCATTTCAGGATAATCGAATTCCAGACTAATGAAGACTTCAAATCAAAATTCAGCATGAGATAATTTATAAATTGAAGCTTGTATTTTTCATTGTTTTGAGTTTGAGAGAGAGTGATTGTAATGTAGTAACTTAGCACACACACTTGGGGAGATCTTTAAAATTCATACTGATTGTATGGGACAAACCATGTTCATATGGGACAATCAAGTTAGTTATCCCCTCGGAAGAGCAATGGAACGAACAGAAAGTATGAATTTTTCTAAGTCCCGATCATTCAGACGAACATAAATTCATCCCAGGACGAAATCCTCTCTGGAAAATTTTTGTTCATATCAAATTCTATATTCGGCCCAGGATGAAATGCTCTCTATAAAAATTTCATCCAGATGAACTTCAATTCGACCCAGGACGAAATGCTCTCTGGAAAAATTTTTGTTCAGACGAAACTCTATATTCGGCCCAGGACGAAATGCTCTCTGTAAAAATTTCGCCCAGATGAACTTCAATTCATCCCAGGACAAAATGCTCTCTGTAAAAATTTTATTCGGACGAACTCTTATTCATCCCAGGATGAAATTATTTTATCATTTCCAACTTTAATAACTTCCTACAGTTTTTCAAACCGGATAACTATTCGTACCAGACGAACTTAGTTTGTACGGGATGATAATTGGGTACGAAGTTAGTTTGTACCAATATACATTGGGTTCATATGCAACTGATTTAAGTAAGTACATCCAGGATGATCCACGATCATATAGAACGATCCACTATGTACAGACTTGAATATCAGTAATTTTTGGATGATTTTTTGTGTCTTTCTTATATAAAGTCCAATCAGAATTGCCTCTTAATTTTTTTGCCTACTGATCTTCGTGACAACTGAAGGGAGACTCAAGGAGTGAGTGTGAGAGAGTGTTTGAAGGAAGATTCTTACTACTGGAGCATGAAAGATTCACTTGGTACTCAAAGGTGAGAATCTCTACTTGTAGTTTTTGATTACTTCATTCTTTTCTTTCCTCCTTCTAGATTTCTTGTAAGAAGATTTGTTAAACATATCTGGTTCTATGCCTACAACGAGAGAGTGTGAAAGGATGGATGGTTCTCTGCCAATATTGGGAAGAGTGTAAAAGGACGACGGTTCTCTGCCGCACCGGGAGTGGTGGAAGAGATTTTATAAAGGCTTCTCCGCCTTGCTGTGGGTACAAATGGAGAGTCACTAGTGGTACTCGGAGTGTGTCTCCGGGGAGTGGATGTAGGTGATATTTGACCAAACCACTAAAAATTTTGTGTCTTTTTATTTTCTGCTGCCTTTTAATTTTTACTGTATTAACTTGTGGTTGAAAAATATCTTTCTATAAAATTCAATAAAGTTAATTCTAAATTTTAAATTTTTAAAAGAGGAATTAATTTTTAATTATCAATTCACCCCCCCTCTTGGTTAGCTGCTGGGACATAATCTTTGGTTTAACAACCTAATTCATATTGAACAAGTATCAACAAGTGCTATCAGAGCGTTATTTCAAAAACATAAGTTTAGACTACTTTTTGATTAACGCAGATGGCTACATTTGGAAACTGAAATACACTTGAGGGTTACTGTATAACTAGACCTCCATTGTTTGATAATATTCCTTTTGATTTTTGGAAAACATACATGTCTATATTTTTACAGTCACTTGATTACCGTATATAGCTCTTAATTCAGGAAGGGTATACAAAACCAACTAGACTAGTTGACGGAGTTAGAGTTGAAACACCTTTTATGGACTGGACAGTAGAAGAACGTGACTTAGCACAACTAAATGCCAAATGCTTAAATAATTTCTTTTGTGCACTTAAATTAGAAGATTACATGCGGGTTTCTACTTGCAAGAGTGGAAAGGAAATATGGGATAGACTTTGTATAACATATGAGGGGACTAATGAGGTTAAACAATCTATACTTAATATCTTGTTCCATAATTATGAACTGTTTCACATGAAATCAAATGAATCCATTTCTGATATATATACATGATTCACACAAATAGTAACCTCTTTACATGCATTGGGTAGGGAACTTACGAATGCTGAAATGGTTAATTAGATTCTTCGTTGTTTGCCTACTGCTTATGATGCTAAAATTACTGCAATTACAGAGTCTAAAGATCTAAACATTTACTCTATTGATAATCTTCTTAGTTCGCTAATTTCTTACGAGCAAGGAGTTAGCTAAAGAAAGATTTATACAGGTGAACCATGAAGGGAAAAGAACATGTACTAAAAGTGGAGGAATATGAGAGTGAACACTCACAACTTGAGGATGAAGATGACATCACATTAATGACTAGACAATTCAGAAGCTTTCTGAAGAGGAAGCAGAAGAGATGACAGCAATGGAATTGAGGTAAATTTAATAGGAATGTCAAGGTTTCAAATGATGTTATTTTCTATGAGTGCAAGAAACCTGGACATATTAAGACAGACTGCCCAAAACTCAAAGCCACTCCTAGTAATGAGAAAGTAGAGGAGAAACCAATTGGGAAGAAAGGCAAGAAGAAATTACAAAGAGCTTTCTGAGCGGACTCAGCTTCGGACTCGTTAGAGATGTAAATGGAAGAGAAAGTTACTAATTTGTTCTTAATGGCCGATAATCTTGATATGTCAGATCAAGAAGAGGTATATGATTTAACTTATGATAAACTTTTTTAAGTTTTTGAACACATACATGATGTATATAGGAAAATAAAAAAAATGCATACTAGTCTGAGCTTACAATTTGAGAAACTATAAAAAGAACATGAAATCCTTAGAAAAGATCATGTTTTAATTGATGACAACCATATGAAATTATTTGATGAGTTTGATGACTTGAATAAAAATCATAAAAGTTTGAAATCATCCTATGCAAAACTTGAAAAAGAATTAAAAACTTTTAAGGATGAATTTGAGAGCAAAATTTATAGAATCAATTATACAAATTGAATTTTAGAAGATATGAATTCATTTTACAAATTAACAATAAAAGCTCTCGAGGATAATAGGATACCCCATAAACTTGAATATTCCCTAAATAGACAAATAATAGTATAAGACTTATGAATTCTTTTCCAAAAATTAAATGTAACAATTACGGATTGATTGGACACATAGCTCGCACCTGTACTTTGAAGAAGAAAACTTATTTGGTGTGGAAACCTGAGATGCATAAACCTAGACATATCATATAAGCATCTCTTTATAAATTGCCAAAAAGTGAAACCAAACTTGTTTGGGTTCCCAGGTCTAACGTTTGATAATCTTGCAGGGTCGCTCTCACACAAGACCTCGTGAGAGTATATGGTACCTGCACAGTGGATCGTTCAAAGCATATGACTAGAGATACTGCATAATTCATATCGCTGTAAGCCAGGAGTGGAGGTAAGGTTACACTTGGAGATAACTTCACAAGGAAGGTGATTGGGTCAGGTATGATTGGAAATCTTAAAATTTTTACATTGAAAATATGTTATTGGTAGAAGGCTTAAAGTATAATTTGTTAAGTATAAGCCAGCTATGTGACAAAAGGTATTGTGTAAAATTTTTTCCTACTAGCTACATATTAAGCCTAAATAGAAATGATGTTTTGAATGGTATAAGGGTAAACAATATGTATTTGCTAGATTTGAATTGCATTCAAACTCCTACTGCTTTTTGTTTAAAAACTATTTCTAATGAATCATGGCTTTGGCATAGGAGACTTTACCACTCTAGCATGAAAAACTTTAGGAGGATTACCCGAAAGAACCTGGTGAGAGGTTTACCAAAACTAGACTTTACTAAGAAACACCTTTGTGATGCATGTCAAATAAAAAAAATATGTGAAGTCCTCTTTTCAGTCCAATAAAGATCTTAGAACTAGCAAATCATTGGAGATTTTGCATATGAATTTTTTTGGACCAGTTGGAACTGTAAGTCTAGGAGGAAAGGTATACGGATTCGTGACTGTGGATGATTACTCTAAATTTATATGGGTTAGATTTTTATTTCATAAAAGTGAATTATTTGAGAAATTTAGAAACTTTTTGACTTGGATTCAACGAAAGCTGGGATGTGAAATTATGACTATATAAAGTGATCATGGAGGAGAATTTGAGAATGAAAGATTTGAGGATTTTTGTAAGGAGAAAGGAATTGATCACAACTTTTCTACACCTAGAACCCCTCAGCAGAATGGGGTAGTCAAAAGAAAGAACAGAACATTAATAGAAGCTACTCGAGCCATGTTGACAGAATACTCACTTTCTAAATATTTTTGGGCTTAGGCAGTTAGCACTGCATCTTATGTTCTAAATAGGGTGAATGTGAGATCTAAATTAAATAAAACACCCTATGAGTTACTAAAAGAAAGAACACCTAATTTGTCACATTTGCATATTTTTGGTTGTAAGGTGTTTATTCATAACAATAAAAAATTTGTCTTAGGAAAATTTGATCCAAAATCAGATGAAGGAATTTTTGTAGGATACTCAAGTGTTGGAAAATCTTATAGAGTATTCAATAAAAGAACTTTGATAATTGAGGAGACCACACATATTATATTTGATGAATCTAAAATTTTAGAAGAGCCAAATATTATAGAAGATGAGATTGAGATTAACTCTCAAATGATTGATAAAATAAATTTAGAAGAAAACTTGGAAGAAAATTTGGTGATAGAAAACCCTTTGCCTAGAGATTTGATATTTTCAAAAAACCACCCAAAGGAATTAATAATTGGTGAACCTAGTGAGGGTGTAAGGACTAGGCATGGATTAAACAAAGAAGTCAATCATTCAGCCTTCATTTCAACAATATAACCCACAAATATTAATCAAGCACTTTCGGATGAGTTTTGGATTTTGGCTATGCAAGAAGAGTTAAATCAATTTGTAAGAAATAAAGTTTGGGTATTAACTATAAGGCCAAAGGATCAAAGTTTAGTTGGAACTAAGTGGGTACTCAAAAATAAAATGAATGACTCAGGAGTAGTCATTAGAAATAAGGCTAAATTTGTTGCTAAGGGGTATAATCAGATTGAAGGGATTGATTTTTTAAGGAGTCTTTTTCCCCTATAGCTAGACTTGAAGCAATTAGGGTTTTCTTAGCCTTTGCCTGTTTTAAAGGATTTAAACTGTCTCAAATAGATGTAAAAAGTGCCTTTTTAAATGAGATAATTCAATAGGATGTTTTTGTAGAATAACCTCCAGGTTTTGAAAATTCTAAATACTCAAATCATGTTTTCAAATTGAAAAAGGCATTATATGGATTGAAATAAGCACCTAGGGCTTGGTGTGAGAGATTGAACACCTTCCTTCTTGAAAGATCATTTGAAAAAGAAAGTGTTAATACAACTCTCTTTTTGAAAAAAGTTGGAAATGATATACTCATTGTACAAATTTATATTGATAATATCATCTTTGGATCTTCAAATAAAAATCTTTGTGATAATTTTTCTAAAATAATGAGTAGTGAATTTAAAATGAGTTTAATGAGAGATTTATGTTATTTTCTAGGCTTTAGCATTAAGCAAACTGAGGAGGGCACATTTCTTAATAAGTCAAAGTATGTTAAGTACATCCTCAAAAAGTATGAAATTGACAATGCTAAACCTGTTAATCTACCTATAAATTTCTCAGTTCAGTTGGATAAGGACCCTAAGGGGAAAATCTGTCGAACAAAAGAAATTTAAAGGGATTATTGGATCTTTGCTATACTTGACAGCTAGCCGGCCTGATATCATGTTTAGTGTTTATTTGTGTGATAGATTTCAATCAGATCCAAAATAATCATATTTGACAGCAGTAAAAAGGATTTTAAGATATCTGTTAGGAATTCATATACTTAGAAATTTGGTATCTTAAGTTTAGCTCTTCTTTTGAAATAATTAGTTATTCATATTCTGACTTTGCAGGTTGTTGGGTGGATAGAAAGAGTACTTCTAAAACATGTCAATTTATTGAAAATTCTTTAGTCTCTTGGTCCAGTAGAAAACAAAATTCAGTAGCCCTATCTACTGCTGAAGCTGTATACATTGCATTAGGAAGTTGTATGGCACAATTACTTTGGTTGAAACAATAGTTAATTGATTTAGGATTAACTATAGGCACTATTCCAATTTATTGTGATAACACTAGTGCTATTTATATTTCTAAAAATCCTATTCAACATTCAAGAACCAAACATATAGACATCAAGCATCATTTCATAAGGGATCATGTATCCAATGGAAAAATTGAACTCACTCATGTTTCTACTGAAAATCAACTTGCAGACATTTTTACAAAACCTTTAGCCTTCGATACTTTGAGTGCATTAAGAACAAGGCTTGGAGTAATCTATTTAAATGCTTAATAAAAATGTTTCTTCTGCAATATTGATTTATGTTTCTTGTTAGTATTTTTTGTGTATCTTTGAGATTATAATATTTTTTTGTATTTTGAGTTTATGTTCTCATTTTTTTATTGTGTTTTTGTTGTGTTTGTGTTTTATTTTTGATTGAGTGCATGTTTTGAAAAATTAATTGACATTCATCCATGACGAAAATAACTTCATACAGGACGAAGTGTGTAGTGTGTCAACTGTAAGATTTGAACCGTTTGCGTGCAATTTTTTTGTTTTTATTTTTCACTTCGTTTGTACGATCGTCACGATTGTCCGGACAAAATTTTGAAACAGCAGGATGACTGAATGACAGTTAAATGGATAAGATCATTTTTAATATTATATTCGTACAAATGAACCTTTGGTTTGTCCGGACGAATTCTTGGCGAATCGATGAAGGGGACGGTTTCAACTGCTATTAAAACGATCATAAATTTCTGATCGTCCAGGATGAACACCTATTCGTTTGTACGATCGGTTGGTCAAAAGTATGTACGAAAGGTCTCTTCAAAAGTTGTTTGGTTACGAAAAGCCTTTTCATTTTGGACTCATTCGTTCGTCCATACAAAATTTTTTCATACAGGATGAACATAATTTCTTCTGTATGAACAGTCATATTTCATTAAATTGATCGTCTTTGAACTCAACAGTCACACTCACACATCCCTTTTAGAACCCTTTCTTCCTTTAAATCTTATCCAAGGCAAGTTCAAGTAAGCGACAAAAGGTTCTCGCCAAGGGTCCACACAGAAATTCTTCTGATAATTTTCTGTCCAAAGCCAATGAAGAATCTTTTCCTAGATTTTCCTCTGCTAAGATCACCCCGTCTAGAGTTCTTATTCAAGATCAACTGACCTTTTAGGTAATGAACTTGTTTGCTTCAACTCAATTTGGTCTTATTCTCAAACTAGTCCATCTCTACAATAAAGAGACCTTTCATTATTTCCTATCAAACATGTCCTTCAAGTCCGACCATTATGTAATCAAGTCCTTTGTTTTTAAGAAGAAAGTTGAAATCACCAAGGCTGGCCTAGGAATCTTTTTGAACTTAAGGACTAAGGGAATTAGAGCCCATACCATGACCACTACTGCTGATTTTTATTGGAGTGAAATTAATGAAGTGATTAGAAAAATTATATTTAAGGAGCATATGCCTAAAGTGTCCTCTCTTGTTTGTAATGCTCATATCCTCCAACATGTTCTTCGAACTTCCATAATTTCTAAAGCTGGTGATAGAGTCAACATTACTCCTCTTCTTTCAATAGTAACCTACTTGATTATGACTAAGCAACTTATAGATGAAGCCCAACTAATCCTTGACTATCTTTATGGACTTTTTGAAATTGGTCATGTTGCCCATAAGAGAAAGAAGAACATTGCTTTAGGACATCTTGTTGCCTACATTTTGGAGAAGAAGTATGAATTGGTTCATCCATTTGAAGATTTTGAAGAACCTATCTACTACAACGACGGATCTTTTAGGACAATCTTCAATAAATATGAACCACATAAAGCACATGTTATTAGTGACTCAGAGGAGGAACATGAACCTGCACTTGCACCTACTCCAAATTATCAGGATTTGGTTCAGAGATTTGATCGCTTTGAGTCTCATTTTGATCAAAGATTTGATCAAATTGAAACTCACTTATAGAAGCAGGATGTTCAGTACAATCAGGACATGGGGTATATAAGAGAGCAGATGAATAATATTCGTTCAAACGTGCTTATGATAAGCAGTTATTTTAACTTCTTCAATACTGTACCTCCTCCACCTCCTCCAAATTAGGGTCCATCAGAGTGATTCATGTACTTGGTTATGTTTTTCTTTAGTTGATGTGATTGTGATGTAGTAGTTTGTGATTTGTTACATTGTGATGTATTTTGTTTTATTTGATATTTTTATATTTTGAGTTTTATATGGTATAGATATCATTCCTTAGATTGTAATATCCATTATAATGATATCAATATAAATTATCTTGTCTTGATTTTAATCTTTTTTTAAAATGTGTGTTAACCTATATGAAAATCCTTAAAAAATTTTATACTGCAAGTGCTACGACTTAAACTGCAACTCAAAATTAAATTCATTAAAAAATCTAATTTTTCTAAATTTAAGTTTTGTTTATAACTTGATATAATTAAGATTGTCAATTTCATGTCTCTTATTAGACTACATTAATGTTTAATATTATTATTACAATTGTGATGTTTTCTTATTTTGTATTTCACTTTTCAATAAATATTGATGCACTTAAAAAAATTTGAAATTTTTTATTATTGATTTTGTAAAGATCAAGATTACTCTTGAAAAATATACAAATGTACAAAAATCAAAAGGAATGCGCAATGGTTCGCAATTTAAAAAAGAGGCATAAAATCAGCCAACAAGTAAAGAGATGCACAAAAATGTGCCACAACTATCGAAAATGATGCACAAAGTGCCACATGTGGTAGTTATTTCTTTTCACAATCTTTTAATCTCTTAATTTAAATTGATCTTCTGTACATTTATATTTCATATTGAAATTTGAAATATAGAAATTTTATATTCATCCTTTTTGTAATGATTTTCTTTATCTTAGTATCTAAATTGATTCATGTTTTTGATATATATTTGTTATTATCAATGTTTTATCTCTTCTTAAATTCTATGAATCACTTTTATTTACCTAATGATTTGATTTTATTTGCAATATTTATTTCAATCACTTTTAAGAGTTAATTATCAAAGAATTATCATATGACTGCTTACACTTCTATCATTTTTCTTCTTCTCTTTTTCCTGTTGATAAAAAGGGGGACAAAATATTATGTGTATCATATTTATGTGCTTGTTTGTATCAAAAAAGAAAAGATAAAAGAAAAAATTTTTGTGAAATGCCTCCTTATTTTCATATATTCATCAATTCAGGGACAGTTTAGGATATTCTGAAAATTTAAAATTTATACAAATAATAATTATTTTTTCATCATAAAAAAGGGGGAGATTGTTGAGAGAGTTTCTATTTGCAAGTTTTACATTCTTGCAACTTGTAATGTTTTGATGATTCCAAATATTATTATTTTAAAGTTTTATTTTCTCTTAACACTTTTTATAAGAATTGTTTTTGCTATTGTGTGGACAAACATTTCAGGATAATCGAACTCCAAACTAATAAAGATTTCAAATCAAAATTCAGCATGAGATAATTTGTAAATTGAAACTTATATTTTTCATTGTATTGAATTTGAGAGGGAGTGATTATAATGTAGTAACTTAGCACACACACACACACTTGGGGAGATCCTTACAATTCATACTGATCATATGGAATGAACCATGTTCGTATGGGACGATCAAGTCAGTTATCCCCTCGAAAGAGCAATGGAACGAACAAGAAGTATGAAAATATCTTAAAGTCATGATCGTCTAGACGAACTTAAATTCGTCCTAAGATGAAATGCTCTCTGAAAAATTTTCTTTCAGACAAAATTCTATATTCTGCCCAGGACGAAATGCCCTCTGTAAAAATTTCATCCAGATGAACTTCAATTCGTCCTAGGACGAAATGCTCTCTAGAAAATTTTTATTTAGATGAAATTCTATATTCGACCTAGGACCAAATGCTCTTTGTAAAAATTTCATCCAGAAAAACTTCAATTCATCCCAGGACGAAATGCTCTATGTAAAAATTTTGTCCAGATGAACTCTTATTCATCCCAGGACAAAATTGATTTATCATTTCCAATTTTGATAACTTCCTGCAGTATATCAAACCGACCCATGGTATAATAGTTTATACCGGATGAACTTAGTTCGTACGGGATGATAATCGGGTACGAAGTCAGTTTGTACCTATATACATTGGGTTTGTATGCAACTGATTTAAGTAAGTTCGTCCAGGACGAACCACGATCGTACGGGACGATCCACTATGGATAGACTTGAATATCAGCAATTTTTGAATGATTATTTGTGTCTTTCCTATTTAAAGTAGAATCAAAATTACCTCTTAATCTTTTTGCCTACAGATCTTGGTACCAACTGAAGGGAGACTGAAGGAGTGAGTGTTTTAAGGAGGATTCTTACTACTAAAAGCATGAAAGATTCACTTGGTACTCAAAGGTAAGAATCTCTACTTGTGATTTTTATTACTTCACTCTTTTTTTTCTTCCTTCTAGATTTCTTGTAAGAAGATATGTCAAAGAGATCAGGTTCTTTGCCTACACCGAGAGAGTTTGAAAGGACGGATGGTTCTCTGCCGACACTAGAAGAGTGTAAAAGGATGACGGTTCTCTGCTGCACCAGGTAGTGGTGAAAGAGAGTTTTGTAAAGGCTTCTCTGCCTTGCTGTGGGTGCAAAAGGAGAGTCATTAGTGATATTATTGCAATACTCGGAGGGTGCCTCCGGGAAGTGGATGTCGGTCCTGTTTGACAGTACCACTATAAATCTTATGTCTTTTTATATTTCACTACCTTTTAATTTTTACTATATTAACTTGTGGTTGAAAACTCTCTTTCTATAAAATTCACTAAAGTTAATTCTAAGTTTTAAATTTTTAAAAGAGGGATTAATTTTTAATTATCAATTCACCCCCCCCCCCCTCTTGGTTAGCCGCTGGGACATAAGCTTAGGTTTAACAACCTAATTCATATTGAACATGTGTCAACATGTTTGAGAGAGATTTCTTACAAGTGGAGTGTGAAGGGTTCACAAGTTCACTCAAAGGTAAGGATCTCTTTATAATTTTGGTTATCACTCTTCCTCTTGTCTTTCTAGATTTTTTGTGTGAAGAAGATACTGTACTCTATCGATACTTGGAGTGTGTGGAAAGGATAAAGGTTATCAGCCTTCACTTGGAGGGTGTAAAAGGATGAAGGTTTTTTACCTACACTTGGAGGGTGTAAAATGATAACAGTTCTCTGCTGACACTTAGAGAGTATGAAAGAATGACGGTTCTCTGCCGCACCAAGGATTGATGGAAGATAGATTTTTGTAAAGTCTTTTCCGCCTTGCTATCAGGACAAAAGGAGAGTTATTCTGGTAATAGTGCAATACTTGATGAGGGAGTCATCAGGGAGTGGATGTAGGTTCTGTTTGACCAAACCACTATAAATCTTTGTAACTTTTTAATTCCGCATTTATGTACTGCAAGTTATTTATCTATGGTTGAAATGTTATTTTGTAACTTTAATTAACTTGCTTCAAAATTTTCAACATTGTTCAAATTTTAAATCCAAGAGAAGTTTTTTAAATTAACAATTCACCCCTCCTCTTGGTTAGCCTTGGGATAATAGCTTAGGCATAACAACCTAATCTAATTTCAACAACTTCCACTCTAAAATGAAGAGTTTACATCCCTAGCTTTATTAATGATGAGGACAATAATTCTCTTACCTATTTGTGTTCTTTGGAGGACGTTAAGAAAATGGTTTTTGATATGAAGGTTGATTTTGTGGATTGACTTTATAGTTTTACTACTAAAATTTTTCAAAAAACTTGGGATATCATCTTTGAGGATTTATATATTGTAGTTTTAGATTTTTTTTAAAGGACACTTAATTCCTAAGTTCTTTTCTAGTACTGCTATTATGCTAATTTCTAAGAAAATGATTTCTAAAAAGTGGGTTAATTTTCATCCTATTAGTTTGTATTCTTTTTTAAGTAAGTGGATTTATAAAATTATTTTAGGTCGGCTATCTCCTTTGCTTCCTAAAATTATTTACCATTTTCAAACGGGATTTGTTAAAGGTAGATCCATTACTGATATCATTCTTTTGGATCAAGAAATTACTTAAGATCTTAATCAAAAAGTTAGAGGTGGTAACATGATGTTTAAATTAGATATTGCTAACGCTTATGATAACCTCAACTAGAATTTTTTGGATCATATTTTACAGCTGTTTAGTTTTAATGCTAATTTCATTAGTATGATCCGTAACTTTATTAAGGGGTCTTACTTTTTGGTTATTATTAATGATAAAAGCAACAGTTTCTTTAAATCTGCTCACAATATTCAGTACGGTGATCCCCTTTCCCCTGCTCTTTTCTTTATTGCTGCTGATTATCTTTCTAGTGGTCTTAATCTCCTCTATGAAGCTCACCCCAACCTATATTTTAAAACATCAGGTGGTTTTCCCATCTCCCACTTAAGTTTTATTGATGATGTTATAATTTTCTCCAATGGTTTGGTGGATATGGTTAGTTTACTTAGTAGATTACTAAATAATTTTGGGCTGTTGAGTGGTTTATACCTTAAAAGAACAAATGCTATTTTATCCCCATGAAGAATATTTCTAGAAGTCGTATTATGGATATCAAGCATACTACTGGTTTTGTGCAAGGATCTCTTCCGTTAAAATATTTGGGGGTTCCTCTTTTAAAGGCTGCAAAAGATCATTCCTTTTTGATGATCTGATTACTGCTGTGCAACATAAACTTAGCTCTTGGGAATTTAATTTTCATATCTTTGGTGGTAGATTGGTTTTAATTAAAAGGGTTCTTTTTTCTCTTCCTATTTATAGTTTCAAACTATTCAGCCTACTATTACAGATTGTGATAGATTGGAAAAATTAATCATCAAGTTTTTTTTGAAAAGGAAAGAGTAGCAATTCTAAAATTATCCAGTCCTCTTGGCATAAGTGTTGTTGCACTTTGGAGGAAGGGGGTTTGGGGTGCAAGAACATGGCAGATTTAGTTCATGCTTTCACCTTTAAACTTTGGTACAACATGCGTGCTAATAATTATCTTTGGTCTAAATTTATGACGCAAAAATATTGTGTTGGTAAATATTACAAATCTATTTTCATGACTTTTGTTTTGATGATTGAAAAAAACTATTTTTCTTGGACTGCTTGTTGCTTCTAACTTTTCAGGAATAGAAGATCGGACGAACAGACGAAGCCAGTTCAGGATTGCATAGGATTAGGGTTGAGTCAGTCTGTACTTTTGTTTTTCACTTCTTGAGTCTTCTTGTAATGGTCAAAGAGACTGATGCTAAGTAACTTGACACACACACACACTTGAGAGACTTAAAATTTTTGTTTTTACTCATATCGGCCAGGACGATATTCACATCGTCCTAGACGATCAGGCTTAAAAAATAGAAAGTCTAAATAAGGATACTTGATTAAGGCAGCCATCATTAACATATTGGCCTGGACGATACATATATTGGCCAGGATGATAAGCTCAAAACAGTAAGAAATTACCGCCATAGACAATTAAGGCATACTGTATTTTTAAATTATCGGCCAGGACGATCATTGATCGGCCTGGACGAAATTCTCAAATTACACCTTAATTGATCAGGAAATCAAGGGAGTAATTAAGGATGATTGATACGATCGTATCGTCCTGGATGATCGCAGGATCGGCCAGGACGATCCAGTCAAAAAACCTTAAGTTACTTCAGGATGATAAATATCGGCCAGCTCGTATCCAGGGCGATTCTCAGGACGATTTTCCCATGATTTGAACTGATCGGCCAGGACGATCGTGTGATTGGCCTGGACGACCAACCCTTTTTTTAATCGTCCAGTTTTGCATCCAGGGCGATACTCTGGCCGATCTTCTGAGTTTTGTACTGATCGGCCAAGCCGATGTCCATATCGGCCTGGATGATAATGTCGACAACTTGCAATTAATGAGCTATTTTGAAGCTCTTCTATTTAAGAGCTCTTATTCAACATTTTTGAAGACCTTTGGCTGCTGCCTTGACCTGAGAAGGCCTTGAGGAGAGAGGGACAGAGAGAGGATCTTGTGAGGGGATTCACAAGGGTTACTTCAAGGATCGCTCTACTTGTTCTTCGTCGAGAGTTTGTCGTCCGTGGAAGGGTCGATAGAGGTAAGGAGTTAGCTTTTGGTTGTGGTTCTCTTCCAGCTTCAGGAGGAAGCAAAAGGAGATAGGTTCTCTACCTTGCCGGGGTGGCAAAAAAGAGGTTCTTGTGAGGGCTTCTCCGCCTAGCCGAGGGGGCTAAAGGAGAGTCACGTTTTGTAGTGCAATACTTAGAGGGTTCCTCCAAGGAGTGGACGTAGGTCGAGTTGACCGAACCATTATAAATTCCTGTGTTCTTGTTTTCTTGCTTCCGCACTTTTATTTTTGCATTTATTTTTGTGGTGTGATTTTGGTTTATGTGTTTTTACTCTTTGTGAAAAGAAATTTTTTAAAATACCAATTCACCCCCCTCTTGGTTAGCTTGGGACTAAGTTCATAAGGGCTTAACATCCCTAATAAACTTTCTAGTGGTATTCAGAGCCATTTTCATAAAATAAGTTTTTAAAAGCTTTTGAATTTTTGATCCATGGCTAACCTTGGGAATCGTAACACTATGGAAGGGTATTCTATTACCCGACCTCCCTTGTTAGATATTTTACCTTTTGATTTCTGGAAAACTCGCATGTCATCATTTTTACAATCTACTGATTATCGCATGTGGATGCTTATCAAATAAGGTTATTCTCCACCTTCTCGTGAAATTAATGGTGTTAAAACTAAAGTTGCTTTTACTGAATGGACTTTCGATAAATGAGATTTAGCTCAATTGAATGCAAAATGTTTGAACTGCTTTTTTTGTGCTTTAAAATCTGAGAACTACATGCGTGTCTCCACTTGTAAAACTGATAAAGAGATTTGGGATAAATTGTGCATCACTTATGAAGGTACTAATGAGGTTAAATAATCTCGTTTGAATATTCTCTTGCATGACTACGAACTTTTTTGTATGAAACCTCATGAATCGATTTCTGACATGTACACTAAGATTTACTTAGATAGTTACTTCATTGCAAGCACTAGGAAAAGAACTTTCAAACTATGAAAAAGTTAACAAGATTTTGAGATGTTTGCCTTCATCGTATGATGCTAAAATCACTGCAATCACTAAATCTAAGGATTTGAACACTTATTCTATTGATAACTTACTTGGCTTACTCATTGCTTATGAGCAAGGGGTGAATCAAAGAAATCATGATGCAGGTGAGAAAAAGAAGGAGAAAATAATTGCATTAAAGGCACACAAATCGGATTCTGAATCTTTCGGGTCTGAAAGCGATGAAGTTGCCTTCATCATAAGGCAATTCAAAATCTTTCTAAGGAAGAAACAAAAGCATCATCAAAATTGGAGAAAATGTAAGGATCATAAACATGTTAAAGGATATTCTGATGTTGTTTGTTTTGAATGCAGGAAACCTGGACATGTGAGAGCCGATTGCCCGACACTTCAAGATAACACAAGCAAGAAAAAGATTGAGGAGAAACCTAAGTTTAAGAAGGACAAGAAAAGAATCCAAAAGGCGTTCTGGGAAGAATCTGGCACTGATTCCTCTGATACTGAACCAGAGGAAGAAACTACAAACCTATGCTTAATAGGGGAAGATCATCTTGAGCAAAGTGATGAGGAAGAGGTATGTAAACCAACCTATGATGAATTATTTGAGATTTGTGAGAAAATACATACATCATACAAAAAACTCAAGAAAACTCATGCAAGCCTAAAATTAGAACTTTTGAATTTATAAAAAGAGCATGAAGTCTTTCTCAAAGATCATGCAATGATTGATTCAAATCACATGACTCTTCTTGGTGAATTTGATGATTTAAATAAAAAGTATTTGGAATTAATTGATGAAAATAATGCATTAAAAGTTTCACACACCTCACTTAAATCTGATCGTAAGAAATCTAAAGAGATTGAGAAAAAGTGAAGGATTGATAATAATACTTTAAAAAGAACTAACTTGAGGATTCAAAATGATTTTGACACATGTAAGAAAATCGGATGACACTTACTTTTGATCCTAAGCATTATAACTCAAATCATTTAAGAAATCCTTTTCCTGGAGTTAGATGTTTTTCTTGTGGCATGTTAGGACACATCTCGCACACTTGCACCGTTCACCGTAGTACACATTGGGTGTGGAGACCTAAGATGCATGATTCATAGCATACCATACCTGCGTTGCATTCTACTTTTTCTAAGAAGGGGCCCAAACCAGTTTGGGTTCTTAAATCTGACTGTTGTTGAGTTTTGCAGGAGTGCGCTCACCAAAGACCTTGTGGGAGCATAGGATAACTGGACATATGAAGGCTCGCAGCTCATAAATTGCTTAAACCTGCTGCTTCAATAAATTTTTTAAATATGTTTTGTTTCAGTGTGTTTTATTTCTGCTTTGTTTGTGTTTTTATGTGTTTTGTTTTCGCGTTATTTTTTAAAATTGGCCTTCCATATGTTGAATCTTTTTAAGATTTTAGATTTTGGAGTTTTGAAGACTGTGTTTAACTTTTCTAAAATTAGTTAAAAGGGAGAAACACCATAGATAGTTTCCCTCCTTCTGACCTTGTTTAGTGGTATAATTTTTCTTCTCTAAATAAAAGTCTAACTCAATTTAGCCAATGGTTTTTTGAGATTCTTTCTATCTTGCTACAATATTCTATCTTATACATAATATCCAAAGCTCTTACATATCTTTCGAGTTATTTAAAATCTTGCCATTGCTTTTATCACATGTTTTTTATTTTGTTTTGTGACTTGTTCTTCCCTATGTTAGAGAGAGAGATCCTATTCTCTAATATTTGGAGGATATATTCACAACTAAGATTCTTTTAAAGTTTTTTTAAAAGAGCTTTTAGCTTGCAAAAATTAAAAAGGAAAAGAGGCCAATGACGTCAAATTAAAAAAAAATTATTATACACAATTGTGTATAAAAAATCAAAAGATGTTAAAAGAGCCAATCAAAGATTCAAGAGGCATAAAATGAGCCCACTAAAAAGCAAGCTATCCCCTCTTTTCAAAACTTTTAAAATTTAGAGAACTCATTGACTATTTGATGAATTCAAAAGCTTGATTTCAAATTCCATGATTGAGAAAAAGTACTTTGTTTTATTATTTATGAGATGTTTTTTGTAAACAAGTTTGATTGGATCTTCTTTTTTGCCCAATTAGGTTTACTCTGAGTTGAGCATTGCTATTTTTCAAAAGAAATTTTATACCATAAAGATCGTCTGATTTAGGGTTAACAGAGTCGGATATTTTACCTTTGTCTAATTAGGATTGGCTAAACTCCTTGATCTTGTGGAACTCTAAAAAGTTTAACTTTTTGAGAAATTCTCATATGATGCCTCCTTAAAAAAAAAAAATTTTAGAAAAATTAAAATCCAAAAATATTTATTTTTTTATTTTCCTTGTATTTTTGCTTTCTATTACTGTGTTTTTTGTCTGTTTTTCTTTTGTTTTTTGTTTGAGGGCTTTGATCATCACCATCCTTCTTTATGTTTCAAATTCTAGTCACATCTTCCTGGCCAATACCTTCATCGTCCTGGACGATAGGGCAAATTCTCTTCAAAATCCATCTGCTGACCTTTTCTGTGCTTGCTGTAACTCATCGTCCTGGACGATCCTATATCGTCCTGGACGATTTGATCGAACTCTGTTGCAATCATGATGATAGTCCTGGCCGATAGAATATTTCGTCTGGCCGATGCATTTTATGTGCATCGTCCTGGCTGATACACTGGATTGTCCTGGATGATCCACGTGTCATCACATTTGAATCTTTAAAATCGGCCCCGGACGATCCATTATTGGACAATCGGCCTGGCCGATCCACTGTTCATCCTGGACGATACACGTGGTAGTGATTTAAAATATTTTAACTTCAGCCGGTACGATCAATTATTGTGCATCGTCATGGACGATACACCTAATCGGCCCGGACGATCTGCTTTTTCAACGGTCATCCGGATTGACTCCTCGGGACGATCGCCTGTGTCTAATCGGCCCGGACGATCAGACCGTCTTTTTGACCTATCGGCCTGTACGCAATTATTGAGCCATATCGGCCTGGATGATTCTGTGATCGGTCCAGGACGATATGGCCGATTTCTTTAAATTCTGGTCGTTCCAGCCATGGTTTTTCACTTTCTACCCTTTCTCCTCTTATGTTTTCTTGCTAACTCCTCTCTATGGCTGGTGGGAAATGTGTTCGATAAACTTCTGGGAGTTCTTCGAGGGCTAGGATTGACCCTCATTTCAGAGAAGCAGAAGATGAAGCCGCCTACCATCATTACAAAGAGTGTGGGATTACTGTCTCTAGAATCATAAATCCTGCCCACATCTCATACCCGGTAATGGATCTTTTTGCTCACACCTCCCTTTGCTTCATTCTGTCTCTCGCTTTCCCCTTTAATACCGAGTTTCTTTGAGAATTCTTTGCAAACCTTTGCATTAACCCTACCTTCACAGCCCTGACCTCCTATGTGAATCGACGCCCTGTCAAAATCACATATCAGGATTGTGTTGATCTTTTACAGCTATCCACCACCGGGGATAAGCTGCACTTAATCACTTCTGATCCTGACCTTGACTGGTTCACGACGAATCACTTCTTTCGCTAGACCAATGCACCTTTCCATGTTGGAGAGACTAGCTATTTAGTCAAAGATGCTAGGACAATCCAACATGTCCTTCGCACCTCCATAATTCCAAAAGCCGGGGACCGAATCCACATCACCCCTCTACTTTCCCTCACTACTTTTTACATCATGGCTCATAGAGAATTTAATACTCCGGACCTAATTTTTTGATACATTGATCACTTAACCACAATCCACGATCCAGGTCATAAGAGAAAACCCAATCTAGCCTTAGGACACATCATAGCCTATGTCCTTGAAACCAAATACCAACTTCAGTATCCTATTCCACCAAACCTCCCAACTCCCTTTTACTCAAACAGTTCCTTCAGTACCCTTCACAGTACTCGTCTCCACCCTGAGGAACCTCGAGGGGCTGGAGAGGAGGAGGCTCCCTCTCCCACTCCCATTCCTGACCCTGTTCCTCTACACCAGCACTCACCGATTGATCAGTTGATAAAAAGGTTTGATCGATGGGAGACACGCTTTGATGCTTACGTTGCTGCACAGGAGCAGCAACACTCTGAGGACATTGCCCGCTACGAGCAGCATCGCACTGAGGATTTAGCCCGATTTGATAGTTAACTTACTCACCAGTAGCAGCAGCATGACCAGGACATCGCCTGGTTCAATGTTCAGTTTACCACGCTTGCTAGCTACTTTTAGCAGCCACCTCCACCACCTCCATCTAATGATCAGGGTCCCTCATTTTTCTAGTCTGTGTTTTTCTGCTGTTTGTTTCCTATTTTCTGTAGTTTGTCTTTTTAGTATGTTTTAGTTTCTGTTTTCTCTTTTCCTTTTGGGTGTCTGGACCCTCTTTTTTGTGATGACAAAAGGGGAAGTAGGATGTGGTAGGAAAAAGGGGATGTGCTTGTAACTTTGAATTTCTAGTGAACTATTTTTTTTGAGTTTTTCTTACTTGTGTTTGCCATCATCAAAAAGGGGAAGATTGTTGCAAATCTATTTTCATGACTTTTATTTTGATGATTGACAAAAATTATTTTTCTTGGACTGCTTGTTGCTTCTAACTTTTCAGGAATCGAAGATCAGATGAACAGACGAAGCCAGTTCAGGATTGCATAGGATTAGGGTTGAGTCAGTCTGTACTTTTGTTTTTCACTTCTTGAGTCTTCTTGTAATGGTCAAAGAGACTGATGCTAAGTAACCCGACACACACACACACTTGAGAGACTTAGAATTTCTAGTTTTTACTCATATCGGCCAGGACGATATTCACATCATCCTGGACGATCAGGCTTAAAAAACATAAAGTCTAAATAAGGATACTTGATTAAGGCAGCCATCATTAACATATCGGCCTGGACGATACGTGTATAGGCCAGGACGATAAGCTCAAAATAGAAAGAAATTGCCACCATAGATAATTAAGGTATACTGTATTTTTAAATTATCGGCCTGGACGATCATTGATCGGCCTGGATGAAACTCTCAAATTATGCCTTAATTGATCAGGAAATCAAGGGAGTAATTAAGGATGATTGATAATATCGTATCTTCCTGGACGATCGCAGGATCGGCCAGGACAATCCAGTCAAAAAACCTTAAGTTACTTTAGGACAATAAATATCGGCCAACTCGTATCCAGGGCGATTCTCAGGACGATTTTCCCATGATTTGAACTGATCAGCATGGACAATCAAGCCTTTTTTCAATCGTCCAGTTTTGCATCCAGGGCGATACTCTGGCCGATCTTCTGAGTTTTGTACTGATCGGCCAGGCCGATGTCCATATCGGCCTGGACGATAATGTCGACAACTTGCAATTAATGAGCTCTTTTGAAGATCTCTTATTTAAGAGCTCTTGTTCAACGTTTTTGAAGACCTTTGGCTGCTGCCTTGACCTGTGAAGGCCTTGAGGAGAGAAAGAGAGAGAGGGAGAGAAAGAGGATCTTGTGAGGGGGATCTTGTGAGGGGATTCACAAGGGTTGCTTCAAGGATCGCTCTGCTTGTTCTTCGTCTAGAGTTTCTCGTCCGTGGAAGGGTCGGTAGAGGTAAGGAGTTAGCTTTTGGTTGTGGTTCTCTGCCAGCTTCAGGAGGAAGCAAAAGGAGATAGGTTCTCTGCCTTGCCTGGGTGGCAAAAAGGAGGTTCTTGTGAGGGCTTCTCCGCCTAGCCGTGGGGGTTAAAGGAGAGTCACGTTTTGTAGTGCAATACTTGGAGGGTGCCTCCAAGGAGTGGACGTAGGTCGAGTTGACCGAACCACTATAAATTCCTGTGTTTTTGTTTTCTTGCTTTCGCACTTTTATTTCCGCATTTATTTTTGTGGTGTGATTTTGATTTATGTGTTTTTACTCTTTGTGAAAAGAAATTTTTTAAAATACCAATTCACCCCCCTCTTGGTTAGCTTGGGACTAAGTTCATAAGGGCTTAACATCCCTAACGAACTTTTAGTAAATACCCTACTATTTGTTCTTATAAAATGGGGGATTCTAGGGTTTGGAAAAGACTTTGTAATATCAAATGGGAAGAGGAACCCCACATGTTTTTGGGTTCTTGGTTGCGCTAACTTCCTTTTTTGGTTAGACAAGTGGTTGAATATTTCTTCAATTATTTGGTTAATTATATTTTTTTTCTAATAACTCTTGGGATATCACAAAATTACTTGATGTTATTCCTATGTCCACCATTAATCAGATCTTTAAAATCCCCTTAAATAATGATGTTGAGGATTGTTTATTATGTAGTTTGACTAATTAAGACAATTTTAGTATTAAGAAGGCTTGGGATATTTTTAGAATTCATCATACCTCTTCTAAAATTTGTAAAATGTTATGAAATAAAAACATTCCCACATCTATTACTACTTTTATTTGGAGAGTCATGCATAATTTTGTTCCTACGGATGAGATTTTAATTAAACAAGGATTTATTTTGTCTTCCAAGGGCCAATGTTGCTATAATGTTGAAAATAAACATCATGTGTTTATTTCCGGGCCGATTGCTTCTAAAGTTTTGATTTGTTTTGAGGATGTTTTCAAACTTAATTATTTTAAAGGTAATATCTCTATTAAGAACATCCTTCATCTTTGGTTTTCGAATTCTAAAGGTCATATTACTAATCTTATCCCTTCCCTCATTATTTGGTACCTTTGCATTGGTATAAATAACTCGCTTTTTAATAATATCAGTCTTAATCATGATCTTATTATTGCTAATGTCAAAGATAAGGTTTGTAAGTTATTCTTTATTAACCTTCTTACCTCTAAGAATTTTAAGGGGTATTTCTTTGTTGCTAAGGAGTTTGGTATTGTTCTTCATGATAAGGTTAATGCTGCGGATTATAGAATTATTTATTGGCTTAAACCTTCTCAAAACATGTACAAGCTTAACAGTGATGGTTCTGTGAAAGGGGACACTTGTGGCTACGGTGGTATTATTAGAGATCATAATGGTAATTTCGTTATTGTATATGCTAGCCCTCTTCCCATTTGCTCTGTTATTTTTCTAAACTTTCTGCTATATTATTTGGTCTTAAATTTTGCCTTTCTCTTGGTCTTACTAATATCTGGATTGAAGTGCATGCCTTATATATTTTGTCATGCCTTAAAGATATTGATGAGAAGATCTGTATTCCTGAAATATTTATCTCATTAGATAAATTAAATAGCTTTTTAATTTTCTTAATATAAAGTAGACTCATGTTCATAGAGAAGGTAATGCTTGTGCTGACTAGTTAGCTAACCATGGGGTAAATCTTGAATTCCTTACTGAATTTACTTTTAACCAGCTTCCCAATATTGTTAAAGGTCTCCTTAGATTAGATAAACATGGTTTTCCTTATGCTAGAAACTAATTTTAGGTTTTTGTGGGACTCTTTCATGCTTCATTTCAATAGTTTATTTGATTCGCATGGGTCTATTTCTTTGGGTAGTTTTTCTTTTACTGGCCTTGATTCCATCAATCTGGGGATCTTTCTCCTTGAGATTTTGTTGTCTTACCATCTGAATATTTTAGTTAAGAAGATGATTTTATTTTTAGAATTTGGTTGAATCAGGGGTACCATTGGTTCGACAACTAGTCTTCCAGATTTGTGGACTTTCATTTTGTTGCGATTGTTTGGAACTATCCTGGTTTGAGCAGTGATTAGAGATGGAATATTGTTGATTATGATCCGATGTGCTGCTCGGATACTCCCTGGGGTTCCTATGTTTGTTACTTTATCATTTCTCAGGCTAGGCATCTATGTTGGAATGGCATTTATGTAACCCTTTTTTATTCTTCTATTATGTTGTTGAGCTATTTTTTACTTTGCATATGAAGTTTAAGTCTTTGGATCATTTGAACTTGAGGGCCTGCTGGTTTTATCAGAGGCAGATTACTGTTGTTAACCTGTTGAAGTGTTTTTCCAAGTGGCTTTCCTATTCCAATGACTATTTCTTGTACAGGTCGTCCATGTGCTGGGTGATTTCGGGAGTATTATAGAGTGGCACTTGGGTTTTTTTTTCATGATTTCATGGTCGATACTCCTCACCTAAGCTCTTATGGCCTTTATCTTAAATGTTTTCATATGTTTCTAAGAGGGATTTATGGTGAGTTATATCCTTGGAGTTCTACTGATGGTTTGTTGTCTTATGTTTTTGTGATTTTATAGGGGTGGTTTTGGTGGCTTTCTAATTTAAGGTTCTTCATATATACTATTTGGGTTTCTTGTAGTCCTGAGGTCTGGGATTTTGTTGGCTATTTTCCAGAGATTATTTTAAGTAACAATGATAATTATTGTGTTTGTATGTTTCCTTTTTCTTCTCTTTTGACTATGTAGGACAATTTTCATGTTGACAACTTGCCTATGGACCTTTTTGGAAGAAAGGCGGTACATCAAGTTTATCTCATTATCTTTTCTCTTTTTTGTGTGTGCGGTCGGCTTGCCGCACTGTAGAATATTCTTTTGTTTTTTTTATACTTGTACCTAGTAAAGAACTTGACCTCATATATTCTTTTTTGCCTTTTTTGTAGCTCCTTTGAGCAGTAGTGAGCTCAATGTCTTTCTTAAGGACCTTATAATCTTTATTTTGAATTAATGGGTAAGCCCCTTTTGCGTGTTTTTTTTTAAGTGTTGTAAGGCCGCATTTTTCTTCCTCATATTATGAGGAAGTCCAATATTAGAAAGTTTGTAGATATAGTCCATGATTAGTTGGGCTTCATCAATAGGAGTTTCGTTCATGATCAAGTATATGACAGTAGACAAAAGAGGAGTTAAATCGATATGATCACCAACTTTAGGAATGATTGAAGTTCTCAAGACATACTGGATGATTTTGGCATTATGATTAAGTGTATACACATGAGAAAGATGGCTTGCTTGTGCAACACCACTAAGAGTTTGGTTTATTTCTAACAAATCAAAATATGCTCTAGAGGTTATGGTTTTTTCTTTAACCCTTGAGTCTTAAGGTGAAGGAAGTTGCTTAAATCTTCCTTAGTTATTTCAACATGCTGCTTAAAAACATAAGAGGTCATCCGAGTATGATTTTGGTTCAATTTTATGTTCACAAGAAAAGTATGGAAAGTTTCTTGATGATAATCGTAGATCAAAGTGATGATAAAAGAAAACTGGGTTGAGGCAAAAAGGGGCATAACATAGAAGTTTATGTCACTTTGAATAAGGAGTCGAGAGGGGGTAATCTTGGCTACAATGAAATGATAGTAGGCTTCCTCATTTTCTTTAGAAATGAATTTCTAATCTCTACCATAGTGAGAGGAATAGCCCTTGGAAGTACGAGGATGTTTTCTACTACTGACCATTATTAATGCTTGGACTCGAGATGGTTTGGGATCAAATAAGAATGTTAATAAAAAAATCATCCACCACATTTCAATTTAAAGAAAATAGTATGAAATTTTGATCATACATGTAATTTTAAAATCATACGGATTGAAAAATATTTCATATACGAATAAAAATGGCCAAAAATGAAATGACTTTTCAAAAACTATTATTCCTGATGCATTTTTTCATAGAGACTTTTTAACCAAATGATCGTACAGATGAATGCATGTTCGTTCGGGACGATTAGAATATTAAAGATCATTTCTATCGGTTAGGTTTATTGGCATGAGAAACTGATAATAGGATAACATAGATGAAATGTGACTTCGTACGTACATACGATCTGTGATCAATAACTAGTTTTTTGGAAAACTGTCCTCAATTGTAATGAAAAAACAATATCTTACATATGATGATGACATCGTACAGTGTGAAATGCATTAAAAAGTTTCAATCTTATATGCTAAACTTAAAAAATACCATGTACATGCTTTAGAATTCATATAGTATGAAAATTTTGTATAATTCGAAGAAAACAATTAAAACAATATATGATAAACAAAAACCTTTTCAAAAACTAAACACTCAAGATCTGATGATAGGCTACCTAAAAAAATAAAACTTAATACTCAAAACTAACAAAACAAAATTAACTAAAACTAAAGAAATAAAAACACACAAACAAACAAACTTTAGTAAACAACATAAGAAAACAAACAAACACATCAATACATTACAAATCCAATTTATAGAATTTCAAATTTAAGCATTAAGATCAATCACACCTAATCTAATTCTTAAAGTGCTAAACATTGTAAAAGCTAGTGGTTTTGTGAAAATTTCTATTAGTTAATTCTCAGTAGCAACATGATGTAATTAAAATTTTCCTTTAGCCACACGATATCTAATGAAGTAATGCCTTATATCAATATGCTTGGTTCTAGAATGTTGAATAAGATTCTTTGAAATGCATATGACACTTATATTATCACAAAAAATTAGAATAGTGCCAATTGAAAATCTTAAGTTAATTAATTATTATTTTAACCAAAGAACCTATGCCACACAATTATCTAAGGCAATGTATTTTACTTCAGCAATAGAAAGTGCGACTGAATTTTATTTTCTACTAGACAAATAAACTAAATAGTTTTCTATGAATTGATAAGTTCCAGAAGTACTTTTCTAATCAACCCTACTTCCTACAAAAACTAAATTAGAATATGTAATAATTTCAAAAAAAGAGTTAAGCTTAGGATATGAAATCACTAAGTTTTGAATTTCCAAAAGATATCTCAGAATTCTCTTAACAATAGTTAGATGTGATTACTTAGGATCTGCTTAAAATCTAACACACAAACAAACACTAAATATGATATCTAGTCTACTAGCAGTTAAGTAAAGCAATGATCCAAGAATTCTTCTAAATTTATTTTAATCAATAAATTTTTCCTTAGGGTCCTTATCTATCTACAATGAGGAACTCATTGGTGTGCTCACTTGTTTAACATTATCCATTTCATATTTCTTGATGATGTCCTTAATATACTTTGACTGCTAAGAAATGTTCCTTTCTTATTTTGTTTTATGCTAAAACCAAAAAAGTAACTCAAGTCTCCCATCAAACTTATTCCAAATTCATTACTCATTATTTTTGAAAAAATCATCACAAAGATTTTTATTTGTAGATCCAAAAAAGATATCATCAGCATATATTTGAACAATAAGTATGTCATCTCCTATCCTTTTTAAGAATAGGGTGGTGTCCACACTTCCTTTATTCAAAAGACATTTCTAATAGAAAAGTGCTTAACCTTTCATACCAAGCCCTAGGTGCTTGTTTTAGTTCATACAATGCCTTTTTCAATTTAAACACATGATTTGGGAATTTGGAATTTTCAAAATCTAGTGGTTGCTCAACATAAATATCCTATTATATCATCCCAATAAGGAAGGCACTCTTAACATTCATTTAATGCAATTTAAAACTTTTAAAACTTGCAAAGGCTAGGAATACCCTTATCACTTCAAGTTTGGCTACAGGGGAAAAGATTTCTTCAAAATCAATTCTTTTTATTTGATTATACCCCTTGGCCACCAATCTTGTCTTATTTCTAACCACAACACATGAATCATTCATTTTATTTTAAAATATCCACTTAGTTCTAACAACACTTTGATCCTTAGGCCTTCTGAATTAATTCTCAAACATCATTTTTAACAAAATGATTCAATTCTTCTTGCATAGACAAAATCCAAAATTCATCCAAAAGTTCTTGATTTATATTAGTGGGTTTAATTATTAAAATAAAGGTAGAATATTTCACTTCTTTGCTAAGTCCATGTCTATTTCTAACACCCTCACTAGGTTTAACTAAAATCAATTTTTTAAGATGACTCTTAGAAACTTTTTGTTCTCTAGGCAAAGTGTTTTCAATTCCAACACTCTCTTCCAAATTTATCTTTTAATTTCCTAGAGTGACATCATCAATATAATCTTCTTACAACCTTAACTATTCTGAAATGCCAGATTTATCAAAAACTATATATGTGGTCTCCTCAACAACAAAATTTCTCTTTTTTAAAAATCTTATAGAATTTGCCAATACTAAAATATCCTAAAAAAATCCTTTATATAATTTAGGATCAAATTTTCCAAAAGGAGTTTTTCTATTATTATGGATGAACATATTACAACAAAAAATATAAAAAAGTGCAAGATTAGGTGTTCTCCCCTTAAGAAATTCACAGGGTATCTTGTTCAAATTGGATCTAAAGTACACCCTATTCAGAATATAACAAGCTATACTAACCGCTTAAGTAAAAAAATATTTCTAAAGTGAATATTTAACCAACATGGCTCTAACGACTTTTATTGAAGTTCTATTATTTCTTTCGACTATCCCATTTTGCCGAGGGATTCTACATCCAAAAACATTGTGATCAATTCCTTGCTCTCTAAAAATTCTTCAAATATTTCATTTTAAAACACTACATCATCATTTTAAATTGATAAAATTTCACGTCCTAGTTTCCTCCGAATCCAAGTAAAAAAGTTTCTAAATTCATCAAATGATTCAATCTTATGAAATAAGAATTTGACCTAAGTGAATCTTGAAAAATCATCGATAATTACGAACTCAAAAAACTTTATCTCCTAGATTTATAGTTCTAACCGGTCTAAAAAGATCCATCTGTAGGACTTCAAATGGTTTGCTAATTTTAAGATCCTTAATTGAATGAAAAGAGGACTTCACTTATTTTCTTAATTGACATGCATCACACAGGTGATCCTTAGTAAAGACTAGTTTGGGCATCCCTCTAACCAACTCTTTATGGGTAATATTCTTAAGATTTTTTATGCTTGCGTGAAAAAGTCTTCTATATGGTAATTATGATTCATCAATGATTGTTTTGAGATAAAAAGTATTAAAAGATTTAACAAAATTTAAACCAAGCATATATGCATTATTTAACCTATTTTCATACAACATATCAATTATATTTTGGCTTATAATGTATCTTTTAAAAAAAAAATTAATAGTATAATCTTTATAACAACGATGACTAATACTCAACAAGTTTTATATTAAGCCTTCAACTAATAAAATATTTTTAATGAAACAAATATTATTGTTGCCAATCATACATGTACCTACCACTTTCCTTATGGTATTGTCTCCAAATATCACTTTACCTCCATTCCTAGCTTCCAATGATATGAATTATATTGTGTCACAAGTCATATGAAGAGCTATCATTATTGGACCTGACCTGAACCTGACCCAAAAATTTTGGGTTTGGGTTGACCCAAACCCAAAGCGGGTTTGGTTCAAGTCCAAAAAATAGACCTGTTTAAAAAATTGGGTCGGGTTTCTAATTGACCCAGTACCTGGGAATGACCTAGAATGACACATAAACCATTTGCACTGAATGAGCCCACCCTGGCTACCCCTACTGCCTAGCTTACCCTGGCTACCCCTCCTGCCTTATGCCAACCTGCCCGGTCGCATCACATCGCATGAAGTCCTAAGGCTAGCATCGCGTCACATTCATCGGACAGTTCCACTTCGCGTCTTAAGGCTAGTGCCAGTGTTAGTTGATGGGCAGCTTCATTACCTCCTTGTCAATTCTGAGTTACGTGCACCCCACATCAGCCATCGATCCGCTTTCGTGTCTGCGGGTTGGTTCAGGTTGACCCAAACCATAAGCAGGTCAGGTTCAGGTCCAAAAAATTGACCCATGTTGACCCGAACCCAAATAGTGCCAGGTAAGTTTTGGGTTTGACCTGAATCGGACCCATGACCCTAAATTAACACCCTAGTCACATACTTCAAATATCTGATGTCTAGGTACCAAATTCTCTCATGAGGACTTGTAAGAGAGCATTTTTACAAAATGGTCAAACATTAGACTTGGGAATCCAAACAAGTTTGGGTTCTCCTCTTGACAATACTAATCTATATACATGTTTAATATACTGTGATTTATGCATCTTAGGTCTCACACTAGATTTGTTATACTATGAATCATGTAAGTATGAGAGATATGACAAATCATTCCACATAAAAAAAAAAAACATTTAACTCTAGGTAAAAGATTTATCAATCTATATGAGTTATACTGTCTTTTCCTAGGTTTTAAAATTTTACACTTCTGATCAGGATTATAAAATTATTCAAGTATAGGGGGTTTCTTTCCTTCCTTAATGGCATTCTATTTTTCTACAAGACATGAGTTTACATTTTTTAAAAGTCAAATTATCAAATTTTAACTCATATTCTCTTTGATCTGATCCAACCATAAACACTTTAAAATCATTTTCAAGTTCATTATAAAATGATTTTAATAGTTTATGCTTTTTGTTAAAATCATTAAATTTATCTAATAATTTCATGTGATTGATGTCAATAGATGTGTGATCATTTTTAAGTATTTCATGCTCTTTTTGTAAATTTGATTAATTTATGTTCAACTTAGCATGCAATTTTTTGAGTTTCTTATATACAGTATAGATTTTCTCATAAACATTAAATAACTCATTGTAGGAGAAGTCACATGCCTCCTCTTATTTTGACTGATCAAGTTTGTCATAAATTAAACACAAGTTCATGACTTCCTCCTCTACTTCTATTTCTGAAGAATTTAGTGATGAGTCCACCCAGAATGCTCTCTACGATCTTTTCTCGCCTTTCCTAACCTTGGTCTTCTCTTCAACTTTCTCCTTGCTAGGATTAACTTTGTAATTACGACAATCAAATTTAATATGTCTAGGCTTTCTGCATTAAAAAAAAATCACTTCATTAGATTTTTTTTTCATTTATGTGGAACTTATCCTTATTCCACTACTGAGTTCTCCTTTACTTTCTTCTTAGGAAACTTTTGAATTGCCTCATCATGAGTGCAATATCATCTTTATCCTCAGGTTGTGACTGATCACTTTTTGAGTCATCGACTTTCAATACAATATTTTTCTACTTCTTCTTTTCACCTGCATCAATCTGTCTTTGAGTCACTCCTTGCTCTTAAGCAATCAGTGATCTAAGAAGATTGTCAATAGAATAAATAATTATGTCTTTTGATTTAGTTATGCCAGTTATCTTTGCGTCATAAGTGGTAGGTAAACAATAAAGAATTTTTTCAACTTTCTCAGAATTAATTCGTTCCCTACCTAAAGCATGCAATGAAGTGACTATTAGTATAAAATGAGTATACATATCAGTGATTGATTCATTAATTTCATGCAAAAAAAATCATAGTCATGCAATAGAATATTCAATCTGGACTATTTTACTTCATTAGGTCCTTCATATGTTATAAAAAGTCTATCCCATATTTTTTTCTAGATTTATAGTTTTTTTTTTTTTTTTGAAAAGAGCAATAAATGCATTAAAAGCAAAGGAAACAAAAAGAAACAACTACAAAGTTGATTCCTCCTTCAATAGCTTCACAAATAAAGAAGGAATCTTATTCAAGCAAAGTTCTTTCCAAATAAAATTGTTAGTCGTGGCATACTTTGCACACCAATCGGCCAACTTGTTTCTACCTCTATCAACACAAGAGAAAATAACATAATCAAACTCTCTAAAGAACTCAAAGTCTTCTTCATCTTTGAAGTCATTAATCCTTGCCTTTTGAAGCCTTCTAATTACATTTGCATTATCTCCTTCGATGATAGTACCCTTGTATTTGAACATCCAATCTTTAATAATTTCTTTCAAAGACTTGATAGCTAGAAGCACCAAATGGTAAACATCCCAATGAATGTATTTTTTTCCAAAAGCCAATAAGAATCTCCCCTTTCTATCATGTATAACACCTCCAATTCCAACTTTATAAGAAGTGTCAAGAGAAGCATCTACATTAATTTTTAACCATTCGGGTGGAGGGGGAAGCAAAGTTTTGGACAGCCTAAGGGGCTGGTTAGCATCCCATTGATATGAATTAGCATTAACAATCAATTTAGATATAGAAGAATAGCAAATTGAATTAGCAGCCACCGAAATAGCACCTTCAACCATTTTATCATGTGTAAACTTATTTCTAGCCTTCCAAGAAAAAAAACAGGACATTGAAGAATAAATTGAGAGTCATACCATTGTGAGCTGCTATTTGATCCATCCAACTACAGCATTCTTGAAAGTTTTCAAAGAAAGGAATTCCAAATCCCCATTTGTTAATATGTGACAACACCTCCTTAATCTTGATACATTTGAATAAAATATGTTCAATAGCTTCAATGTTGTCCATACACCTTGGACATAATTCAGTTCCTTGCAGTCTTCTATGAACCAGAAAAATGGTAAGTTGGAATAGCTTCCTTGAATAGTCTCCAGTAGAAAATTTCCACCCTTGGGCTTAGTTAAGCTTTTTTCATCCATTTTGAATATTTACACTCAGGCTGATATTGAAATCTGGCTTCAGCACTCATTCAAGAAATTGATCTCCCCGATCTCTTGTATATCAACTCCTATTTATCCTCTCGTTGATCAAACATTATTTTTGTGTGTAAAATGAGATCCACCATTTCACTACCAAATAATTTCCTCAATTCAACCACATTCCATTCCTTGTCTTCAATGAACCTATCCAGCAATACCAGTTCTTCTCCTTGAGGCACAACAAAAGAAGGCCATTCATTTAAGCTCCTATCCAGCAGCCACTTATCTTCAAATACATTAATAGATGACCCATAAGCCACACTCCATTTTAAGAAAGGCTGTAGAACTTTACCTCCATCAATGATGATTTTCCATAAGGAAGATACATTCTTCTTTAAACTATTTCTAAAATCTTGGACCCATATTTAGGAGCCAACAATTTGAATAAAAAGAATTTTTGTTATTCAAAAATCTCCATGTAAGCCTTGCTCTTAGTTCATCCACTTTGGAGGTAGGTAAGCACAATCCCCTTCCTCCTTTATCTACAAGTTTACATAACTCCTCCCAGTTTACATAATGAATGCCAACTTCACCATTGGGCTTATTCCAAATAAAACTCCTGCATATTTTGTTGATTTCTTCAAGAATACTGATAGGGACCAAGGAACGAGTGCTATAGAAAGTTGGGATAGCCAAAGTGACCGATTTCACTAAAGCTATCTTCCCAGCCAAGGAAATGAGCTTGCTTCCCCAAGTGTTGATTTTCTTTAATGATTTGTCAATGATGAATTGAAAATCATTAGCCTTCAATCTTCTTAGAGCCAGCTTGATTCCAAGGTACGAAAATTCTTTTACTTCCTTTATACCCAAATTTCTTGTAATAACCCTCCTCCTCCTTCTATCAACCACCTTCTGAAAGAGAACTCCCGATTTCCCAATATTTATACATTGACCGGTCCATTTGCTGAAATTGGATAGGATTCCTTTTACCTCCAAAGCCACCTTCTTACTAGCTTTAGAATATAACAAAACATCATATGCATATAGCAGATGTGAAATCCGTGGTCCGGAAGTAAAAATGTTAACTCTAATAGAAGTCAAGGCTAGTGCATTTGATAGAAGCTGAGAGCACAATATAAAAAGAAATGGGGACAATGGGCATCCTTGTCGGAAGCCACTCTTGGCTGAAATCCATTCTGATTGGCTTCCATTGATAATAACTGAAAACCTTATCTCTAACACACATTCCAAAATTAATTTGGAGAATAATGGAGGGAAATCAAAGTATTTCAAGACTCCTTCAAGAGTATCCCAACTCATTGAGTCATAAGCCGGTTCCATATCAATTTTGTAAGCTACTAAGCCTTTAGTAGATTTGGAATACCTAAATTTGTGAAACACCTCTTGAGAAACCAAAACATGATCTGAAATAGATCTCCCTTGGATGAAGGCCACTTGCTCCTTTGAGATGACTTTGGGAATAACCAAGATTAGCCTGTTAAGAATAACTTTAGCCGCCACTTTGTAAACAGAGTTACATAGACTGATTGGCCTAACGTTGGAAGGAATCAAAGGATTTGAAACTTTGGGGATTAGCACAATCAAGGTATCCTTCCATGACTTATCCATTTCTCCATATTATAGAAAATAATTGATTGCATTCACAAAATCAGTTTTAATTATGTCCCAATAAGCTCTTAAAAAAGAGTAAGTGATTCCATCACTACCAGGTGCAATGTTGCCTCCCAACTGTTTGATAACAAACTCTACCTCTTCCACCGAGAAATCCCTTGCCAGCCAAGATTTGTCACCCCAATTCAAAGTATAGATCGGCTTAGGCCAACCCTCTAGCGTGCAATTCCTTTGCCTCCACTTTTTCTTAAAGAATCAAATAAGTGTTTTTTCAATTTGGTTTTGCTCTTCTAGAACATTCCCTTCCTCATCCATGATCTTCACAATGTTGTTCAATCTTCTTTTTGCACTAGCATAGGAATGAAAAAATTTAGAATTGCAATCTCCATCAACCATCCATTTGACTTTAGCTCTTTGTTTCCACCATGTGTTCAATCTAGCCAATGAAGAATTTAGCTCCAACACCTTGGCTTTTAATTTCCAGCAATCTTCTTCAGAGAGCCAACCAATTTTAGATTCTTTATTTTGAAGCTCCAATATATCTTCCATCAGTTTATCTTTAGAAAAATTTAGATTTACCTTCTTAGCTTTACTCCAAAAGAAAAGTGATCTAAGAGATCTTCTAAATTTTGAGTTTAGTATGTGAGCTTGACTGCCCTGATAATTAATAGCCCAAGCCTTCTTGACAACCTTGAGGGCAGCCGGATAAGAAACCCACACGTCCTTAAATTTGATTGCCTTCACGCTTGGTGATTTCAAATTGAGGATATTGAGGATGATGGGACAATGATCGGAAGCTATTCTAGCTAAGTGCTTAACAACTAATTGAGAAGATAAATTTAATACAAATGAGTTAATGAAGCACCTGTCCAGCCTTTCCAAGATTCGAGCTCCTCCAACTTTGTTGTTGCACCAAGTGAATCGTGGTCCAAATAATCTTACCTCATGGTAATCATTATTAGTAAAGAAGGTCTCCATTTCTTTAGAACCTTGAGTATATTGAAACCTTTTCCCTCCTTTTTTTTCTTACCTTGAAGTGAGACAGTTGAAGTCTCCAGCAACCACCATGGGAAATCCAATAGAAGAATGGATTTCTAAAATCTCCAAAAGTTCCCTCCTTTTACTACCTTCCTTATTGGCATAAACTATAGCCACCCTCCATTTGTTGTTGTTATTAATCAATAGGTCTCCAATGATGCATTGATTTGAAGAGTCAATCATAGTGAAATCAGCCATGTTTGCATTCCATAATGCAATAATACCACCTGATAATCTACTAGAGGACACCATAACATAGTTCCATCCATCACCTATAAGAGAAATAACTTCTTTCCTTTCAAAAGAAGACAATTTAGTTTCCAACAAACCCATAAAAATCACATTATGCAATCTCACAAATTCTTTAAGGAATAGAGAAGCACTTCCTTCTTTGCTCCTCTACAATTCCAAAAAGCTAATGAATACATTAATGAGTGATGGGGGAATGAATCCCCAAAGTACCTTTTGTTTCCATTTCCATTCTTCTACTCCTCAAATTTGAACTGATAGGACCCAAGTCCTTCAATTGCTTAGATTTTTTCTTCTTCACTGTATTTGATTCGTCTTCTCTACAATGCACCATAGGAATTATGATACTACTAGACCCAGTAGTTATCTTATATGGAAGTTCTTCCATAACTTGATTCTCAACAGAGATTTCTGGAACTATTTCCCCCTCTTCAACATGGCTGCTCAATATACTGAATCTATTGCTAGTAGATTGTATCAGATTGCTCTCACCACCTAGAATATTAATTCCAGAATCCTAATTATGCTTTGGTTGATCCTCAACTATCACTTCCGGGACATTAATTTTGAACACAGGAGCATCAGCAACTTCTGTTCCAAACTTCTTAAGCACTCATATAGTCCTCAGATTTAAGGGCATAGAAAAATTATTTAAGCATTTAGCATTTAAATGAGCTAATTCTTTTTCCTCTACTGTCTAATCAATAAATGATGTTTCATTCTTAATGCCATCAATAAGTCTAGTAGGTCTAGTGTAACATTCATGTACTAAAATCCATATGTGATAGTTAATCGATTAAAGAAAAGAAGATAAGCAAGTTTTCCAAAAGTCAAAAGGGATGTTATCAAATAGTGGTGGTCTAGTGATCAAATATCCTTCATAGGTGTTACGATTTCTAAAAATAGCCACTATCATTTTCAAAAAGTTATCTGAACCTTATTTTTTAATATATGCTCTAATATCACTTGAAAGTTCAACTAGATTCTTAAACATAATATAATAGTCCTAAGGCTAATCAAGAGGGGGGGTGAATTAGTTATTTAAAAATCTTTTGGTAATTTAGAAAATTGATTTAGATATTTTACATGATAATTAAAATTTTCTCAAATATATTTTTCAACCACTAAAATTAAACATGTAGAAAATAAAAAGAAGTAAAAAAGCAAAGATAAAAGAACACCAAATTTTATAGTAGTTCGGTCCAACTAGACTTATGTCAAATCCTTGAAGAATCCTTCAGGTATTGCACTATATCATAGTGGCTCTCCCTTTGCTCCCATAGTAAGGCGGACAAGCCCTTACAACAACCTCTCTTCCACTAACCTGAGTGAGCTAAAGTACCATCATCTTTTCTCACCCTCATAGTGATGATAGAGTACCAACATCCTTTCTCACCCTCCTGGTAATGATAGAGTACCAATGTCCTTTACCACCCTCCTAGTGATGGTAGAGTATCGGTGTCCTTTCTCACCCTCCTGGTGATGGCAGAGTACCAATATCCTTTTTCACCATCCTGGTGTTGGTAGAGTACCAGATCTTCTCCATATATCTTCTCTCAAGAGTCTTCAAAGAAGTAGGGTAGAAATTTGAAGAACATATAAAGAGATCCTCACCCTTAGGCAACCATATGAACCCCTCATAATTTCCACTTGTAAGATCTCTCAGTCGTCACTCCCAAAAACTCTCACAAAATACTTTAACTATCACGCCCAGGAGAAAACTCACATAAGAAGTTGGATAGTCAGTTTTTATGACTCTTATATATGTAGGACAATAAAAACAGTCCAAAAAATAAAAAATTTCAATTTGAACATACTTGGATCATGCAGTATGATCGTATTTTGTACATACGAACAGTTCAAAAACTGATGTATGATCCTGTATGAACCTAATTTCATACTATGTAAATCTATGTCCGAACTGACATTGTATAGTATAAATAGTTTAAAACTGAATAAGTTATCTCATATGATTTTGTAAGAACCCATTTTATACACTGGTCATCATTTATACGAACTCTATATCATATAATACAAACTATTAAATCAAATCATGCTTCGTATGGTATAAACATAGATGATCCCATTTTTTACTATGGATATCGTCTATATGATCCCAAGTTTGTATAATATAAACAATTTAAAAAATTTAGGTGTTCATATGGGATGAACTGGTACGCACCCATTTCATACTCTGGACGTTGTTTGTACGAACCTAACTTTGTATAGTATGATCAGTTCAAAATTTGGGGAGTTCCTTTGGGGCGAAAAGGTATATATCTATTTTATACTCTAGACATCATTTGTATGAGTCCAAATTTGTACAGTACGAATAATTTAAAAGAAATTTTCCAAGGCATGATTTGATTAACTTAGTTCTGGAGGAACTTTCAATCAAATCGTCCAGTACGATTCAAGAATCCTATAGTATGATTAGTTTTAAAAATAAAAGTTTTGACTCACTCCCCTAGTGTGTGTATGCACGGTTACTCAATTACAATAACACTCTCTCAGACTCAAGAAAAATTGAAAAATTATAGACTTCAATCATAAGAAACTTTAATCTAACTTGTTTTAAAGTCTTCGGCAGTTTGGAGTATGATTTTCTTGAAATTTAGTACACAAACAACACAAATGTTTTTTCCAATATGTGTTAGGAGAAACGGTAATCAACAAAATAATATTTTGGTATCATAAAAAACTCATATGATATAAAAAAATAATTTTGAAATTAAGTTGTAACAATCTTCCCCTTTTTTATGATGGCACAATAATTATTACTTGAGCTAACACTTAAAGGTAACTTTTCTTCTAAGCTCCCCCTAAATGAATAAACAATTTAATATAAGGGATTCTAATAAAAAAAAACATAATAATAAATTAAAAAGAAACAAAAATAATACAAGAAAACAAACACACACAATAACATAATATAGACATCACAAAAGTCATAGAATAAATAATCATAATAAATATCAAACAACATCAAATAAATAATACATCAAACAATAACTAATGACTCTCCCTTTTGATAAATAACAAAAAGAGAAGTACATCTTAAAATAATAAGTTTCTATGGATAAATCAAAATAGTTGATAAAGAAGAAGATTTTAAACTAATTACAAATACAACATTAACTTCTTAATGCTAAAAAGAAAAAAACTTAAATTTTAAATTATAGAAAAATTAAGATAAGAAAAATTAACCAGATTCACTATTTATTATAGACAAATCAAATAAAAATAATTATAGCAAAAAATAATGAAATAAAGATTAACTAATTTCTAATTCAATAGTGAAGATTATTGCGGATTAGATGGATTTATATAAGAGACAGAATGATAAAGAAAAGAATAGTATGAATTTTTTAATAGGCAACATTGCACATCTTTTCAATTTTTTATGGCACACTTTGTGCATCTTTTAAGTTTGGACTAATTTTATGCACCTTTTCACTTTGGTGAATATTATATATCTTTTTAAACAAGTGGCATATTTTATGCATCTTTTCAAGTTTGGAATGCTTTGTGCATCTTTTTACATTTCTAGTCTTTTCATTATAAATGAATCTTAACATAAATTTCAATAATTAATAAAAATAAACACATTGAAAAAGAAAAAAAAATAAAAATAATACATCTATTTTGCAACAATTATAGCTAAATAATACTTGTCTATACGAACATGAAATTGATCTTCTATTCTACATCTAGTCATAATGTAATTTAAATTTTTGAGAGATTAAATTTTGCAAGTAAATTAATTTGTAGAGCAAAGTAATTCAAAATTCTATTCTAGAGATCAACTGCAAATGATTTGTCTCCAAAAACATAAACATTTCAAGAAGAGTATTTTTAATACATGTCAAAACATCATTTCATCATTTCATTCATCATTTGAAACACACATAAATATTACATCATACTAAAACCTGAAAAACCACAAAATAAACACTTGAAATCACAAAAAAAAAACATCTCATGATCAAGTATAAAAAACTTAACAACAAGTACAACACAGAAGCAACATCTAAAATCCAGATGGGCATGGTTTGGAGGTGGTTGAAGGTTGAACATCATAAAGTAGCTACTAATCATAATTACATTAGTGTTGACCGAGTCAAATTACCCTCGGATCCATCCCATGTATTCGTTGTACCTCGCATCCTATTGGTTCAAGTGATTCTCAATTTGATCATAATGTTGATCGAAATGACATTCTAGTCTATCAAAATTTTGGACCATTTCTTGATAGAAAGTTTGATCGGTTCCAAGTATAGGTGGTGTAGGTACTAGAGCTGGGGATCCTTCTTCTCCCTCAAAATCTTCTCCCTTATAACTTTGATCCTGTCTAAAAAGTGCACAAAAAGAGGCATCGATAAAGTAAATGAGAAGTTGACTGGGAGGATCATGATTGATTAGGTTGTACTTCTTCTCTAAAATGTAGGCAACTAAGTGTCCTAAGGTCACATTTTTCTTCCTCCTATTGTGGGAAGTCCAATATCAAAAAGTTTATAGATATAGTCCGTGATTAGTTGGGCTTCATCAATAGGAGTTTCAGTCATGATCAAGTATGTGATAGTAGACAAAAGAGGAGTCAAATTGATATGATCACCAACTTTGGGAATGATAGAAATTCTCAATACATGTTGGATGATTATGGCAATCTGATTAAGGGTATACACACAAGAAAGATGGCTTGCTTGTGCAACACCTCTAAGAGTTTGATATATTTTTTACCAATCAAAATCCATTCTAGAGATCAAGGTGTGTGCTATAACCCCTAAGTTTTAAGGTGAAGGAAGTTTCCTAAATCTTTATTAGTTATTTCAACATGCTGCTTAAAGACATAAGCGGTCATCTTAATATGATTTTGGTTCACTTTCATGTTCGTAAGAAAAGTTTGGAAAGTTTCTTGATGATAAGCATAAATCAAGGTAAGGATAAAAGAAAACTGGGTTGAGGCAAAAAGGGGTATAATAGAGAAGTTCATGTCACTTTGAATAAGGAATCGAGAGGGGGTAATCCTGGCTACCATGAAACGATCAATGGCTTCTTTACTTTCTTTAGAAAAGAAGTTCTCATCTATACTAGAGCGAGATGATAAGCCCTTAGAAGTACGAGGATGTTTGCTACTGCTTGCCATTCATAAAGCTTGGACACAAGATGATTTAGGATTAAATGAAAATGTGAAGAAAAAATCATCCGTCACCTTTCAATATAAAGAAATTGACCTATAATGCAGTACGAAATGTTGATCGTACGTATTATTTTGAAATCATAAGGGATGAAAAATATTTTATACATACGTATAGAAACGATCAAAAATGAAATAATTTTTTTAAACTATTAGTCCCGATGCATCGTTTCTATAGGCCTTTTAACCAAACGATTGTACATATAAACTCCTATTCGCCCGAACGATCATAATATTAAAGATCATTTATGTCGGTTATGTTCGTCCACATGAGAAATTGATAAAAGTATCATACAGCTAAACGTGATTTCATACGTACGATCCATAATTAATAATTGACTTTTGGAAAAATCATCCCTAATCATATAAATGAAAAAAATAAATATTATTTAAATGATGATGACATCATACAATATGATATGCATTAAAAATTTTCAATCTTGCATGCTCAATTAAGAAAATACATGTACACGCTATAGAATTCCTATAGTACAAAAAAAAAATTTGTATAATATAAAGAAAATAATTAATATAAGACTTAATAAACAAAAAACATTTTCAAAAACCAATCACTCAAGATCCGATGATATGCTAACAAGAAAATTAAAACTAAAAACTCAAAACTAACAAAATAAAAACAAACAAAAACACACAAACAAACAAACCCTAATAAAAAACCTAAGAAAACAAACAAACAAATACATCAATACATGACAAATCCAATTTATAGAATTTCAATTTTAAACATTAAGATCAATCACACGTAATATGGTTCTTAAAGTGCTAAACATTTCAAAAGCCAATAGTTTTATGAAAATGTCTGCAAGTTGATTCTCAGTAGCAACATGATGTAATTCAATTTTTTCTTTAGCCACATGATCTCTAATGAAGTGATACCTTATTTAATTATGCTTAATTCTAGAATATTGAATAGGATTCTTTGAAATAAATATGACACTTGTATTTTTTCAAAAAATTAGAATAGTACCAATTGAAAATTCTAAGTCAATCAATTGTTATTTTAACCAAAGAACCTGTGCCACATAACTATCTAAGGCAATGTATTCTACTTCAGTAATATAAAGGGCTAATGAATTCTATATTTTTCTACACCAATAAACTAGAGATTTTCCTATGAATAGATAAGTTTAAGAAGTACTTTTCTGATCAACCCTACATCTTATAAAATCTAAATAAGAATATCCAATAATTTCAAAAGAAACGTTTTGCTTATGATACCAAATCCCTAAGTTTTGAGTTTCCAAAAAAATATCTCATAATTCTCTTAACATTAGTCAGATGTGATTCCTTTGGATTAGCTTGAAATGTAGCACACAAATAAACACTAAATATGATATATGGTCTGCTAGTAGTCAAGTAAAGTAATGATCAAAGTATTCTAAAGTTCTTTTGATCAAAAGATTTTTTTTAGGATCTTTATCTAGCTACACTAAGGAACTCATTGGTGTACTAACTGGTTTAATATTATTTATTTCATATTTTTTGATGATGTCCTTAATATACTTCGACTAACTAAGAAATGTTCCTTCCTCATTTTAGTTTATCATAAAACTAAGAAAGTAACTCAAGTCTCCCTTCAAATTCATTTCAAATTCACTACTCATTATTTTTGAGAAATCATCACTAAGATTTTTATTGGTAGATCTAAATAAGATATTATCAACATATATTTGAATAATGAGTATGTCATCTCCTATCCTTTTTAAGAAAAGAGTGATGTCCACACTTCATTTAATAAATGATTTTTCTAATAGAAAAGTGTTTAACCTCTTATATCAAGCCCTACGTGCCTATTTTAGTCCATATATTGCCTTTTTTAATTTAAACACATAATTTGAGAATTTTGAATTTTCTAAACCTGGAGGTTTCTCAACAAAAACATCCTATTGTATCACGCCATTAAGAAAGACACTCTTAATGTCCATTTGATACAATTTAAAACCTTTAACATATGCAAAGGCTAGCAATACTCTTATCTCTTCAAGTCTGGCTATAGGGGCAAAAATTTCTTCAAAATCAATTCTTTCTATTTAATTATAACCCTTGGCCACCAATCTTTCCTTATTTCTAATCATAACTCTTGAATCATTTCTTTTATTTTTGAACACCCACTTAGTTCCAATAACATTTTGATCCTTAGGCTTTTCAATCAATTCCTAAATATCATTTCTACAAATTGATTCAATTCTTCTTGCATTACCAAAATCTAAAATTCATATGAAAGTGCTTGATTTATATTATTAGTAGGTTCAATAATTGAAATAAAGATAGAATGATTCACTTCTATACTAAGTCCATGCCTAGTTCTAACACCCTCATTAGGTTCACTTAAAATTAATTCTTTAGGGTGACTCTTAGAAAATTTCCATTCTCTAGGAAAAGTGTTTTTTGTTCCAACTTTCTCTTTTAAATTTATCATTTTAATTTCTTAGGAGATATCCTCAATATGATCTTCTTCAAACCTTGGCTCTTCCAAAATATCAGATTCATCAAAAATTCTATATGTGGTCTCCTCAACTACGAAAGTTCTCTTGTTAAATAAGATTTGCTAACACTAGAATATACTAGGAAAATTATTTTCTAAGATTTAGAATCAAATTTTTCTAAAGGAGTTTTTCCATTATTGTGAATGAATACCTTACATCCAAAAATATACAAATGTGAAAGATTAGGTGTTCTCCCCATAACAAGTTCATAGGGTGTCTTGCTCAACTTGGATTTAATGTTCACCCTATTCATAATATAATAAATCGTACTAACCACTTCATATCAATTTTTTTTTAAAAGTGAGTATTCAGCCAGCATGGCTCTAGCGGCTTCTATCAAAGTTATATTCTTTCTCCTAACTACCTCATTCTGCTGAGTTCTACATGCTGAAAAATTGTGATTAATTCCTTGCTCTCTATAAAAATCTTTAAAATTTTTATTTTCAAACTCTCTTACATGATCACTTTGAATTTATAAAATTTCACACCTTAGTTTTCTTTGAATCCAAGTAGAAAATTTTCTAAATTCATCAAATGATTCACTCTTATAAAAATTTTTTTTGACCCAAGTGAATCTTGAAAAATCATCGACAAGTACAAACCTAAAAACTTTACCTCCTAGACTTATAGTGATAACCAGACCAAAAAGTTCCATGTATAGGACTTCCAATGGTTTGTTAGTTCTATGATCCTAAATTAAATGAAAAGATGAATTCACCAGTTTTCCTAATTTTCATGCATCACATAAGTGATACTTAGTAGAGTCTAGTTTGGTTATCCCTCTAACCAACTCTTTTTGGATAATCTTCTTAAGTTTTTCATACTTGCATGACAATGTCTTTTATGTCATAACCATGATTCATCAATGATTATTTTGAGATAAAAAGTATTATAAGATTTAACAAAATTTAAATCAAGCATGTATACATTATTTACCTTATTTTTATGTAACATATCAATTCCATTTTGACTTATAATGCAGCTTATGGGAAAAAATTTAACACTAACTTTTATCACAAAGTTGACTAATACTTAACAAGTAATATTTTAAGCCTTCAACCAATAATACATTTTCAATGAAAAATTTATTCTTATTGCCAATCATATATGTACCTACAACTTTCCTTATGGTATTGTCTCCTAGTGTCACTTTGCCTCCATTCCTAGCTTCCAGCGATATGAATTATGTTATGTCTCTAGTCATATGCTTCAAACATCCGATGTCTAGGTACCAAATGATCTCACGAGGACTTGTAAGAGAGTGTTTCTATAAAATGATTAAATGTTAGACTTGAAAATCCAAACAAGTTTGGGTTCTCTTCATGGAAATAATAATCTATATGCATGTTTGATATGTATTCATTTATGTATCTTATGTCTCTACACTATATGAGTTATACTATAAATCGTACAAGTGTGAGAGATATGACCAATCAATATGAAAAACTTTTAACTCCAGGAAAGGACTTATCACTCTATGTGAGTTATATTATCTTTTCCTAGGTTTTGAAATTATACACTTCTAATCAAGATTATAAAATTATGCAACTATAGGCAGTTTCTTGCCTACCTTAATTGCATTCAATTTTTCTACAAGATATGAGTTTGTATTTTTTAAAGTCAAATTATCAAATTTCAACTCATGTTTTTTTTTTATCTGATTCACTCATGAATACTTTAAAATCATTTTCAAGTTTAATATGAGATGATTTCAATAGTTCATGCTTTTTGTTTAAATCATTAAATTCATTTAATAATTTTATGCAATTGCTATCAATAAATGCATTATCATTTCTAAGGATTTCATTCTCTTTTTATAAATTTGAATACTTTATATTCAACTTAGCTTGTAGCTTTTTGAGTTTCCTATATGCAGTATAATATATTTTGTAAGGCATGTACGAAATATGATCGTACAGTACGATTAATACTTAGAAAAAAATTTTATTTATGTTCGTTTGACTACTCGAAAGGAAAAATAACTGATCAGATCATCCCGTACGAAAACAAATCGTACAGTACGATCAGTTTAAAAAAATTAGATTTCAAACTCTCCCCCATTGTGTATGCACAATTACTCAATTAGAATCACACTCTCTCTGACTCAATAAAATAAAAAATATAAACTTCATTTATAATAAATCCTAAACTAATCTAATTTGAAGTCTTAAACAATCCAGAGTATGATTTTCCTGAAATGTTAGTACGCACGAATAACAAAATAATGAATCCAAAGTATGTTAGGAGAAATAATAATCAAAACAATAATATTTGGAATCATCAAAAAAAAAATGTTGCAAGAATATCAACAATCAAGAACTAAGTTGCAACTATTTCAACAATCTTCATCTTTTTGATGATGTCAAAATAATTATTGTTTGAGTAAACTTATATACACTAAATTTTTCCTTAGCTCCCCCTATAAGAATAAACATGTGAATAAAGGGAATTTCTTGAAGAACACAACTTTTTTTTCAAAAATTTTCACAAATAAAAAATCCTAAACACTAAACACAAAACACAAAAGCAAAATTGATCATCGAATCTAACAAACAATATTAAAACAAAAGCGATCACCAAATCAAACAAACAATATTAAAACAAAAATGATCATCAAATCAAACAAAAAATATTATTAATCAAATAAATAATATTAAAATAAAATGATCACCAATCAAACAAATAATATTATTACTTCCCCTTTTGACAACAATAAAAAGGAAAAAAAGATAGTTGAAATGGAAGAAATTATATGAGAAACCTTAGTAATTGATCTTGAAAGAGATTGAACTATGATTGCAATAACAAAGTTAATGATCATTAGGTGAAAAGGAAAGATTCAAAATATATAAATTAAAGTATAACACAGATAAAAAAAATTAATCAAAGTCATGAAACATTCTAGACAATTAGATAATGAGAATTATTGCAAAAGTGACGAAATAATGATTAGATAATTTTAATTTTCAATATAAAATATAATTAAAAATTAGATTGAATTGAATTGGAAGATTAAAAGATAGAGAAAAGAATATTATCAATTAACGACATTGCACATCTTTTCATATATTTTTGGCACACTTTATGCTTCTTTTGTAGTTCGGCTAATTTTATATCTCTTATCAATTTCAAAACCATTGCGCATTCTTTCGATTTTTGTACACATTATATATTTTTTTAATTTGATCATTTCAAAATTAATAATTTAAAAAATTAAACTTCTCTAATTTACAAAGATAATTATATTGAAAAGAAAAATAAAAAATAATAAGACATCAAAATTATAATAATAATATTTGAATTTTGTATGCCTGAAAGGAAAATGATATTAATAATCTTAACTAGATCGAGTTATAAGTTAATATATTTTAAAAAATTAGTTTTCATAATGAAATTAATTTTGTGTTATAGTTAATTTATAACACTTTTTAGATCAATTAACAAAAGAATATCATATAGGTACACTTACATTTCAAACAATGAACAAAAGCAACTAATCAAAACAAGACATTTTTTTATTTATATCAATTTAAAGATGAAATACATTAAAGCACAATTGATATCAAATCATAACACAAAAACAAAAAAAACATCAACACAAGAGTTAAATAAAGACAAGTACAAAAAGCATCAAAATATATCACTAAGATCAACACATCTCAATGGACTGGCAAAGACAACACATAAGAAGTACACCTAAAACTCTGAAGGGCCCTGATCTAAAGGAGGAGGCTAGTTGAAGATAGAAAAATAACTATTCATCATAGTTATATTAGTGTTTATCGATTCGAACTATCATCAAATCCAACCCATGTTGTTCTAGTACTATGCATCCTGCAGGTTAAGGTGAGTCTGAATTTGATCAAAATGTTGATCAAAATGACTCTCTAGACGGTCAAGGCTTTGGATCATCTCCTAAAAGTCAGATCCTTAAGCAGGTGCCGGTACAAGTGCTGGTGCTCCCTCTTCTCCTTCAGTATCCTCACTTGTATTAACATTCTTCCTAAAAAGTGCTCAAAACAAAGCATCGATGAAGTAGATTGGCATTTCAAGTGAAGGCTCAGGATGAACAATGTTGTATTTCTTTTTTAAAATATAGGTCACAAGATGTCCTAAGATAATATTCTTCTTCCTCCTATGAGAAAAATGCCCATTTTCAGAAAGTTCATGAATATAATTAAGAATAAGTTGAACTTCATCTATTGGTTGTCCAGTCGTGATAGGAATTATTGAAGTTCTAAGAATATGCTGAATTATCCTTGCATTTTGGTGTAAGGTATAGACCCTGGGCAAATAACTTACTTGTGTAACCCCTCTATGAACTTTAATATTTCAGACTAATCAAAATCAAATTTGGAAGTCATTGTGTGTGCTTTAATCCCTTGAGTTTTTAAATGCAGAAAAGTTTTCAAATCTTCCTTAGTGATTTCTACCCTTTTTTTAGGACATAAGATCTTATCCTACTCTCATCATAACTAAAAGACATATTTGCCAGAAAATAATGAAAGGTTTCTTTATTATAGGCATGAATCAAAGTCAGGATGAAGGTAAATTGAGTGGTGGCGAAAAGAGGCATTACTTGAAAGTGAATGTCTTCTTCGAGTAAGAGTCTAAGAGTAATTTTAGCAGAGACAAACCTAAGGAAAGAATTCTTAATTGCTCTAGATAGAAAGTTTTTGTCTCCACTCCTAGAAGATGATCCCTTAGTGACTCTACCACGCTTGCTAGAATTGACCATTTCTTAAGATGAAAAGGACTTGAAGTGCTATTGAAGTGAATGAAAATGAATTCTAAAGCCCTATTATTTAAAGAAAAATGACCATTTACATGTACGAAAAAAAGCTTCGTACAGTATAATAGTTGGTTCATACACGATGAAAATAATTTTGCATGTACGAACGAATATGTTCAAAATGAAAGGACTTTTCATAATCACGCAAGTTATGAAGCGTCCTTTCATGCATGCTTTTTGACCAAACGATCGTACAGACAAATAGGTGTTCGTCCGGGATGAATAGTTATTTAAGATTGTTTTAATGACGATCAGGTTCGTACCCCACACTGAATGACAAGTGGTTTGTACATACAAAATAAAATTTCATACGTACGATGAGTTATAACAACTGATTTTGTCTAAATAATTATCTAGGTGCGTACAAACGAATGAATATAAATCGTCTGAGATGATATAAATATTATACAATATGATATGTATGGAAAAATCAAAACTTTACGCATTCAGAACAAAACAACGATCGGCATGCTACAGAATTTAAGGGATGAAAATAATTTCGTACATTATGAATAAAACACTTAGAAAAATTAGCACGGTCGTTTAGAAATGGAAATTTCAATGTGTGAAAACATGTTCAAAAACAAAAACATAAAAACAAAAACATGAAACATGAAAAATAGAAACATACACAAAAAAATAAAACACAAAAAATCAAAAACACAAAAGATAGAAAACAAAATATCAAGTTTGCAGAAGATTTTTGTTTAAGCATTAAAATCGATCACACCTAGCTTTGTTCATAATGAGCTAAAAGTATCAAAAGATAATGATTTAGTAAAAATATATGCAAGTTGATTTTCAGTTGAAACATGATTCAATTCAATTTCTCCTCTGGATACATGATCCCTTATGAAATGATGTCTTATGTCTATATGTTTGATTCTAAAATGTTGAATAAGATTTTTTAAAATGCAAATGGTACTAGTGTTATCACAATAAATTAGAATTATGCCTATTATAAATCTTAAATCAATCAATAGTTATTTCAACCAAAGAACTTATGTCACACAACTTTCTAATGCAATGTATTCAGCTTTAGCAGTATATAGGACTACGAAATTATGTTTTCTACTGGATCAAGAAACTAAAGAATTTCCTATGAATTGACAAGTTCCATATATATGTTTTCGATTAACCCTACAACATGCGAAGTCCGAATCTAAATAACCAATTATTTTAGATGAATAAAAAAACTTAGGATATCAAATCTCTAAATTTTGAGTCCCAAGAGATATCTCAAAATTATTTTTAGTGCTGTAAAATATGATTCTTTAGATCTGATTGAAATCTATCACACAAATAAAGACTAAACATAATATCAAGTCTGCTAGTAGTCAGTCAAGTAAAGTAAAGATCCAATAATTCTTCTAAAGTTTTTTTATCAACGGATTTTCCCATTGCGTCTTTATCCAACTGAACTAAGAAACTTATGGTCTACTAACAGGTTTAGTATTATCCATTTTCTACTTTGTGAGGATGTCCTTAACATACTTCGACTGACTAAGAAATACTCCCTCCTCAATTTGCTTAATACTAAAACCTAGAAAGTAACTAAGATCTCCCATTAGGCTCATCTCAAATTCACTACTCATTATTTTATAAAAATCATCATAAATATTTTTATTTATAGATGCAAAGATGATATCATCAACATAAATTTATACAATGAGTATATCATCTCCCAATCTCTTCAAATAGAGAGTGGTGTCCACGCTTCCTTTTTCAAAAGATCTCTCAAATAGGAAAGTGCTTAACCTCTCATACCAAATCCTAGGTGCTTGTTTCAATCCATATAATGCCTTTTTTAATTTAAAAATATGATTTGGGTATTTATAATTTTTAAAACCTGGAGGTTATTCAACATAAACATCTTTTTGTATCACCATATTTAAAAAGACACTTTTAACATCAATTTGATATAATTTAAATCCTCTAAAACAAACAAAGACTAATAAAACCCTAATTAATTCAGGTCCCGCTATAGGGGCAAAATTTCCTCAAAATCAATTCCTTCAATTTGATTATATCCCTTAGCCACCAATTTAGCTTTATTTCTAACAATAACTTCATAGTCATTCATTTTATTTTTAAGTACCCATTTAATTTCAACTACACTTTGATCTTTTAGCCTTGCAATTAATTCCCAAACATCATTCTGTATAAATTAATTTAATTCTTTTCGCATTGCCAAAATCTAAAATTCATCTAAAAATATTTGATTTATATTTGTGGGTTCTATTGTAAAAATAAAGGCAGAATGATTGACATCTTTACTAAGTCCACGCTTAATCCTAACACCATCACTAGGTTCACTTAAAATCAATTCCTAAAGATGATTTTTTTATAAAATTTTAAATCTCTGGACAATGAATTTTTTTTCTCCAAATTTTCTTTCAAATTAATCTTCAATCTTTTTGGAGTTATTTTCTATTTCATCCTCTTCCAAATTTGGCTCTTTCAAAATTTCAGTTTCATCAAATACAATATGAGTTGTCTCCTCAACTACTAAAGTTCTTTTATTAAATACTCTATATAATTTTCTAACACTAAAGTATCTAAGAAAAAATCCTTCATCTAATTTTGGATCAAATATTTTTAAGGTAGATTTTCCATTATTATTTATGAACACATTACATCCAAAATATGCAAATGTGACAAATTAGGTGTTCTTCCCTTAAGAAGCTCATACAGTGTTTTATTCAAATATCAAATTTTGACATAATGTTCACCCTATTCAGAATATAACATGTAGTACTGACCGCTTCAAACCAAAAATATTTAGGAAGTGAATATTCTGCCAACATGGGTCAAGCGACTTCAATTAATATTTTATTCTTTCTTTTGACTATCAGATTATGCTGTATGATCCTAGGTGCAGAAAAATTATGAACAATTCATTTTTCTTTACAAAATCACACAAATTTGTTATTTTCAAATTCTTCCACATGATCACTTTGAATTATTAAAATCTCTCACTTTAATTCCCTCTAAATCAAAATCGAAAAATATCTAAACTCCTCAAATGATTTACTCTTATGAAATAAGAATTTAACTCATATGAATTTAGAGAAATCATCAATAATCACAAATCCGTATACCTTTCCTCCTAGACTTACAGTGCAACCGGTCCAAAAATGTCTATATATAAAATCTCCAAATGTTTATTAGTTCTAAAATCATTATTGAAATGAGGACGTCACCTATTTTCCTAATTGACATGTATCGCAAAAGTGATCTTTAGTAAAGTCTAATTTTGGTATACCTCTAACCAAAATCTTTTGGATAATTTTTCTAAGATTTTTCATGCTAGAGTGACAAAGTCTCCTATGTCATAATCATGATTCATTTGAAATAGTTTTCAAACAAAAAGTATTAGGAGATTTAATACAATTCAAATCTAACATATAAATATTGTTTACTCTTATTTCATGCAAAACATCATTTTCATTTAGGCTTAATATGCAGCTTGTGGAAAAGAAATTTACACTGTATCCTTTATCACATAGCTGACTAATAACAAATTGTGCTTAAAGCCTTCTATAAGCAACACATTTTCGATGAAAAATTTTTGCAAGTTTCTGATCATATCTGTGCCAACCACTTTCTTAGTGGTATTATCTCTCAGTGTAACCCTTCCACCATTCCTAATTTCCATCGTTATAATTTGTGTAGTGTCTCCATTCATATACTTTGAGTCACACTGTTTAGGTACCAAATGCTCTCACAAGGTCTTGTATGAGAGCGTGCCTGCAAAATAATCAAATGTTAGACTTCGGAACCCAAACAAGTTTGGGTTCTCCTTTTGACAAAATAAAACTAGATGGATGTATGATATGATTAGGTTTATGCATCTTAGGTCTCCACACTAAATGAGTTTTTCTATTTAAAGTACAAGTGTGTGCAATATATTAAATTATCCCACAAGAAAAACATTTAACTACAGGAAATAGATTTCTAAATCTTCTATAATTACTCTGTCTCTTCTTGGGTTCTAAAATTTTAGATCTAAAAATAGGATTTGTAAAATCTTCAAGTGTTGGGGGTTTCCTATTTTCTTCAAGAGCTTTTATTTTCAATTTAAGAAATGTGTTTAAATCTTCTAACATATTCTTACCATAATTCAAATAATACTTTCTACTCTCTGATTCATCTTTAAAATCCTTAAATTCTTTTTCCAATTGAGCATAGAATGATTTTAAAAGATCATTATTTTTATTCAAGTCATAAAATTCATTAAGTATGCTCATGTAGTTATTATCTATCAGTGAATTTCACGTTCTTTTTTGCAATTCTTGCATTTCAAGGGTTAGACTAGCATGCATTTTTTTAAAATTTTCTATATGTATCATGAATTCTTTTAGAAACTTCTAATAATTCAGAATAAGTTAAGTCACATACATCTTTTTGAACTGACTGATCAAGATTATCGATCATTAAACATAGGTTGGTGACTTCCTACTCTTTTTCTATTTCTAATGAATCCGAAGCTGAGTCCGACCAAAAAGTTCTCTGAAATCTCTTCTTCCCCTTCTTCATATTTGCTTTCTCTTCTACTTTCTCCTTGCTAGAAGTGGCTTTTAGATTTGGGCAATCTAATTTTGTGTTCATGTTTCCTACATTCGTAGCAAATAACATCATTTAAAATCTTAACATTTTTATAAAACTTACCTATGTTCCACTTTTGGCATCTCCTCTGCTTCCTTTTAAGAAAACTTCTAAATTGCCTAATCATTAAGGAGACGTCTTCCTCGTTCTCAGGTTGTAACAGATCACTCTCCGACTCCACTTTTAGTGCAATGATCTTCTCCTTTTATTGTTCACCTGCATCAATCTTCTTTTGACTCGCTCCTTATTTGTAAGCAATTAGTGAACCAAGAAAATTATCAATAAAGTAAATATTTAAATCTTTAAACTCTGTAATAGTAGTTATTTTTGCATCATAAACAATTGGCAAATAATGAAGAATTTTATTAATCATTTCAATGTTCATTAGTTCCCTATCTAATGGGTGCAAAGAAGTGACTATTTGAGAGAATCTTATGTACATGTCAGAAATAGATTCATTATATTTCATGTGAAATAATTTATGGTCATATAACAATATGTTTAATCTAAATAGCTTTACTTCATTAATCCCTTCGAAAGTAATACAAAGTCTATCACATATGTCATTTTCACTTTTATAAGTGAAACCCCACATGTAATTTTCTGACTTAAGTGCACAAAAGAAAATATTTAAACATTTTACATTTAGTTGTGCTAAGTCACATTCTTCTATAGTCCAATCAGCAAAGGATATTTTCAACTCTAATGCCATCAATTAATCTAGTTGGCCTAGTATACCCTTGTTGAACTAAAATATACATGCGATAATCTATGATTATAAAAATATAGACATGCGTGTTTTCCAAAAAATCGAAAGGGATATTGTCAAATAACGAAGGTCTAGTGATCGAATACCCTTCAGGTGTGTTTTGGTTTCCAAAAGTAGTCATTCTCATTTATCAAAAAGTAGTATAAACTTATGATTTCAAAATTAAGCTCTTATATCACTTATTGAATCTTGATTAAGTTGTTAAGCCTAAGCTATTGTCCCAAGGCTAACCAAGAGAATGGGTGAATTGATAATTTAAAAATTTACTCTTGAATTTTTTGATAAAAAACTGATTGGAATTTTGTAGAAAGTTAACTAAAGTTTTTAAAAGAAATTTTCAACCACAACAGATAACTTACACAAAATAAAATGCAAAAATTTAAACAGACACAAAGATTTATAGTAGTTCGATCAAACAGGACCTACATCCACTCCCTAAAGACTCACTCTTTAAGTATTGCACTATTACCAAAGTGCTCTCATTTTGCCCTCAAAACAAGGCAGGGAAGCCTTTACAAATCCTCTCTTCCACCAATCCTCAGTGCGGTAGAGAACCATCATCCTTTCACACTCGAAGTGTTGGTAGAGAACCGTCGTCTGTTCAAACCGTCTAAGTGTCGGCAAAGAACTGTTATCCTTTCACAATATCCAAGTGTCAGTAGAGAACTGTAGTCTGTTCACACTCTCCAAGTGTCGGTAGATGATCGTTGTTTATTCTCACTCTCCAAGTGTCGATAGAGAATTAGATCTTCTCACGAGCAACTAGAAAGACAAGAAGAATAGTGGCAACCAAAATCATAAAGAGATCCTTACCTTTGAGTAATTTTGTGAACCCTTCACACTTCACTTGCAAGAAATCTCTCTCACACTCTCTCTTTCAATTGCCCTTGAAAAATCATAAAGACAAGACTTTTTCACATCAATTTTAGTGGACCTTTTATACAAAAGACATGAAAAACCATACAGAAAACTAAAATTTTTAATTTTGAGCGTACACGATTGTATAGTATGATCGGATTTCGTACGTACGAACAGTTCAAAAACTGTTGCGTACGAACCTGTTGTGAATCGATACGAAATCATTTCGTACATGATCATCATCTGGTACGAACCAAGTTCGTCCGGAACGAACAGTTAGAAAATTATTCATCTTCGTCGAGACGAAGAGGGACCCCACAATTTCGTACCCTGGATGGCATACGTACGATGACGACATCATATGGTACGATCAGCTACGAAACATTTCAAGTTCGTAGGGATGAAAAGAGACACATCCATTTCGTACTCTCAATGACGTATATACTATGACGACATTGTACGGTACAATCAGTTCATAAATTTTTCAAAATCATCTAGATGAAAAGTTGGGATGAAGAGGGACCTCACAATTTCGTACTCTAGAAGGCATGTATGAAATGTGATCGTACAGTACTATCCATACTTAAGAAAAACTTTTTGCGCGACCCGGAATCCATCCATTTCATACTCTGGAATGTATGTATGAAATGTGATCGTACAGTATGATTAATACATAGAAAAATGTTTATTTTTGTTCATTTTACTGCTCGAAAGGGAAAATAAATGATAAGATCGTCCCGTATAAAAACAAATCATACAGTATGATCAGTTTAAAAAAATTAGATTTCAAACTCTCTCCCGATGTGTGTGTGCACAGTTACTCTATTACAATCACACTCTCTCAGATTCAATAAAATGAAAATTACATGCTTCATTTACAATAAATTTTAAACTGATCTAATTTGAAGTTTTCAACAATTTGGAGTATAATTTCTCTGAAATGTTAGTATACATGAACAATAAAATAATACATCTAAAGTATGTTATGAGAAATAATAATCAAAGCAATAATATTTGGAATCATAAAAAACAAATATGTTGCAAGAATATCAACAATCAAGAACTAAGTTGCAGCTATTTCAACAGTTTTTACTAGACATTTGTAAGATGATGTACCATGGTGTTTGCCTTTTGCTGGTGATATTTTTCTTATTGATAAGACTAGAGAGGGAGTTGAAGGTAAACATAAATTATTGAGGTCAGCCTTAGAATCTAAAGATTTTCGTTTAAGTAGATCTAAAACCAAATACATGGAGCATAATTTTAGTAGTAATAAATCTAATAATGGGTTTATGACTTTTAAGTGATTAATTCATTAATAAGGGTACACATTTTAGATATTTTGGGTTAATTGCTCAGAGTGATAGTGAGATAGATTAGGATATTATTAGTAGAATTCAAGTTAGTTGGTTGAAGTGGAGGAATGTATCGGGCATGTTGTGTGATAAAAAAGTACATCTCAAACTTAAGGGAATATTCTATAAGATGGAGGTGAGACCTACAATGCTTTATGACGCAAAATATTGGCCATTAAAAGAGAAGCATAATATTAAGTTAAGTATTAAAGATGATGATGCTCAGGTGAATGAGTGACTTTACTCCTAGAGATAGGATACGAAATAAACATATACGTGAAAAGGTTGGGGAAATTTCCAATGGTAGATATGATTAGAAAGATTCTCCTTAGATGGTTTGGTCACATAAAATGGTGTTCTACCACCCGATTAGGAGAGTAGATGCATTAGATTTTGCCTATGTTAAAAAAGGTAGAGGTAGACCTAAAAAACTTGGTTAAAAAATATTAGAATGAACTTTTGTTTATTTAGATTTAAATGAGAATTTGACTCTTAACAAGACAATGGAAAAAAAATGAATCATGTAGCCGACCCCACATAGTGGGATAAAGGCTTGATGTTTTTGTTGTATTCATACTCTTGTAATCTTTCCTTTTCCAAATAAAGGGATTAAACAAATCTTTATAATCAATCATAACATAGTGGAATTATTTCGGCTTGGCTAGGCTCCACAATTTTTCCCATTTCTAGAATTCCATGTAAAACCCTAATGTGTTTCTTAGCTCTTTTCATTTATATGTTTGTGCATGGGATCATCATGCAAAGCTATGTTATAAAATTCTTTCAATCCAGTGAAGTGAAATTTCTAACATTGAATAAGTTTGCACCATCAATCGAAAGACACTATGACCATTATAAGCCTTAAAAACACCTATTATTAGATGGCCAACAAACATAACAATTATAACAATGAAGCCTCCTACTCTAACACTCATCATTCCAACAACCAATATTTGAACCAGAGATGTCAATACTATATCTCTATCTACTTCTATGGGCGTAAACTTACTAGTGAAAGTACATTGGGAGCATCGCTGAAAAATTACATTTACAAAATAGAGTTGTCTCAAAATAAATTCTTTTAGCTCCTGTGAGGGACTTAATAGACAATGCAGACACGAAACTAAGTAACCTGCCTCCCTCAATATCTACTACAAGTCAAGGTTGCTTAGCTTGAGAATACATGTACAAAGCCCCCACACCATAAGAAAGGATTCATCCTCTATCACAGCAGGACATTGATCTCATTAATGTAGCTAACTCTACCCATCCATCATGTGTAGCCATGCTAAGTTGCAGTCCTCCCATAATCATTAAGAACATGACCAGACCCCACCTCACTAATACCCCTTGTAATATTCTATGCAACGAACTATGATGCTTGGTGTAAGAGGAATTTTCAATTAAGGGATGTGACTTATCTCCCTCTTTGATATAGTTTTTAAGAGTCTTTGCCTTTAATTGAATATATCCTTTAACTCCACATTCTAAAAAGTTTCAAAGTACTAAACATAGACTCTTATGATTGGGCATCCAACCCTCACAAGCTCATAAATCACTATAGGATCGTCATATACATTCAACGAACCTCGGATGTGCTCCTTCATCATGTATTCTCTACTGCCTTCAAAGGATGAGCTCACATATGATTTAATTCTCTTATAGGAGAAACAATCCAAACCTTTGTAAAACTTAAAAAATGTTTTGTTGAATAAATCATTATAATTCAAAGTATTATAAATGACTCTTCTCAACTCTCACGAATTCATCAGAACTAGGGAGAGAAAATAAAGTACTTTCAGAGGTTCTTTTCTGAAGCTCGTCAAATCCTAGGAGTAGGTCATAAATTGTTAAAAGAGATCTTTTTAAGATGGCTCTATCGTGGTTCTTTTATTCATCATCAACGCGGGATACGATTCTCTCCTATCCTGACCTAATCCACTATATAGAAGTACAAATCTCAACCAACGAGGTTATTAATGCCTATCTATGAGCAGCCTATGGGTAAGCATAATAACACACCAAGATGGGTTGATCAATCATCACAATAAAAAAAGAAAGAATAGAAGGGCACCATGAGCTCCCCCCTTGACCATCAAGCTAATGACATGAGCCCTAAACGAAGAAAAGCAGATACCACTCAACACATCACACACTTATATCTTAATGGGCATCCAAGATGAAGAATCTATTAAGTGGGAAAATCTATTGAAATCAAACTTTAAAAAACAAGAGCAATACTACTATTTCCATCAAAGTCACAGACACACGATTGAAGCTTGCAAGGAACTTAAGAAAGTAATTGAGAGGTTGATTTGATAGGACTAACTTGTATGATTCTTACAAAGCCAACACACTCATAAGGACATTGCTCCCATTAGGGGCTACCAATATAAAAACACAATAAGACAATCATCAATTATTTGGTGAAATTAAAACTACCACTTGAGGCACACTATTATCCACCAAGTCTTTATCATCACTATTAAGGAACCAATATAGAATAAATCTTGTGCTAATCACTCTATTACTTCTAATGACACTGACTTGAAGGGGGTCAAAATCCCACATCAAGACTCAGTTGTCCTTAATGTAAGGATTAATGAATCAAGCTACAATGTTAAAGGAATTATAATCGACAATGTGAGTTCTATTGATGTCTAGTTCTACTCCACATTGTTTAGCATTGACCTAGTTAAGGACAAGCTTCAACATATTGCCCAACAATTATATGGGTTTGATAATGAACTAGTTTGAGTGGAAGGAACAGTTACTTTCCCCAACACACTTAGGGAATTCCCCCTATAAGTGTCTCACTCGAACCAATTAATATTGGCTAAATTAGAATCAACATACAAAGTCATCATTAAGATGCCCCTCCAGTCAATCATTGATGTTATCACTTATGCATTGCACCTTAAGTTAAAGTTCCTAATTCCAGCTAGGTCTAGTGCAGTGTATTAAAATTAGCAGATAGAATAATTATATTATCTTAAACAAGCTCAAGCATTCCCTTTAGTAACCCTTAGCATTGTAAACTTTAATTGACTTCCAAGATGAAGACATCACTCAGAGAGCTTCTTCTATGAAATACTTAACTTGTATCCTTAGAATAAGCAAGCATCCTTCATATATATCCTTCATAGATAATATAAGTCAATTCATTACACTCCAATGAGCATAAGCTATAATAAGGAAATTTTTCTATTCATGAACAATGACATTTTCACCTATTATCCAATAGATATGTGGATGATTGACTCTAAAATAATTATGTATTATTTCAATATAGAAGCGTATGTAAATTAGTTCAAAAAAAGTGAAACATCACACCAAATTGCCAATAAGAAAGTGAACATAAAATCAATATACTCTTAGAGGTTGAATTCAGATGAGAGGTGCACTATCCTACTTGGTTGGCAAATTTTGTTAAAATTAAGAAGGCTAGTAAGGGCCTAGAAATTGTGTGTTGATTTCACTAACATTAATAAAGCTTATCCAAAAAAATTTGTTTTCCACTCCCTAGATCAATTTATCGATACTATATCTAGACATCAAATGTGAGCTTTATAGATACTTTAGTTTTTATCAAACAAAGATGAACCTTGTGTATGAGGGGATAACTTATTTTTTAGATAGATAAAGGGTTACACTAGTACACATCATTACTTTTTAGTAGAGTTATGTTAAAGTTACTTACCAACATATCATGAATAATGTATTCAAAGACCTTATAAGATGCACAATGGAAGCATATATTGATAATATGTTGGTGAAAAGCTTAAGAAAAATCACAGCATATCTTTGACTTGGAGCAATACTTTACCTATTTAAACATCAAAATATGTGGCTTAATCTAGCTAAGTGCGTTTTTGGAGTTAAGTTAAGAAAATCTCTAGGATTCATAATCATTCATTATGGAATTGATGCCAATCCTAAGAAGATTACAATACAAGGATATGATATACCCGAGGAACACTAAAGAGGTACTTTCTCTTTATGAAATATTTACAACTTTATCTCACTTATTCCTCACTATGAAAATAAATACGTATCAATCTTCAAGCTTCTGAGAGGAGTCCATAATGGTAGTTTTCAATGGTCAGATGAGTACCATACAACCTTCAAACAACTTAGAACATACTTAGCTTCCCTATATATACTGTCAAAATTAGTTCAAGAAAATATATAGTATGTGCATCTCCCTATCTCTCCCCATAATATAAGCTCAGTCTAAGTACGGCAGCAGAATGTATTATACTTTTCATATAAAAAGATGCAATCATATTTCAAAAGCCCACACCATAAGTGTTTACATCAATCTCCTATTAAGAAACATCCATCAAAAATAAAAACATACAAATATTTGATCAAATATTCATTTCTTGCTTAGGTTAGATATTGAGTCTCATGTAATCACAAGCATTCTGGTTTAATATACCATATTTGTCTCTGTTGAGTAACTTAGGGCATCTCCAACCGAAAACTTCATTTTTTACGGCAAAGTAACGCAAAAACTCCAAAATGGCGCGGGATGCTCCAATCGAACGCCATTTTAGATGTTTTTAGAAGGTAACGATCGCTCTCCCTTTCGCGCGTTTTTCGGGTTGAGAGAAAAAATGGCGTGAGTGAACAGTGCGACGCCAATATTGGCGTCGCACTGTTCACCTGCGATTAAATGGCGAAAATTTTAGAGTTCGGTTGGAGCGAGGGAACGACTCCATACAGTCGTTTAGCGTTCGGTTGGAGATGCTTCATCATCTTGCCGAACAAAAACGTTGAAGGTGCTTCAGGAATTTAAGGTTTTTTGTGAAAGTTTTCATTGAGAATTTTCAAAATCAGAAGGGAGCCATCATTTTCAAAGAAAAAAAAAAAAACCACAACTGACAACTTTGGATCCAATATGTACATCAACAAGTTGAGTATTGCAATCAGTATAAATCATATTTGGAGAACAAGAAATGACGATTTTTAACGTGTTGCGAATCCTGTTTTAAAAAAATTTGGCTTCAAATTTTATTTGTTTCCATCATATGAGTCTTCGGATTTTGTCCCAAAAAAAAATCTTCGGATTTCTCTCAGATGCGTGTATGTTCGGTGTTTGAACTTGAAAATCTTATGCTTAACGCTACTTTTAAAGACTGGTCCGCCCATCTACTGCTTCTAGTTGGGCCGAGCTCTGTACATACTATATTCCTTTTCTTTTTACTGAACAGGATCTCTGCTGTTCGGCTTTTTGCTGATGCATTGCTGCTCTGCTATTCACCTTTGCATTCATGTTTGCCGAGCTAGAGTTTTGCTAATTGGATAACTCACCAGTTTTATTCAACTCTTCTACCTTCGATTTTGAGCCTATGATTGGGCCTTTTAATGAAAATATTTGTCTGAGTGCGTTTTATTGACCAGGAATAATTTTCAGATTTTAATCCTTTTAAGATTCACTAAATTTGAATTTAAAGAATGAACAAAATGCTTCTTGTAGCAAAAAATTCATTTAAAAAGACAAAAATTTCATTTATTTCGACCAGACATTTAAAACCCCTGAATTATACCTTTCCCAGATACATAATCCATTCATATGAATACAAAATACAAGCATGTTCAATTTCAGAAAGCAATCAGCTTCAACAATCAATCAAGAAAACCTGTCTGTCGCCAGACAGCATTACGTACCCGGCGGAGATCTCTGCCCTTGAGAGTCCTCCCAGCCCCTTCCAGAACAGAGAAGGTAGTCAATGGCGATCCCCTTCCAGATGCCCTTGCCACGATCTCATGCGGCGGAAGCATCTCATCTTCATCATCATCCCCTTCATTGTCCCCGCTTTCTCCCTTGCCTTGGTTTCCAGCTTCTTTCCTCAACCACTGTGGAATCACAGGCACGTTCACAGGCGCCGATTGGTGATAGATCTTGCCCCCTGCAGTGCTCAGCGAGAAGTCCAATTTGGGGGTTGGTATAGCCGGAATCAACCTAGCGGAAGAAGACGATGGTGAAGGGGAACTGGAAGGCGAAGAAGATAGGGAGATTGAAGGCTTTCGTTGAAGAAGATAGATCTTCGTTTCTTCTTCAGGTAGGGCTGCCAGGACGCCGAAATTCCTCTCTTGTAATCCGCCCCTGCTGCTTCGCGAGAGGAAAAGTGGGCTTCGACTGTTGTTTGAGATAGGGTTCGGAGGGGAGGGTTGGAGGCGAGGGTGATGATCCGGCTCCGGTGATTCTATTCCCGTAGAGAAGAGATCGTCCTCGTCGAGCTCGACGCCGACAGCATCGCCAGAGATCGGCGGGGAAAGAGATGCAAGGAATCGATCGGAGCCGATGGATTTCTGGTTGCGAAATCTCTCCATCACTATCGCAGCAATTCTATACGCCAGTGAGAGTGAGAGAGGACATTAGCAATGCAGTGGAGAGGTTTTACTTCGATATTTAAACTAAACAAAAATTTATGAAATGTTTTAAAGAGAAAATATTTGTAGGCTAACTAGAATTTATTAAATTTCTCACAAATAAAATGTTTGATCAATTTAAAATAAGTAAATTTATTTTGAAATAATTATAATATAAATTATGATTTCTTTAAATTAAATTTAATACTTCTGAGATTTATTTTGATTAGAAATTTAGTAAAATATTCTAACTAATCTTCCTAAATAATATTTTATAAAATTATACTAAATAATAGTAGTAATGTGTTTATTAAATTAGAAAATTAATTATCTTTTATATTTTTTATTTTCTTGATAATTGAATTAAATATTTTTTAAAAATCATCACCATCATTGATCGCATAATTACTAACATCCATTTCATTTATTCAATAATATTTTGTACAAGCTAAATCTTTGTATACAATTAAGATACTAAGCACCTTATCTTTGTCACTATAAAATTTCTAGTGCATAATAATAATATTTAAAAAAAAAATTATGAAAATATATATTTTTTTTGAATTAAGAGAATGATCAAGATATTAAAAATATTGAAATAATTATTTTTATTGAACAGTATGTGATTATTATTAATATAAAGTTGTAAATGAGTTGAGCTAAGCTCGAGTAAATTCTGACGAGCTTGATTAATTAATCAAATTTGAGCTTTAGCTTGAGCTCGAGTTTTATTTTACATGTTCAATCCAACTCACTAGTCAATTCATTTATTATGAAATAGAAAAAAATAATTAATCAAAATATTTATTATGATAAAATAATAAAAATATGATAAATTTGAAAAATAAAATAAAATAAAAATTGGTTCAAATTTCATCAAAGTCAGATCAAAACTCATGAAAATTGACTTGTCACACGTACAACTCCACCTACACCAATATGTATTATATAAGGATTTAAAAGAGAAAAAAAGCTTATAGGAAACGTGTTAGAACATTCTTAAATTACCTTTTTTTTTATCCTCAATAATTCTACTGCTCTCAAATGTTGACACGTCAGTACGGCTACAAGTACTTAAGTGGTTAAATGCCCTGTGATTTTGATTTTTTAATTCCTAATAAGACGACGGGCGGACCAGTTCGGTCCGAATTGGGGATAAACATGGTGACACGTGGGGCCGCCATTTTTCCCAATTTCGCTGATGATAAGGATGTGTTCATATTAGGAAAAGTGAGCCATTAGTATTTGTTGAGTATTTCTAAATACTTAATAAATATTAAGTAAAAACTCAATAATTGGGCAAATATTTAGAAAATATTTAATAAATACTCACAAAATTCTTAAATATACTTAGCAAATATTTAGAAATACTCAACAAATCTGGACGGATCCGTCCGGACTCCACACGTAATAATTTCTCTCATGTATGACAAGAAAATAGAGTTAAGTAATTATTTTAAAATTTTATTTTTATCAAATTTATTATGATATTAATTTGATTAATTTTTTATATTTTTATTTTATCTATTTATATTGAGAATATGTAACTAACTAGAGTTGTCAATAATGGACCCGACCCGAATCCGACCCGAAAATTTCGGGTTAGGGTTGACCCGAACCCGAAACGGGTCGGGTTCGGGTCTGAAAAATCTACCTGTTTGCAAAACCGGGTCGGGTCCGGGTTGACCCAGAAACTCGGGAGTGACCCGATTTGACCCAGAATAACACGTAAACCCGGCATCCGGCCCCGCGTCAGCCCCGCGTCGCGTCTGGCTCGCCCAGCCCCGCTACCACGCCCCGCCCCACCCCGCGTCGCGCCTGGCTCGCCTCGCCTTGCTGCCGCGCCCAGCTGTCGCGCTCCGCCCCGCCCCGCGTCGCTCTCCGCCCCACCCCGCGTCGCGCCTGGCTCGCCCTGCCCCGCTACAGCATGCCCTAGCGCGAGTGCGAGTTCCGCCATCCGCAACTTGAGTCTGCGCGTAACGCGTTCCGGTGACTCGTTCCGCGTAACCTGTTGTCACGGCTGAAAAAAGTGGGTTCGGGTTGACCCGAACCCCAAGAGGGTCGGGTCGGGATCGGATGAGAAGGGAGGAATTACTTCTGTCGACCATCCGGCCGCAATCCCAATCTCAGAATAGTTTTTTTTTTAATTATAATTTGATTTTATTTAGTGGATGTGCTTTTAATAAGTAAACAAAATTATTTTATCTGAATAAGATTAATTAGAATGATTTAAAAAAAAATGAAAATTTATATAATAAATCAAATAATTTTGAAAGCAGTATGATTAAGAATTAATAAGAATATCTTAATATCGTAATTACTTTTTAATTTACTTATAATAATGTTAACCGTAATATACCCATTAACTAATAAGCTTTCTTCCATCAGGATAAGCTTACCTAATTGAAATCCTTTGAGTACATTTTTACTCAAATGATATCATAATTTCCAAAACTCTCACCTAAAGACTTTTAGGCTTAGTTTGGGACGGCTTTTTTACTGCTTTCTAAAACGGAGTTTTAGTACAAATTTTTTTATTTGTGTACTAAAACTCTGTTTTAGAAAGCAATAAAAAAGCCATCCCAAACGAAGCCTTAGACTCCTCTTAGAAAATCCCCAAAAATATGAGTCTAGGGAGTCCATTAAACCCTGAATGGAATTCACAAGACCAATTTGACTCGTATGGTCTCAAATAGGTCGAACTTGCTTTAAATATCAAATCAAATTAATTCGATGGACATAGAAGTCATGGGATAATTCTAAACATAAATTATGGATTCATTTGGGAAACAACTTTCTTACTAATTTTTAAAGTAACTTTTCAGTATAATTTTTTTTTCAAAAATCTTTTGTACTAAAATATGCCTTATAAAGCAGTACGAAAGCTGTCACAAAAGAAGCCTATATCTGGCTTGGCCAAGTAAGGTGAAAGTAGCGATATTGCTTATAACGACGACATACACTATTTTAAGCAGTTTGACATAACTTATTGGTCAAGATAATCTAAATCCTAGAGAGTATTACTAGATAAGGATATTATAAAGGATACTATTGTTGAACACAACCGGGTTTGACTCTTCATAAGGTGTCAATTTGTAAAAATGGCTTAACATAATCAATTTGAGCTCAAATGAGGAGGCCCGCCTTCAAAAGGGGTTAAACTTAATCCCATGACCAAATTTAGTCAAATCTTTTACAGTAAATCTTGGTAAGGATATTAAGAACACTAATCCACATTGTTCCAAACTAATTGATCAACCTAAATGAGAAAATTTAGGTAAATGGGTCAAGTTATCCAATTTGGAGTTGTAAGGTTAACTTGGTTAAATTATGCCCAAAACATTAAACCTTAAGGGCTCAAGCTCATGAATGATTGCTAAACCCATTTAGAAGAATTACCCATAGGTTCTAATAATGGTTAAACTACTATACCCCATCTACCTTATGGTAAAGATAATGTGTTAGAAAGGATTGATACAAGTACTCCAAGCAAATCAAGTTCTTCCATTTGATGGATTTAAGTACATAATTACTCATCTTTTGTAGTAGTTCCCCAACCTTTCGATTTTCCTAATCAAGCCAGATGGTAAGTGGAGACCCCTCAAAGCTATGAGGCTCTCTGTCCAAGCTCGACCAAGGGTCTATATAAAACTCTAGTCATTTTCATGACTAGATAATAGTTCCACTGCCACCCCGACCCTATTAGCTACAATGAAACTTAAACTGCTACTGACCCAAACTTTAATTTGTTGTTTTGGCTAACCCACTAATCCATGCAACCTCAAAAAGCTCGTAAAACTATAAATATTAAACCTTATGTAGCTCTATGGAGATTTGGTCCATGGGATAATTAGGAACATGACTATTGTAATCTGGGATCAGAGCTTGTGATTTTGATAATAATAAATATTATTGATTGAATTTTCATTTCTTATAGAATTTGCATTCTCTATTCATTTTTGTGTATACTAATATTTCTGGTGCATCATACACCATCCAAGATCATTTAGGGCTCAAGATTGGATAGAATATGATGTATTAAAAGAGTATGTACTTTTGATTTTCTTAATTTTATATTTCTTGAGTCTATGTTATGTAAGGGTGCATGCTAATTTGGCGACTGTGCACATATCGAACGATCATAAGAACAATGTTAAAAATTCCATGAATATCATATTGTACGACCTATTTCATAATGTATGATATACGTAAATGATTAATTAAACACTTAATTAATAAAATCTAAGTTTGAATAAATTGTGTTGTACAATCTACATCATGTCAGACAATCTACATCATATCGAACGATCTATAGAAATCGAGTTTCCAGCTACTAATCATAAATTGTGAAATAATTTGAAAATAAAAATTTGAACTAATTGTATTATATGATGCCAATCATACTGGACAATATTAATAAAGATTGCCTAATTAATCGAGTGGTTAGGAAATCCAATCAAAATTAACTGATTCATCATATAATACTAAATGATGACCCCCATTGTATTGTATGATCCGATTTGATCCCTAGATGATAATTAACTTTCAGCAATCATACTGTGATGCCCTGGAATCTAAATTGAAAGATTTATTCATTTTTCCTTTAAATAATCAACAACCAAAGCTATCTAATACCATCTATCATTAATAAATAGTATACCATATTTTATAATTTAAAATATCATCAATATACACATTTATATTCATTTCAAAAAATTATATACACCACTCAAGATCTAAATAATCAAATCATAACTACTCTGTCCGGAGTATAAAAAAAAAAAACCTAAAGAACCCTAACCAGCCTTACACTTCTACTCTCTTATCCTAACCTGAAATCATTTAACCACATATAATGAGCTTAAAAAGCCCAGCAGGTCGCCGAAACCTACAACTGAATTCAAAATACGGTAAAGGAGAAATATGCATGTCAATAATTAAATCATAGTAGTTATATTCATATGATCATTGAATTAGTATAGAGACAGAAAAATTCACGTGAAGTAGTAGAAGAATCTAGAAATAGTAAAACACTATAATAAAAAAAGTCCATAAAATAATAAGCAAGTAAAAGTGTTAAATTTCTAAAAAAATTATTGTATCCATAATATCATTCAGTATAAAATTATCATACAAAACGTCTAATCAAGACATCAATAATGACTGTTAAAATCAAATCAATGTAGTAAAATAATATCAGAATGTATACATGCTATCCATTTATTCTATATCACATGCTCATTATATCACATGCATAATTTCGATATAATGAATCAGTAGTATCGAATAGTATCAATATTTATATCAATAACAGTAATAATATGGTGGCAGAAGCAGTAATGCAATAACAGTAAATTCGTATAGTAATAATAAAATTATACAATAATAAGAACAATGCCTCAAAAACATGTATTTTAATAGTCACACTAAACAAGCAAGAAGTACTGGCGATCATGATATTTTTTAGCATTCTATTAGTATCAGTAAACTACTAGCTCTGTAAACATAGTCGTCACTCTTTACCCGTCGACATAGTAATCATCTCCATATAACTCCAAATCCGTATTATGTGAATTAGTAGAGGATAATATCAAACCACAATATTTAAACAAAAGCCCGTCGGCCAACCATCCTGTACAGGTTTATCAGTCTCCAACCAACGGTTTAACTAGTCTTTACTTGTCTTTTACAAATACAGTCGTATTACAATACTATAATAAAAATTTTAATCAAGTATCAACATTCATTTTTAATGCATTGTAACAAATAAATATAACTAAAATAAAAAAAGAAGATACCAAAATGTCATAACGGTAGATAATAAAGAATCTTATTAGGCAAAAATACACATTTTTAAAAATTTACCAAATTATGAGAGAATATATAAAATGATATTTTAAGACTTTTATTCTACTACACTACTATTTTTAAAGGTTAAAATAAATTGTGGAGTAGATAAAAATTACTGTATTTTCAAAATTACCTTATGAAATATCTCAAATAAATACTCAAAATGCTCATAATCACGATCTCTATAATATATAAAAAGTTACACTATGAAAGTTTTGCCAATACAAAGTTATTCTAATTTTTCGATAACATAAATACAAATTTGTGCGAAAAAAATTAAAAGCAAACATCACCTCGTTAATAAGTATCACTAACCTACATGTCATCGACCATAATGAATACACTCACTATAGCTACTAGAAGATGCTACTGATGCAGATCCCCTCGAATCATTATACTTGCTTTTATTGTCTCCATCATTGTCTCTCTACTTGGTTCATCTCTACTCCTCATACTGACATCATATCTGAAGCCCATATCATATCTTGATGCTGGTTTTTCCAAATCAATCTCTATCAGCCTGGTCCGTTCTACCAACTCAGAAAACTCTTGAATTCATAAAGGTATTAGTCGATGTCTAAGCTCCTTGTTCAACCCTAATAGAAACCTATAGCACTTTTCTGCAACAGTGAGGATATAATGAGGAGCATACCTAGCAAGAGCAAAAAATCGGCCTCATACTACTTCAATGTCTTGTATCCTTGCTCCAACTTAATGAAAGCTTCCTGTATTTATTGCTAGGATGATGGAGGTACAAACCTCATCCTAAATACAGTAGTGAATTCGTCCCAAGTGATCTCAACATTAGTCGTCCCCTAAAATTTCTCTCTGTTGTCCAATCCACCATCTCTCAGCCTCTCCTTCAAATAGGAATATAACTAATGGTACCTTCTGGCTCTCTAGATACTGCATGCTGTCAAAGATCTTTTCTATTCTCATTAACTAATCTTTTGCAGCCTGATGTCCTATATCGCCTTTGAGTAATGGAGGCTTCAGCTTATGAAATGTCTGCAAATGCTTATTTACCTCTTATTCTTTACTCCCAGCTGACTTACTCTACGTGTCTCCTATTACCTATGCTATAATAGTAGCCAACTGCATCATACTTTTTTAGGGCACTAGAGCTGTACTATGTTTCTCATTTAGTACATTTGACTCTGGATGATCCATTTAACTTTTCACCTATATAATTTAGTATAATCTAAATAATACATATATGCAACTATATATACAAAATAATACACCTGAAACTACCCATTCTACCCAACTCTTAAGCAAATCATAAAACTCTGGTAATAATCAATTCTTCTAACAACTATGCTCTAATACTAATTTTGATGCCCTAGAATCTAAAATAGAAGAAAAATTCATTTATCTTTGAAATAACCAATAATCAGAGCTATCTAATGTCATCTATTAGTAATAAATAGTACACCATATTCTATAATTTAAAACATCAATATACACATTTATATTCATTTCTAAAAATCATATACACTACTCATTATCTAAAAAATCAAATCATAACTACTTTGTCCTGAAGACAAAAGAAAAACAAAAAGAAATAGAACCTGAAGAACCCTTACCAACCTTACACTCCTACTCCCTTGCCCTGACCTGAAATCATTTAACCATATATAATGAGCTTAACAAGCCCAGTAGGTCACCAAAACTTATAACTGAATTCAAAATATGATAAAGAAGCAATATGCATGTTAATAATCAAATCATAGCAGTTACATTCATATAATCATTAAATTAGTACATACAGAAAAAAATTCATGTGCAATAGTAGTAGAATATATAAACAGTAAAATACTACAGTATAAATACCCATAAAGCAATAAATCAATACGAGTATCAGATCTCTAAAAAAATTATTGTATCCATAATACCAGTCAATATAAAATCATTATATAAAGCATAGAATCAAAACATCGATAATGACTATTGAAATCTAATCAATATAATAAAATCATATCAGAATGTACACATACTATCTAGTTATTCTATATCACATGCTCAGTATATCACATGCATAATATTAGTATAATGAATTAATAGTATTGAATAGTATCAATGTCTATATTAGTAATAGTAATAATCTTGTGACAGGAGCAGTAATACAATAACAATAAATCCATGTAGTAACAATATATTTATACAATAATAAGAACAATTCCTAAAAAATATGCATTTCAATAGTCACGCTAAATAAGTAAGAAGTACTAGCTATCATGGTATTTTTTAGCATTGTATTAGTATCAGTAAACTTTTGGCTTAGTAAACAGAGTCATCACTCTTAGCCTATTGGCACAATAATCATCTCCTTTTAACTCCAAATCAATATCACGTTAATCAGAAGAGGATAACACCAAATAATAGTATTTAAAGAAAAGACTGTCGACCCACTATTCTGTACAAGTCTATCAGTCTCCAACCAACAGGTCAACCATTCTTTATTTGTCATTTACACACATACTAGTATCATAGTACTATAATAGCAATTTTAATCATGTATCCACATTCATTTTCAATGCATTGTAAAAAACAAACATAACTGAATTTAATAAAGAAGATACCAAAATGACATAATGATATATAACAAATAATCATATTAGGCAAAAATACATATTTTCAAAAAATTATCAAATTACTAGGGATTATATAAATAATATTTTATGACTTTTATTCTACTACATTACTTTTTTAGAGGTCAAAATAAAATTTGGAGTAGATAAAAATCATTGTATTTTTAAAATCATCCTATAAAAAATCTCAAATAAATATTTAAAATGCTCATAATCACAATATCTATAACATATAAAAAGTTACGCGGTGAAAGTTTTGCCAAAATAAAGTTATTCACATTTTTCGATAACAGAAATATAAAATTGAGCAAAAAATACTAAAAATAAAAAATCTTCGAAGTAAAAAATACGATATGGATTCCTTAGAACGAGACGAGCAAATATCTCAACTACGTCGATGGACGAAAATTGCTCCATGGCCTCCAAATTTAAAATCTCTTTTTCTCTCTCCTCTCAAATCTCTCTAATAAACTCAAACTAAGTCTATGCTGGCCGAACTAATGAGGAAAAGGATTTTTTTAAAAATTTCTTAATAACGCTTTAGGATATTTGAATAAAATTATATTTGAATATTATATAATTAATTTAAATAATTTCTTTTAATAGAAAATTTAAATAAATTATTTTAGGACACAGAAAATTATAGAAAAATATTCCTAAAATAAAACATGTTTTTTAAAAAAATATCGATAAAATTGGTTTGTAAAATGAACATAAAGGTCCTAAAATCGTCACTTGTACCAACATGTACAAATTCCTTAAGGATTTTCATTGGTGTTCAAAAATTACCAAAAAATTCGTGTAAGCAAAATACTTTGATCAAAATACCATGGCAAAGATGGATTGCGATTTGGAGTTATTATAACTCCACAAAAAATTGGCAAAATCAAAATACGGGCTATTACACATACTAGATGAAAATCTTATTCGATTAAATTAATCGTGTTATATGACTCGTGATATCATACTGGATGATAAGTTAAAACTAGCGGAACTATGAAAGTTCGTTAGGGATGTTAGGCCCTATGAACTAGTCCCGAGGCTAACCAAGAGGGGAGGGGGGTGAATTGATATTTTTAAAAATTCTTTAAAACCAAGAACAAATATCACAAATCAAAATCACCACGGAAAAACAAGTGCGAAAAATTAAAGTGCGGAAGCAGTAAAAAGAACACAAGGGTTTATAGTAGTTTGGTCAACTTGACCTACGTCCACTCCTCGGAGGCGCCCTAGCTCCGAGTATTACACTACCAACATGACTCTCCTTTAGCCCCCACAGCTAGGTGGAGAAGCCCTTACAAAATACCTCCTTTTTGCCACACCCGGCAATGCAGAGAACCCAACTACTTTTGCTTCCTCCTGAAGCAGGCAGAGAACTTCGATCGATTGCTGAAGCTTACCTCTCCCAACCCTTCTAAGGACAAGAGACTTTAGGGAAGAAGAAGTGGAACAATGTTTCGAGCAACCCTTATGAACTCCCTCATAAGCTCCCCCTCAAAAGATCATCTCTCTCTCTCCTTTAGGTTTTCTCAGGTCAAGACAGCAGCCAAAGATCTTCTAAAAATGTTGAACAAGAGCTCTTAAATAGAACACCTTCAAAGGAGCTCAATAATTACAAGTTCCCAACTTTATCGTCTAGGACGATAATAATATCGTCCTGTACGATCAGTTCAAAATACAGACGATCGGCCAGAACATCACCCTGAAGATGATCTAGACGATTGAAAATTGGCTTGATCGTCTAGGCCGATCTCATGATCGTCCTGGATGATTAGTTCAAATAAAAGGAAAATTGTCCAGAGCATCGCCCTGAATTTGAGCTGGCCAATAGTTATCATCCAGGAGTAACTAAGGGTTTTTGCATAGATCGTCTGGGCCGATCCTGTGATCGTCTAGGACGATATGATTGTATCAATCATCCTTAATTACTTTCTTGATTCATGGATCAATTTAAGCATAATTATTAATATCGTCCAGGCCGATATCACGATTATCTTGGCTGATTGCCAAAAATATAGAATACCTAAATTAATCATTGCGGCTATTTCTTTCAGTTTTGAGCATATCGTCCTGTCTGATAAATGTATCATCCAGGACGATCAGTTAATTACGGCTGCCTTAACTAAGAAATCCTGATTAGAACTTCTATTTTGAACTTGATCGTCTAGGCCGATATAAATATCGTCCTTGTCCAATATCGTCCAGGATGATGTGAGTAAAACACAAATCCTAAATCTCTCAAGTGTGTGTGTAGGGTTACTTAACATCAGTCACTTCAAACATTTACAATTGACTCAAGAAAGGGAAAAAAGAAAATTACAGATAGACTCAGACCTAGTCTACCCAATCTTGAGCTGGCTCCGTTTGTCGTCTGATCTTTTGGTCCTGAAACATCAGTAGAGAAAAGGCAGTCGTATTATTTGCTATCATCTAAATCATAATTCATGAAATCAAATCTACAACAATCTCCCCCTTTTTGATGATGGCAAACACTCCGATGATTATTTCAAAAATAGTAGTGTAAAAAAAAAATTCAGAATAAAAGTTCAAACATACAACCCTACTAACATGCAACCCTACTACTCCCCCTTTTGACATCTCAAAAAGGAGGAGGAAAGTGCAACAGAGTTTTGCTTTCTACTAGACCATGAAACCAAAGATTGTCCTATGAATTGACAAGTTCCTGAAATACTTTTTCTATCCACCTTGCATCCTGCAAAATTAGAGTCAAAAATTCCAATAATCTCAAAGGAAGTGCTGTGCCTCGGATACCAAATCCCTAAGCTTTGGGTCCCCAAAAGATATCTAAAAATTCTCTTAACAGCAGTCAGGTGGGATTCCTTGGGGTCAGCTTGAAACCTAGCACAAAGGTAAACACTAAACATAATATCAGGTCGGCTAGCAGTCAGGTAAAGTAAGGATCCAATCATGCCTCTGTACTTTTTCTGATCAACAGACTTACCACTTGGGTCCTTATCTAACGGAACACTAGAAGTCATGGGAGTATTAATTGGCATAGCTTTATCCATCTCCTACTTCTTCAAAATATCCTTAATGTATTTTGTTTGATTTAGAAAGATTCCATCATCCAATTGTTTTATGCTAAACCCCAAAAAATAGGACAACTCTCCCATCAAACTCATCTCAAACTCTCTACTCATTGTTTTCGAGAACTCATCACAAAGTTTTTTATTAAAAGATCCAAAAAGTATATCATCTACATAAATCTGAACAATGAGCAAATCATCTCCAACTTTCCTAAGAAAAAGGGTGGTGTCTACGCTCCCCTTAACAAACTCCCTTTCTAATAAAAAAGCGTTAAGCCTCTCATACCAAGCTCTTGGTGCCTTTTTTAACCCATACAAAGCCTTTTTTAATTTAAAAATATGATTTGTACATTGGGAGCTCTCAAAACCCGAGGGTTGTTCTACAAATACATCCTCTTTTATTTCCCCATTTAAAAAGGCACTCTTAACATCCATTTGAAAAAGCTTAAATCCTTTATAACAGGCAAAGACTAATATCACTCTAATGGCTTCCAATCTAGCTACATGGGAAAAAGTCTCCTCAAAGTCTATCCCTTCTATTTGGTTATACCCCTTAGCCACTAATCTTGCTTTATTCCTAACCACTACTCCAGAATCATTCACCTTATTCTTAAAGACCAACTTTATTCCAACTACACTTTGTCCTCTAGGTCTTTCTATAAGCTCCCAAACATTATTCCTAATAAATTGATTCAACTCCTCTTGCAAGGCTAAAATCCAAAAGTCATCAGTAAGGGCTTGGTTTATATTGGTGGGTATAGTCATTACGATAAAGGCAGAGTGGTTCACCTCCTTCCTAAGTCCATGTCTAGTCCTAACTCTATCAGAATGGTCTCCTAAGATCAAATCCTTGGGGTGACTTATAGAGTATCTCCAATATCAAGGCAAGGTGTGGGACGGTCCAACCCTTTCCTCTAGATCTATATTTTCTAATCCTTGGGTGACATTTCCTACTCCTTCAATGTTTTGGTGACCTACTCCCTTCTCCAAATTTTCTACTCCAGTGGTAACCTCTCCAATATCATCATCATCCTCAACTCCAGGCTTTTTAGGATCAGACTCATCAAATACAACATGTGTAGTCACTTCCACCATCAAAGTCCTCTTGTTAAACACCCTAAAAGACTTCCCAACACTAGAATATCCCAAGAACACTCCTTCATATGATTTAGGATCAAAATTTCCCAAGTGAGACTTCCCATTATTGTGAATGAAAATCTTACAACCAAAGATATGAAGGTGGGAAAGATTGGGTGTTCTACCCTTAAGGATCTCATAGGGTGTCTTATCTAGTTTGGCTCTAATATTCACCCTATTCAACACATAACAAGCTGTGTTAACTGCTTCAGCCCAAAAATATTTTTGAAGTGAATACTCAGCAAGCATGGCTCTAGCGGCTTCCACCAAGGTCTAGTTCTTCCTTTTAGATACCCCGTTCTACTGAGGGGTCATAGGAGCTGAGAAGTTGTGGCTAATCCCATTGTCCTCGCAAAAATCTCCAAATCTTTCATTCTCAAACTCTCCCCCATGGTCACTATGGATAGTCAAGATCTCACAACCTAGCTTTTTTTGAATCCAAGTATAAAATGTTCTAAACTCCTCAAAAGACTCATGTTTATGTGAAAGAAATCTAGTCCAAGTGAACCTCGAGTAGTCATCAATAATCACCAAACCATAGACTTTCCCTCCCAAGCTAGCAGTGCTAATGGGTCCAAACAAATCCATGTGAAGGACTTCTAAAGGTCTAGAGGTGCTAATGTCCTTAGTGGGGTTAAAAGTGGAATGGACTTGCTTTCCTAGTTGGCAGGCATCACAAAGGTAGTCTTTTGAAAACTTGAGTTTGGGGACACCTCTAACTAGGTCTTTTTGGGTCACTTTCCTAAGGGATTTTCATACTTGCATGACATAGTCTCCGGTGCCATAACCATGAATCATCAACAAAAATTTTTAAGCAAAATGATGCAGCACATTCAATGTTATTTAAATCAAGCATGTATACGTTGTTAATCCTCTTTCCTTGCAAAATAGTATTGTTACTTAAACTTACAAAGCATGAATTTGCAAAGAATTGCACGATGAAGCCTTTGTCACAGAGTTGACTGATGCTGAGCAGGTTGTGCATTAATCCATCTACAAGCAAAACATTTTCAATCATAAGATTCTTGGAATTACCAATTATACCTGAGCCTACCACCGTCCTGGTGGTGTTGTCTCCAAGAGTAACCTTACGTCCAGTCTTGGACTCCAGTGTAACAAATTGATTAGCATCAACAGTTATATGTAAAGAGCACTTTTGTGAGAGACCACCTACAAAATTATCAAATGTCAGATATAGGAACCCAAATAGGTTTGAGTCCCTTCTTATGAAAAATAGGATGCAATGCATGTGTGGTATGCTGTAAATCATGCACCTTTGGTCTCCACACCCAATGTGTACTATGGTGAACAGTGCAAGTGTGTGAGATGTGTCCTAGCATGCCACATGAAAAATATCTAACACCTGAAAAGGATTCCTTAAATGGCTTGAGTTATAATGCCTCTTCCTAGGTTTTGGCTTTTGATTAAGTGTTGTGTCATCCTAGTTTTTTTAAATGTATCCAATTCATTTTGAATCCTTAAGTTAGTACTTTTTAAGGCATTATTATCAATCCTCAAATTTTTCTCCATCTCTTTAAAATTCTTAAAATCAGATTCCGGTGAGATGTGTGTGACTTTTAGTGACTCATGCTCTTCAATTAATTCACAATGCCTTTTGTTTAACTCATCAAATTCATCAAGTAGAGTCATGTGGTTTGAATCAATCGTAGAATGATCTTTGAGAATAACTTCATGCTCTTTTTGTAAATTAAAAAATTCCAATTTCAAGCTAGCATGTGTTTTCTTAAATTTCCTATATGATGCATGAATTTTTTCAAAAACTTCAAGAAGTTGATCGTAGGAAAGTTCACATACCTCTTCTTGATCAAGATTATCATTTTTCATTAAGCACAAGTTTGTTGTCTCATCTTCTGGTTCCATCTCCGATGAATCCGATGTAGAATCCGCCCAAAATGCCTTTTAGAGTCCTTTTTTGTCTTTTCTAAACTTGGATTTCTCCTCACTTTTTTCCTTGCTTGTGTGCATCTTAAGTGTAGGGCAATCTGCTTTCACGTGTCCTGACTTCCTACATTCATAACAAACCACATCAGATGATCCTTTAGGATATTTATTATCATTATCTTTTCTCCAACTTTGATGATGCTTGTGCTTCTTTCTTAGAAAGCTTTTGAATTGCCTTGTGATTAAGGGAAAGTCATTGCTTTTAGACCCGGAAGAGTCAGAGTCTGATTTATGCGCCTTCATTCCACTGTTTTCTCTTTCTTTTTCTCACCTGCATCAAGATTTCTTTGATTCACCCCTTGCTCGTAAGCAATGAGTGAGCCAAGTAAGTTATCAATCGAATAAGTATTTAAATCCTTAGATTCAGTGATTGCAGTGATTTTAGCATCAAAAGACGAAGGCAAGCATCTCAAAATCTTGTTCACTTTTCATAGTTTGAAAGTTCTTTTCCTAAGGCATGCAAATAAGTTACAATTTGAGTGAACTGTGTATACATATCAGAAATTGATTCAGAAGGTTTCATACAAAAAAATTCGTAGTCATGCAAGAGAATATTTAAACAAGATTGTTTTACTTCATTGGTTCCTTCCTAAGTAATGCACAACCTATCACAAATCTCTTTTCCAATAGAGCAAGTAGAAACACGCATGTAATCCTCAGAATTTAAAGTATAGAAAAAATAGTTCAAACACTTCGCATTTAATTGAGCTAAATCTCTATCATCGGTAGTCCATTCAGTAAAGCAACTTTAGTTTTAATTCTATTAATTTCACGAGATGGTGGAGAATATCATTCTTTAATAAGCATCCACATGTGATAGTCAGTTGATTGGAAAAAAGTAGACATGCGATTTTTCCAAAAATCAAAAGGAATGTTGTCAAAACAAGGGAGGTCGTGTAATAGAATATCCTTCTGTTGTATTATGATTCCCAATGTTATCCATGAATCAAAATTCAAAAATTTTTCAAACATAGTTTTTATGAATCCCGCTCTGATACCACTTGAAAGTTTGTTAGAGATGTTAGGCCCTATGAACTAGTCCCAAGGCTAACCAAGAGGAGGGGTGAATTGGTATATTTTTAAAAATTCTTTAAAATCAAGAACAAATATCACAAACCAAAATCACCATGGAAAAATAAGTGCGGAAGCAGTAAAAAGAATACAAGGGTTTATAGTGGTTCGATCAACTTGACCTTTGTTCACTCCCCGGAGGCGCCCTCCAAGTATTGCACTACCAATGTGACTCTCCTTTAGCCCCCACAGCTAGGCGCACAAGCCCTTACAAAAACACCTCCTTTTTGCCACACCCGGCAAGACAGAGAACCCAACTCCTTTTTCTTCCTCCTGAAGCAGGCAGAGAAGCTCTATCGATTGCTGAAGCTTACCTCTCCCAACCCTTCCAAGGACAAGAGACTCTAGGGAAGAAGAAGTGGAACAATACTTGAAGCAACCCTTGTGAACTTCCTCATAAGCTCCCCCTCACAAGATCCTCTCTCTCTCTCCCCCCCTCTCTCTCTCTCCTTTAGGTTTTCTCAGGTCAAGACAATAGCCAAAGATCTTCTAAAAATGTTGAACAAGAGCTGTTAAATAGAAGAGCTTCAAAGGAGCTCAATAATTGCAAGTTGCAGATTTTATCGTCCAGGATGATAATAATATCTTCATGTACGATCTGTTCAAAACATAGACGATCGGCCAGAACATCATCCTGAAGATGATCTGGACTATTGAAAATTGGCTTGATCCTCCAGGCCGATCTCATGATCGTCCCGGCCGATTAGTTCAAATCAGAGAAAAATTGTCCAGAGCATCGCCCTGAATTTGAGCTGGCCGATAGTTATCATCCAGGACTAACTAAGAGTTTTTGCATAGATTATCCAGGTTGATCCTGTGATCATCTAGGACGATATGATCGTATTAATCATCCTTAATTACTTCCTTGATTTCCAGATCAATTTATGCATAATTGTATAATATCGTCTAGGCCGATATCACGATCATCCTGGCCGATTGCCAAAAATACAGAATACCTAAATTGATCATGATGGCTATTTCTTTCTGTTTTGAGCATATTGTCTTGTATGATAAATGTATCATCTAGGATGATCAGTTAATTACGGCTTCCATAACTAAGAAATCATGATTAGAACTTCTATTTTGAACTCGATCATCCAGGCCGATATAAATATCGTCCGGGATGATGTGAGTAAAAACACAAATCCTAAATCTCTCAAGTGTGTGTGTAAGGTTACTTAACATCAGTCGCTTCAAACATTTACAACTGACTCAAGAAAGGGAAAAAAAATTATAGACAGACTTAGACCTAGTCTACCCAATCTTGAGCTGGCTCCGTTTGCCATTTGATCTTTTGGTCCTGAAATATCAGTAGAGAAAAGGCAGTCGTATTGTTTGCTATCATCAAAACCATAATTCATGAAACCAAATTTGCAACAAACTAATGGCATAGATCCTTATTCATCGTATAATACTAAAAGTTGAAATGAACTAATCATATTATATGATCCCATATCATACTATATGATCCCATGTCATCCTAATGATCAGAGTTGTTAGAATTAAAATGTTGTGTTTTTTACGCCTTGTATAAAATCTGTCTTATTTGATTCTAAGAGAATATTTGACAATTAAAGATATTTTAAGAGAGAGCTTTATGAGTGGTCTTAGAGATTTGGAAAAAGAGAGGGTGAGGTTGTGTGAGAGGGAAAAGGAGTGTGAAAGGATTCCACGTGATTGTTTCGAGTAGGATTTCACCTTAATTACTCCATTGACTTTGTTGATTTCGTCCCTAAACCTGCAGCTCAAGATAGTTGTGGACCTCCGAAAGAGCACCGCTCGTAGGGTATGAACGCAGAGGGTACAGCCGCACTATCCCTGTGGGACAAAACGATCGCAGACCTCTACACTCGACACGAACAGGTCGATGGGAGGGCAGATTGGATCGTGCATACGACTAACCATTGGGGATAGAGGCTGTCACCAACACACCCCGATGGGTAGCAATATACACGACCTAGTCACGGGTTTCCCCCACCCGATACGAGAGATCGAGTGGGGTAAAGTAGATTGCGGGGCCAAGTTTCCCACGGGCGCAAGCCCCCGTGGTTAATTACATCCCGGGCTGGAGCCCGAGAAAACTCTCGATTAAAGATCATACATTATCTTTTCCAAATTGGGATTAGCACGAGGGTATAGACTAGGAAGTCCTATCCAAAAGGAAGAAAAGTCCGAAGGGCTGAATCAACATGCGTGGCTCATACCAGCATTCGGAGGCTCTAGGGCACTAAAGAGAAACTGGAGAAAGAAAAATCAGGCAATCAATCACATGCATTAGAGGAGGATGTAGGTGGCGTCATCCTGCGACGCGGATAAGTAGGATTTATAGTCCCCGAAAGGAAGGGACCTACCTACTATTTTAAGGAATACTACGAGACCGAATGTAGTTACCTCGAATCTTAAATCTAGTTTGGACTTAGTGTCCGACACACACTAAGACCAGTGTCCTAGCCAATGCTATGCAAAACCTAAACTTACCTCGGTCTGGATTAGGGAGCCAGCTAACCACCTAATCGCTTTAAAACCATGCTGTCCAGTCAATTATGAAAGATGGGTGGATGGTATAGTTATTGGAAATAAGACCGACATCTAGAGAATTTCCTAATTGGTCCTGAACTTATGTAGGGTGAATGCTCCTAACTAATGCAATTAAATTTTTAATTAATTAGTTACTAATGCAATGCATGCTAGTTAAAACGTCAGCTCATGAATGCTTTGGAGTTTAAAAACAGGCTTATAGAAAATAATTTTTTAGAAAAGACTGGGTCTCTCTAGATCCGGCACTTCATCCTCATAGGCCAGATTATCCGAACTCTACCCGCAGGCAGGGAGATGTCTTATTAGAAGGAGAGAGAAGATGTAGTAATATGCATGCGACCCCGGACGGTTCCGGCAGTTCCCTAAGTTCGTTAAGTTTCTATGTTGTTTAAAACTTAAAAATTTTGGGAATTAGTTACGAGTATAAAAATTTTAGTCATTAGAGAGCCTAACGAAATCCAGACGAAAACAAAATCGGCATGCAAGGAAAGAAACCTATGAAAAGCAGGCAATTTTTACTGCGCAAACAGGTAAACACATCAATATAAATCCAACAAATCAAGTAAATGTCCATAAGCCAACTGCTCTTTAATTACAACCCAGGGTATGCAGAAAGTAAAGTGGCCGGGCACCACTGCCAACAACCCGGATTTCTAAGCCTATGACAAACGCCAACAACTTTGAGTGGGATATTGGGTCTTTAATCTTTAGCTTTCTGGATGTCTTCTCCTTGGACTCCTTGGAACTCTCCTCCTTGGACTCCTTGGATCTCCTCTTTGGAATCCTTGGAAATCTCCTCCTTGGACTCCTTGGATCCGTCGTGACTTGAATATCCAAAAGAAGAGACAATTCCCCCTTGATAGGGAGCATTGCCTTTTCTCTTTGGATATCTAAAGCCATCCAACTCGGTCTTCCAAATGGAAGAAGACTCTCCCCTTTAAGGATGCCTTCTTCTTTTGGAATCCGAGTCGGATCAGAATATCCTAACTCAAGGTTGTTTTCACAACTCTTAACAATTTATTACAAACAAATTACATTAATTAAAAGCAGTAAATCTAAGAAGCCCTACAAGGTTATCCTAATAAAAATCATCCCAAGCAGTTTATATATAAAAAAAAGAAAATGCTAACACCATTGACCCTGTGCCAAGCCATTCTCTTAATTATGAGGGCTAAGCAGCTCCATCTGTGCAGTTATAATTATTAATTTTAGCCCTCATTTTTATTTAGGGGGAGCTGAGCAAGCACCTACATAAAATATTATTAGAAATCATGATATTGCTCCCCCTTTTATTAATTTGAGCATGGCCACCTGCACGGAAGAACAATATATATATATAACATTCCTAACCTAGGGGTAGATCTAGCGCTCATCACATCACAGAGTACAGAAAAAGTAAGCAAACACACCAATCATTTTTCAAACAGCATGCAATAAAATCCATGGAAAGCATCCGGCAGACAGCAGAAAAATAAAACACAGCGGCCTAACCTAAGTCTAGAAGTAGTGCCCTAGCAAACAATGCTATGTGTGTGTAAAGCTTGTGTGGTTTGGATAGATCCTAATATGGGTAGTTAGTTGAAATTATCTAGAGTTAGGTATGTTGAAAATCAGGAAAGGAAAATTTAGTTGAAATTCAAATATTAATGGATTAGGGTCCATTTTAGTTAATTTAGATTTGTTGATTAGTTTTAAGAGCTTAGGATACTGATATTTAAAGTTTAAGTGATATAAGCCAATTTTAGAAAGTTCTAGGTCCTTCTAGGAACTAAGCTAAGGGGCCAAAAAGTCACTATAGGAAAAAAGGCTAATTATGGGTCTCCTATCACCTTAGGAAAATACTAGACCTTAATACGAGTGGTTAGACAGGTAGTAGGCTGAAATCGGAGTTTTCTAGGCAAAGTTATGAATTTTCTAAGTTTCGGGCCCTATCCTATACACTAGGGTTGACCAAAAAGTTGACTTTCTAATCTAGGCCATTTTCTGGAATCCTAAGATTTTTAATAAATAATAGGCCCTAGTTGGAGTCTAATGCAAGTGAGTTTACATAATTTGGAATTTTTTACAATTATTTATGAATTTTCTAAATCCAGGGCATTTAAGGGAATTTCTAAATTAACTAGGGAAGGGCCAATTTTACTGTTTTGATCCAAATGAGCTCCAAACTGATTGGAATCACTCCCAAAGGTCAGGGATGACCTGAGAAAGTGATCCCAAGTGTTTGGGGAAAATTTGGTATTTTTAATAATTTTTAATAATTTATTAGGGGCAAAAAGATAATTTCCACCTATGGTCAAATTATGGGTCAACCTAGAGTCAAATTGAGGAGCCCTATTTATCTAAAGTCAAGGGTCAGATTCTAAACAATTTAAGGTATGGTGGGTAACTTTTTGACCTAATATGTATTTATTGTAATTTTCGGAAAGTCTCGGGGGCTTAATTAGCAGGTTAATTATGGTTGGTTAGCTAAGGGCTCTAAAAGCTCCTAAAAATTTCCAGAAAATTATGACAAGCTTATGATGTCACTAGGTTTAAGTGTTGAAGTTTTCATGTCAATCCGGGATCTATCCTAGTTCATAGAAAACTTCTAAGTTCGCTAGACAGGTCCTTAATTTTTGTCCCTAAGGTGTCACTACGTTATGTGGGTTTGAATCGAAGTTTTAGCTAACCCTCGAGGTAATAAATGCATGGGAGTACAAAAATGAAATAAACACACCATGTCCTTAGATCTAGGAGAGCCTAAGTTAAGTGCTTGTGGTGCGACCTACACATGCAAACTACGAACAGTAAGGTAGTAAAGACACCTAATGAAGGGATTAGTGAATGATTGGGACTCAACCATTCACTAACCCACTCCCCCATGATTTCTCTTCATATCTAGAACCCATGTCTAAAATTTTATGAAATAGTGGGTCTCCCAAAATTAATAGATTTAATATATAAATAGTTTCAAAATAGTTTTAAAATAATTAAATACATATATATAAATTTTGGAAATTAAGATAATTAAAAATAAGTCAAATTATAGTAACTAGGTATATGGGAGACCCACTGACCACCCTAACGAAGTCTCAAGCGATTTGAAAATAGTTTGCATCCTGAAAATAATTATTATAGTTAATTAAATAATAATTTAATAATCAAATATTGCTCCAAGACAGAAATCTGCCAAAACAGACAAAATCAGGGGCTGGAAATGGATTTCAAAACATAAAGCTCATTTTTCTGAAAAGAACGAGGGGTTATACGTAAAAATCCGATTTAAAACGACGAGGATATGATTTTCCGAAGTTTAAACATAATAAAATAATATTTTAAAATAGTGTCACTTCACTGTTTTAGAAATATCAGAAAATCTAGACATAAGTTTCACCCAAAAGTGATTTCAAACTGTACAGAATTCCAAATACACCTAAAACAAGGTGCTGTGCATCAAAATCCGACTTAAAATGAGAAAGTTACGCAATTTCAAAGTTTAAGGACGATAATTAAAAAGTTTTAAAATAGTTTAACTGGCTGTTTTCAAACATAACTGCAGACAGATCAAATATCTTTAAGCAAAACCAACTTTTAAATGTGCAGAATTCAAATACGTTCAAATCAAGGTGCTGTGCGTCGACAGCGGATCGAAAATGAAAAAGTTACGCAATTTCAAAGTTAAAATACGATAATTAAATATTTTTAAATACTGCTATTTTGCTGTTTTGAAAATAACTGCACACAGACCCAAAAATTTCAAGTAAAATTAATTTCAGAATGTGCAGAATCCAAATACGTTCAAATCAAGGTATTGTGCGTTAAAAACGGAGCGAAAACGAGAAAGATACGAATTTTGGGAGTTCAAATACAATAGATGGATTTTTAAATAATTAAAAATAAATAATATCTAAATATATACATATTAAAACATATAATAATAATAATGATAATAGGAGACAAAATAGCAAACTTACAATCAAGAAATAATAATTAGTATGATAAATAATTATTAAAATAATAATATAATAATAACTAAATTAAAAATAATTATTTAAATGATAAAAAAAGGTCTTGCTTTTTTTAAAAAAATAAATTAAAATCCACAGGTCATGTAGAGGACGACGATACGAATCCAACGAGGTATTGTACGCGAAAATCGGACGAAAAATGAATTTTTGGCAATTTTTTGAATTTTTATGATTTAAAATATATTTAAAAATAAATTTTTAATTAAAAAAGGCGACGGAGGCGGTCACGAGGACACGTGGCGGCTTCGGGTTCGTTCCCGAAAACACGGAGGCGGCGGCGGCGATCAGGTGACGCGTGGCGGCCGCGGGTTCGCTCGGCGGTTTTCGGCGCAATCATTGCCAATGATTGCGCCGCCGCGCAATCATTGGCAATGCTTGCCGCGGTGCAGGAATCAGCGCCGTGCTCATTAACCACGTCGGCGAGGGTCTCCAGCCGTTGGATCTTCCGCGGTTTGAGATCAACGGTCGTGATGCGGCCGGACGGGTGTGAGAGCCGCGGGATCGGATCCGCGGTTAGATCGAAACCGCGGAACGGCTTGATCTCAACCGTTGATCGCAAGATCAACGGTTGCGATCCGGCTCAGGCGGAAGAACAACCGAACCCGAACCCTAGATCGCTATTTCGACTCGTTCTCTCTCGATACTCCATCAAATTGCACGAAATTTTAGACTCGAGTCATGGACATGAACAGAGATCGTGGGGGATATTTTATCTAGATTAATATGCACTAAAAACGAAGTTAATTAACCCTAAGTGTACTATACTAGGGTTTCAATTTTACCTCGATCCAATGGATGGATCCAGTCGATCTTGGTCTCGTTGGATTTTTGGAAGATCCAGGAACAACTTCCTAGTTGACGTCGGGATCCGAAGCTCGCTCGATCGTCCGGGATTCGTCTTTGAACTCGAAATGCCTCGGGTCCGCCGGAGGATCGCCGCCGGCGGGGTTTGGACGTCGGGGTTCGGTTCGAAAAAGTGGAGGGAAGTCGTGGGGATGCTCTCCCCAAATCCCAGAGCCTAAGGAGGTCTGAGTCTAGAGCAAGAGCAAAAAGATCCAAAATTAGACAAGATTTTTAATATTTAAAGCCCCTAGACCTAATACCAACGGCTGGGATTAATTCCTGAGGTGATTTGGAGGGAAATAGGTCGGTTTTGGACGTGGTTTTGAATTCAAATGCATAGGAGGCTTTAATTTCAATTAATTACCCTTAATTAGGCTCTAAATATGTTGATATGACCTATTAATGACTTGATTTGACCAAGTTAACATTTGACTTGGTCAAATCAGTCAATTAGGTCAATGGGGAGTGAGGATCAAGCCATGATATGGATCAAATTTGATTTCAAATGGATTTGGGCTCTTAATGGGCCTAATGGGTCAAAATTGACCCACTAGGACTTGGGTTGACCAAGTCAAAGGTTGACTTGGTCAACTCAGTCCATCATGCCATGGGTTTGACAAAATCAAGGTCAACAATAGTCAATCTTGAAAACTTCATCTCTAGAGTGCTTGTTATGTATTAAGGGGTTTGTTGATAAATTTTATTAATCATGTTAATGTTTTTTGAAGATTAATTAATTGTTATATTTTTTAAATTTTTTGTGATTTATTTAATATATAAAATTAAGGGGTCAAAATTTGAACTTTTGAATTAAAAATGAATTCAAGATTTTTGATTTTTTTCCTAAATACTAGAACCTAAGGTGAGTAATTAGACACTAAATTTGCTTGATTTGGATTTTTTTTATATTAGGTTATGAATTTTTGACGTGTTGACATATTTTTAAACTAAAATTTACCAAATTGTTGATTTTTTGACTTTGACTTAATTCTAGTGGTTTGACAATTTTAATAAATACTAGACCCTAAATGGAGTCTAATGACTTTTAGTTTGCTCATTTTAAAATTTTTTATATTTAATTATGAGTTTTCAATGTTTGGGTGATTAATTGAATTTTTAAATTACTTAATAAAGAAAATTTTTATTGGTTTTGATCCAAATTGATTCCAAAGTTCTTGAAATCACTCCTAAAGGCCAGGAATAAACCAAGAGAGTGTTCTCAAGTGTTTGAAAATTTTTAAAATTTAAATTATTTTAAATATTAATTTTCCTTTAAAATTAATTTAAGCTTAAATTAGAAGTCTAATCCAACTGCTTTTAATTTACTTAAGTTGTGGGTTTAATTATGGTCAATTTGATATGTTATTTGTAATTTTTTGAATTAATTTGGATTTTTAATAAGTTTTTAAAAAGTTGTATTGGTTTGCAATTAGAGGTCTCTAACCCTTATCAAGTATGCAACCAACCAAACCATGCAAATAAAAAAAGGCAGGTGACCTAAATCCAAGTGAGATAGAAAGGGTAAGTTCCTAAGTGCTTGGGTTAACCCATGGCCCAAACACTTAGGCATTCACCCATGTAAACACTTCCCCACATTATCAACTCCAAAATGTTTTGGCATAGGGACATTCACCATATCATTGGGCAATCAAACTACAATCCAAGCCAATAGTGCCTAAATGAAGGGACATGCAAAATAATATAAAGTATGTATAAAAATGCCCTAAACTTGCATTTGGCTTAACTAATTTATTTAACATATAATTAATGTTGAAACTTGTTAATTATGAATTAGGTTGTTAGACCTAATCTTATGTCCCAAAAGGCTAATTAAGAGGGGAGGTTAATTGATAATTTAAAATATTCTTCCTCTTTTAAAGCGATTAAAGTTTTAGTGAAATTTTAAAATGATTTTTCACCCATAGATAACAAAAACAGTAAAGAAAAAAATAGTGAAAAATAAAAGACATTAGATTTATAGTGGTTCAATCAAACACGACCTATATCCACTCCCTTAAGTCTCCCACTTCAGGTATTGCACTATTACCACAAGTGTCTCTCATTTTGCTCCCACAGCAAGCCAGAGAAGCCTTCACAAAAACTCTCTTCCACCACTACCCGGTGCGACAGAGAACCTTTGTCCTTTTACACCCTCCAAGTGTTGGCAGAGAACTGTTGGCTGTTCACACTCTCTAAGTGTAGGTAAAAAACCCTTCATCCTTTTACACCCTCCAAGTGTTAGCAGAGAACCGTCGGCTGTTCACACTCTCCAAGTGTAGGTAGAGAACCCTTCGGCTGTTCACACTCTCCAAGTGTAGGCAGAGAACCTTCAGCTGTTCACACTCCTCGAGTGTCAGTAGAGAATCAGATCTCCTTGAAAGATCTTCTCACGAGAAATCTAGAAGGACAAGAGAAAAGAGTGAAAATATTCACAATTCACAAATGGAGATCCTTACCTTTGAGTAATAAAGTGAACCCTTCACGCTCCAGTTGTAAGAACTCTCCCTCTAAACACTCTCTCTCACTCTCTCCTTCAGACTCCCTTTAGTATGCATGAAGACCAATAGATAAAAAGATTACTTGATAGTTTTAAGTGACCCTTTATAAGAAAGACACGAAAAATCATCTGAAAATTATAAAATTTCAATTATGTACGTTCATGATCGTCCCGTACGATCCAACTTCGTACGTACAAGCAGTGTACAAATTATTGAGTACGACATTAATGTGCATTCGTACGAACTGCCTTCATACCCGATCATCGTCCTGTACGATTATGGTTTGTCTAGTATGAACCTTTATTCCCAAGGTTCATTGGGATGAAAATGCAGGACGGATCACAAGTTCAAAGAACATAGGACATCGTCCTAGGATGAAGGGGGTCAATTTGTCTAGACGAATAGTTTAAAGTGAAATTCCAAAGGACATCATCATAGGATAAACAAGATAATTCATCTAGATGAATAGTTCAAAATGAGATTCCAGAGGACATCGTCCTGGGATGAATAGGATAATTCTACTGGATGAATAGTTCAAAATGAGGTTCTAGAGGACATCGTCCTGGGACGAACTGGTTAATTCCTCTGAACGAATAGTTCAAAATGAGATTTCAGAGGACATCATCCTGGGACGAACAGGATAATTTGTCTGGACAAATAGTTCAAAATGAGATTCTAAAGGACATCATCTTGGAACGAACATGATAGTTCGTCTGGATGAATAGCACAAAATGAGATTCTAGAGGATACTGTCCTGGGACTAACAGGTTAAATCGTTTGGACGATTAAGACTTAGAAAAAAAATTTCACACCCTCTATTCGTTCCATTGCTCTTCGAGGAGTATAATTGACTTGATCATCCCGTACAAACATGGTTCATCCTGTACGATCAATATATTAAAATTGTGAATTTTAAAGCTCTCCCCCGATGTGTGTATGCTAAGTTACTTAATTACAATCTTACTCTCTCAGAGTCAAGTAAAAGAAAAATACAGACTCCAAGTTACAAAATATTATAAGCAGATCTTGATTTGAAGTCTTCAACAATTTGGAGTATGATTTCCCTGAAATGTTAGTACACACAAGAGCCAAAAATAATTCTTTCCAAAATGTGTTAGGAGAAAATAATAATCAAAATAATAATATTTGGAATCATCAAAATATACAAGTTGCAAGAATGTAAATCATGCAAAACTAAGTAGCAACTATGTCAACAATTATGCTCTAATTTAAAATCCCAGGAAGGAGCTTGATTGCATTAAGAAAAGGTTTTAATTAATTTTAAGAAAATATGAATTCAAGAAAGGGATTTATACTTATACAAATTTAAGAATAATTAAAAATTGGGTTCAAATAAATATATGAAAATGACTAGAGATAAAAAATATTTTGAAATTAACTTTCTCAAAATTCCCAAAACATTTAGATTTATGTTTAACATGATCAATGGTCTAGATTTTGTATATGGGCATAGACATAATGAAAAACCTAGAAATTGAATAATTGAAATGTTCTCTCAATCCATTCGACCAAATTTCATAAATGTTAGGTATAGCTCAAGGAAATTAAGAGAAAGAGTGGGGATGTGTTTGTTTGGTTTAAAAAGCACTTTATAAAATTTATTTAAACCAATGTCATTTGAGTTAGGGCTTCAATTTTATTGAGATTTAACCAATATATTTTAGATTTCTTGAGTTCATTGAGCGTGTGGACTGTCCTCGCTTAAGTTCCTAGTTGAGGTCACGGTCCAAGAAGCCCTTGATCAATAGTTCCTTCAATTGGGTGGAACTCAAGGTGGTGGTGGCCAGAAGTTTGCCACCGTCGAGTCTGACCAGAGGAATTTGGCTGGAGGAAAGTAGGGAAATGCTTGGAGAGTCAAAATAAAGAGAAATGGGGGCTATAAGAGCTCTGGGAAAAATAAGATAGATTGATTCATCCAAATGAGACTCCTAAGAGTATTATGACATTAAGGTTTACCTTAGACAGTTTTGATCGATCAAAGGTTTTTATAAGATGGATTACACATATCCAGGGCTATTGGATAGCAAGGAAATGGCTGGAGCAAGCCACATCCTCATTAGTTAGTTTGGGCAGGGGGTTTATTTTACATTTTGGGTAAAACCAGCCCTTAGGCTTGGTTTAAAGGACTCTAAGAGAGCTTTTGAGTGGATTTTGGAAGGTCAATTCAGAAGCTTTGAAAGGGATTCAAAGCTTTGAGAAATTTTGACCATTTATACCCTTTTGAACCACTTGTTGAATATTTGACTAGTCAAACTAATTAAAGGTTATTGAGGCGACAACTAGAAAGCGCATGCTTCCTGTTTGAGTCACCCTAAATTGTCTTGATGACATGGGATGTAAATTTGAATGCATAATTGATTACTCAAGTAGGTTTAGTAGTTTTGACTAGTTTGACTAGTCAAATATAGTCAAACAAAAATAGGTTATGTTATGGGAACTATTTGAATGTCAAATGGAATGAGATGTTAAGAGTTTGAAGCAATAATATGACCATTTGAATAAAGGGGAAAGGATGTGTATAGGTTTGAACAATTCTAATGGCTTAACCAGGCTAAATCAACCATGGTTTGACTCATGGAAGGTTTGGGAATATTCAAGTAATGTGATTAAGTAATCTTAAGGGTTTGGATATCTTGATAAAACTATATTTGATTGAATGGAATAATTATTTCCAAATAAGTCAAGTTTGACCACACTTGGACCTTGTTGGACAAGTCAACTATTGGATGGGTCAAAGTGTCCAATCCAATCAAGCTCAAATCACTAAGGAAGTTGTTCAAAGTTTTTTGAGTGAATTCATGTTTGAATAGAAGCTTAATTGAATGTATGTGAGAGTTAATGTTTGATATGGTCAACAATGATTGACTTAGTCAACCAGGTAAAACCAAAGATTGGGTTTGGGCCCAACATGTTTGGTTTGATCATTAGAGATCAATTAGGGTGCTCTCATGCAATGGTGAAGTTATTTGGGCTAAAATAACCATTTTGACCCTTAAGGGGCCATTTGGTCAACCTTGGTTGACTTGGTCAATCTTGGTTGACTTGGTCAACCAGGTTAAACCAAGGCCTAGGTTTGAGTCTAGTGCACCCCTAATAGTATTTAGGATGCATTGAAAGAAGTTTTAAAGTTTGGTTTGACTGTGCCATATTGAGTTTTGGGGAAAAGTCCAGATTTTCCATTAATAGGCATTTTGGTCTTTTTTTGACCACTAGTTAACTGAGGGTCAAACTAAGTCCAACAAATTACATTTAACTTGTCAAGATTGAATAATGAAGGCTATTGACATGGTCGATGGTCTTGGGGCAGGCCCCAAGGTCAAATTCTAGTAAGTGGCAAGGTCAGTGATATAGGCTATAAATATTTAAAAGTTTTGCAATCTTTGAAAATCAATTCAATTTCTAGGGTTAAAAGTATCAGATTATGCTCAAATTTGAAGGGTTGACCCTAAAAATATGTCTAATAAATGTGAAATTCATAGATAATGAATTGGGGGTGAGGTGATTGAAAAAATACCCGGAAAGGTTTCCTAGATAAGGGCCCTTAGCCTTGAATTTTGCCGTGAACTTCTAGATTTGGATGCAGTTTTAGATTTGATCAATTAAGTTTGAATTATGCACATCAATCACAACCAAAAAGATGATTGGGATTGATTGAATATGATTGGAGCTTGATTGAAGGCCAAATTGAAGGTTGGATTGAAGTCTGCAGTGTGGATTCAATTGAGAGTTAATTGAAGACTGGATTGGAGGTTGATTGGAAGTAGAATGGGCCCTGATGACCTCATACAATGATGAGGTCAACACCATCCTATATAGAGACTTAGTAGCCATAACTGGAAAAATGGTAATACAAAATTCTATCTTCTATCAAGTGGTATACTTACTAATTCTTAGGAAATATATAAGGGAATTCTCTTTCGATGGGGTTATTTTAAATTTAATTATCCCTTAAATATGCCAAAATTAAATTATCCCTTACATATGCCAAAAATACAACTTTCCCTTTCCTTCTCAACTTATCTACTCTTAGAGTATATATTAGATATGCAATGCTCCTTTAACTCCCTGAAAATAATAACTTTCAGTGCCTAGAAATAATGAACTCTTTTTTTCAGATAATCAATCTACGCTCCATACTGAATGAACCAATCCATACTCAAAATAATATAAAACTCAAAGAATGATAACACTATCAGACAAGACTTCCACTTTCAACCATAAATCTTTATTTCACATAGACATATATAATTCGCCACAATAAAATCACTTGTAGACAAAATAAAAGATAAAGTAGAGTGTAATAATATATAAGAAAATTGTAGTAGATTGAAATACAACTAAAAAAATAATGGAGTGGCTATCACCTGAATCATACAAAATATAACATATTATAGCATAAATATAATCCAAACTTGTTATCATGCCAACAACACTCCTAACATCATGCTGTGTTAATCAGTATACACTAAGCTTATATTGGAATGGGGGCAGCAGAACCACAAAACTCTCACTAGCTACCAAAGATTGATCTCCATATAGATGAACCATTACCTCTGCTATAGCATCCCTTAATAAACACATAAGGTGGGGCTGCCCTAGGTCTCCCCATACAGCCTGGAGCTTTTAGCTCTCACATCAAAATGCATGTTAGGTCTAGCCTGTGAATAATCAACAACTTTATGTCATGTTTAGCCACAATAAAAACCCTATCTAGTCATCCTATAATATTGATCCAGATGTCTTTTACCATGTATAGCTCTAATAGACACGTACTTTGCGGATATAACACACAAACATTGCTCAACTATCACTCACAAAAATATACACAGATTAGCCTCTCCTGGAATCTTTAGGTCTAAACCTAGTCATCTTCCCACTATAGCGACTCCTAGAGGTCTCCCCTCAAAATCTCTTTCTACTAGGAAACTACCACTACTGAGTAGCTGCTTGATCATTCTTTATCAATTGAGCTTTCTCTCTCTCTCTCTCTCTCTCTCTACCATTTTAAAAGAGTTAGTAATTTATAGCTGTACTAAAGGCTGCCTTAGTTTATCTTTAAGTCGTCTAAAAAAATGATAGTATTTCTCTCCAAAAGTACTAACAAGATACAAAACAAACCTAGCTAATATAGTAAACTTTATCACATACTGCATTATAGTTAACATTTTTATTCCATTGATTTCACTTATATTTTTGGTGGGAGCTTGGTTTTTACAGTACGTAGTAATGGAGCCAAAGTTTTGGGTTGAAAACGTTAATAAATAATTTAATAGACTAATGATATATCCAGGGCCATCTTCATCCGAAAAATTCATTTTTCACTCAAAAATATAGTAATACTCTATAATGCATTAACTCGTCTCTAATCGAACTCCATTTTCTAAAATAAGCAAAAAAAAATTCTCTATATATTCTTTCACATATTTTATTTTATATTTATTTTTAATCATATATTTATATTTATCAAAATTTTAAATTAAACCTACGTATAATTTTTCAAATAATATATATTTTGCTCAATAAATTAATTTGGAATATAAATATGTCCTAAATAAATAAATATTTGCTCGAAAAATATATCGGTCATGTCCCAATTGCGAACGAGATTTGGAGAGTTCCAAAAACACATTCTACGCCTTTTCCGCATGCTTCTTATTTTTTTGCAAAATATTATTTTTTTGAAACGAGATTGAAGAGCTCCAAAAGCTTGGACTTCAATATTTCCTCAATCGACAGTAAGCAATCCCATAAAATAGTAATGCTACCATCGTAACCTATGGAATTAGCATTACCATTAGAACTAGAATTTACTAAAACACAACTTTTTTACAATAATAAGGACCTTGTCTTACCAATACTCTGAAGTTTGTTAACAGATAAATTTTTTGTAGCTATTTCATCAATTTAAAATTTCATATTTTATAAGATTTAAGATTAGGTCAACTGAAAATGCGTGAAAAATATCTCAAGGTGTGGGCACCACAATGGTGAACGGATTCCTGCTGTACATATGATACATATTTATTAATTAATAATTTATTAAATTAATAATAATAAATTGGATTTAAATATATTAAATTAAATAATTAAAAAAATAAGAAACCAATCTCATGAATTAATTAAATGAATAAAATAAAAAATAAAAAAAGCAACTCAGCAGCAATACTGTAACTATTTCCTAAAAAATAAAAAAACCAAGTCAGCAGCAATACTCTTCATAAAAAATTATTTAGATTTCAGTGTCTCATTAATTTTAATAATTTTCCTGAAGAAGAAATTAGTATCTTGGTAATACTAGGAGATATGAAGAGAAGTCACAAAAGAGCCCTCTAATATTAATGTGAATAACTTCTATCAATCATTTTTCTTGTAGTTAATTATTCTAAAATTCTTTCTTTAGTTCTTAAAATAGTATTTCACAAATTATAATTCAATCCTATAATTTCTTTAATATATCCAACATCTTGGATGATTCACCCTGGCATTAAAAAGTTGGACATTAAAGAGATAAAAAGGTGAAATATTCTTAGTTCATTTGTGATGAGTTGTATCATATTTGGCTTATTAATGTCACTATAAAAAAATAGAGCTATCGCAGCAAAATTTTTTAGTTTTCCTGGCGGTTATAACCACCACATTTTGAACCGCTGTACCCCCGCTGTGATTGCAATGTGCTACAATGACATTCCGCTGCGGTTTTAGTATCAGTGGGGTAGATTAAAGGATGTGGTATTTTTAACAGCGGTTATAACCGATGCTAAGTTACAGATTTGCGCCAGTTATAACCACCACTAAAATCAAAACCTAAATTGATTTTCAGTATTGTAGCGATTTTCACCGCTACAATTCTTGACGTTTGTGGCTGTCAAAACCGCCACAAATATTAAAACTTCAACTGATTTTCAATATTGTGGCGGTTTTGTCCATAATTAAAAAAAAAAAAACTAAACCTGAATGTCCACCGCAATCTCATGGTGACAATTGTAGGAAATTCACGCTAGAAACGTCACACATGAACTTCTAAAAAACCTGCAACTATACATGATTCATTTCAAGAAATTCACGCCAGAAACACCACGCATGATTACCATCCACCAATTCTATTATCCTCTACTATAAATGCCACCACCTTTGCAAACTCAGTATGAACTTTGAATTCCCAACATTTTGAGCGTATGGAGTAAGAGAAAGGAAATAATAAAGACCTCCTTTGCAATACATAGCTGTTATTTTCAACTTATATTAATAATATTTAGCATAATAATAGCTGGTAAAGTTAGTATTGAGCCAACTTGCTCAATAATTACCAAGACTGTCATTTCACCATATTTGATTATCCTCGTAGTTTTCTTCCAAAATTTTTTCTTTTATTATTTTTGTTGCTAAAAAAATTGTGGAAGCTAAGCTGTTCCTATATTTGTTGATGCGAAATCCTGGAGACTGGTTATTACTACAACATTTTATTTTTCCTGCTTATTATTGCATACTCGGAGGAATTTGTTGTTGTGTAGAAGAATGCGAGAGCTTCATGTTATTTGAAGTAGAGAAATCTAAGCACTTAAGAGCAAAATTTTGACAGGAGAAATTCTTAGGAGAAGATAACTACTGAGGCTTTACTTAACTATGCTAATACCATCTCGTAGTTATATTATTTATACAGAACAACAACAAAAAGTCCATTATTATTATTATATGAATGGAAAACAAAGATGCATGATTGCATGGAATGTGCTTATTTTGAGTAATATGATATGTCCAGGAGCAGATCCAAGTGACGTAATAGTTATAAATACAAAAGAATTACCTCATAACTTCACACAATCTTGTTAGAAGTTATTATTAGCATTTAAAAAAATTTATTTTCATAATTACCATAATCTAATAGAGCTTATTCGAAAGAGCTGTAATAATCATTAAAATATGTAGAAAACCCAACAAGGAGGTAACTCATTTCGATAATTATTCAAACAATAAGTCAAACATAGAATTCAATGAGAAGAACACATTGAGACTTTTATCGAACTCACGGCCATAGTTAAAACTAACAATTGAAAATCAAAAGCGGTTATGAAGAACATCACAAAGTTTTAGTACTATACTATATAAAGACCCATCATCCCCTAGGCTGAGGCGTAGTTGATCAGACTTCCACCTGTTTGGTGGAGCATAGCATCAATTTCATCTTCATCCTCCATTTTGAGCTGAAAAATTCAGCGAGTGAGATGAAAAGCACTAACATTGATATGAGAATCTTAAACTTAATGAAAATTGCCATTTTTAAGATAATAAAAACTTTTTTACTCATTCAATGATTAAAAAAGATTAAAAAAACTTAGAATTATTTCAAAAATTAAAATCTTTTATATCAAAAAAACTGAGAATCATAAAATAGGTCAAGTGTAGGAGTTTTCTTCGTACATCCATACATGAATTCACAGCAAAACAAACTTAAGTTCAAAACATACATAAAATACATAAACAACATAAGTTCAAAAATATCACAAAGCTCATCAAGTATCACAGAGCTCATCAAAACAACATAAATTCAAAATATCACAAAGCTCATCAAAACATCAAAATATAAGTTCAACATAAATTCTTAGTTAAACATCAACATCACATAGCTCATCAACAGGAAGGTGCAAAATTTAGGGTTGAGACCTTTTTAAAAAACTTTTTCTCAGGAATAAATCTTCTAGAGAGAGAAGCTGTGGGTTTTTCTAGAGAGAGAAACTGTTCTTGATTTTTATTTTTTTGTTTTCGCGGTTGTTTGTGATCGAGTTTCCTTGGTGAGGATGGTAATTCCTGACCGCGCACAGCGGATTGCCGGCGGTAATCCTCTGACTGATCTCCATCGTAGTGTTCCTCTTAGACCTGTTGATCAAAGATCCATCAAAAACCGCAATGATTCTTTGGATCAAGAACCGATCAGGATTTCATCTAATATGGTGATCAGGGAAGGCTTTAGGCCTCCGGTGAGACTTGAACCAACTATAGAAGGGAAAGGTAAAGGTGTTCTTATTGATCGAAATATTGAAGAGATGACAATTCCAGTTTCTCCTTCGAAATTGGATACAGAACAGGTTGCATCGTCTGATGTTATTCTAAAGGTGAAGAAATGTACTTGTTTGAACGAACAAGAGATTCAAGAACAAGTTGGTAAAAATCTTATGGAGGTGTTTGATAAAGATAGAGAAGGTATGGAAGAAGTTGTGGAAAAGGATGTTGAATTTGTACCGGTAATCAAGTTTAATTCGGCCTAGCAGAAGATGCAGCATATCAAGCTGAATTTTGATGTTAACTCTACCCGTTTATCTGAAGATGGCGTGGCAGTGAAGCTCAACACAGACAAGGAAGAAGCCAATTCTCAGGTTTTAAGGAAATCATTGGTTGTCAAGATACTGGGATAGGACATGACATTCTCTGTTTGTAGTCAAGAACTCAGAAGACAATGGAGCAAGTATGGTAGCTTTCATCTCACCACATTGGGATGTAACTAGATTTTGTGTTAGTTTGCCAACATGGAATCCATGGAAGAAGTCTTAAGCGGAGGTCCCTGGTATATCGGGAATCATATTATCGGTATGGATAGATGGTCATCTTCATTCTCCACTGATTCGCTCAAGGGTATTACCTATCCGGTCTGGATTCGGTTCCCTGGATTACCTTTAAGTTGCTGGGATGATAAAAATATTCCCATGATCGCTTCTATGATCAAAATTCCTATGATGCTTGATGGGAATTCTTTTAAGTGGGGTAAAGAGAGTATGCTCGTTGCTGTGTTTGAATTGATTTGGAAAAAAAAACTCCCTAAGGGGGTTTGGATTGAAGGAATTCATGGTAGAACCTTTCAGCGAGTTGAATATGAAAAGATGAATTCTCTATATTATCAATGTGGTAGAGTTGGACATAATAAAACATTATCTCCAGAAACTGTTGCTGTTCATGTTAAGGAGAAACTTGTACAAGAACCTGTGGAAATTCTGAAACAAACTGATGCTGTAAAGGAAGATGGCTTAAAACATCAAGGTGAAGAATATGGACCTTGGATCCATGTTAATTTCAGAAATAGAAGATTCAGAAATACTAAAAGGGATAATGGAGCTAGTATTCAAAGTAAATAGATTTATACACCTGTTGAATCAGGTAAACAAAAACAGATTATGGAATAGTTGGAAAAGCCTATAGATTCAGAAGAAAGGCAAGTCAAGACTATAAATCCTAAAAATAATATGGCTTCTGAAGATATTCGGATACAGGAAATACCAATTGGTTTGAATAAATTTCAAGCATTGGACTGTGATCAGGAAGAAGGAGAATTGACTGAGAAGGATAATGCAAGGCTATTGGAGAATTCCAAACCTTTTGAATCAGAATGAAACTGATACTCACTCTGAAGTTGATGTTCCTGTTTCTTTACAAGATCATGAAGATCAATTAGTATAATTTTCAAATTCTAGTAAGGTTAAACTTACCAAAGAATTGAGATCATTGGGACCTATGGAAGCAGATCTAAGGAAGAGGAGAGGAAATAAAAAAATAGTAAAATAATAGGGGACTATTCCCCTATTATGTCTTAATGGCTTCCATCATTTTTTGGAATTGTAGGGGGGCTAAGAAGAAGGAGACCTCCCTATATCTTAGAGAGATTGTGAAAGACAATAAATGTTTTTTTATTGGTTTAACTAAAACTAAAATGTCTTCTATTGATAGGAATGACATAAATCAAATTATTGGTAATGATTGGGATTATTTTCATCATCCAGCTAGTGGCATGTCGGGTGGAATCTTAGTGATGTGGAAAAAGGATATTGCTTCTTTTGAAGTCTTGGATCACTCTTCCCAAATGGTTATGGGAATTCTTAGCGTCAATGCTCTGGGTAAATGGAACATTGCAACGGTCTATGGAGGTAATGATGCTCATACTCGTAAATCCCTTTGGCAAAAGCTTGAAAGTTGTATGATTGGTGATGATCCAGGTATCATTGGGGGTGATTTCAATTGCATCCTCTCTAAGGAGGATAAGAAGGGTGGAAAGAGGTTTCATCTTTCTAGTGGTCCTAAAGATATGAAGATGTTCTTAATGAATAATGATTTCCATGATATTGGATTTGTGGATCCAAGTTATACATGGTGTAATAATAAAGAGGGAGCATCTAGAATTTGGGAGAGACTTGATAGGTGTTTATTAAATTCTGCAGCTCTTCAAAACATCCCAATGGCTAAGGTGCGTCACTTGCCCGGAGTTGCTTTGGATCATGCTCCAATTTCCATCAGTTTGGTAGAGCCCCAAAAGCAGAAATTTGTTTTTTTAAGGTTTGAAGATACTTGGAAATCATATCCTACCACTTGGAACATCATTTCAAAAGCTTGGAAAAAAATGGATTTTGGTACTAGTGCTGAAATCCTTCAAAGGAAGTTGAGAAGATCATTAAAAGCTCTCTACTATTGGAATAAAAATAGATGCAAAGAACTTAATTCTCTTAAAGAAGAATTGAAGCAAGATATCTTGCAACTTCAGATTGAAGAAACCAGTGAAGCAGGATTAACGGCTGAGAAGTTGAAAGCTTTGAGATGTAAAGTCCATGATCTTAATGTGACTTTGAAAAGACTTTCTACTTGGTGGAATCAAAGAGTGAAGATCAGATGACATTAAGATGGAGACATAAATTCTAGATATTTTCATCAATATGCTTCGGCTAAGAGGAATGGGAACATGATCTGGCAAATCAAATATGAGCAAGGGACTATTGTTGAAGATGTGGAGCAAATAGAAACTGTTTTTTATAGTTTTTTTCAGAATAAGTGGACAGCTAGAGGATGCAAGCTGACGGGGTGGCTTTTTTGTCCAGAAAATCTGAGAATTTCAAATGAAGATGCTAAGCTTCTATATGAGGATTTCACAAAAGAAGAATTGATCAAGGTTGTCTTCAAACAAGGTAACAATAAATCCCCTGATCTAGATGGTATTACTAATTCTTTCTTCAAGTTTTATTGGAAGATTGTGGAGGAAGAAACTTGGAATGCTATTGATGATTTTTTTAAAATCGATATCATGCATAATGAGTGTAAGGATACTCTTCTTGTTCTTATTCCTAAAGTTAAAAATCCTATTAATCCGTCCAACTTTAGGCCTATAAGTTTGTGTCAAACAACTTACAAATTAGTGGCTTCCATGATTGTAAATAGAATGAAAAATTACATTGCCAATTGTATCACTGAAGAACAAACTGCTTTCCTTCATGGTAGATCAATGTATGATCATGTTCTTCTTGCTCATGAGGTGTTCCATAAGATGAGAATTTCTAAAAGGAAAAAGGGATTTATGGCTGTTAAGCTTGATATGGAGCAAGCTTATGACAGTATGTGTTGGGATACCTTATCTCAAGCTTTAAACAAGTTTGGGTTTTCCTAGGAAGATGACCATGCTTATTATGGAATGTATTAGAAATGCTAGATTTTCTTTTATTATGAATGGTAAAACTTCCAAGTGGATTATTGCTGAGAATGGCTTTAGGCAAGGCTGCCCACTCCCACTATCGCCATTCTTGTGCATCATTTGTTCTCAGCTTTTTTCTTTGGCAATTGCACAAAGGGGTAAAGATTTGGGAATTCAGGTTTCCCATAGAGTAAATAAGATCAGCCACTTGTTGTTTGCTGACAATGTTCTTTTATTCTCTAAAGCTTCTAAGCATCATGCCGTCAAGATGAATAAAATAGTGCTGGTTTTTATTCTTGGACTGGTTTAAGAATTAATAATTCCAAATCTCAAATATTGTTTAGTAAGAGGATGAATAGAGTGGATAGGATACATGTTAAGAAAATTCTGAAGTTTAAATTGGTTGAAGAATTTCAGTATCTTGGGGTAAAACTGATGTTGAGAAGACCTATGAAAGCTGATTTTAAATTTCTATTGGATTCGGTTTTACTTAAACTGAATTCTTGGGGTAGCAAGTGCTTGTCTTTGGTGGGAAAGACGACTCTTGCTAAGTCTTCCCTTTTAACTCTACCAAACTTTATTTCTACTCATTCTTTGGTTCCTAAGAAGATACTCTATGAGATTGATAAATGTTGTAGAAATTTTATTTGGCATAAAAGAAATGGGAAGAAGGTATGCATTTCATTGCTTGGAAAACCATGTGTAAGCCAAAAGCTCAAGGTGGTTTGAACTTTCACTCGGGGGTTAGTAGAGCTAGTCCTCTCAAAGCTAGATTGACTTGGAGATTGCTTCAAAATCAGAATTCCTTATTACATCAGGTTATGACTACAAAATATGGTGATAGTTGGTGGCAAGGGAATTGTGGTAATGGTAAATCAATTGCTTGGAAGATTTTGAATGAAGGAGCTGAGTACTTAAAGCCTCTTCTGAGGTGGAGAGTGGTAAATGGGAGGAAAATTGATGTACTTAGAGACATTTGGTTATTAGACAAATGCTTAAATGAATGGCCAATTACAGCAGATTGTGTAGATCTAGAAGGTATTAAGCTAAGCCATTTCATCACAGAGAATGGTTTATGGGATAGGGAGAAGCTGCAATGGTTCTTTACTGAAGAAGTCATCAATGTGGTGTTACAAATCCCGATTGACAGGAGTGCTAATGAAGATTACATGGAAGAGATCTGTTTTCTTTCTGGTAAAACTATGACAGCCCGTGCTTTTGAAAACTACAACAACTACAACAATTGTGAAGGAGACATGGGCTTTTATAATTGGTTGAGTAAATTGAAATTATCAGCTCGTGTAGAGCTTTTCTGGTGGAGAATGAGCAAATAAGCCATACCTACTAATGAGTTTTTGAAGTACATAAAACTTACAACTGAAGACCGGTGTGCTAGAGGCTGTCTAGAGAGTGAGAGTCTGGAACACATCTCAGTTCGTTGCATAGAACTGCAGAAGATCATAAGACAAATCCAGAGCTGGGGAATTTATATTCTTGTTTTTGATTCTATTGATGAATGCTTAGTTGAGCTGAGAATTCTATCTTCAATTAATCCAAATACACCTGGGCTCTATTGCAATGCTGTGTATTATAATTGGAAAAATAGGAATGCTGTTAAACATGGGAAAACTGTTGTTCCCATCTCTATTCTAGTAGCTGATGTGCTATTCTCGGCTGTTAAAATATCTAATATTTTCATTGATAGTTGGGGTGCTAATCTCCCTAGGGAGTTTCAAACCATTTGGCACCCTCCACCGCTTGATTGGATTAAGATTAATGTGGATGCTTCTCTACTTACTTCTTATAGTGCTGGAATTAGAGGTTGCTTTAGAGACTATAAAGGGAGATTATTGATTGCTTTTGGTGAAAGAAGAACACATTGGGATATAGCTAATCTTGAGCTTGATGCTGTTATGACACTTAGAAGACTCATTCAACCGTGGATGCTTGAGAGTAAAGGAATAATAATTGAAGGTGATAACATCAATGTTATCAATTTCATTCAACATTCGTTGAATAAGGCTAAATGGCAAGGATATAATCGGATTGAGGAGGATTTTCTCTTCTTAACTGACTTCAATAAGGTAATTCTTCAGCATGTTCATAGGAATTGTAATAAAGTAGCTGATTTGTGTGCTATTTTGGCTAGAGATAACAACTTTTACTTTGATAGTTCTTCTTTTGCTAACATTCCTCCTTCTCTTTGTTCTCTTTTGAAGAAGGAATGTGGGCATTTTCTTTAGTTTGTATCTAGCTCTTTTTTCCAATTAATTGCAAATTGCATTCATAAAAAAAAAAAAACATAGCTCATCAACACAACTTAAGTTCAAAAATACATAAAATATCAATTAGTTCTCATCAATAGAACAAACTCAAGTTTTCTGAAGACTATTAGACATCTAATGAATTGTCATTGCCACCATGAAAATAGTATGAAAGCAATGAGATAATAATAATGAAACAATTTATAATTTACATTAAATTACACAATTTTTTTGTATCTTTTCTAATCCTCTATGGGGTGGTTGATTCGTCTGAAATTGTTGCATAAATTATCTTATCTCATCACTAAATGAGTTGAACTCTCTCATCTTATCACAAAATGATTTTAACCCCTTTTTAAGACTAGCTATATGAGCAAAATTGCTATCGCTACCACTACCTGCTTCACTTATGCTTTAAGGAAAGTATCTGGTCGGCGTGACACAAAATCCTTGGGTACAAACTTGACCTAAATGTTTAGGGCTCATAACTACACTAAAGACTACCTCATTAGCTTAAAGGTTTCCCTCTTCAAGTGTAAGCCCTTTCTCAGCAAGAAGATTACATGCTTGTGTCTACATTACATTTACATATAATTAAATTTATTGAAGAACTAATTAAAAAAATTGTAATAACTATATATATACCCAGGGGTGTCAATATTTGACACAACATAAAAATCCGGCCCGGACTCGACCCAAAAAATCAGGTTGGACCTAACCCAATTTCAAAATGGGTCGTGTTCGGGTTCTTGGATTAGACCAGTTTGAAAAATAGGTCGGGTTTAGGTTGACCCGACGAGTTGTCGGGTCAACCTGCCCACCCATTTAACTTGAACTACCAGCAGCTGCCCGACCTGCTTACCTACTAGTTGTCGCCCGCGCGCACCGCCTGAGCTACCCCCACGCCTGCTTGCCAGCTGTCCACGCGCGCGCGCGCCCTATAGCTGCTTGAGCGCCCTGCTTCTGTCGGAGCTTCCCCCATGCCTGCTTGCCAGCTGCGCACGCACATGTGCCCCATTGCTTCCTGAGCTGCCCCAAGCCACCCACTGCTGCCCACGTGCTCTCCCGCGCGCCTACGCCCACTCACCCGCTAGCACTTGTAGCCCGCTCACGCTCGCCCGCGAGCCCAGAAGCTCTCGCCCACGCGCTCGCCAGTGCGCCCACTCATGCACCCGCCCACTCGCACGGGTCCGTGCATGCGTCTACGCCTACGTCTGAGTCAGGTCGGGTCGACCCTGCAACCAGCCGGGTCATGTTTGGGTTTGGATTTCCGACATGTTTAACTACCCGGGTTGGATTAGGGTCGACCCGTTTGAACCCGAGTCAGTTCCGGGTTTGACCCGAACCCGATCCGTGACCTAAAATTAACACCCCTATATATACCCATCACTGCATATCGTCCTTAGATGACTAGGTTCTATCTTTATGCATCATATTGATTTTTCATAATTGCAATCTGTCTTTGATAGACTACAAAAAATTGTAATAAAAATATAAGTTTGAAAATAAAGCATTTAGTAGCTATAAATAAATATTTAAATTTATACCGTTTCTTTTTGTCTTTAAACTGAGCTCACACGGCCAATTGTTAGAGGATAAATTTATTTCTTGGCATTTTAGAATTTTTCATAGCCCTTTTCTATGATACATGATAATGTTATATTTAAAAATTTGTAATAGTAATAAATATTTAACAAACGTGCTTAGCTTTAGGCATTGTGTAAGAAGTAGGCACCACTGCATTTGATCAACTATAGTTGAAATAGTCTTCATAATTTCCTCAATTGATCTACTATCCCAATGCTCAGCCTTTAAGTGGTTTTATAATTACACTATTTAACACTAAAGGATTGAAGAATCCAATGGCGTATATAGCCAATAAAATCAAATTTAGACTGTAGTTGACAATGTTATAGAGTTAAAAATGAACAACTGAAAAACATTTTAAATTAATTGTGAATTCTAGATACCTCAACTTCTGTCAACATCTTCTTCTTGAAGGGTTCCATACCCTTATTTCTCCAACCAGAGAAAGCTATTGGATCCAAATTAAGATCTCTTACAACAACATCAAGATATGATCCTAACAAAATAGACTTAGGGATGTTATAGAGGATGTTATTTTTATTTATCTCTATTTGAATTCATGTCCCTGGCGGCATATTCTATATATCAACACATGTTGTATACCCCCTATGCATGATAAGGTTTCCTTGCCCATCTTCACAAATCAAATTAAATAAAATAAGCATAAATAATATAACAATTTTAAAATAATAGAAAATCATACCTATGAGCCATACCCCATCTTATGGGGAAGGAGCTTCTCCATAGAATGTATGTCATAGAGTTTGTTGGGTCCTGGTGCACTCAATCTGTTCTTGTGAATCTGGGTGGATTGGAGTAGAAGGGGTTTCAGTCTCACTACCACTTTCTCATCTAGTTGATCCTCCTCTATTTGATCCACCTCTGTATACCGCCTTCTTTGCTCTGTTGAAAAGACTACCTCCTGTCATTTCCTGCAAAAAAAAAAAAATTCAAACTTGTTTAGCATGAATAGAGAACATTTTCTAAAAAGCTATATATGAAGAACAAAATCTAAAGATCAATATATTAAAGCTTAGATTTACATGCAACAAGAAATATTCTAATCAAATGCTTCTCATGGTTTTACTCTTATAACAAAATTCTAATTCATATTCTTAGCATCTTGAATGCAGAATACAGGCTCTGCTTGTGAAGAGGAAATAAAAGAATAATTTTAAAGTTTTTGACCTGTATGAATCAGACTTGAGATGTTCACTAGGATAATCAAATTCATCTTATTTTATGCTTGTTGAACTTGTATTTACCAACTAACATTTAAATAATATCATCTTGAATATGTTAGAGTAATTAATTTCAACAATATCATTAATTTTTCCATAATAACTAAAGTTCCCAATCTCTGTTGTATTAGCAACACCAAAATTCTGTGTTTTTTTGCCTTCATTTCATTCTTTTGTGTGAAAAATATAACTATTAATGAGAAGACCCTTGTATCTATATGCAATTTTGTTGGGACCCCTAGCCAATGCTTTGATTTCTTCACAAATTATCATATCAGTAGAACTTGAAACCTAGCATGAAATTTTAAAAAAAAATCATTATGTTAAATATTTTAATTTAATGTTATTTTTAAAGTTTAAGAAATATAAAATATGAAAGCATAATGTGTTACACAACCAAGCATGAAATCTTTTATTGATAAGTCTCTCTAAATCTGACATTGTTAGATGTGTATGTCAGTTTCACTTTCTCCTCTCTCCATCTTTAAAATATTGTCTATTGCATTCAAGATTAGCACAATGTTATAGCACATATCTATGGGCCTGAACCAATGAATTATCATCTAAGTTGAATGAAGTAACTTTTTCCAATGGAGTACGACCACTTGAAAACTTAAAAAAAATTATTTCTCAGTTGTTGTTGCGGCCTTATTAAAAAATTGAGACTGCTCCAAATATTTAAAACACAAAGATATCCCTTCTTCAGCAATATAACCCTTAGCAATGGAACCTTTAGGTTGTGCTTAGTTAGCTACATTGTCTTTTAATACTAAGAAAAATCTGTAAGTGATAAAAACCATTATGAAGCTTATGTAAATATTACATGAATTAATAATTAATACTGAATTACCTCTCAAATGGATACATCCATCTATACTGAACTGGATCACCTAATTTTACTTCCTGATCAAGTGAATTTGTATGAACCATGATCATGAAGAATAAAGAGAGTATTTTTCTTTCCATTTTACATATTATTATTTCAATATTATTCTATAGTATATCCAACTCATTTAGATTGATAACCTTGGCACAAATTGACTTCAAAAATTTTGATATCTCTACAACAATATGTATAATTTCATTGGATGGAGAGCGTGACCTCAAAGAAATTGGTAGAATTTTGTTAATAAGCACATGACAATAATGGACTTTTAGGCCCACAATTTTACATTTAATAACATTAACACGCCTTAAAAAATATTAGATGCATAACCTTTGGGCAATTTTATATTCTTCAAAACTCGTCATAATATCAATTTCTCCTTATTTGGCATTGTGAAGCATGTTGGGGTCAAAAAAATAATAACCATCTTCAAGAATTTGTAGATGCAGCTCACTCTTAATTCCAATGTCAAACAAATCTTGATGCGCTTGCAAGTTATCTTTAGATTTCTCAAGATCAAGTAAAGTGCCAATGAAATTTTCATATATTTTTTTTGTATGCATGATGTCAAGACTATGTGCTAGTAGATTATACTCCTAATAAGGTAATACTAAGAAAATTGATTTTTTCTTTCAAATTAAATGTTTAGTCAGTTCTTTATTACGCCCTCTTTTCGTGGTTCTAGATTTTCCCAAAGAAATTTGAACATTATGTAATTTTTATAAAATGTCACTACTAGTTTTCCTTCTATGTGCTTTATGGATCTCCTTGGTGTTATTAAAGTACAGTTTCTGTCGACGAATTAAGCGATTCTTTGGTAGTAAATGATGATAACCCATATATGAGAATTTCTTTCCTCTATATAACCATAAAGACTCTATGTTTTCAGCACAACACAAACAAGCAAATATGCCTTTAGTGCTCCAACCAAAAAATATATCATAAGCAAAAAAAAATCATTGATCGTCCACATTAATGTATCACATAAGTTAAAAGATTGTCCGGAGGCTGCATCGTAGGATATCCCTCCATGCCATAATTTATACAACTCATCTATTAAGTGTTGGAGAAAGTCATCAATATTGTTTCTTGGACTCTTCTCTCCTGGTATAATAGTAGGAAAAATGAAAGATGTTTGTTTCATTGTAATCCAAGGAGGCATGTTATATGGAACCAAAAGTATGGACCAAATGCTATATGTACTACTAATAATCTTAAATTAATTAAAACCATCACTTGCTGATGCGAGATGAACATTACATGGATCTGAAGCAAAATCAGGGTATCTAGAGTCAAAGGATTTCAAGGCTTCTCCATAAGCTAGATGACGTAACATCCCGTCTATATTTCTCTGTTTGGCATGCCAAATCATCTCTTCAGTAGACTTTTTTGTTTTAAACAATCTTTGAAGCCTAGGAATCAATGGGAAGTATCGAACAACCTTGGTAGACTTCATTTTCTTTTTTTTTCCTCAACTGAACTTTTTTAGCCCTTGCCCACATTGAAGAACCATTAATTAGATCTATCTTTCCAAAATAGAAAATAATCATTTGGACATGCATCTATCTTTATATATCCAAGATCGAATACTTTCATAATCTTCTTCAATTCATATGTATCCTTAGGTAGTAATGAACCATGAGGGAAAGCATCAATCAATAACTCAATCAATTGATCAAAAGATCTTGCAGCCTAAGAGTATAAGCACTTTAGGAAAAATAAATGTATAATGGAGGATAACTTTGTAAATGACTTTCAACCAGGGTATAATTCTTCTCCTGCTTCCAGCAATGAATCATGAAATTTATTCGCACCATCATTTGTCAGATCTATGTTTCTTTCATTATGTTCAATATCTAAATTGACATTGTCTGAGCAGAATGTGTCCCTTAACAATCATTCTATATCATTTGGTCTTGGTTCCTGTTAATTAACATGACAAGTATCACTAATTATTTTTTATCTTGTTACTTCAGCTACAAAAGTATGTTCCACTCCATGTCGATTCCAAGCAACGTATCCGGGATAAAATCCTTTAGAGAGTAATATCAACTTGACATCTTTTATATAATAAAAATATTTGTTCATGCATAACTTGCATGGACATAGAATGTTTTGTGCTGAACTTTGACTTGGAATTGCAAAATTCTAAAAAATTCTCAACATCTTTAATATAGTCACTACTCCATTTAGGTTTTGATATCCAACTCTTATCCATTAAACATGAGAAAATAAATTCCCAATAGTTTCTGAGAAAAAATATACCCAATTAGATAAAGGAGAACAAAGATAGAATCGAATTCTAAAAATATTTCCAAACACTTTGATGTTCTATGACTTGGATGCTCTATATGGTTCTCAATAGAAAAGTGCACGCCATTCTTTGAAAAACTAAAATCCTTTTTAGTACGTATTATCTATCTCTTTCATTTTTGTTTTGAATAAAGGTGGTGACAAGCTTGGGAGTGATACTGAAGGGAGGGGAGGCTAGATAGTGACCACCATAAATTCTCTACTGTGCAATAAGAAAGAAAACAAAGCATATGAATGCATTGTAAAGTGATGGTGGGTGCTTCATGCAGACCTTCAGCCATATTAAAGGCATATGAATGCTGAAAATCAAACATCATGAAAACTATATTACTCACTCAAGTAGTTGTCCAAGAAAGTATCACCAAACCCTTTCAAGTTTGGCTACCCACGAAGATTCAACCAAAGAATGTTTTTTTCAATGTTAGTCACAAAATATCAGTAGCTTCCTCACTCTCCTGAATAGATGTATTTAAAGGATTTACATATAGATGACACACCAACCAACACTATAGAAAAATTTGTTATTACCGTCATATTTTTCGGCGACTATATGTACGCTAGAAACTGCGATGGAAGAACCGGTGGAATATTCGCAGGTAATTTTACAGCGGCATTTTCGGCGAAATGTCCATCGTTGAAAAATCGGCAAATTTTTCACCGGTTTTCCACTGAAAATTTAAACGTTTTCGATGTAATTTTTGCCAATTATTACCGGCGTAATTACCGACGAATATTATACCGATTTACTTAAACTTGATGAATTGTTTTCGTCGTATTATCCTCCAGTGATGTAACCGACAAACAATCCGCCATAAAATTTGATGGAAATACCCCTATTTCGTGCCTTCCACCGTCTTTCTTCTCCTTTCTTCGCGTTTAGGACAAGAGTTGTCCCTGCGTCCGAGAGCTGCTGTGAATGCATGACCCTCGCCAACTTTCACCGCCGGACTTGCTCCCTTCGCCGTCAAACTTGCACCCTTCACCGCCGCCGTCACCTCTATATGACGAATCATAAGTGGATGTATGAATGTATATATTGTTGTATTTTTTTATGCACGTTTAATTGTGGAAATTAGTTTAAAAAGAAAGAAGGCTGTGTTTTTTTTAAATGCTACAGGTTTATGGCATTTTTTCTGCCGGAAACACTACCGGTAATACAATACGATTACATTTCAAGTTGAAATTTGTGTCATTATGCCGGTGGATATTACAACAGTAAATAACATGGTAATAAGACAATGTTTTTTAATGGTGTATTATCTGCTGGTATTTTTGGCTTATACTTTTTGCCGGAAATATCGGCGATTAAAATGTTGGATCACGACACCAAAAAAGGCATCATTTTCCTCTATTTTTTCTCCATAATTGCGTCGAAAACTCCGCCGAAGATATTTATGTTGAAAAAATTTACCGTTGTTGATGTTCTAACGCGTGAATTACCGTCAGATCATTTTGCACTGGAAATTTGCCAAAAAGTTCATATTTTCGGTGGATTTTTATTATTACCGGTGGATGTTATCCGTCGATAATATCACATTTTCCTGTAGTGCAAGAAAATATCTTTTGCAAGTTAGGCATAAAGAAATCAAATTTTAGGATTTTGTTACAATCAATTGTCATGAAATATGTGCAATATATTGATATTAATGCAAAAGTTAAATGCACTTGATGAAGGTCATCAGTCAAGAAGGCCATGCTAGAGTGAATTATATCAAATTTTCATACAATGACATATGCAAGACTGAATGCCATCAACATGTTATATAGTGACATAAGCAGTCTTGTGGTTTTTCAAAAATATAAGAGAAATGCATGCATTTGAGAATAACTTTTAAAGCATTGATTACCATTCCATTTTTATGAATTAAAAGTCCAAGTGATAAAAGGATTTACATAAGTACTTTGGAGTACTTGAGCTTTCAAAATACAATAAGCAAACATGAATTGAAATAATAATTATGTGTTCATAATCACGTCATTAATATAGATTGAAAATGTCCATGCAAGGAAATAAAAATATGATGGATGAAGATATGATATGCTCTAATTTTTCTTAGGTTATGCTAAATGATGTTATTCAAGTCACAATAGAGATTAAAATATAAAGCTCACTTTTCAAATCTTAGATTTCTATAAAATCAAAACTTGCAATATAGATGATCATTAGTCTTTATGCATATGAATAATTAATTCAAGTCATTTAGATTATCCCATTCTTAATGATGACAAACTCAGAGCAATCATATAGGAAAATTTAATAAACTTACACTCAATTACCCAACCTTTAACGATAATAAGCTTTTCAAATAGTATTAACTTTTGGTAAATTTTTTATGGTTTCAATGATTATATTGTTTATATTTTTATTTTATCCGATTTGCATGTAAAGTTTGCATATTAGAAAAGTTAAAAGAAAAAAATATTTTCATCTAGTTTATCAAAATTCTATTAACAATTCAAGTTTTTTTTTTTATAAGAAAGTTTAAGACTTTTAAAACCCTTTTCTAAATCTTGAATCACAAGTGAGCTTAAATCACGACTTCTTTTAAATCGTAATAGTGTAATTTAAATACATATAATAAGCAATAAAACTAAGGGTGTATTAAACAAGAAATATGCAAATTGATATATTATTGTTCAACAACTGCATTTGTGTGCTCTCTCCCTTTTCACTAATCTCGGTTACGAAGAGAAGCATTGTGTAGCATTTAAGGAATTGCTTATTGCTTGTGGCATTATCTTAGAAAAAGTTTTTGTTTTGATATTAAATTATTTTATTGTAAATTTAAATTAAAAATATTTTTTCTCATTGATTTCTTTATAAAAAAGTATACATGTAGTTTAAAAAGTTATTATGCTAATTTCCAAATTACACATTAATTCATGCCTTTCATAGGTTTGTCATCTAATGGTGTTCTAGATTTACAAAGAAAATATTTCTATAATTTGAACACATGCCACCATATCATAATTATGATACTATAACAATTGCTTTAGGAGAGCCGGCTAATTAAAAAAGAATGAATCAAAATCAAAGGAATGTATGCATCAACTTGTGCCTCCTCTACTTATTAGTCAATCACTTAAGGGATTCTAATTCATGTTCAATTGTCATTTACCAATATTAAAAACAAGATTGGTATTCATAAATGTTTATTAATGAATTCATTGTTCCTTTCTTATTGAAGAAGGCTCTAATAAAAAAAATGTCCATCATTCTCATTCAAAGGGAACTAATTAGACAAGTCAAAATCTTAATAGGGCAAGATGAGAGAGCATGGTCTCACTACAAAAAAAAAAAAGGCAAGCATACAAATGAATCCACAAAGCTACACAAGAATAGGAATGAAATACAAATCAGTGAAGGAGAGGAAGAAGTAGCTCGCAATCGACTGGATGGACGAGCATGCGGGCTTCGACCAAAATTTTTTCTCCTCCGATTGAAGGAAAAACTCTAACGACGAAGAAGAGGAAGAAATTAGGGAAAGCAACACCCGAAGATCTTTGATCCAGTAGGCAACAAACACATGATCAAAATGAAGAATTAGGTCAAGCTGAGCTTTCGGGTAGTGTATATTATAATGGATAATTTTCGCAGCGATCAAAACCGGTGCTATTTGCACTGGTTAAAACGGCAACAACTTGTAACTGTTTAAATCACTGTAAAATGGTGGATTTGGTAGTGGTTTTAAAACCACCCCAAATATCTACCACGAAAAAGCCATCTTTTTGATAGTGTATCATTCATGTCATGATAAAAGTTTACAAAATCTATTTTTGTATTGATTTTAGGGATTTGAGTAAGGCATGCTCAAATGATGAGTTCATTTCACTATAATTGAAATGATGGTTTATACATATATTTTTACTTCAATGTTCTATTTTATGATGACTTATTAGTCAAATCAAGATGACTCCTAAAGCTAAATGATTGAAAATATTTAAAACCCTAGCATGATCTATTGTCACAAAGCCATGCCTTCAAGCTTAAAAAATGCTACCTCGGTTTATTAGTGTGTCATGCCCTACATTTTTTATTATCTCTTGCATTATGAGGTCAAATATTACATATACAACATCATCATGAAAAGCAAACTTGTTGATGGTCATGTGAAAGCTTGAGAACTATAATATGATATATTAGCATATACAAATTAAAAATTAATATTTTAAAATATGCGTTTGGAGTTTTCTATAATAAGTTCCTAAGATTCATTATTCAATAATAGATAGATAAATCTTGTGCAAGTTAAGGCTAATCTAAAAACTAAATTGCCAAAGTCTAACTCAACTAAGGTCCCATCAATATATGCTTGCCTTTTTGAAAAACTTCATCTATAATGTTTTTATAGATATTATTCATTTGTGTCATTGATGAAGAAAAGTATTTTAAGTTTTTTAGGACAAAGCTTGCAAAGATATAGTTAGATAATATGAAATATCTAATAAATACTTTAATATTGATATCACCAAAAATCTAATTACTTTTAAACTACTTCGATAATATCAAATTAATTTTAAAATTTTATTTTATAAACCAAATAACATATTGAGGTAATATGCATAAGTTTGAGTATATCCTTAAAGACAAAACTAGCCTTTCTTTTGAGGGTGGCAAAAATATGATTGTGAAATGCGTAATCTTAGCATGGAATAGAAATGGAATTATTTTCTTAGTATTTGGGAAACTACATTTATTGAAACAATTATTTTTTCAGATAAAAAAAATTTCAAGGTGGTTCCACTTCTGGAGATGAGTTAAATTAGTAATATACTCATATGAGTTTGCCCTAACTACACTAAGACTTTTTAACTACATACTTTTGTGTTACAGTAGTTTATATCCCCTTGGTTGATTTGGACATTGAACATGCATTTAGGTAGCCATTTTCTAGAAGATCCTCTTGAAACACGACATTCAAATTAGTGTATTAATTATTGTTAGCTTGGATGCACTTATTTGACACATCATTATTTGGGTATTGTTTAACACTAAAATAAATATATTGTTTAGCTGGTGTTAGCATATAATTAGTGATGTATGTTGTATATAATTCCATAAATAGGAGATGTGCATAAAAATATTTAAAATTTATGTTTATGATTTTTGTTTAGTGATTGTCATTTTGTGATGTGATATTTTTATTTGATTTTCTTTTGTATATTTTATTATATTATGATAGCTCCATTTAGCATCCTTTACTTTATTTTACTTTTTTAAAAGAAAAATATATGTGCACATTAAGGTACAAGTAAATGTTCCTAAATGAGCATAAATCAAGATTTATGAATACTCAATACTAGCTAGATATGACTATATTTTGAACCATATGAAGACTAAGAAAAGGACCCCAATGTAACAATCCAACCTAATAAGAACCATAGACTAAATAGGTCCTACCCATGTTGGCTTGTAACAAGAAACCCCAAGGTCTAAGTTTGAATTTTTCTTTTAAAATTTTATTTCAAATATAACTTTATAACAAATAATAAATCAAAGATCAACTAACAACATTCAATATGCTAAAAATAAACTCATCTATACATTTTTTTCATCTCATCATCAAAATATAAATTTAATGATTACACTAAAGTACATAGCTATAGATAGAAAATAAAATAGAGCAAAACATAACAATGACTAGACATGACTGTATACATTTAAAAGTGGAAATACCTATAATAACTCAGATCAAATCTAGTAGCTGCTACTCAATGAGCTCTTTCCCTTTCCAAGACCTTGAAAAATGAAACAGAAATAACTATGAGCTAACACAGCTCAGTGGACCACATTTATACCAATATATATCTAAGTAATATACTTGTTAACATATGTAATTGAAAAATTAAAGGTATTTCATAACAATCAATGTACTCAAAAAAATCATGCTTATAGTTATTAGGAAACTTAATTTACATTACAGGAAAATAAATAAATAACACTTCATATTTAAGAATAAGAAGTAATATATTTTTCTCCTTATAATTCCCCATACCTATCACAAGAATAGAATGTACTTATAACATCAGATCATGCTCGAAGGCACCAGAGCATGCCCGTAGGGACAATAAAATGCATTTTAGCCACCAGAACATAAATTATATGCACAATAACACAGCTTTACGCCGCAAGAATAACCTTCTTCTTCCACACCAAATTTTCTTTAGAACTTAATTCATTGCATTAATTAAAGCATAAATAAACTTATATTAAAATTTTACAAAATGCTGCAATGGTAGGCAACAGAAATCCTACTGAGCATGAATGCATTATTTTAAAATTTAGCAAAATTATTAACGATTATATAGAATACTATTTCAAAACTTTTAGTGTATTATAATAATATTTTCTAAGTTTAAATTATTTTTTAAGTAATTAAAATACCATACTTATCAAAATAGTCGGTGTAAAATTTCTAAAAAGTCCCTAAATGTCCAAAACAAATGTCAGTTACACGGGGAAAGTTTTGCTGGTGTAATTGGAAAAAATAAAAATAAAATTCATATTTTTGAAAATTGACATAAGCCAAATGTGACCTATCCTTATCTGGATAACTTTTAGAACTGGGCTATTAGATAAAAATAACCCGAAATAGCTCAAAATGAACTTTCTCTCACCAATTCCTCTCCTTCTCTTTCTAAGCTACCTACCTATTAAAAAATTGAAATGGAATAGTTTATTTGGATATTTTCAATATTAAAATGTTCATTAACATCTTGGTGCTGTCTATGGCACTCCATTCTAGCATCCCCGATGCCACCACTCCCATCCTATGCATGAACATATAACAAAAATATCAAAAACTTTAGATCCAGCTAACCTCAGTGGTGGGACTCTCGAGGGGCAAAACTACAAATTTTACATTCACATAAACAAACCCCTAGGAATCACTCAAAAATACATGTAGACTCTCGCATGCATAAAAAATATTCTCAAGCATATGCAAAAAGAGTTCAAATATAGAAGTTTAACATATTATCTTGAATTTATTTTGGTCAGAATGTTTTGAACCACATACTGAATTTTATGTGTTATAACTCTCCCCTTTTTAAAAAATATCATCCTCAACATTTCAACACTTAGACTATCCAAACATATTTGTATATAATTGCTTCATCTCAAATTCCTTCTCCCAAGCAGCCTCTCTTTCAGTTATATTCTTCTATTAAACTTCAACCATTATAGTCTTCTTATTCCTTAATTTTCTGACATCATAAGCAAGAAACTTCTCTAGTTCTTCCTTGTAACTAAGATTTGGATGTTCAACTTGTTCAACAAACACATAGTTTATAGAATTAGATACACATTTTTTTAAAAGTGACATATGTAATACTTTGTGAATTTTAGACATATCATTTGGAAATTGTAATCTGTAGGAAAATTTTCTAATTATTTCAATAACTTCAAATGGTCCAACGTACCTTAGACACAACTTCCTTCGTTGCCAAATTTATTGAGGCCTTTCATTGGCCTAATCTTCAAATATATAAAATTACCCACTTGAAACTCTATTGATTGGAGCTTGGCATCTAAGTACTATTTATTCCTATATTGTATAGCCTTTAATTTGTCTCTAATTAGATGGATATTTTTAGTAGTATCATCAACAAAATGTGCCTCAATCAAATTTATTTCACCCACCCCTATCTAAGATGGAAGTGTTAGACATTTTCTACCATGTAGAGCTTCATAAGGGGCTATACTTAAGCTTAATTGAAAGCTAGTATTATAAAAAACTCAATCATATGGACACGATCCTCTAATTATTGCCAAAACTTAAAACATAAAATCTTACAAGATCTTCTAGTACCTAAATAGTCCTCTCATACTGTCCATCAATCTTTGGATGAAAAGTTGTACTAAAATATAATTATGTATCCAAGCCTTGTTGAGTACCACTCCACAATCTAAAAGTAAACCTCTCATCTCTATCACAAACAATCACTTATAATATCCGATGAAATCAAATAATCTTGCATACACATACCTATATCAATCTATCCAATGAGTCTAACTGTCAAATCAGAATGTAATGAGAAGACTTTATAAGTTGATCCATCATTACCCAAATAGTATCATTTCCCTATCTCAGCTAAGTAAATCCTATAGAAAAATCCAAAGTCGCTTCTTCTCATTTTTACTCTAGATTTGGTAACAATTATAAAAAACCACCTAATCTCTAATGTTCTGCTTTCACTAATTGATTGACTTCACACTTGTATAAAAACTTTACTATATCCTTTTTTAATCCTGGTCACCAAATATAACTTTTAGAATATTGTACATTTTGTTTCTTCTAGGGTGAATGGTATAGCATCCATAATGAGCCTCATGAAAAATTTCTTGCTATATATCACCAAAAATAGGAGCCCACATTTAGTTCTTACAAAAAATAACACTAGAATTAGATACCCACACTTTAAAACCTAAGCTAGAATACCAGAGTCTCAATTAACAAGAGAAATCACTTCCAACTAAAGCTTCTCCATATCCTAAATTAAATATTCATCAAAAGAAAAATTATGTATAAGATAATTCAAATGTTTTTTTTCAAAGCATTTGCTACCACGTTAGCCTTACCATGCCGATACTAATTAGTCAATTCATAAATTTTGATCAGCTCAAGCTATCTCCTTATCCCCAAATTTAGATCCTTTTGAGTAAAGATATACTTTTAAATCTAATGATCAGTAAACATCTCACACCTAACTCTATAAAAATAATTTCTCCATATCTTTAAAGAAAATACAATAATAATAAGCTCCAAATCATGTGTTATGTAGTTCCTCTCATTTGAATTCAACTTCCTAGAAGCATATGTTATAACCTCCTTATGCTACATTAGTACACATCCCAATCCTTTTTGTTAAGCATCATTGAATGCTTAAAATTTTTTTATACCCTATGGAAGATTCAAAACTATCACAATCCAGGATCCTTAGCTTGTGATTTTGATGATAACAAACAAAATTAATTGAGATTTTATTTCTTCTAGCATATATATTGGATATTATCTTTTTGTGTGTACTAATATTCAACGTACATCATATGTCACACAAGATTGATCAAGACTGATGTTTGGCTAGAATCAAATGCATTTCAAAAGAGTATGTATTTTTTATTTTCCTAATTTTATATTTCTTGAGTTAGGCCATTTAAGAGTGTTTGCTAAATTGACAATTATGCACACACACACACACACACACACACACACATAAGGGAGTGAGGAAAAATGAGTTGAAAAATTTTCAACTAATCATACCGTATGATTAGGATCATACTATATGATTAGGTATATGAAAATAGAGGGTTAATGATTAATTATGTCATTAATTATAATAAACTAAATATATTATATGATGTATATTATATTGTATGATTCATGTCCATCAGGTAATTAAGTATGTGTTTAAAAAAATTAATTTTGAACTAATCGTACCATATAATCCCAATCATACTATACATATTTGAAATATTACTTAAATTATCCCTCATGATTAGTCAATTAAACCAAGGTTTAATAAATATTACTAATCATACTATATGATGAATATCGTACCGTATGATTGACAAAGAAGAAATTTGGTCATCCTGAATGACGTACTGGACTAAAACCTTGATTTTCAAACTAATTCAATATAGTGTACAATGTAAATCATACAAGATGATCGATAGAGATGATTTCTAATCATCCTAGTAATCATCATGAACGAACAGGGTGAAATTGAACTAATCGTACTGTACAAACTTATGATCATGTTGCATGAACTTACAATCTATTATATGATAAGGATGCAGAACTTGATATTTTATTTGAATGACTATTCCATCATATTATACAAACATTAATTTCAAACTAATCATACTATACAAACGGTTATGGCCTAATTAAAATTTAGGGTTTTTGAAGCCTTATACTTAAGCATCTCATTGAAGTTTTTTGAAAAGACTTTTGGCTATTGAAGGAACTCTAAGGGAGAATTTCTTGAGAGAGCTTTGGGCTTAGGGGGAAGAAGGAGAAGTTATGTGTGAGGGAGAAGGAGTGTGATGGGTATTCACATTGTATTTGAAGAGAACTTTAGGGATAGTCTACCTAGATAAGAAAAATAAGTGGGTGACATCATCATGGGAATTCAAAGTACAAAATAAAATTATAAATAACAAACTTTGGATTCCTTACTTGGAGATTTGAGATATGCATCTTGTCATCATAGGGAGTTTATCATAGGAGACCCATCCATAGGAGTTAGGCTTAGGCATGAACTTAAGATTGAAGTTAGATACATCCTTAAATTCTATGGTAGAACCCATTATTGTAAAACATGCATTAAAGGATCAACTTTGGATTATTATAATGAAAAAAAAGTTGAATAAATTTTTATGGAAAGATGTGTTGGAGTTAGTAGCTAAACCTATTTATCAAAATTTTGTTGGAAGAAATGGGTATTTAAGAATAAACTAAATTTCTCTTGATTAGTCGTAAGGAATAAAGCTAGGTTAGTAGCAAATAGTTATAATCAAATAGAAGGGATATATTTTGTGGAGATCTTTGTGGAAGTAGCTAGGTTGGAGGCCATCAGTGTATTGCTAGAATTTGCTTTTTCAAAGGATTTAAATTATACAGATAGATATGAAGAGTGCTTTTTCTAATAGAGTAATTAAGGAAGATATTTAAGTAGAATAACCACTAGGTTTAAGAGCTCAACATTTCCTAATCATGTATACACATTTAAAAATGTACTATATGGATTAAAGCAGGTACCTAGAGTGTGTTATAATATGCTTAGCAATTTTTTATTAAAGAATTACTTTTTATGGGCATAGTAGATACCATAATATTTATTAAAAGAATTGGAGATAATATACTCATTTTGAAGATATATGTGGATGACATTCTTTTGGATCCACAAATGATAATTTATGCTAAGAATTTTCTTTAACTATGAGCAGTGAATTTGAGACGAGTAAGATGGGTGAGTTGACCTGTTTTATTAGATTTAATGTAAAATAAAGAGAAGATGGAACCTTCTTGAGTCAAATAAAACACATAAAAATATTAAGGAAATTTGGTATGGAAGATTATAAGATCATAAACACCGCATGAGCTCGACCATCCAATTAGATAGGGATTAGGATGAAAAAAAAATTAATGAAAAGAATTTCAATGAGATAATAGATGAAAGTTCAAGAGAGGTTGTTAAGCCCTTATGAACTAGTCCTGAGGCTAATCAAGAGGGGGGTGAATTTGATATTAAAAAACTTCTTTAACTAAAAGAAAAATCTTTTTCTATATTGTAGAATAAATGAATTAAATTAATAATACAAAGATTAATCAGAGATTTCACCCAAGCAGTTAATCATAGTAAAAATAAAATGTGAAAAATAATAAAAAAACACACCATATTTATAGTGGTTCGTCAAATCATGACCTACGTCCACTCCCTGTAGGTACCCTCTGAATATTACAATAAACCTTTAGTGACTCTCCTTCATCACCCATAGCTAGGCGGAGAAGCCCTTATAAAATCACTTCCACCTTCCCCGATGCGGCAGAAAAATCCGGGTCCTTTGACACCAAAGAGATCTTCTTCTTCCTAAAACTTCCCTCAAGACAAACCTTGAATCCAATGGTACTAAGGTGCAAGCTTGTCTAAGAAATCGTGTGAAACCCCCTCACCCTCCCTTGAAACCCCCTCCAAAGATCTTCTTCCTCTCTCAAACTCCACAATTTATTCTCTCTCTTTCAAGTTTTCTCTTCAAGTTTTCTCAAGAAAAATGAAGCTTCAATGGCTACCAAAGATACTTACTAAGTGCTTTGACAAAGCTTAAATAGAGGACTTTGCTTTGGGATGTTTGGCTCTAGGATTAGAATTTTTTTTGGATAACAAGTTTTTGGATATTAGCCTAATTATTTTTGTTGTTTATTTCTTATCTAATATTCGTCTCATTATGCTTTGGGCTCAGTTGCACTCTATTTTTTTTTCTTGCAGGTTAATTTTGAATTATCTTTCGATGTGCATATTGATTTTCAGAGCTACTATATTAAGTTGAATTCTTGAATGGTGAAGTCTCATCCTCCATTGTAGGGCTCTTTTTTGGGTGATATCACCGAGCTTAATTATATTATTCTTTCTATTTCTTTTTAGGCTTTATTTTCTAGCCTTTATAGAATGTTATCAGGTTCTCTTATACTCGTGCTTAGTGGGGAAATCTAGCTCATAGGTTCTTTTTTGATTTTTTTTGTTAGCTCTTTTGAGCATTAGGGAGCTGATTTTCTACTTAAGGACTTTGTACTCATTTTTGATATTAATGCATAGGCTCGTCGAAGGGTTTTAACAAAAAAAAAAAAAAAATCAAAACACAAACAATAGAAATCACAAGACACAAGACACCAAACCACAAAACACAAAAACTAAGTAAAACAAACCCTAAACTCTAAAGAAATACACAAGACATCAAAACACAAAATATAAAAAATACAAACGAAAGAAATCACAAGACACAAGACACCAAAACACAAACACAAAAACTAAGACAAAAATATAAGACATAAATCTTCAAATAAATAAAAACTACCTCCCCCTTTTAATATCAATAAAAAGAGGAAAGAAAAACAAAAAAATATCCCCTAAGACTGAAAGTTATTCTAGATAAATCAAAAAGTTGATAAGGAAAATAATTTAAAAAAAATGCATGACAAACATTAAATTCCTAAGATAAAAAGTTGTATTTTAAATCAAAGAATAAATAAGGTAACAATGGATGACAATATTCAATGTTCATTCTAGAATGTAGAAATCTTAAATAAAATAATTATTCCAAAAGAACTAAATAAGAATCAAATAATTTCACATTCAATAGTTGAAATGATGGTTAAATATATGGATATTTCTAAGAAATAGAAATATAGATGAAAGAACTAAATGTAGTGTGAGCTTATTTTATGCCTCTTTTATCAAAATTAAATTCTCGATACCATGCAATTGCATATATTTTGAATTTGACCTGTATTTGAAGAATATTTTACATCATTTTAGGTTGGGCTTATTTTGTGCCTCTTTTCAAATGTTGGCACACTTTGTGCATCTTTTGAGATTTTGTACTTTTCAAAAAGTAAAGCAGTAAATCTTAGCTTGTGTGGTTATATTCCTAGCACAAGAAATTACTTTCTCATATAAAGAAGAATAAACCACAAAATAAAACCCAATAGATAACAATAAAATCAACACAATTAGCAAGAAAATAAAAGAAAAATAAACCACAGTTTTTTGCAGCAATTATAACTATAATATTAATGTTTATTAAAACATGAACATGGTCTCCTTATATGAATATAATTGTAATTTGATTTAAAATAATAGGAATTAACATTGTAATGCAAATAATTTAAAATTTTCATCTTTAAAATCAATATTTTAAATTACTCAATAATAACATAGACAATTTAAGTGGGAAAAGAAAAAATACAACAATAACCAAACCTTTTCCTTTTCTTTAAAAATAATAAAATATGGACTCAAATACATAAGAAATACAACAATCTCAAATTTAAAAAAACTAAAAGGAAACATGACAATAACTACAATCAATCTAAGAACATTACAATAATTACAATCAAGTAAAAACATCTAACTACAAACATCACAAGAACTACAATCAAACTGAAAACCCAGGGGATGTTGATCTGGAGGAGACTGTGGAGGAGAAAACTAGATAAAGAAGCTGTTAATGATAGCTACTTGAGTATTGAGTGGATCAAACTGTCCTCTAACACAACCCATATCTTAATTATATCTAAAGTCATACTGGTCCAAGCGAGTATGAATATGATTAAATCATTGATCAATATGAGACTCGAGGCGATCAAATCTCTTAGCCATATCTTGGTAGAAATGATGCTCAGGTCCTATAGCAGGAGAAGGTGAAGGTGCTGGTGATGGAGCATGTCCTCCTTCATCAAATTCATCTCCTTCATCTCCTTGATCCCAATGAGAAAGAATACAAAATGAAGCATCTGTAAAATAGATAGGAAAGTTATCTAGGGGATCAGGATGAATAAGATTGTATTTCTTTCCAAGAATGTATGCAAACAAGTGTCCTAAAGCCACATTCTTCTTCCTTCTAATGGCAGGAAGTCTAATGTAAGTAAGGTTATGGATGTAGTCTATAATCAACTAAGCTTCATTAATGGAGTGTTTGACAGATATAGTATGTGACAATAATAAGCAAGGCAGTGATATTGATTCAATGACCAGCTATAGGAATGATAGAGGTTCTTAAAATATGCTAGATGATCCTGACATTTTGATTCAAAGTCTTAATAAGGGGTAAGTGTTGTATTGAAGGTGTTCCCCTAAGAGTCTAATTAATAGTAGTCCAATCAAAATCACTTCTAGAAGTCATAAAATAAGCCCTAATTCTTTCAATTATAATGTACAAAAAGGTGTCAAAATCCTCTTTGGTGATTTCAACCTTTTGGTGAAAAACATAAGAGAACATAATGGTGTTGTTTTCTCTCATTCTCCGTCAAGAAAATAATAAAAGGTCTTAAAATTAAAAGTATAGATCAAGGTGAGAATGAATGAAAATTGAATAGAGTTAAAGAGGGGAAAAAATCAAAAAGTTGATATCTTCTTGAAAAAGAAGATGAGGAGTAATCTTAGCTTGAATAAACTGAGTGTAGGCTTATTCATTTTCCCTTGAAAGAAAATTATCTTCTCATTCAAAATGAGATGAATTTCTCTTGGAAGGTTGTGATCATTTACAATTGCTTTCCATTTGAGAAGGATTGAACAAAGGATTGATAGGGACTAAATGTGGAATAGATTGAATAAATACAATGAACAGCTTCCGATTTAAAGAAATCAGATGATTTTGAAGAGTATGAAATAGGGTTTGTAGATATGATTGTGAAATTCGTATAGTACATACTTGAGTTCATATAGGCGAACATAAATTATTAAGAACAGTTATTATAGAAAAATGACTTTTCCTAAATATAACATTTCAAGGAGTCATTTCATACGATTTGACAATCTTGATCGTAGAGATGAATATACATTTGTCTAGTACAACCGATTAATAATGATTGTACCTAAAAGTTAAAGTTGTTCGCATGCAGATGGAAATCTAGATTGTACAGACAAACATGTGTTTGTACAGTTGATGTTCAAAACTAATTGTCCTAAGAATGCCCGCTATGATCGTACAGATAAATATTTAATGGTTCATATAGATAATAATGTGTTCGTATTGTACAATTACCATTAAAAAACAAGTTTTGTATGTCCAACTTAGAAAAGAGATCATATAAATTATATATAATTTGTACGTTACAAAATTGGTTCGTATGGTATGAATGGAATAGGAAATTTTAGACTTTGACATGATAATCAAGATACTTTTCCAGAACAATTCAAACAAGATCCACAAAACATAAAATAAAAACACTAAACAATAAAAAAGAAAAATCAACAAAAAAAAAGAAAAAGTCAAGCAAAACAAATTAAAGTAAAGAATAAAAATGCAATCATAATCAAAGAAGAAATATGCTACTAGTACAATTTGAAGAATTACAATTGTCAAGCATGAATATCAATATCACCAAATATTATTCTTAAGGTGGTGAAAGTTTTAAAAATCCGTGGTTTTGTAAAAATATCTACAAGTTGATTTTTTGTTACTACATGATGTAGCTTAATTTCTCCTATAGTGATATGGTCTCTAATGAAGTGATGCATTATGTCTATATGCTTAGTCATGCAGTATTGAATTGGACTCTTTAAAATGCAAATTACACTTGTGTTATCACAAAAAATTAGAATAATACCAATTGAAAAGCCTAAATCTATAAGTTGTTGTTTTAACCATAGAACATGAGCCATATAACTTCTTAAGGCTATATATTCTGCTTCAATAGTAGAAAGAGATATTGAATTCTATTTTCTACTATATTAAGAAACTAAAATGTTTCTAATGAATTGGTAAGTTCTAGAAGTACTTTTTCTATCACATCCTGTAAAATATGAATTAAAATATTTAATAATTTCAAAAGAAGTGCTATTCCTAGGATACCAAATTCCTAAGTTTTGAGTTCTTAAAATATATTTAAGAATTCTTTTAACAATAGTCAAATTTGATTCTTTTGGATCAGCTTGAAATCTACCATAAAGATAAACACTAAACATGATATCAAGTCTGCTAGTAGTAAAATTAAGTAATGATCCAATCATCCCTCTAAATTTCTTTGATCAATAGATTTACATTTATAGTACTTATCTAACTTGCCTGAGAAACTCATGGGAGTACTTATTAGTTTAACTTTATCCATTTCATACTTCTTAAGGATATCCTTAATATATTTGAATTGACTAAGAAAGGTGCCATCCTCTTTCTACTTTATGCTAAAACTATGAAAGTAACTTAAGCCTCCCATCAAAATCATTTCAAATTCCTTACTCATTGTATTTGAAAAGTCTTCACAAAGATTTTTATTAGTGAAGCCAAATAAGATATCTACAACATAAATTTGAACAATGAGAATGTTATCTCATAGTCTTTTTATGAAGAGAGTGGTGTTCACACTCTCATTAACAAAATATCTTTCAAGTAAGAAAAAGCTTAGCCTTTCATACCAAGCTTTAGGTGCCTATTTTAATCCATACAATACCTTTTTTAATTTAAACACATGACTAGAAAACTATGAATTTTCAAAACTTGGAGGTTGCTCAATGTAAACATCTTCTTTTATCAACCCATTAAGAAAGGCATCTTAATATCCATTCAAAATAGTTTAAATATTTTAAAGCTGGATAAAACTAGAAGTTGTCTTATTTATTTTAGTCTATCTACCAGGGAAAAAATCTCCTCAAAATCAATCCCTTGTATTTGATTGTACCCCATGGCCACTAATCTTTCTTTGTTTTTAACCACTACACCTGAATCATTCATCTTATTTTTGAAAATCCATTTAGTTCCAACAACACTTTGATTTTTAGGTCTTTCTACCAAACTCCCAAACATCATTCCTAACAAATTGATTATACTCTTCTTTTACAACTAAAATCCAAAATTCATCATAAAGTGCTTGATTTATATTATTAGGTTCAATTATTGAAAAAATTGTTGGATGATTTACTTCTTTGTTAAGTCCATGCCTAGTTCTAATTCCTTCACTTATATATCCTATACTTAGTTCATTAGGATGACTTTTAGAATATTTCTATTCTCTAGGCAATGTATTTTCTCTTCCAACCTTTTCTTCAAAATTTGGACTTTCAATTCCTTAGGAAAAATCTTCAACATGTTCTTCTTTTAATCTAAACTCACCAGAAATGTCAAATTCATTAAAGATTACATGTGTGGTCTCCTCTACTTCCAATATCCTTTTATTAAAAACTCTATAGGATTTGTTAATGCTTTATTATACTAGAAAAATTCATTCATCAGATTTAGGATCAAATTTTCTTGATATAGTTTTCCCATTATTATGAATGAACACTTAACTTCCAAAGGCATGTAGAAGTGAGAGGTTGTGGGACTTACCCTTAAGAAGTTCATAAAGTGTCTTATTCAACTTAGATCTAATATTCATTTTAATCATAACATAACAAGCTGTATTAATCTCTTCAGCCCAAAAATATTTAGGAAGTGAATATTCAACCAACATGGCTCTAGCAGCTTCTACCAAAGTTTTGTTTTCAACTACCCATTCTATTGAGGGATTTTAGGAGCTCAAAAGTTTTGATTAATCCCTTACTCTTTGTAGAAAACTTCAAATTTTTAATTTTGAAATTCTCCTCCATAGTCATTATGAATTATAAGGATTTCACAACCTTGCTTCCTCTAAATCCAAGTAGAAAAATTTATAAACTCATTAAATGATTCACTCTTATATGATAATAATTTAATCTAAGTGAATCTTAAAAAATCATCAACAATTATATACCCAAAAATGTTTCCTCCTAGACTTACAGTGCTAACAGTTCCAAAAAGATTCATGTTAAGGACCTCTAAGGGTTTACTAGTTCTAAAATCTTTAATTGAATGAAAGGAGGACTTAATTTGTTTACCTAATTGACACGCATCACAAAGATGATCCTTAGTGAAGTCTAATTTGGGTATGCCTCTTACTAATTCCTTCTAGGTATTCTTCTTGAGATTTTTCATGCTTGCATGACAAAGTCTTCTATGTCATAACTATAATTCATCACCAATAACTTTTAGATAACAAATATTAGAAGATTTAACATAATTTAAATCAAGCATATAAATATTATTTATCCTATCTACATGCAACACATCAACTCCATTTTAACTTATAATGTAGCTTGTAGGCAAAAATTTTATATTATAACCCTTATCATAAAGCTTACTTATACTTATCAAATTATGTTTTAATCCTTCAATCAATAAAATATTTTCAATCAAAAAATTTTTTGTGTTACCAATCATACCTGAACCTACCACTCTCCTACTAGTGTTATCTCCAAGTGTCACTTTTCCTCCAGTCCTGGCCTCTAGCAATATAAATTGATTTGCATCTCTAGTAATATATTTCGAACATCCACTGTCTAGGTATCAAATGCTCTCACGATGGCTTGTATGAGAGCATTTCTCTTCTTGATATGAATGATCAAGTTTATGTACCATTAAGCATAAATTTGTAACCTCCTCTTCTGCTTCTATTTCTGAAGAATCTGAAGCTAAGTTAGCCCAGAAAGCTCTTTGCATTATTTTCTTACCCTTCCTAGTGTTCATTTTCTCCTCAACTTTATCCTTGTTAGGTTTAGCTTTGTGATTTGTGCATTTAATATTTATATGTCCAGGCTTCTAGAGTTCATAACAAATGACTTTCTTAGAAACTTTTGTATTCTTATTGAACTTACTTTTGTTCCAATGCTGATGTCTTCATTGCTTTCTATAAGGGAAATTTTTGAATTTCCCAGCCATAAGTGTAATATCTTCTTTATTCTTAGGTATTGATTGATCACTCTCTAAATCATCAATTTTCAAAGCTATATTCTTCTATTTTTACTTGTCATCTACATCAATTTATCTTTGATTCACTCTTTTCTCGTAAGCAATCATTGATCCAAGCAGATTGTCAATAGAATATACATTTAAATCTTTAGGTTGAGTTTTGGTAGTTATCTTTGCATCATAAGTAGTAGGTAGACAATATAAGATTTTATTAACTTTTTTTGAATTTTTTTAGTTTTATACCTAAAACATGCAATGAAGTAACAATCTATATAAACCTTGTATAAAAATCAGAAATGAACTCATTTGGTTTCATACAAAATATTTCATAGTCATGTAATAAAATATTCAACCTCGTTTATTTTACCTCATTTATTTTTTCATAAGTTATGCCAAGTCTATCCTTAATTTCTTTTCCAATTTTCCAAGTAAAAACATGCATATAATCCTCATATTTTAAAGTACAGAGAAATTGTTTAAACATTTGGCATTTAACTGTGCTAATTCTTTTTCTTCCAATGTTCAATCAGTGAATGGTGTTTCAATTCTAATATTATCAATAAGTCTAGTAGGTCTGGTGTAACCCTTTCTGTACTAATATCCACATATGATAGTCAAGTGATTATAGAAAAGTAAATAAACAAATTTTCAAAAAAAAATAAAAGTAATGTTTTCGACTAAAGGTGGTTTAGTGATCAAATAACCATCAGTAGTATTCTGGTTTCCAAAGTTAGCCATGATCAATTTTCAAAAGTAGTCTAAAAATTATTTTTTGAAATAAGCACTAATACCACTTGAAAGTTTGTGTAAGTTGTTAAACCTTATTTAACTGTCCCAAGGCTAACCAAGAGGGGGGTGAATTGGTTATTAAAAAACCCTCCTCGTAAAGGCAGAGAAGCTTGATCAAGTCTTCAAAGTCTTCTCTCAAGAGCATTCAAAGAAGTTGGGTAAGAACTTAAGAAGACATAAGAGATCCTCACTCTAGTTAACCTTGTGAATCCTTCACAATTCCCTTCACTAGATCTCTCACTCTTCACTCATAAAATCTCTCCCAAACACACTCTCCAAAAGGTCACTCTTAAGAGAAATTTGAAGCAAAGGATTGGAGGATAGTTTTTAGGATTGTTTATATAGAAACCACATGAAAAACCATCAAAATATTGAAAATTTCAAGTGAAGAGACTTACATTCTTACTTTACGACCAATTCAAAAAATCAGAGCTTCATTTGGTATGAACTGGGGTAAACTTAGTTTCGTACAATATCAATTAAGTGTATGAACTAAGATCTTACTTTACGAATAGGTTTATTTGGTATGATCTTATACAAACCTAATTTTTTATTCTGTCAGTTGTCCATACAATTTGATATCATAATTTATGAAAAGTTCAAAAATATATTGTTTGTTGGGTATGATCATATACGAACCTAATTTCATATACTATCACTCGTTTATATAGCCTTACATCGTACTATATGAACAGTTCTAAAATGTATGTGTTCATTCGGTATAATCTGGTATGAACATTATTTCATACTCTATCAGATGTATACATGACCTGACATCATATTGTATGAATAGTTCAAAAATGAATGTATTTGTTTGATATGATCTATTATAAACATTATTTCATACTCTGTTATCATATGTATGACTTGACATCATACAGTACGAATAGTCCAAAAATATAAGCCATGATTTGATTAATTGCATTTTAGAGGAAAATACATGTCAAATCATATAGTATAATTAAATATCATACGGTACAATCAATACCCAAAAACTATCACACTCCATGTGTGTGTATGTACGATTACCCAATTACAATCACACTTTCTCAGACTGAAGAAATAATAAATAATAAAGAATAAGGATTTATAGTTACATGAAATCCTATTCAATCTTGTCTTGAAGTCTTCAGCAATCTGGAATAGTAAATGATTTTCCTGAAATGTTATTACATAATAAAACAAATAGAAATATCCAATACATGCTCATAGAAAAAAAAATAAAATCATCATAATAATAAAATTTTGCTATCATCAAAAATCATAATCTCAATCTTGATTCCTGAGTTGCAACATTATTATTATCTTTTGGGACCCTAATTATAGGGTTTAGGGTTTAGGGATTGTAATGACCATGTTTATGAATTTTATTGATTGTATAGTTTAGTGAAGCAAATATATGTATATCCTTTTAAATAAATCTTTGAAAGTAAATTACATATTACTAACTTAACATGATGTGACCTGCCTCCATATAGAAGTTGCATCATATTTGGTCATGAAAGAAACAAAGCTATAAAAAATTATCCTTGGTGAATATATACCTCGTAGAGGTAACATACCACTAATCCTTCGAATAAAATCATAAAAACATTTCAAAATATCCAAAGGGACATCAATGTAAAATAGAAAAACAAAAATATGAATAAAAATAAATAAATTTAATTATTTCTTAATCATCTCAAGCTCACATAATCTTCTTATTATAGAATAAGAAAACAATTTTAAGTAGCCAAGTTGTTGGGACATTCTCCAATTAAATATTAAGGAATAAGCTCACTCCTCTAAGTAGAGTATGAACGACAAGATCAAATAATATCTCTCTTAAAAGTAAGCTTTGAGTAATAAAATGGTGGAGTAGGGAATAAGTCTTGCTTAAAAATTTTACTTACATATGAAAAAGAACTCATTTTCAAAAACATGACCTCATTCATCAAACTATCAAAGTCAAACCTAATGTTTGTGGTGACATCTTTCGAGATGCCATTAATAGAAGTAGTGAGCATTATGGCTCCCTTTGCTAAGTGTCTTAGATGAATCTTCTTAGCCACACCAAAGCTATACTAAGTGACCCCTTTAGTGATCCTTGACTTCTCAAATTGGAAGTCAAAGTAAAGGGAAATAATTTCCACCCTCAAGCCTTAGCATAAATAGCATGTGAAATTGTGCCATCAATTTAGTTCTATAAAATCAAAATTATGACTGCTTAGAAGTTGACACTTTAAAAGGTTGGAAAAGTCAACACTACTAAAATCTATGAAGCTAGTAACTTTAAATATTGTTGAGTATGCATCTCAAGAGGATCATGCACCATCATTTAACACTTCAAGGTATTAGCCTCTACATCCATAACCCCCTCAGCTTGTGACCAATAGTTTAGATAATTGACCATTTAGTCAATCTTGATAAGAGGTACCAAACTAGGAGGAAAGATCATAATACAAATTACTTAGCATCTTCATCCATGATGGATCAAATAGTGAAAATTGATCAAAAACCACTTTAGCAGAGGAAGATGAAGGAAGATGAGTGAAGAAGCTTAATAATAGTATGAATCATAACAAAAATTTGTTTCATCATACTCTCATCAAAACCTTTAATTTTTTCAATGGCAGAGTTAAACAGGATTCTTCTTGACTACTCCTAGCTCTATAATACTTCATGGCTTAAGAAATTCTAGGTGTAACCCATCATTCTCAAAGAAACACAAAGGGAATTCAAATCAAATTAAGCTTTGAGAAGGGCAAGGAATATTTAGTTTTTTTTAGTCTTTTTATAGTTGCCTTCCAATAAAAACAAATGAATCAGGGAACAATATATACACACATGGGTTAACTTTAAGATAAGCTAGTCGATTTCAAAGCATTTTGGTAAGATAAGATGGTGGAGTTCAGAGCATTTTGGTAGGGTGAACTTCCCAAAGGTGAAAAATGCATTCAAGGATGTTGGCCAAAGGTTAAAGAACTTCCTAATTTTCCAATGGATGAAGAACTCACCAACATGCTAGGAGTTTCTAAAGCCTAACTCAATTTTTAAAGAATATGAGTGTTTGCCTAAAAATTAGCTCTATTATATTAAATAAAGAGTCTACAATATCTTCAAGACAAAATTTTTTTTGAAGGAACTAATATTATGTAGGCTTGAATTCCATCTAATAAAAAACAAGCAATATGTAACAATTCTCTCACATCATTAAAAAAATATGTTTCCTTGTAAGTCATGATATTTTCCCTTTATGACTTGATGATTAAAGATTATTAATATTTATCTAATAACTCTTGTAACGTGAAACTTTTGGTCCATACCTATAAAATGGGAGGCATGAGTGGAGATAGGTTCCATCAAGCCATTCGTACCTTTTTTTTTTGCCTTCTCATAATTCAAACTAACACTTCCTTCCTCTACATTAATATATACCTTAATTAGAATGGATTGGCAAGAATCAATAAGTTATCTTTTGAATCATCTCCTCTTATTGAATGGTTTAGGTTTTATATTCAATTATATTATTGGATAACATAAGCAAAAACTATTCATTTTATGCATTATTTTTGTTTCTTTTAGAAAGTTTATGCTTGAACAGTGATTGTTCCTTAGAAGAGCATATATTGTTTATTTTCATATTTTCTAGAGCTAAGTATTCAACGCCGTTTATAAATTTATTATCTTCCTTAGGAGAGATAATTTTGAGTATTTCGATGATGGAGAGATAATTTATTATCTTATTTTTTAATAAAGATTTTGGAAAATATTAAAAAATAAGATGATTTTTTTTTCCCAAAAATATTTTTTTATGAATTTTACTATTTGATTATAGAGGGTCAACCTTTCTCTAAATTGGTGAAGGATTTAAGCTTTGAGAAGAGCAAGGAATATTTAAGCTTTTTTTAGTCTTCTTATAGTTTCCTCCCAATAAAAACAAATGAATTCGGGAACTATATATACACAGATGGACAAAATTCAAAATAAGCTAGTCAAGTTCATAGCATTTTTGTAAGATATGATAGTTGAGTTCAAAGCATTTTGGTACGGTGAACTCACCAAAGATGAAAAACTCATTCAAGGATGATGAATTCGCCAACTTGCCAAAGGATAAAGAACATCCTAACTTTCCAATGGATGAAGAACTCGCCAACATGCTAGGAGTTGCTAATGCCCAACTTGGTTCTAAAGAGAATATGATTGTTTGTCCAAAAATTAGCTCTATTCTATTAAATCAAGAGTCTGGGATATCATCTAGACAAACCGATTTTGAAGTAACAAATATTATGTAGTCTTGAATTCTATCTAATCAATAACATGCGATAAATCACAATTCTCTCCAATTAGTAAAAATATGTTTCCTAATAAGTCATGATATTTTCCATATATAATTTGATGATTAATTACTATTAATATTTGTCAAATATCTATTATAATGTGAAACTTTGGTTCCATACCTATAAAAAGGGAGGCATTAGTAAAGATAGGAGGCATCAAGCCATTTGTACCTTATTTATGTGCCTTCTCATAAATCAAAGTAACATTGCCTTTCTCTACTTTAATCTATACCTTAATTAGTATTGATTGGCTAGACTCAATAATTTATCATTTGAATCACCTCCTCTTTTTGAATGATTTAAAATTTAATTTTAAATTTTTATATCCAATTATATTATTGGAAAACATAAGCGAAAACTTTTCATTAGCATTTTTTGTTTCTTTTAAAAATTTTATGCTTTATCATTAATTGTTTCTTGGCAGAGTGATATTGCTTATTTATCATATTTTTTAGAGCTAAGTATTCAACACCATCTATAAATTTGATATCTTCCTTAGGTGAGATATCCTTGCATGCTGGAATACTTCTATGATTTAGAGATAATTTATTATCTTTTTTTAGTAAAGATTTTGGATATAATAAAAAAAGTAAGTTGAATTTTTATCCCCAAAAACAATTTTTATTAATTTTACTATTTGATTATAGAGGGCCAACCTTTTTCTAAATTGAAGAAGGAATTAGTACCTTAAGAAGGTCTTTAAATTAATTTACATTACAAAGGCCAATAAAATTATTTACGCTATAACTTGATTATAATGGTTAAATGTTGGCTTCGAAAGTGCCTCTTACACTAAGTGGAGAAGGTTTTAGATCACACTGCCCCAAAGGATGGAAAAGGTTTTGGATCTCATCTCCAACATGAGAATCAATGAAAAATATTAACATCGACTGAGATGAATTTAAAACTATAAGATTAAATATTGAAAGTTCTTGAGGGTTGGGTGAATTGGGTATTTAAGAACTTCATTAACAAAAAGAATATCATGTTATAACTTGATGCGGAAGCAAATTATATTTACAATAAAAAGATAAATAAGAGATTTTCACAAAAATAAATGTGAACAAATAAAGTGCCAAAAAATAAAATTAAGAACAAACACACCATAGATTTATAGTGCTTCTGTCAACCTGACCTACATCCACTCTCCAGAATCACCTGTTCCAGGTATTGCACTAAACCAATAGTCACTCTCGTTTAGCCCCCATAACTAGTAGGGAAAACACTTATAAAATCTCTTCCACCAACCTTGTCTGGTAAAGAACCGAAACTCCTTTCACAAGCAGAGAACATTCACTCCTTTTTCTCCCTCCTAGAGATGGAAGAGAACCACAAATCCCTTTAACGTTTCCCGGTGTGGTGGAGTAGCTGGGTCCTTTGACATAAAAAATATCTTCTTCCAAAAACTTTCCTCAAGATGAACATTGAATCTAATGGTACTAAGGTGCAAGCTTGCAGGAGCAACCGTGTGAAACCCCCTCCACACTCCCTTGAAACCCCCTCTAAGGATCTTCTCCCTTTCAAACTCCATCTTTTCCTCTCTCTCTTTCAAGGCTCTCTCTTCAAGTTTTCTCCAGAAGAATGGAGACTCAATGCATGCCAAAGACACTTACAATGTCGTTGGAGAAAGCTTATATAGTGGCTTTGAAAAACCCTAGAAATTTAATTTTTCCATCAAGGATTATACAGTACAATTGTTGGATCGTCAAGTATGATTAGTTCAAAATAACCCTTTTTACCAGTACGCTCAATATTTCCCATGTGATTTGTTTAAGTATTTAAGCAAATCATCCAGTATGATTATTCTATCATCCAGGATATTAGTTTAATTGAAATACAGTTCATCTAAGATGAAATATGGGATGATCAAAATCATCTCTATTGATCATACAGTAAAATCCAGTTCGTATAATACAATCAGAATATCAAAATTAAGTAGATTCAAATGACTAATCACAGGATCAATTTAGGCATGTTTGTACTTGATAGTCTAGTATGATGTATATCATCGTAAATGATTAAAAAAAATCTAAAATTCAAAATCTTGCCTAAATTATGATTGACGGCTATTTTTTATTATCATAATTGATCATCATTGATGATCTAAATCATCCAGTACAATTAGTTATATGAGTTGATTGTACAATACAATATAAATGGTAAAGTATGATTAGTTCAAAATTTGAACTTCTAAACTACATCAATGAATATTATAAAAATCTTTAAAGCCTGACCTATTCTACCCAATCTTGAGACTTGAATCTCCATTAGATAGTGCATAGTATTCCTAAAGAGTTAGTACACACACAAATAAATATACATTGAAAATAAAAGTAGATATATGGAAGTGAGCCATAACATTTGTTATCATAAAAAATATAAACTCGTGAGCTTGACTTATAATAATCTCCCCCTTTTTAATGATAACAAATATTACTGATTGAATTTGCAAATTTAAAAATATTTTCTCCTAATCTCTCCCTCACTAAGATAATTATATTAAAAAATAGGAGAAATAAAAAAGTTTCTTTTTTATTTTTTTTTTTAGAATTAAAAAAAAATTAAAACTTTTAGAGCCTAAATAACAAATAAACTTATACAAATACATATGAACATATGCAACTTAAACACAAATACAACCAACCAAATACATTATCCTCCTTTGACATTATTCAAAAGAAAAAAATACATAGAAAAATAAACCATAACTCACATAACAAACTAAAGATCATATAAACCCTAATAAAGTATAGGTTTTGGTGATGGTGATGCTTTGGAAGAATCAATTTTTTGCAAATTTTCTTAAATTGAGAAAGTTACCTCTCAAAAACTTAGTAAGAAATATATTTACCTCACCTAAAATAAAAAGGTTAGAGATTTAATTTCGCTAACCCTAGTTCAAGCTCATAGAAAAATAAACCAGAACACACATAACAAACTAAAGATCATATAAACCCTAATCAAGTATAGGTTTTGGTGATGGTGATGCTTTGGAAGAATCAATTTTTTGCAAATTTTCTTAAATTGAGAAAGTTACCTCTCAAAAACTTAGTAAGAAATATATTTACCTCACCTAAAATAAAAAGGTTAGAGATTTAATTTCGCTAACCCTAGTTCAAGCTCATTATAGACTAAACTCTTTTTAAACAAAAATCTAATTCAAATATGAAATTAGAGAGGGAAATTTTAATCTTTTCAATCTTATTACATGAAATATATCTAATAGAATATCAATCCAAAAAAATTGTGAGTCATAAATCATGATTTCAAATTCTAGTATTAAAACTATCAATAAACACATGGGTTCTCTAAGATTTAAAGAAATACAAGAAATATAAGCTAACTTATTAAGTGCTCATTTTATGCCTATGTAACAATTTTTGGAGCACTTAGCGCCATCTTTTGATTTTTTGATACACTTGTGCATATTGTAATTCATTTGGCAAAAATTACACATCTTTTTAGCTTTTGGCTCATTTTGTGCCTCTTTTAATTTTTATAATTTTCTTCCTTTCTAAATCTTTAAGGACTCAGCTATAAGATCATTTTTTAAATATAATATAAAAACTCACTCTCTTATATAAGGACAAATAAACTACGGAGCAAATTAGATCCAATGATAAGAATAAAGAACTTGGATTAAAAAAAATTATGAAGTGGATTCATCAACTTGCAAAAGATTCCTATGAGATAGAAAAAATATAGCATGATAAAAAAGGTTTAATTTTAAAATCTAATTTTTAATTTGATATAGATTTTGATTCAAAAGTAGACTAGCCCGATTAAGGAAATGACAAGGGGAGACATAATCATGAATTTCCTTCCTTTAATAGTTTGGAGAAGTCAATCACTACTTACAATTTTAATTAAAAATGAAGTAAATTTTTTATTTTATAAAATGATTTGAAAGAAGTGAATTGATTCTCTTATGGAAATACGATATGAAATGTGATTTATGGGTGATGATCAGAGAGTGTTCTCAAAAACATACATGAAAAAAATATAAATAACAAAACCCTAAAATAATAAAGAAAAAAAAAACATTCACGACAAACAAAAATAAAACAAATAACATACATGCATGCATTAACTATAACATTGATAAACACACAAACAAATTATTATAGCTCATTATCTTGCTTCTGATATGATGTTTTAGAAGCTAGGTCTACCCATGAGATCTTTTGTTTTTTGTCATTTAACCTTATTACAATTGGTTTATTGTTTACCCTTTACCCTTATTACAATTAGCTTATTTTTATCATTTTCCTTTACATGAAGTATTTTTATATTAGAGCACTAATTTTTCATATGTCCAGATTTCCTACACCTAAAACAAATAACATTAGAAAATTTCTTATCATTCTTATAATGCTTACCTTTGTTCCACTTTTGTTGATATTGATGCTTGCGGTGCAGTAGATTTTCTTATTATTAATGCTATTTTCTCACTCTCGATCATCATCTACTATGTCACTTCCTTCCATGTCTTCTGCTTTTAGCACTAATATTTCACTTGCATCCAAAAGCTTTTGACTCACACTTTGCTCGTGGGCAATGAGTGATCCAATCAGATTATCAATATAATAATAATTCAAGTCTTTTGATTCATATATAGCAGTGACTTTAGCATAAAATTTATCACATGGATAATATATAATTTTATTTAACATTTTTAATGTTTGAAAGTTATTTACTTAAAGCATGTAATGATATCATAATTTGAGTAAACATATTATACATATCTTAGATTGTTTCATTAAGTTTCATGCAAAAAATTTTATAATCATGCATTAGAATATTCAACTTAGATTGCTTGACTTTATTAATATCTTCTTATGTAGTGAATAATTTATCTCAAATTTCTTTGTTAGTAATATAAGTAGAGATTCTCATATAATTAATCTTTGGAATTCATGGTGCAAAAAAAAATAATTCAAACATTTAGTATTCAATTGAGCATTGATTTATTCTATTCTACTCCATTTAGTAAAGGAATAACAGTTTTATCTCCATCTATAATACGTGATGGCATAGAATAACCAGTTTGAATCATATGTCATATTTGAAAATCAATTGACTGCAAGAAAGTAGACATGCAAATTTTTTAAAAATCAAAATAAATATTTTCAAACAAATGTGGTTACGTAATTAAATATACTTCCGTAGTATTACAATTTCTGAAGTTAGCCATTAATCTTTTTTTAAAAGTTTTCTAAAATTTAATTTTTGAATCCCGCTTTGATACCACTTAAAAGTTCATGAGGGTTAGGTGAATTGGATATTTAAAAACTTCTTTAATAAAAAGAAAATTATTTTATAACTTGATGCATAAGTGAATTATATTTATACAAAAAAGATAAATCAGAGATTTCGCCATCCCAGTTCTTAAAAAATAAATGCAAAAAAAATAAAGTGTCAAAAACTAAAATCAAGAACAAACACACTAGAGATTGATAGTGGTTCGATCAACCTGCCCTACATCCACTCACTAGAACCTCTCTTTCCAGGTACTACACTAAACCTTTAGTGACTTTTCTTTAGCCTCCACAGCTAGGCGATGAAGTCCTTACAAAATCTTTTCCACCATCCCATTGTGGCAAAGGGCCAAAATTCCTTTCATAGGTAGAGAACCTTCACACTGTTTTCTCCCTTATAGAGATGGTAGAGAATCTTCACAAATCTTTTTCACCTTCCTCGGTGCGATAGAGTAGTCAGGTCCTTTGACACCAAAGAGATCTTCTTCTTTCCAAAACTTTCCTCAAGACGAACCTTAAATCTGATGGTACTAAGGAGCAAGCTTGCAGGAGCAACTGTGTTAAACACCCTCAAACCCCCTTCAAGGATCTTCTCCCACTCAAACTCCACCCTTTCCTCTCTCTCTTTCAAGGCTCTCTCTTCAAGTTTTCTCTAAAAGAATAATGACTCAATGCATGCAAAAAACACTTATAATTTCTTTGGAGAAAGCTTAATTAGAGGGATTTGAAAAATCCTAGAAATTCAATTCTTCTATCAAAGATCATACATAATGATTGTAGGATCGTTGAATAAAATTAGTTCAAAATTGCCCTTTCAGCTAGTACAATCAACATTGCTCTGTATGACCAGTTCAAGTATTTGAATAGATCATCAAGTATGATTATTTGATCATCCGAGATGATTAATTCAACCAAAATGTAGTTCATCTAGGATGAAACATGAGATGATCAAAATTGTCTATGTTGATCATATAGTATGATCGAATTAATACATTATGACCAGAATATCAAAATTAAGCATATTCAATTGACTAATCACATGATTTATTTATCCATGATTGTAACGGATTGTCCAGTACTATGTATATTGTTCTAGACGATTAGAATAAAATATGAAATTCAAAATCTTTCCTAAATTATGATTGACTACTATTTTTCATCGTCATAACTAATCATCCTAGATGATCTAAATCATCCAGTATAATTAGTTAGATAAGCTGATCATATAGTATGATATAAATCATATAGTATGATTAGTTCAAAATTTGAACTTTTGGTTTTGACTCAATCTCACTCCCCCCGAGTATGTGTGTATATAGTCACCAAGCTAGCATACACCTTTACAGGAGTTGACTCAAGAAAGCAAAAATACATCAATGAATATTATATAAATCTTTACATCCGAACATATTCTACCGAATGTTCAACCTTGAATCTTTATTTGATAGTGCATGGTATTCCTGAAAAATTAGTACACACAAAAAAAAATATAAATTATAAATACAAGTAGACATAAGGATGTGAGCCACAATATTTATTATCATCAAAAATATAAACTCATGAGATTGAATTGGAACAAATATATGTAAAATATAGAATGATCATTAGGGAAGAAAAGTGAATACTATAGTACTACTAGAAAGTAAGCTATTTCCAGTGAAACAATCCTATAGTACTATCTAAGATGACACTGTCTAATCTTATCTTCCATTGGAGCTACTCCAACCTTTTCACATATATGCTCATTTCGTACCATGTCTTTAAGAGTAAAGCCACTCATCAACCTGAGCATCCTCATCATCACAACCCTTAAATTAAGATTATGCTTCTCTTTTAATGGCCAACATTCTGCACCATAAAGGATTGCAGGTCTCACCACATCTTATAGAATTTTCTCTTAAAGTTTGAGGGGACTTTTGTGACACAAAACAAGCCCGACGCATTCCTTCACTTCAATCATGCAATAATGATATGCTACCAAACTATCTAAGGAGACTCTCTCTAATCTTATCTTCCGTTGGAGCTACTCCATCCTTTTCACGTATATGCTCATATCATATCCTGTATCTAAGAATAAAGCCACTCATCCACAAGAGTATCCTCATCTCTATGACACTTAACTTAATATTCTGCTTGTCTTTCAATGGCCAATATTCTGGACCATTAAGCATTGCAGCTCTCATGACATCTTATAAAATTTTCCATTAAGTTTGAAGGGGACTTTTCTATCATACAACAAGCCCGTTGCATTCCTCCGCCTCAACCATCCAACTTGAATTCTGCTAATAATATATCCATCTAATTTACCATCACTATGAATAATAAATCCAAGATATCTAAAATGCGTACTCTTATTAATGACTTGATCGCCTAAAGTCACATTCCCTCCAATTATACTCTAAGGTTGACCTCTATAACTAATGTTTACCCTCAACTCCCTCTTTAGTCTTATCAACAAGAAGAATATCATCATAAAAAAGTATACCTTCGCGACAGGCAAGAAGTTTGGTAGATTTACGGATTTGGGAGAAGAAGCATGCAAAAGGAAGAAGATTGATACCTTCACAACAACCAAGCTCCCAACGGAGGTGAAGGAGTGTGATTTCGGATGCAATAGAAGAACGTAAAGGAGGAGTGACATCATATGAGACAGGTTGGAACATCGTTGAAGGAGGTGATGGGACAAGAAGGAATTTTGTTCAAGGAGGCGAAGAAGTTATTTAGCAACTCTAGCTGAGGATGCACAGAGGCAAAGTCGAAGGAGAGCCAAAAGGCCAAAGAGATAAGTCAAAGAACATAACGAACAAATGAAGCATATGCACAATTAATCAGCTAGATAGAGTACTTTGCATTGGATTTGCGAAAAATTTTCCATTGCAACTCCGCCTCAAAAAAATTGTCAAAAATTTTCATCGCTAATCCGCTGCCATTTTCAACAAAAAATAACCCACAGAAAAGTCCACCTCAAATCTGTCACAAATTGCTAACTTTTCTATAGTGAATCGTGCGAAGGAGAAGACATAGGCACATACACATCAAGTCTTCTATATGATGTAGGAAATATATCTATTTTATATCTAAATGTTGTCTTAAGACCATGCAATAAGGTGTGCATCAACTAGTATTTGTTGAAAAAATCTTATGCCTATTGCTTCAAAGGTGTGTAGTCACATTTATAATGAAGCTATAACAGATTACGATGTTCATCTTAACATTTATTTTAATAAAAAGACGGCCAAAAGCCACATTGTTAGCTTACTGTGACTAATTTGAGATTTTGTATGTTATTCGCTAGTGTGAATGTATATGTTTCAACTACATGGGGTTATACTTTTTTTTTTAGCTTATGTTTCGTAAATCTAAAACATTGTTTTGATGTGATTTTAGTTCACGTACATAAATTTTTGTAGAAGCACTTCTTACTTATAATTTCAAATTTCATAGAAAATCATTAAATAAATTGGAATTTGAAAGTACGTGCGGTCACCAAGTTCAGGCGAAATTATTACGTGCGGCCACCAGATGCCGTTCCGAGATCAATTTGGATGTGCCACGTCACCAATACATTGTGCATCGTTACTATGTATTGCTGTCTATCTGGTGATGACACGCGTCCTGATTGGCCTTAGGACAACTCGGTGACCGCACGTAATAATCATTCTAAATTTAGATGATTCAAGATTTTTCATGTATAAAGAGAACTTAATTAGGGAAGACTTTATTATGTTAGTTTCAGAACCAGTGGAATTCATGAACAAATCAGCCGGAGTCAAATTGCTTATGGGAGCGAAAACATTTTAATATTACGGATTAATTTTTTTTTTTATTCCATTGCAAAGATTCCACTAAGAACTACTGTTTCATCAAATACAGGGAAAATTACGGTGCTCGTTGAATTAGGTTTTGTTTGGGACAGCTTTCTTATTACTTCTTTAAGTAAATTTTTAATAGAAAAATTAATTTTTTTTACTAGTAAGCTACTTTATGAAGTACTAAGAAAATCGTTCCAAACGAAGGCTTCATCTTGAACTACCTTCTTGTTGCTTTTTAAAACATATTCATAGTATAAAAAAAAAATTAATTTTTTACTAAAAAATTGTTTTAAGAAGAAGTAAGAAAGTCGTCTTAGACCATAATGATTGGCATCTATTACAAGTATATATTCATTTCAGCTTTATAAAATAAAACAATGGTCATTCAAAGGTTATATATATGTAATTAAGTAGAGATATTTTTTTTACAAGTTTATATTTGTTCATTTTTTAAGATAAATTTAATAATTTTATTTACTTTGAAATCAAAAATATCATATGTAAAATTTCGTTTTTTTTTTCTTTGCATTTTTAATATATATATATATATATATATATATATATATATATATATATATATATATATATATATATATATATATATATATATATATATATTGGAATTGGAACTTAAAAAAGGGATAAGGACCTTGTCATAGTAAAACTTATTCAAACTATTAAGCTGGCAAATTGATCTTTGGTTTTTCTTACATTGAAAATATCAAATTTATGGCGTTTAGAGAAAAGATCAATTGACTGTGGAAGATTGATATATGCTTTATTTATTTAAAAACCTGTATTTTACATGAAAAAATTATGTAAGAATTTCCTGATAAATTTTTGCTTGGATACAACAACAACAAGAACAATAAGCCTTTATCCCACTATATCATCTACAAGAATCATGTTTCTCCGTTTTGTCCCGTTAAAATCAAATTCTAATCTAAATCTAATAAAGAAATGTCATTTCTAATATTTTACTAACCAAATCTGTGTAGGTCTACTTCTACCTTTCTTAATTAAGTCAAATCTATGAACATTTCTAAAATTAACTTAAAGTTGTGAACTTTTTGGAAATATTCACTTAAGATATTTGACTTTCATAGATTCATCAAATAAGCTTTGCACCCATTGTTTTTTCTGAGATTGTTCATTCATTCATATATATATTTTTTCTTACATGGGCAATTAACTCACTATATAAATTAATCCACTTCTCTTAGAGAAATTATTATGTGCGGAAGCCGGACATAGAACGCCATCCGGAGACCAACCAGAATGTACCATGTCAGTGGTACCGAGCAGTACCGAGCCACGGGATTGAGCGAAGATGTGTTGTGGCACATTCTGATTAGTCTCCGGGCGGCATTGGACATCCGCTCAAAATAATCAATCCTCTTAAGATCTGGTTTGATTGCTTCTAAATTAAAAAATATTTTGAAAATGAAGGTTTCATTTTCATCTATTTTCAGCGTAAACAATAATGATTTCATTTTAAGAATTTGATGAAATCACCGTTGATCCCTACAGACACCATCTTTAAGTTTGATAATTTCTCATTCATATTTATATCTTAGTTTCAAATATTTCTTTTCGAGCTTAATTTTCTCCCAAAATTTTAAGAAGAATTCTTCAAAAAATTAGCTTTTGTAAATCATTGGCGTCCATCATGATTATTATAAAATTTTTCTTACTTGGTCGTTTTTGTTATTATACTCGCCCAGTCATAAAAGCTCAACAATGACTGTTAACAATATAAAAGAAATTTAAGAACTGTTCAACACATGATATGTTAACAGGTATGCCTTTTCACCTATAAAATCCAGAACCTTTAGTTCTTACAAATCACCGAAACTTGCCTCTCTTCTCAGATCTTTTGCTTAGTTTTATAGGAAATGAATATGCTCAAGATTTGTGTGGTGGCTCTCTTTCTTCTGACGCTTCTTATAGGCCTTACCAAGGCTGAATGCTGTCGTCCACAACATGGAGGAGGTTATGGTTGTAACCAGAACATAGTTTTCAATCCTTCGCTATGCTGTACTAAATCTGGCAATGGGAAATGGCATTGCCCGTAGATGAATAGATATTTACTACGTGTTATTAATGATGATTTACTATCATAGTCCTATTTCTTTTGTGTGGTTAACTTGTTGGGTGTTATGTTAATTTTATTATGCTTCTTGTTTGATTGTTGTGAAAGAAATAAAACTTGATATTGAACACTTGGAATTATTTTCACTTTCTTAACTAATATAGCTTTCAATGTTCAGATTTTTTCTGGGATTATACTTCGGATTTTCAATATAGATAGATAGATCCAACTTGCTTAAAAGCATATATAGAGTACAAAAAGAGAGCACAAGAAGCATTTCATCCTGATCATTCATGACAGTCAAAGGCACTATAATTTTATTCAACTTATACGCTTACAGTGGAAAGTGCTAAAAATTCTGTAATTGGACCTCTTAATGTGCATAAATTTCGGGAGAAGCGCTTAAGTATTTTTAACAAAGATATTTTCTCTTTAAAATTATGAATTGTATGTTGATTAGTAATTCCTACACAGTGAATCATCAAAGAAAAAATTATTATGTGGCAAATGATTGAAATTTGCAAATATAACTGATATTGTTTCATTGTTGTGAAAGAAATATAACAGATATTGAGCCCTTGGAAAGTTGGAATTACTTTCACTTGCTTGTTGACATCTATCTACAGAAAGCCAAGAAAAAGTAAAAGGAAAAAAAAAAATCGCTTACATCCAGATTGACGCCGTCCACATCATCACCAGAAATCCTGCCCGAAATCCCATAAGAAATTTTGCATACCTTGTAGCAAACTGTAAATCCCACGAAATAATTGTATCCATCGTTGATGACACAATCACTACACGTAAATCCCTCCCCTCGGTCAAGTATCTGCGCTCCTAATTAAAATGCCGATTGAATGAAGCCTTTAGATTCTTCCCTCTTTTGAACACACGTTTCTTTCCACCACAAGATTCCTGCTCACCTGTCTCCCTCCTCCAGCTAACCATGATCCACATTAGCCTTCCTTATTACGTTGAACTCGTTGTTTGCAAGCCACGATCGACTTCAAACGCCTCCGACCCTTGCTTGTACCTTCCGACATTCAATTGTCGAATCCCTTCAGCTCTACCCGTCAAACAACCGACCTCCTCCTCCCTTGTTTGCAAAACTCTCCACTATGTCAACTAGATCTCGCCAAATCCCAATGCATGCAGCCGATCACCGAAGCTATGCCAACAACTTCCTCCATTGATCTCCCTCACAGCAGACAATGGAACCCAAGTCCACGAGCGATTCCGCCTCCATAAGATCTTCCTCCTCCACTCGTCTGACCTCAGCCGCTCGTCACCCTGCAGCCGCCTGAACTTACCTCTGCTCCCATCGAACCCACAATCGATCACAACTCCTCTACCAACTCAGCCGATATCCAAACAGCCTACATATACCCAACTACTTCAGCCAATTAACCTCAAATCCATCTTTAGTAACTCCACTTCAACAACTCATTTAACCACTCAACTTCACAACTCACTTCACTTCAACAGCCCTTTACTTACCGCCACTCATCTCCTTAATCATTGCCAACAATTTCTACAAAAGTCCACAAAAAGCTCACTCCAAATTCCAACCTAAACAACACCCTTTCGCTCGACTCAAATCCAAAAAAAGTAAGTTCTTTTTTATTTTACCTTACTATTGTTAGCTTTAATTGTTGTTATTATTATTTACTGTAAGTAATATTACTAGTATTAACTAATGTTGTTTGTTATATATATATATATATATATATATATATATATATATATATATATATATATATATATATATATTAAAAAAAATATATATATGCGCGCTAAAAAAAAAAAAAATAAGAAAAAAAAAATAAAAAAAAAAGGGAAAAAAAATAAAAAAAAAAATTAGAAGAAAAAAAAGTAAGAGAAATTGGAGATTTCACACATTGGCGGCGTGGTCATTTAGAAACAGTCACCACCGCCAATCATAAAGGTATAATATTCTGAACTCAAATTTTGCTTTAGGCATTTGCGGAGAGCCGGAGGACCCCTTATACGCACTCTCGTAGCACAGTTAGAGCGAGCCCGGTGTGATGCTTACGGCGAGACAGATAGGCTTTGTACACGCTCTTACAGCATGGCGGGGACACTTCTAAGCACCCGTACACGCATTAGTGTCAGCGAGAAAAGCAATTGAGTATTTTTAAACACGTACATCGAAGACCCATATGTGCTCTTGTAGAGCAGTGGGATTGAAGACCACGGCCGTGATGTTGCCCGACACCTACCATACACACTCTCATAGCATGGTGGTATTACCCAGACTTATGAATTTCTCCTAAACGGGGGAGATGTCGTGAGGCTCCCGAAATCTTAACTAAATAGTGGACCTAAATGAACTACAAAGGAATTGAATTTGTACAATTGAAAAAGGACCAAACTTGAACTTGAACTTGACTTGAACAACTTGAACAATGGAATTGCAAACTTGAGTGCGACAAAGGGGACTTGAACTCAAACTAACAACATGGAACTGGACTTGAAATTAATAAATGAATTATCACTCTAATTTGCGAATGCTAAATGATAATATAGACCTTTCAACTACGCGACAAAATTGAAGATACAAGATGCCAATCAATTAATGATCTAAAGTATTCAAATGAATATTAATTGAAAAACATAAAATTTGTGTTGGGCAAAGAATCTCAAATACAACTAACTACATCTTATTCATGGAAGCCAGGAATGCAAATGCCATGTAGCATCAATGTTAATGCTATTTAACATTGTTTAGTTGAGCTAAGCCATGTAGGTATTCTTTAAGACCTTTATTAAATACAAATAACTTAAAAAGAAACTAAATTAATATATATAAAGTTATGTTGTTGTACTAGTTGAATTATTTACATCTACTATGACAAGATATATATTCAATTAAGCTTTATAAAAATAAAAGAATTTTTTGATCATTTTGAAAGAGGAATAAAAATAATTTTTTTCTGGAAGAATTTTTTTTGTTCTAAAAATGTAAAAATAATAATATGACCCGTCACAGTAAGAGTTATTCAAACTCGTAAAAAAAAAGGTCCTTGGTTTTTCTTCTATTAAAAATATCAAATTTAAAACATTTGAACAAAAGTTCAATTGAAGGTGGGTGGCAGATTTATGCTTTATTTATTTGAATACTTTTATTTTATATGGAAGAAATCAATTAAGATTTTTGTAATCAAATTGTGTTAGAATGGACTTCAATATTATTTGATTTGTTTAGAAATGAATGTAATACATACTCTATATGTATAAAGCTCATTTCATAACAAATCTAATGTCTTAGGCTTCGTTTTGATCAACTTTCTTACTATTTTGTAAAATTATTGTATAAAAAGTAACTTTTAAAACAATTTAGAAAGCAACGTCCTGGAACAATATTTATTTGGAAAGTAGCAAAAAGGTTGTGGCCAAACAAAATTTTTTAATATGATCTGAAAAAAGAAAGCAATAAGAAAGCTATGCCAAACAAAACCTTAATTTTAGGCCAATTAATTGTCAATTTAAACAAATATGTCTCACACATTTATTTTTGAAAAAAATATATCTGAAAGTCTATTTTAAGAACTATTAGTCATGTATTAAAATATGAAGAATACTCTCTACTTTTGTGATCATTCAAAAAAAAAAAAAAAACTTTGCTCAAACATCTACTTTCAAAGAATCTTCTATAATAATTTCAAGGCTCAATTAAATAAAGCCTTGAGCAATGTCTTTTTAATTAATCACCTCTGTTTCAATGTGCTTTGTTTTATGTTACCACCTTTTTTTTGGGTCACTTGATATCTGGAGGTATAGATGTATGGAGATGTAACTAATAATCTATCTCAAATCAATTGTAAATTTTTTTAATGAAGTAATACGAAAAAAAGGCATTTTTAAAATCAAGAAAATACAAATGAAAGCCAAGTTTTCAAGTACGATATTACAAAATATACAGTAAATGAAGTTTAACAAAACCAACCTATAGTTGAAAGTTTTTTTTGAGCACTTAGGCCAATTATGGATAACTTATACACACATCACATACGTAAGATTTAAGCCTAATACCTCTAACTAAATTAGTAGACAAAGCTCCAAACAAACATACCTAGTTGAGTTGTATATGCATAGTTGAAAGTTAAAGCATGACAACGATCAAGAAAAAAATATTTGATTTTAACATAATCATAAAATTTTCTTCACACATTTGCTTGTCTGTTGGTATATATATGACTTCCTAAACTCATTATATTCCCTTAAGGGCTGATTGGGTTTCTTGTAAATAAAATAAAAATTTATTTTTAGGTATGATGACTTCATTTTACAATAATTTGTGGTGCAAAAAATAATGATTTCATTTAAGGAATTGATGAAATCACTTTTGATGGTTACAAGCTTTTTTTTTTTTTTTTTTTGGAATCAACCAAATAACACTAGGATAATTATAAATGTTAACAGTGCAAATACAAGCCTTATCATGAAAGTATATATAATAATTTGTTCTTTGTATGGATGAAAAACAGAAACATTACCTAGCCTTGACTGAATTTCCATTTACATCAAGTGCCTTAATTCATTACAATTTCCTCTGTTTAGGGTAAGGTGTTTCACCTCCCTCAATTGTTAAAATCTACTACCCTCTTGATGTTAGAATACTCATGTCATACTTGCTAGTGATGGTAATTTCTTAAATATTGTTTTTGGATAACTTATTCTTTTTGGGACTTCTCTACATAGTCAATCTTTATCTTCCAATTCATAAAATTCTAACATTTGTTCTTTCTATCTTAATTTTTGTGGTGTTTTAATTGATTAATTATAGGGTTCGACTGGTGTTTATAGGAACCTTCAAGTTGTATTTTCATTATCCTGAAACTCCCATTTTTCTATATATATTTAAACTAATAATAGGGCTGAAATGCCAATATTTAATTTTCTTGTAATGGATAATCAAATTTAATTTATGGTCAACCTTTTCTTAGTTTTTTATTTTTTTTAATCTAATCAATCCTGAATTTTCCCATAATCATCTTTTTCTTGTGTTGCTTCTTTTCTCCAATATTTCAATTGAAACCTTTGTGGTCTAATTTTTATTTTTAGAGTCATTTAGGTTTTCTGTTACTTTAACCAACACGATTTCCTCCTAAATTTTTACTCTGTCATTGTTCAACGACTTTAGCATCCCTTCCATACTATAGATTGATGCTTTTTTTTTCTTATTCTCATGTGTCCTTTCGTTGCTAGTCGCTCCTTTCTTTCATGGTCATCAATTCATTGTTAATTCTTTCTCTCGTTGCTTTTCTCTTTTGAAGGACCACACACTACCTCTCCACTTCCTACCACTAACACTATCCCATTGAACATCTCAATTTACATTTTTCCCATCAATGATCAGTTATCATTTGTAAAACTCAAATTGATCAATAACAAAAGTAAGAAATCATTATAATGAATCTTAGAATCAATGAAAGGCATGCAAACAAATAAATCAATAAAACCGTAAAATTATAATTATTCAAGTGTTAGTAAAAAGAATCACATGTGCACATGTGTCAAATATTATAAGTCATATCCTCTTATATCAAACCAATCAGTTATATGCAATCAATACTTATATCCATTCATATATTTTGTATGTACACAATTTACTACTTTATTTATCAATGCAGTAGGATATGATTTAATAAGGAAGGAAATTTAGCTTTAATATGGTGTATTTGTTCTTTCTTCTATTCATTTTTTATATCATTATCTTTCATCTTTTATCATTATTATTATAGGTGATTTTTAAAAATCATTAAGAGTCGTCACCCTTTGCTCGTTGACATAATTTGGACATTTGTTATAGGCTACAACATGGATAACACCACAAACCATCTATACATTAAAGCCAGTTGGCCAACCCTCATATCAAGGTATTATGTTTTAATAGCTAACTCATTTTATGGTGTTAATAGCTAGCCTTTCTTGCTTATGTAAATGTCACAATCAAAATGCAGTACAAAATAGTCAATTTTGTTCAATATAGAAAAAAATCTATATAATATCTATAACTTCAAAAAAAAAATCATAACTTTAATTCTACTTAGTGAAACTCAGTGATTTTACTGTCAAAATGTTCACAATATTCATATTTATTATAAAAAAATTTATACGATGAAAACTTGATAAATTAGAAGAAAAAATATTTTTTTATCATTTTTGGGGAGAAGAAATACGCCAAACTCAAAATCATTAAAAACTAAAATGAGATTTCAGTTACTTACAATGAATAGAAGAAATCTTTGAATAAAATTGATGGACAAAAAAGCTTTGATCAGCCTTCTCTCTCCTCCCTCTTTCTTCCTTCTTTAGTAAGGCACTACACTGAAATTCAAAATTTTCAAATAAAAAAATCATTTAAAAAATTTGAGTTATTACACATGAATGGATCCTCCTATCTTTATCGATGTTGTCCTTCAGGTGGCCAAGCCTCTTCCTGCTCAAGATTATTTTGCTGATGTAGTTTATGTCCAACTTGAAGATTCCTTGCTAAGTAGCATTTCTCCATCATCAAATTTTCTACATAATTAATAATTCTTTCAAACATCTTAAATCCATAATAAACCTATAATTTTTTAACATGATAATTATTTTTACAGGTTATAATTGTTAAAATTTTCATTAGTGAGGAAGTTCTTGCTCACCAGGCCATTCCTTCACATGATTTGATCCTTGTTATAAGCAATGAAGTTTTTTTTAAGGGATTTCTTAGTTTCTTAAATCAACCTTAAGATTGAGAAATGAGTTCTTCATGAATAAAATATTGTATAACGCTCTTCCTAAAATAAGCTATGTTGATCGAAGGTTCATTATAGAAATTTTCTAAGTAGTTTCCAAATTTATTAATATTCAAATAAATCATCTGTTATTCCTATTTGGATAGCATTTTCTCATTTAGGAGTTTTCCTATTTGATAAGATCATCCTTTTCTCACTATGATTTATTTTTGGCAAACATTTTATAAATTGATTTTTCTTCAACCTACATCTTAAGGCCTTCAATAGCTAGAACGCTTCTGGAAAAACCAACCTTCGAGAAAAGCATAACGTTATGCTCTTACTATTTTTTGCTTGATCAAAATATTTAAATATGTTGAAATTTTACAGTCTGCTCAAATGTCATTTCCTGAGATTTCTTATCACTTAGTTGATCCTTCTCTTAACTATAAATTTTTTTTTTTTTTTTTTTTTTTTGGGACATTTAGGCCATTTAAGGCAAACTCACACACACAACACATACACAAAGACTCGAACCTTGGACCTCTTAGTTGGAAGCCTAAGCTCTCAACCAATAGGCCAAGGAGAGTTGTGTTAAACTATAAATATAGATCATGATACTTAAGTTTGATCAAGATCTCTCAATAGCCTTCAATAGGTACCTCAGCATTAAAAGTTTTATTTTAGTTTTAGCATAATTTCTATTTCTATGTTGGTATCCATTGACTCTTTGTCACATATCACTATTAATGTAATGTTTTGCAATAAAAACTAAACACTTGAAGGACTCCCCTCACCTATTCAGTAAGATCAAAAGAACACTATCATAACTCATGATCTGTCTCCATATGCAAATTTCTATTTAGAGGACCTCTCTCTCTCACTCCCTCTATCTTATGTCATATAAATCAACCAAACTTTCTTATCTTCTCAGTGTTTAGGTACCTACGCAATGAATATGCTCAAGTTTTGTGAGCTGATTGTTCTTCTTATGCTTCTTATATCATATTTTGTTTAAATATGTGTCATTGATTTCATACATCACTTATATCATTCAATACATCTTAACTATTAATTAATATAGTTAAATTTCATAGAAAAACACTATATTAATACTATTACTTTAAGATTTATATTTATGACCAATCATAAATATCTAATATATAAAAAGGGTTTTGTGTGTGTACCCATTTTTATCCTCTCAAAATTTTAAATTATAAAAATCTATTTGCTATAATCTAGGATCCTTAGTCTGTGATTTTGATGATGATAAACTTTATTGATTGAATTATTACTTTTCTTACTAAATATTTAGATATTTCTTTTTTTAGTGAGCACTAACATTACACGTAAGACATACTCTTCTCAAGGCTATTGAAAGCTCAAAATTGGTAGAATATGAATGTCAAGTAATAAATTCTATAATTTTCTTTTTCTTTATTATTTATTTTTTTGACTGGCCACATAAGAGTGAATGCAATTGGGTGATTGTGCACACACACACACAGGGGGAGTGATACGAATTTTAAAAGTTAAAATGTTTTGTACTAATCGTACTGTATGACTTACAATCATACCATACGATCAGAATATTAAGAATGGGCTCAATGACTAATTGAAAATTTAATTTATGTAAACTAATCGTACTGTACAATCATAATCGTTATGTATGTTTGCTATGATCTAAAATCCCTAGGCGCCAAAATAATTTAAGTAAGATTTTGAAATTTGATTTTTAAACAAATAATACTGTATTATTATAATTATACTATACAAATATTTTAAAATCTTATTAAAATTAACCCTCATAATTAGTCAATCAAATTATGATTTATCTAAAGGTAATCGATCATATTATACAATATATATCATACCAAATAATTAATATAGATGTAATTTAGTCATCCCAAAGAACGTACTAAACGAAACAATGATTTATTGAACTATTCATTTTGTAAGATATTTATATCATACTGGACAACTTACTTGAAATCAACTAACCATATTGTATGATAAGAGAAGTATGGGATGATAAGCATAGATGATTTTTAGTCATCCCAAGAATCGTTCTGTATGAATAGAGGAAATTAAATAGACCATATTGGACGATCTCTGGACTGTACTATATGATGTGTTTATAAAATTTGAACAATTCATTTGAATGAATCTTCATATCATATTGGATTGGAATACTTTTTAACTGATCATACTGTATGAACTCAAACTGTACTATACAAAAAGTGACAGCTTAACTTGTTATTTTAGGTTTTGTTGAAGCCCATTACTTAAGCATGTTTTAAAGATTCTCTTTGAAGAGAGGAGAGGATTGTGTGACTACTGAAGGGACTCTTAGAGAGAAGCTTTAGAGTAATGCAGTATTTGAGAGGAAGGAAAAGGTGAGGTTGAGCGTGAGGGAGAAGGGGCATGAGGGGATCACATGGTTTCTCCGGGTTATCTACACCCTTACTCCTCCTGTGGCCTTAATGAGTCTTTGAAAGCTCTCTAGAGAGAAAGGAATCAAGTCAATTCCTTGAGTTACACTTCCTTTTATAGGAGGAAGAAAGAGGAGATGACATACTCTTCCTTCTCTAGGAGGGATAAAAAGGAGCGAATGTTCTATGCCTTCTCTAGGAGGGAGAAAAATGAGCCAAGGTCTACTGCCATTGCGAGAAGGGTGACATCGTATTTGGAAGTTCTTTGAATAAGGATTGCTGAAAGTGAGCTATAAGGGCTTCTCCTCTTTATTGTTAGAGAAAAAAGGAGAGTCACTTTGTTTTAGTGCAAATTCTCAAAGTGAAGGACTATAGTGGGACTATAGGGAGTGGGCATAGGTCAAGATTGATCAAACCACTATAAAAATCTCTAGTGTGTGTTTTTTCCTATTCTCACTTTTATATTTCTAACATTTCATAATTGTTATAACTTCTTATAAAAATTGGTGATTACCGTTTCTTTTCATAAAGCATAAATCATCGTAGAGAATCAATATTTTTTATAAACTCTTTCGCTTTCAAAATTATTTTAAATTTGGTATTTCTAATTTAAAAAAATTATTTCAAAAATATTATCATCACTATTTTGGAGTTAAAAAAAGTTTTTGAATTTATCAATTCACCCTTCTCTTGGTGAGCCTCGGGCTAGTTCTTTAAGGTTTAATGACCTTCACAAACTATTAAGTGATATCAGAGCAGATTTCAAAAATAAGGTTTTAGAAATTTTTTGAAGAATGATCAATGGCTTATTTTTATAAATGTAAAACTACAGAGGGTTCATCTACAACCCATTAATATTTTTTTGAAAATATCCCTTCAAATTTCTGGAAAATAGGCATATCTACTTTTTTACAATCTATTGATATAGAATTTGACATATAATTCAAACTGGCTATTTACTTTGATCGCATATAGATAATGTTGTCAAAATTGGTATTCCTCTTACTAAACAGAGTTATGAGGATAGGGAACTCTCATAGCTAAATGTTAAATGTTTGAATTGTTTCTTTTGTGCTTTAAAATTTGAAGACTATATGTGAGTTTCTACTTGCAATATGGGAAAGGAGATTTGGGATATATTATGTATCACTTATAAAGAAACTAGTGAGGTAAAATAGTCAAGGATAAATATTATGTTATATGACTATAAACTCTTTCACATGAAACCCAGTGAGACTATATCTGAAATGTATACAAGGTTTGCCCAAATAGTGACATTCTTACATGCACTATGTAGAGAATTATAAAACTCTTAAAAATTTAATAAGATTATACATTGGTTACCTAGTTCTTATGATGCTAAGATAATTGCAATCACTGAATCTAAAAAATTAAATGTTTATTCCATTGACAATTTTCTTGAGTCACTCATTTCCTATGAGTAAGGAGTAAGTCAAGGGCAAAGTGGTGCAGGAGAGAAGAAGAAGAAGAAAACTTTAGCACTTATGGAAAATAATTTGGACTGTGACAATTCTACAACAGAGGAGGATGATGACATCACCTTAATGAAATGATAATTCAAGAGTTTTCTTGAAAGAAAATAGAGATGTCATTAGCACAATTGGAGCAAAGGTAAAAGTAACAAAAATTTTAAAGTTTCTTTTGACAACATTTTCTTCAAGTGCAGGAAATTAGTTCACCTTCGAGCTGATTAAACCAACCTGAAGACACACCCTATCATAGAGAAGGGAAAAGAAAATCCAAAGTTTAAGAGGGGCAAGTGAAAGTTGCAAAAAACCTTTTGGGCCGATGCAGCCTCAAAATCATCAGAAGCAGAGACTAAGGAGGAGGTAATAAAACTATGTCTTATGGCTAACAATAATCTTGATTAATCAGATCAAGATGAGGTATTTCAAGTTTATTATGATGAATTAATTATAGTTTTGAAAATATTCATGATTCATATAGTAAGCTGAAAAGGATGCATGATAGTCTTAATATTGAATTATCTATTTTTCAAAAAAGCATGCTAGTCTAGATAAAGATCACATAACCTTGCTTGATGAGTATGATTCTTTAAACAAGATGCTTATCAACTTAGCTGATGCACATGAATCCCTGAAAACATCACATATTGAACTAAAAACCTCATTTAAGGAATTACAAAAGCTTTCATGTTAACTAGTAGTCATGAGCATGCATTAAAATTTGAAGTGGCAAGCTATAAGAATACTAATAAATTTTTAAGAGCAAAAGTTATTGCAGTTGAGAATAATAAACCATCACCAACATTAGCACAATTTTATAACCCCTTAACACAGCGTGCATCACTAAAAGCTAGGAGAAGGCACCATGACCCACATAGGTTAGTAAATCCATTTATTGGTGTTATGTGTTTCTCTTATGGCATGTTAGGCTACATAGCTCACACTTGCACAATCCACTCTATGACACATCTAATGTGGAGACCTAAATTGAATTCATTTCTATATAGTATGTATTAATCTCATTCGTCTAAGCATAAGGTGGAACCCAAAATCACTTGAGATCCCAAATCAAACGTCTGAATGACTATATAGGGGTGCTCTAATAAAAGGCCTAGTGCGAGCATGTAGTGAATGTATAGTTGATGCTCGAGGCATATGACTGGTGATATGAAGAAGTTCATCACACTAGAAGCCAGGTTAGTAGGCAAGGTGACTTTAGGGGACAACACCACTAAGAAAGTGGTGGGATCAGGTATAATTGGCCACTTTAAAAACTTTATGATTAAGTATATGTTATTAGTTGGTGCTTTAAAGCATAATTTATTTAGTATTAGTCAACTATGAGGCTAAGGATTTGATATAAAATTTCTTTCTAACAAATGCATGATTAGTTAAATGAAAATCTTTTGTTAGAAGAAAAATGGTTGAATAATGTTTACATGTTAGGCTTGAACTGCATTGAATATTCAAATTCATTATGCTTAACAACTATAATTAATGAATCTTGGCTATGACATAGGAGACTATGTCAAGCGAGCTTGAAGACTCTTAGGAACATTACCCAAAAAAACCTAATAAGAGGCATACCTAAGTTATAATTCTCTAAGGACTACATATGTGATGCATGCCAACTAGGAAAATAAGTTAAGTCCTCATTTTATTCAATAAAAGATATTAACACCTCTAGGCCACTAGAAATCATTCACATGGACCTTTTTGGACCTGTTAGTAAAACCAACCGAGGAGGGAAGACATATGGATTTGAAATATTGGATGATTACTTTATATTTATATGGGTTAGATTTCTAGCACATAAGAGTGAGTCAACTGAAGAATTTAGAACAATCTCCACTTGGATTCAAAAGGGAAATTAGGATCTGAAATATAAAAAATTCATAGTGATCATGGTGGAGAGTTCAAAACTGATAAGTTTGAATCCTTATATCAAGAGATGGGAATAGAATAAAATTTCTCTAACCCTAGGACCCCCCTAGTAGAATGGAATAGCTAAAGGAAAAAATAACACCTTGGTGGAAGCTGTAGGGCAAGGCTAGCTGAGTATTAGTTATTAGATATTTTTGGACAAAAGAAGTTAATACTACTTGTTATGTTTTAAAAAGGGTGAATGATAGATCCAAACTTAATAAGATAGCCTATGAACTCATTAAGGGCATGACACCCAACCTTTTTCACTTTTATATCTTTGGCTATAGATGCTTCATCCTATTTAATGGAAAATGACCCTTACGAAAATTTGATCCCAAGTCTGATGAAAGTATTTTCACAGGTTACTCATCTATAGGTAAGGCCTATGGAATCTTTAATAAGAGGACCCTTGTAGTAAAAGAGTTTACCCATGTGGTATTTGATAAATCAGGTAAGACCTCCAAATATAAACATGAAGAAGAAGAAGTGGAGGTCATTCAAGGGGTAGGAACCATTACTATAGGAGATAGAGTAGAACCTCAAGAAAAATTTCCTAGATAATGGAGATATACTCTTCTAATCATCCTAAAGAACTTATTTTAGGAGACACATTTGAAGGTGTTAGATTTAGGAATAGACTTAGGAAGGAAGTTAGTAATTTAACTTTTATATCTATGATAGAACCCACCAACATAGATTAAGTGTTAACTGATGAATATTGGATCCTATCAATGCAAGAAGAGCTAAATAAATTTGAAATGATGTGTGGGAACTTGTCAAGAGACTTAAGGATTAGAGTATCGTTGGAACAAAGTGGGTTTTAAAAAATAAGATGAATTACTATGGAATGGTATTGAGGAAAAAAGCCAGATTTGTAGTTAAGGGGTATAACCGGATTGAAGGAATAGATTTAAAGGATACCTTTGCCCCCGTAGCTAAATTAGAGGCCATTAGAGTGCTAATAGCCTTTACTTGCTTTAAGGATTTTAAGCTGTATCAAATGGATATTAAGAGTGCCTTCCTAAATGGGATGATTCAAGAGGATATTCATGTTGAGCAAACCCCAAGTTTTGAAAATTTACAATTCTTAACTCATGTATTCAAACTGAAGAAAGCCTTATATAGGTTGAAGCAAGCATCTAGATCTTTGTAGGAAAGGCTGAGCATATTCCTTTTAGATAGAGGATTTGTTCAGGGTAGTGTAGACACCATCCTTTTCCTAAAAAAAGAAGGAGAAGACTTACTTATTATTCAAATTTATGTTGATGACATATTGTTTGGATCATTGAATAAAAACTTTTGTTATGAATTTTCAAAAATAATAAGTTGTCAATTTGAGATGAGTATGATGGGAAAGCTAAGCTACTTTCTTGGATTTAGTGTAAAATAAATGGATAATGGAACCTTCCTTAGTCAATATAATTACTTCAAGGGAATTATTAAAAAATATGAAATGGATAATGCTAAGGCCATAAACACTCCCATGAGCTCTACTATTTAATTAGGAAAGGACTGAAATGGAAAACTAATAGATAAAAAAAGTATAAGGGAAAAATTGAATCACTTCTTTACTTAACTACTAGTAGACCGTATATTTTTTTTAGTGTTTATGTTTTTGCTAGATTTTGGGCTAATCCAAAAAGAATCCCATATTACTGTTGTTATAAGAATCCTTTAAAACCTGTTAGGTAGTCCAAACCTAGGAATCTGTTATACTAGACATGGCACTTCTCTTAAAATAATATAATAGTCAAATTTGATTTGGTAGGATTTAAGGTAGTAGAAAAAGCACTTTGGAATCTGCTAATTCATAGCATAAACTTTAATTTCTTAATACAGTAAAAAATAAAACTCAGTATCCCTTTCCATAACTGAAGTAGAATATATAATAGTATGGAGCTATATTATTACAAGTCTTATAGCTAAAGAAACAACTCTTAGATCTTGGACTACCTGTAGGAGCCATTTGAATTATGTGTGACAACACTAGTGTTATTTGCATATCTAAAAATCTAATTCAATACTCCTACACAAAGCATATAGGCACTAGGAATCACTTTATAAGAGATCATGTGGCCAAGGGAGTTATATAATTACATCATATAGCTACATGAGATAAATTTGCTCACATCTTCACATAACCTCTACGTTTTGACACCTTTAGTACCTTGAGGAAAAATTGGGTTTTATAGACATTCATGTTTAATTCAAGATTAATAAATACAAAATTCATTTGAAATCAATCATTCAAATATGTTAATTGTATGTGTTTGCTTCTTTGTAATGTTTGTGTGTTGTTGTTTGTTACTTATGTTAAATAAAAAAATATTTTGGTTTAAGATGTTTCCTGATCATCGCACATAAACACCTCACTAACTTCCAAGAATCTCTGAAAGTTTATTTATAACATGTTGTATGATCCTCGTTCATACTGTATGATATGCATAGGTGAAAATATCATAATCCTTAGTTTAATCAATGATCCATATTAGATCCATGATATGTACATCGTAATATATAAACCTTGACCATACTCTACGATCCACATGTTAATTATCATTGAGGAATTTAATTTGTTTTGTACAAAATTGTTTCTAATCATACTGTATGATAACTCGCTTCGTATTGTATGAGACACGCACAAACTAGAATTGTACAAATTCAATTTGATTTGTATAATAATAATTTCATTTCATATTGTATGAACACCTATTCATACAGTAAGATACTTTTCATGAAATGCCGTAACGATGACCCCTTGGGACAATTGTAATTCCTTATGATCGTCTAGTATGATACCTGATCGTATTATATGATTTGACCAATTTTTCTAATAAGTCCAGATGAATTAACTCCCCTAATCATATTGTACAAACTTCTCATCATTTTGATGATCATTTTCCTTCCAGAAGGGATGAGGATGCCTACCATGAGTACAAAGAGGAAAAATTACCCCTTCTATAATGTTAAATCAACCAGCCCTAAACTGCGAGGTGATGAACCTCTTTGCCTACACCACTCTTCAATTTATCCTTACACTAGCTTTTCCCAACAACTCTGAACTTCTTTATGAGTTCTTAGCCAACCATAGGCAAAATCTAGAAAAATCTAACATAGCATATTTTGTTCCTCGACTACACATAGAAATCACCAAGGCAGATTTAACAAACCATATAGGACTTTCTACTGAAGGTTCTTATCCACAATCCCTTATCTCAAATGACTTTGAATTAACTTTTATCAACCTGATCATTAGGAATGTGCCCATTAACCAACACCGATCACTAGTCCACACTTTAAATTAGAATACATGTATTATCTAGCACATCCTTAAATCGTTAATTATACCCAAAGCTAGGGATCGGGATAACATACCCCCACCTCTTTTCATCGTCACCTATCTCATAATGTCAAATAATCAATTTTATGAAGCCCAAATGATTCTTGATTATATATAAAACGTGACTCATATTCGACATCCCAGTACGCAAAGAAAATAAAATGTTTCTTGAGGACATATCATAGGTTATATCCCAGACAAAACATACCAAATTAATTATCCTCCTCAACCCGATAATATTACTATTTTATATATGGATTCCTCTTTCTATATCCTTTTCCATCATGGGTATGAGCTTACTAATCCAGAATTTGATGAAGAAGGAGAACTTGATCCTGTTGGTAGACCTCCACCACCATGAATACAACCACCTATACCTACCTACCCTACATACCCTCACGATGACATAATTCAGTGGCTCATTCGGTTAGAAACCCAACTCAATTATCACACTCGATAACAATAATAATAGCACAAGGATGATATGAGATGGTTTGGAGAAAGATTATCGTCAATTGATAATCACTTTCACTCAATCCATAATCACTTTCACCCCCCCACCCCCCAACCACCTCCTGATCAGGATCCATCTTACCTGTAGAGTTTATATATTTTGTCTTACTATTTTTCTTGTACTATTTTCTCCTTTTATTTATTCCTTATCTTTTTGGTAATGTCTAAAGGGGGAGAAAATATATGTCTCATTATGTTTTAATAGATCTTGCGCTTTCGTTACTTTTATTTTTTGTTTTTTATTTATTATTATCTTTTTAAATAAAAAAATAATAAAATTAATACAAATTTATAATTTACAACCCCTAATTTTTTAAATCCATCACCTAGTGAGGGGGGTGCTTAGGAAAAAAAGAATATTTATCTTGTATATCAACTAATATTATTTAACACCATAAAAAATGAGGAGATTGTTACAATCTAAGATCCCTAGTCTTTGATTTTGATGATGAAAAATATTATTGATTGAATTATTACTTTTTTCACTAATTATTTAAATATTTTTTGTATTAGTGAGCACTAACATTACATGTAAGACATATATTGCTCAAGGCTACTAAAAGCTCAAGAATGGGTTGAATAGGATTATCAAGTAAAAAAGTCTGTAATTTTATTTTTCTTTAGTTTCTATTTCTTGAGTCTAGTAACATAAGAGTGTATGCAATTAGGTGACTGTACACACATGGGGAGTGATATAAATTTTAATAGTTTAAATTTTTTGTACTAATTATACTATATGACTTATAATTATAATGTACAATCAATATCAAATATGAGACTTAATGGTTAATTGAAAAATTAATTTCTATGAAATAATTATGCTACACGATCATGATCGTACTACACAATTTATTATAATTTGAAAACCCTAGTCACCAAATTAATTTAAGAATGATTTTGAAATTTGATTTTTGAATTAATTGTATTATACAAACTTTTAAATTCTTTATAAAATTAACCCCCATAATTAGTCAATAAAATCATGGGTTAATTAATGATAGTCAATCTTATTATATGATACAGATTATACTGAATGATTAACTGAGAAAAAAAAATTGGTCATCCCAAATATTGTACCAAAGGAAACCATGATTTATTATAATATTCATACAATATAATATTCATATCATGCTAGACGATATACTTCAAATCAATTAACCATACTGTATAATGAGAGTAATATGTGAGGATTAGCAGAGATGATTTTAAATCATCCCTGGAATAATTCTGTTTGAAAATAGATAATTAAATTGATCGTACTTGACAATCTCTAGATTGTACTATATAATGTGTTCATAAAATTTGAATAATTCATTTGAATTACTATTCACATCATACTGGACGGTACTAGTTTTGAACTGATCTTATAGTAAGAACTTCGATTGTATTGTATGAATAATGACAACTTACTTATTGTTTTAATGGTTTATTGAAGCCCGTTACTTAAGCATATTTTAAAGATTCTCTCTGAATAAAGAAGAGGATTTTGTGACTACTATAGAGACTAAGAGAGAGAAGCTTTTGAGAAATCCAGGTTTCAAGAGGAAGGAGAAGGCGAGGTTAAGCTTGAGGGAGGAGTTTTAGGGGATGCATAGTTGCTCTGGGCTAGCTACACCCTTGCTCCTCCTATGGCCTTGGTGAGTCTTTAGATGCTCTTTAGGGAGAGAGGCTTCAAGTTAAGTCCTTAAGGTATTTTTTTGCTCCTAGAGAGATAAAAAGGAGTTGAGGTACTCTGCCTTCTCTAGAAGGGAGAAAAAGGTGCTGAGATTCTCTGCCTTCTCTAGGAGGCAGAAAAATGAATCAAGATCCACTGTTATCATCGGAAGGGTGACATAGCATCTAATAGTCTAATGCATCAGGTTTTGTAAAAGTGAGCCTTTAATGGCTTCTTTATCTTACTGTGGGGGAAAAACGGGAGTCACTTTGTTTTAGTTCAAATTCCCGAAGCTAAAGAATTTGAAGTGTGGACGTAGGCCAAGGTTGACTGAACAACTATAAAAATCTTATGTGTGTTTTTTTTCCATTTCTCACTTTTTATATTTCGTACATTTTATGATTGTTATAACTGCTCAAGAAAATTTGTGATTATTGCCTCTTTTCATAAATTAAAATCATCATAGAGAAAGTGATATTTTTGATGAACTCTTTTGCTTTCATAATCAATTTTAATTTGGTATTTCTAATTTCTTAAAATTGTTTCAAAAATAATGTCATCACTATTTTGGAGTTAAGAAAACTTTTAAAAACTAACAATTCACCCCCTCATGGTGAGCCTCGGGCTAGTTCATTAAGGTTTAACGACCTTCACAAACTTTTACAATTAATATTATTTTTTGTGTTGATGAAAAATATAAGTTTTTTTTGAAACAAAGAATAAATATGATAAAAACCAACATATAATGATATAGAACATGTCAAAACTACTTATTTGACTTTTGTTTCACTTACAATTCATTGTGTAATAAATAATATTTTTCTTCTAGGTTTCTCTCACAAATAGCTAGTGTAGTTCAAGGGTAGAAAGGATACTATTTTTAATATATACTTTCCATTTTCTCTCCCAATTATAGTAAGATTCTTTTTATCATAGTGGCGATTCTAGGGTTCACTTTGGCATTCACTTTCGATAAATTTTTCTGCTCATTTTGTTTTTCAAAATTTATGATCCTTGTGCATGGATCTATGGTCTTCGTTCTCTTCGGTGATTAGGGCCTCCTGTGTCGAATACATGGGAAATTTTTTTAGCAACTATCTTTGGTATGAATAATGGTTTTAAAGGTAACAATTTGGCTACATAAAATTTAAATATGTTGTATTTTGCAGCTCTTATTTTAATAATCTTGTGTTATTATTCATTCCCTCAACTTTTAAAGGTCTGCCCATTGTATTAATTTTGGAAGAAGAAATTAAATTATAATATAAATAATTTTATAGTTATTAACTTATTATTATTTGAAACTAAAATTGGGATAGGAACTTGGAATACACTACGGGAAAACACGCAATTACCGTCGAATTTTCTGGCGGAAAATTTTGCACCCGTAAGAACGACGCAGGTAACAGCTGATTATTACGACGGAAACCTTACGACGCATTTTCTGGCACAATATATATATATATATATAGGCTCCCTTATAGGAAAATTAATGGAGTTAATAGATATTACGATTCATAAGAAGATAAATATTTTGTGTATCTATAAATGGGTGAGAGGGAAGGCTAAGGAGATTGATATTTTAGAATATAAACTGATGGTATTCGGGTAGGAGTTGTATTAGAAATGGTGTAGGTGTGATTACAGATAAGAGTTTGAAGGATAATGTTATAAAAATTAACTAAATTGGAGATAAAGTATTAGCTCTAAAGATTATTGTTGATGCTAAGATTATTTATAATATAAGTGTTTATGCTCTAGTAGGTTCGGATATGGGTTCAAAATTAAAATTTTTGAAAGACTTAGAAGAATTAATACAAAATATATCTCTTGAAGAAAGAGTTTTTAAAAGAGGATATTTAAAAGGATATGTTGGTGTTGCAACAGCTATCACGTTTAAAAAAAAATAAAAAAATTATTATCATGTGTATTTTTTATGATTCCAAAATATTATTTTATTCATTACTATTTCTCCTAATATATATTAAAAATATTATTTTTATTGTTTGTCTATACTAATGTTACAGGGAAATCATACTCTAGACTGTTAAAGACTTCAAGATAAATTAGACTAGGATTTATTGCATTTGAAGTATATACTTTTTATATATTTTTTAAGTCTGAGAGAGTGTGATTGTAATCAGTTTATTGAGCACACACACTAGGGGAGTGTAAAAAATTATATTTTTAAAAACTAATCATAATGTAAGAATTTGGATCATACGAGATGATTTGACCTAAGCAATCATCCAAAATGGAGTTAATTAAACAATGATAGGAAAATTTTATAAGTCCTACTTGTACTGTATGAAGTTACCTTCATACAAAAGACATATAGAGTACAAAATAGATGTATAAGTTTGTCCCAAAACTTAAAATTTTTCTGAACTATTCATACTGTACGATCTTATATTCACCAAATGTCTTCCTTACTTCTTTGAAGATGCTCGATAGAAAATCTTTAGAGAAGATTTAGTTTTCTGCTGACATCAGGAGGGTATGAAATGATGATGATTCTCTATAAAAGCCAGGAGGGTGTGAAAGGATGACGGTTCTCTACTGACACTAGGAGGGTGTGAAAGGATGACAATTCTCTGCCAACACCAGGAGGGTGTGAAAGGAAGACAAATTTCTTATTCGGTGACCAAATCTAGATGTTATTTGCAAACTTTTTGTTAATATGAAGCTTTCAATCTCCTTTCATATTAGTTTGCTAGACCAGAGGCATATTGCGATTCAATTTTCTAATGATCTTGACTATAGCCAAAAATATTCAAGGAGACCTTAGTATATTCAAGCTTGCCAAATGCGTTTACTCAAATGGACACTTGATTTTAATGTTTGGGAGGAATCCCCTATTGCTCCTTTGTGGATTTCATTTTCAAATCTGAGACACCATTTCTTTAATTCTTAAATTTTATTTGTTCTGGCACCAAGTTTTGGTAGGCCTTTGCAAACGGACCAAGCTACGGCATCTATCTCTCATCCTTTTATGGCTCGTATTTTAGTCAAGTTGGATATTTCTAAGAAACATCCTAATGAGATCTAGATTGGCTGAGATTTGAATGATTATTTCAAAAAAGTTAGTATTGAAAATTTACCCATTTTTTGTTCTCACTATAAAATGAATGTCTATGGTTTAAATGAGTATTACAGCTTGCATCCATATCTTCATAATGAGAAGGATTCTTCCAAATAATCACAGGAAAATGTTGTTATTTCAGCTTCTCATGATCATGAGATTCCTAATCTTGTAGAGGTTGAGGGCAATAATCCTAGACCACATTATAATTTTGAGGACCCAATATAATATTATAGTGTTCATACTGAACTTCCCTCCACAAATGTCTATTTCTGTTTCATGTACAGGGAGATAATATTAACTCTACCTCTATCTTATCTTCTGATTATGAAAATATGGAAGAGAAAATGTTGGCTATCACTACTAATAAAAATATTGTTATTTCATCTTGTATTACTCCTTTTGTTATTAACAAAAAATTTCCTGATATGGATTTTATGATTCTCACTAATAATTGCACTATTTCTCCTTATGTTGTGAATGATTAGGAGAATGTGGTGGAAGGTAATGCTAGTATTGACATGAGTAGTAAAGGAAATGTTCGGGGATGGAAATACCTTGGAGGAGGTTGAATTGGCTGGGGAGGAGGATGGCTAGGCCATTGTGGAAGGAAATGCTAGGCTAGTCATGAGTAGTAAAGAAAGTGTGGAGGATGGTTTTATTTTTGAGGAGGGTGAATTTCCTCAAACGGTAAGGTAGGTGGGCCTACACAATGATAGTAAGCTTCCCTCTAACTCTCATTATCATAGTGATACTTTTATTGATATCGAGGATATGGATATTGCTGCTAAATGTTTTTCAAAGATGATAATGATACTAGCTATACTAAGTTTCAAAATAGAAGCGGTAGGGGAAAGAACTTCATTTTATAATCTCCTAGGACCACACATTCGCAAACTAGTCATTAGAACCTTTTTTTTATGTTTAAATCTATTATTTGGAATGTTAGGGGCATTGGATTCCCCTCCTCTATCTTAAGGGTTAAGAATTTATGTCGTATTTATAATGTTTCTATTATTGTTTTACTTGAACCTCTTATTATTGCTTCTAAATTACTTAGTACTGCTAGATTTTTTGGCTTTAAGCATTCTGTTTTGAATTCTACCAATAAGAATTGGGTATTATGGAAGGATCCTATTTGGAGTGATGTTATTGGAGATTTCACTCAAGTCCTGCATTATAATATTGAATTTTTTAATTTGAATTGTTGTGCCTCTTTTATCTATGTTGCTTTTTCTCGTAAAACTAGAAAAGTGTTATGGGAAAAACTCACTGATTTTCATAGTATTTATAACTTGTCCTAGCTTGTGGGTGGTGATTTTTACACTATTCCTAATCCCTCTGAGCGTATTGGGGGCTCTACTCCTTTCTATCACTCTATGGAGGATGTATTTTGGAAACAAAAAGCAATTGTGAAGCACCTTGTTGAAGGTGATAATACACCAAGTATTTTGATGCTTTGGTTAAGAGGAAATGTTCTAAATACTCCATTAACAAAATCATTAGTGATGATGGTTCTATTATTGAGGATGTTGAGGAAATAGCTAATTAGGTGGTTTAGCATATCCAAAACCAACTCAATAAGGATTTTACTCCTGGCCATCCTGATAACCTCTCTATTATGCCTAATCTCATCTCTTGAAAAGGATAATGATATCTAAACCCCCTCCCTTAGATAAAATAAAAGAGATTGTTCATGGCATGAATGGTGACTTTGTGGCTGGCCTGAATTTTTTTACCATTAAGGTTTTCCAGAATGCTTGGCATATTATTAGTACTGATCTCTACTCTACTGTTTTGGATTATTTGCTGGTCACAGTATGTTTAAATTGTTTACTTCTACTTCCATTATTCTCATCCCCAAAAGCAACACTGTTAGTAATTAGAACAATTTTAAACCTATTAGTCTTTACACCTTTTTAGTAAGTTAATTTCTAAAATTCTTATGAGTCGCTTAACTTCTATTCTTCCTAAAATTATCTCTCCCTGTCAAATGGGTTTTTTTAAGGGCCGAGCTATTAATGATTTCATTCTTTTGGCCCAAGAATTATGTCATGACCTAGATGTTAGGGTGAAAGGTAGCAAAATTATCTTGAAGCTTGATATTTCTAAGGCTTATGGCAATATTTATTGTAATTTTTTATTTTTTATAGTTAAAACCCACAAAGGGGCCTACACGTTAATATAAAAAAATAATTACATAGTCCTTACAGGAAACCATCGGCTCACTAATGCTCTTACGAGCTACAAAACAAACCAAAAGAAAACCTACAAGCCAATTGTCTCCACTAATAAAAAGTAAAAGGCACCCTAGTAACATGCTAATGATGCTATAGACAAGTATCCAAAAAGAAAGATAATATGATTATAGTAAGGCCCAATCTTTCTGCAAAAAAACTTGAAGTCAGCCACAAGCAGCTCCACCTACAAAGAAAAACTGTTGCAAAAGAAAAAGCTACACCACAACAAAATATATGTTATATAGTAGCAGTACAAGAAATAACAACTAGCATAAAAGGAGATAGAGAAAATTTTGCTCCAAGTAAAGCCAGTCTTAGAATTAAGACTTAAAGAGCTCAGAATACTATTAATATAGAAAGCCTCATTAGGAAAATCCACAAGCCACTCAATCATACATTCATGGTCAAGCAAAATCACCTTGAACAAACCCTTCTAGCACAACAGAGGATCCCCAAAATAATAGCACGAGTTATTTAAAATCCCAAAAGAAATATCCACACCAGACCACCAAAAATAGTTAAACAACAAGAAAAATAGCAACCAAGTGCTAAACAACCACCTGTAGGCACCAACCCAGCCAACAACATCTCCAATATAACAAGAGAGCCTAGCCTGAAACACACAGTTACCCTCAGAACCCCAAAAACTAATTGTAGGAGAGCAACAACGGGTCAGAACAAATCATGGGTTATCTAGATTCCCAGAAAAAAATAACCAGAACAGAAAAAAAATTCCACCTACCAGTAACAACCCAAACAATAGCTGCACTAGCAAATGAAAAAAGCCTAGCCACCACACCACGATAACCCTCAACAGCCCACAAAATGAAGGTAGGAGCGCAACAATGGGACAGAACAACAACATAATAACTAAAGAAATCATTGCTCAAGTCTAAATTCAGAAAGATAACATCTAAACTAGAAGTCACAGAATTATGCCAACAACAGATAACCAAAAAATGAGAAAAGGAGTTCCATGTACAAATGACAAAAGTGTTACATCACACATAACCCCAGAGATGGAGAAAAACTCAGCCAACAAAAAACCATTCCAGTTGAGCATCCCAACAATAATAAGGAGAAATACCTCCAGTAAGAGACACAAAAGAGAAGCTCGAAAACCAAAACTAAGATGTAGCAAAGCCTTCACACCACATATGCTCTCGGCAACATAAAAATTGAACCAAGAACAAAAAGATAATAACATAACACCCCAGTAAACCAGTAGCTGAAATGTAGAAGCCCATAAAAGCAAAAATACCAAACTATCAAGCAAGTAGGGAAAGTAAGCCAACCAGATCATTAACCAAGAGGTAGGACAGTTGAGAACTAACATAAGGAATACCACACGCATCCAGGTTAAGCAAGGCATAAAGAGGAACAGGGATAGTAAACGAAATAACATCACTGAAACAAGCTAGACTACAACCCCACATAGCTAGCCAAGAAGCACAAGAATTAGCTTCCTTACTAACATGGTGAAATGAGGAGTTCAAAAATAGTAGAAAATTTTTAATTTCCCTAACATAATAGAAGAGATTCGGGGTGCAACACATATCCTCATCAGCTTGAAAAGGTTGAAGATTAAAACCAGAATTAACTTCAATATACAAGTTAGTTAAATTAAGAGGGATGCACAACTGGATACCATAAAGGATGGCCATAGTAAGAGCATTAAAAGAGTTTCCATTATGAACTAGGCCCACAAAAGAAACAATAAGATAGACATTACTATCCCTAATAATACCACCACAACCAATATATAAATCTGAACTAGCACCATCAAAATTTAGTTTGAAGAAGTTAGTGGGGGGCTTATTGCAATAGATAATATTAGGAGCAGAAGGAGTACCCTCCAAGTTAAAACCTAAACCAGTACCAACAAAAAAATAGTTTGTAAAATTCTTAATAGTAAGCAGATTAAAAACCATAAGAGCTAAAACCTTATCCTTCACTCTCTGAATAACATTATGATGGTTCATCCTCACATCATTGAAAAGGGAGTTATTCCTTTTCAACCAAAGAAGCCAAAGAATGAGGGAAGGAATAACAGTTTGAATGTGACATTTAGAGTTTATAAACCAAGACTTAAGCAAAGATTTAAGGGAAAGATGTGCATTAAAGCAATTTAATCAAAATAAATCATCAAAATAAACCCAAGTTCTAATAACAATAGGATCAGATAAAAAAACATAATGCTTATTCTCCCTATTACAACAACATTCGCACTTGGAAGCCAAGATAAAGACTTTTTTGATGAGATTATCATCCGTAGGGATAAATCTATGCAAGAATCTCCAAACAAAAATAGAAATAGTAGAAGGAATGCTTTTATGCCAAATATTAGTAAAAATATTATCAATATTACCTTTATCTCTAAAATAATGCCAAGCACTCTTTAAGTGAAACCCACCATCTTTGGATAAATCACATAAAATAATATCCTTGGAGACAATATTAATAGGCATATTTAAAATACAGTAGAGGATGCAACCAGGAATCATATTAGAAAGCTTATCATAGTCCCAACAATTATCATTAAAGAATGAATTAACTTTGATCAAAGTAGTAGAGTTAGAAGTCAAGATGGAGTCAATAGAATCCTTACCTAACCATCAATCTTGCCAAAAAAAGATATTACCTTCACCAAGACCCCAATAAATAAAGGGCTCCACCTCCCACATAACCTTGCAAATCATTTTCCAAACTTTAGAAATCCCAAGCTTATGAGAAATATTAGTCGGATGTTTGCCAATACAATACTTAGAAATCATAAAGTTAGCCAAAAGATTCACTTTAGTACGTAAGGTATAACAAAGTTTAAAAGAAAAGGCCTCAGGAAGATCTTGTGAATTTTTGCAACCAAGACCACCTTCAGCCATAACACCACAATATTTCTCCTAAGCCGCCCAGGTAATTTTATAACTAAAAGAAGTTCCTTTCCAAAAGAATTTGTTAATAAGCTTGTGACCCTATTATAAACAGCATGAGTTAGAAAAATAGTTTGAACACTATAAAATGGTAAAACACAAAGAATACTTTTGATTAGAGTAACTCTATCACCAAAGCTAAGAAAATTAGAGTCCCAAGATAAGAGCTTATTCTGGACAAAAGCAATAAGATCATCAAATAAAAAAGTCTTCCTTCTAACCTTAAAAAGAGGAACACCAAGATACTTGATAGGCAAGTTAGAATGGGTAAAACAAGTAACATCTTTAATAGTTAAAATACGATCATTGGAAATCCTCTTAAAAGTAATAAAACAACTTTTTCTTTTATTAAAATATAGGCCACTAGCCATCTCAAAATAATGAAAGCCCTCCATAATTTTATGGACTCTATTAGTAGTCGCATTAGTAAAAACAATGAAGTCATTCGCAAAGCATAAATGAGATAAATGGAAACCTCCCAAAGTTCTAAAATAAAGGCCAGGATTATTCTCAAACAAATTGGAAAGACCCCTAGAAAGAAATTCACCAGCAATAAAAAAAGGGCGGGAGAAATAGGATCACCTTGCCTTAAGCCATGAGAAGGCTTGAAGAAACCATGATTAAAACCATTGACAATTATAGATAAGTAGACATCTTCAATACAATTTTTAATAAGTTTAATAAACACAGAATTAAAACCAAAAAGCTCAAGGATAAGTTAAATAAACTTCCAATGAATATTATCATAAGCCTTGGCAATATCATGTTTCAAAATAAAATTCCCCCCTCTCACCCGAACATCCAAATCTTGATAGGCTACTTGAGACAAAAGAATATTATCCATGATAGCCCTACCTTTCATAAGACCCATCTGAGAAGGAGAGATAATTTTAGGTAAAATAGAAGTAAGACAATTCATAATAATTTTTGAGATCAATTTGTTGAAGAAGGTATGAAGGTTGATAAGATGAAAGTCATTCCAAGTTTGAACAGAATTGTTCTTGGGAATAAGCACTAACAAAGTAGAGGGAAAAAACTTAGGGATAGGGTTACCCAAAAAAAATACAAAATAGCAAAAAAAATATCATTTTGAGTAATGTGCCAAGATTTTTGGAAGAAAAGAGTGGTAAAACCATCAGGCCCCACCACAGAATCACTATTATTATCCAACAGAGTCTCTTTAACCTCTTCAAAAGGAGGCCTAGAGAGGGAGGCATTATCCTCAAGGGATATAAGGTTGGGGATAAAAGATTGATCCATAACTGAAATAGGATTGAAAGCTTTTTTGAAATGAGTATGAAAATGATGAACAACTAAATTAGCAATCTCAAAAAAAGAACCATCCTCCCTTTGAATTTTATTAATACTATTTTTAACCCTTTTTCACTTAGTTAAAGCATGGAAGTACTTAATATTGTTATCACCTTCAACTAAGTGCTTAGCAGCATCTTTTGTTTCCAAAAGACCTCTTCCTGAGCTTGTAAATTAAAAAGATCCAGTTTAGACTTTTTTAAAAGAGTAAAATTAGCATCAGTAGGGTCATTTTGACACAAAATCTTAGTAGAATTCACAAGTTGTTTAGCTTGTAAAATATTAGAAAAATATTTCTAAAAACATGATGATTTCACCAATTAAGAACTTGTTTGAACCTTTTAAGCTTAAACCAAAGTTTGTTCATCCTAAAAATAGAATTATCCGAGTGTAAAGGAGCTTGCCAATTATTTTAAATAACATCAAAAAAGAAGTCATGAAGTAACCACATGTTTTAAAATCTGAATTGAGATGGAACATTAAAGTGTCTATAATTAATGGTAATAAGTAGAGGAGAGTGATCAGACTAAATTCTACTAAGATGTTGCGCATTGGTGGAGTTAATAGAATTAAGCCAAGGATTATTAAAGATCAAACGGTCAAGCCTTTGCCATAAGTGACCCCTATTCCAAGTAAAGTTATTTCCAACCAAACCAATATCAATCAAATTACAATGCTACAATCAGATTATTAAAATCTTCCATAGAGCGATAAGAATGAGAAGAACCTTCAATCCTTTTAGAGGGAGTAGTGATGGAATTAAAGTCACCACCAACAAACCAAGGCAAATTACATATACTATGAAAATTAATAAGCTTATCCCAAAGCATCTTTCTAATGTAGAGGAAAGAGGCAGCATACACAAAACAAGCACAACAATGAAAATTAAAAGCCTCAACTTTACAATGCAAGACTTGAGTAAAATCACCAATAACATCAATTTTAACCGAATTTTTCCAAAAGACCCAAATTTTGTTAGACACATTCGAAATGGAAAATTTAAAACCCAAAAATCATGAAGTGCTTAACAACCTAGAAGCAGTAATAAGAGGCTCAAACAGGATAAGAATAGAAATATTGTGCACACAATATAAATTCATAACCCGAGTTCTAGAAGACGGGCAACCAATGACCCTCACATTCTAAATAATTGTACTAAACATAAAGAAAAGCTAAATGAGAAGCATTCGAGCAAGTGTTTCTAGGAGGTTGCAAAGAAATATGCTTTGAGTTCCTCCCTCTTTTACTATGAACTTTAATAAAACTAGTATCATTTGTCATCCCTGACAAAATATTTAGCAACAATATGCATATCCTCAATATCAATAAAATCATCGCTACTATAATTAGAAGTTGAAGGATTCTTACTATCATTATGCTGATCCCTTAGGGTAGTAGGGCATTCATCCTCCATAAACATACCATCATCCTCTAAATTATCAGAAAGTGGAGAACAATGATCCATAGAAAAAATTCATCTTCCTCTAAGGGCATATCATTCTTATCACCTTCTATGATAGCCAAATGAGTGTCATCATTAGCTCCCTTCACATATTCCTGTACATTTAAAGGATTAGAAATCATAATATCATTGGAATTAGACACATTTGAATAATAATGCAAGAAAGAGATGTTCCATCATTAACAACCTTTTGATTGTCAAAAGTAAGCGAACTATGGGCCACATTCTTCTCACCATCAATATGAGGAATATTTAAAGTGTTAAAAGCAACTCTCTGCTCATGAGTCAAAATGATAGCATTGGAAAGAACATTGGTAACAAGTGGAAGAGGTTCCTTCTCAGTACCCAGCAACGATTCCTCATTCTTTTGAGAGGGAGTAGAGGTAATATCCACCAAAGGAACCAAAATAAGATTAGTAGCTTCATGGTCCACCACCCCATTTGTTTGTTTCAAAGCATTCTTAGCAGTACGAAGGTAAGTGTGTTTCCGAAAATGATTGTTCATAGCATGCACTTACATTTTATAGAAAGAACAAAATATAAGTACAATTTCAAACTCAACTTTTAGAAAATAACCCTTGACTTTGGACCCAATTCATATTTCAGAATGATGTTTCTTAGAAATACCCAATTCAACCAACACTCTAGCAACAGACGGCCTCAACATCGAAGCCATAGCTTGGTATGTTTGTAGAGGACGTCCAAATATATAATCCATCCCAAAAACAATTTGATGGTTATGAAAATGAAATATCAAATTAGGAAACAAAATCCAAATTGGAGCAATAGGAGATTCCTCCCTAACATCAAAATCCCGAGTCCATTTCAGTAAAAGCATTTGACACACTTGAATGTAATATGACCTTCTAGCAAATATGCGGTGATAGTTAAGATCCATTAGCAAGTTGGATCGCAACATGTCTTTGATGAAGTAAATTAACATGAAATGATCCAGAGAGCTTTAGGTTAAAAAAAACTTACATATAACATCAAGATTCGGCATTCTCAACATAAATTTACCAACCAAAGTTAAAGCATGAGGAGCAACTAGCTGTTCAACCACCAAATCCTCAAAAAGAAGAGTTGGATAGCCCTTGAAAGACAAATGAACAAAAGTAAGTTTCGAAGATGAAGAGGAAGATCCTGCGAGAACATAATTGAAAGATCGTGTTTTCCCCTCAAAAAGAGAGGAAGAGTTCGGGTTCGATGATGACGGAGTTGACATATCCAAGCACGAGAAAACAAAGAAAACTCAAAGTCAGCACAAAAAAAAAAGGAGCTAAAGGCAACTGAGAACAATCGGAACCAGTGAAAAATCCAAGCCAAGAGCGCCAAAATACACCGCACCTAGAAGGACCCTAAAATCACCATGGAATCACCTCAGAGTAACTCATTTATTTGAATTTTCTTTATAATATTTAGCATTTTTTTGTTTTAATTTTGTTTTTATCAGTCTTATAAAAAATTACATTGAAGGATCTCATTTTTCTATTATTGTTAATGGAAAAAGCACTATTTTTTAAATCCTCTCATGGCTTAAGGCAGGGTGACCCTATCTCTCCTGCCCTTTTCATTATTACGAAAGCATATTTATCTAGAGACCTTGCCAACCTCTTTTAGAATCACCCTAGCCTCTACTTTAGAACCTTGGGTGGTTTTCCTATTTCTCTTTTATGTTTTGCCGATTATTTTATTTTTTTATGAATACTTCTTTAGATAAGATTAATATAATTTTTGGTTTCTTACATAATTTTGAAATTGTTAGTGGGCTCTCTTTGAATAAGCATAAGTATTGTTTTATTACCTTCAATAAAGTACCTAATGTGCATATTGTGGCTATCAAAGCCTTGACTGGTTTTGTGCAAACTCACTTTCTGAATAAATATCTTGGAGTTCCTTTTTTTAAAGATAGAAAGAAAACCTTTCTTTTTGATGATTTGATTACTTCGGTGCATAATAAGTTTTTTGTGTTGGGATTCTAATTTTCTCAGTTTTGGTTTTAGGCTTATTCTCATTAGAAGTATTTTTTGCTCTCTCCTTGTTTATACTTTCCAAACTCTTCAGCCTGCTCAGATGTTTTGCAATATAATTTATAAACTTATCAATAAATTTTTTTGGACAGAGGCTAATACTAATTCTAAAATTTTTTGGTCCTCTTGGGACAAGTGTTGTGGTGTGTTGGATGGGGGTGCCTTGGGGTGTAAGAGTATGTTTAATTTGGCCTATAATTTTTGTTTCAATTTGTGGCACACCTTTCGTGCTTAAGTGAGCTTTTCGGCTGTTTATGTTTGCCAAGTATTTCATGGGAAAGCATCCCACTATTTGCTCTTTTAATAAAAGTGACTCTAAAGTGTGGCAGAGACTTTGTAAGGTTAAATGGGTTGTTGAGTCTCATCTTTCTTGGGGGCTTGGTGGTGAGAACATATTCTTTTGGCAAGATCATTGGTTGTGTTCTCACTCTATTTATTTTGTTACTAATACTTCTTCCTTGTTGCAGTTAAGGTGAATTTTTTCATTACTGAAAACTATACGGATTATGATAAACTTATAAATTTTAAAACAAATTTCTAACCTCCCTCTAAACACTGACTTAGAGGATTTATTATTATGCAATTTGTCTAAAGATGGGGCTTTTAGATTAAAGGATTCTTTGTTTTCTTTTAGAACTAAGAATGTTGTTAGTATAATTTTTTCTATGATTTGGCATAAAAGTATTCCTTCCACTATTGCTATTTTCATCTATAGAATTTTACATAAGTTCATTCCTATTGATGATAACTTAACTAAAAGAGGTTTTATCTTACCGTCCAAAAGCTAATGTTGCTATCATGTGGATAATATGCATCATGTTTTTCTTTCTCGTCTTTTAGTTGTTAAATCTTGGACTTATTTTGATGATATTTTCAAATTAAATTACTTTAATGCTAAACAATTTATTAATGCTATGCTTAACTCTTAGTTTGTCAAGTCTAACGGCCATATTAAAAATGTTATTCCTTCTCTCATTTTGTGGTATTTATGGATAGATAGGAATAAATCTCTTCATAATGATGTTGTTATGAACCATAATAGAATTCTAAAAAATGTGATAGACAAAGTTCTAAGACTGCTTTTTTGTTAATTTTGCTTTATATCAAGAACTTTAAGAATTATTACTTTATGGCTTCTGATTTAGGCCTTAAGTTGGAAGATGATCATTCTCCTTTTAATCCTAAGTTTGTTTATTGGATAAAACCCCCTAATAACTCTTATAAACATAATTTGGATGGTGCTGTGAAAGGTTCCATCTCGGGGTGTGGTGTGATTATCAGTGCAGCCATGGGAGTATTGTTATGGCTTTTATGGGTCCCTTATAGAATTGTGATGTGAACTTTGATGAGGTCTCGGCTATACTTTATGGGATTATATTATGTATTTCTCTTGATATTTCTAACATTAGGATTGAAGTTGATTCTACTTATGGTATTCAATATTTAAATAATGTTGATGATTCCATGTGCAATCCAGCTCATTTTTATCTTCTGAGGGATATTAAACAATTGTTGATCTTTGTTAATTATTCCTTCTCCCATGTGTAAAGGGAGGGGAATGCTTTTGCTAATTAGTTTTCAAATTAGGGGTTTGATTTGGATTGCTTCCCTAATATTTCTGCCGCTAACTTACCTGTCCACTTAAAAGGGATTTTAAGATTAGATAAAATTAGTATTCCTTATGTTAAACTTTAATGTGGTTGGGTGGCTTGAGCTAGTTGTTCTTGTCTTTTTTGGCTTGGGGGTTGCCTCTTTTCTGGTTTGCTGGAGGTTATCTCCATTGAGTAGTTTCTTTTTGCTACCTTGTTTTTATTTGAGTGCTAGTACGTTGCCTATGTGTTGCTCGGTGAGCCCCATAATGCCTTTCTTGGATGTATTTGGGTTTTTCATGCTGGATGTTTTCTATAGCCTCTCTATTTTTTATTTTACTGGGTTTTGTGACTCTACTTTATATTTCTTTAGCCTTCATGTGTTTTGCGGACTTATTTTTCTTGTGGTGTTATGCTTGGTCCTTTTGTTATATTATATGGTTATGTTCAGCTATGGTATTCTTGCTATTGTGGTTTGCCAGTTTGGTTACTTCTTAATTATTAATTATCCTATGTGTTTCTTGGTGACCATTATTAGGCTTGTTATGGAGGGCTTTGGGGGGTTGCTAGTGGGTGTTTCCTGGAGCTCTTCTATTTATGATTTTGCTGAATGGTGTTTCTCTTATTTTTGGAACCTCTATATTACTAATTTTGTTGGGTTTTATGGCTCTAAAATTCCATCAATTTGGCTTTCATGTGTTTGGGAGCCTCATTTTTCATGTGGTGTTATGCTTGGCCCTTTGGTTATTTTATCTGGTTCTATTCAGCTAGAGGTGTGGAATCCATGTTGTTTGGGTTTTGCCAGCTGGGGTAGTTCTTAACTGTCAAATGTCTTTTTAGGTATTTTTTCTAGTTTGGAGATTATCATATTTGTTAATTGGTGACCACTTTAGGCCTGTCATAGAGGGCTTTGGAGTGTTGTTGGTGGGTATTTCCTGGAGTTCCTCTATTTCTGATTTTACTAAGTGGTGTGGCTCTAATTTCTCAAGCTTTTGCATTCGGGCGGTTAGGGTTCTTATTCTTTCCATGATGTTTTGCTTTTCTATTCACCTCTATATTCTTGTTCCCTTGCTCTGTGGTATCCTTGTTATATGTGTTGGATTCTTCTGGTTTGGAATTTTTATTGCGTCCTCCCACCTGACTTAGAGATACGTCCTCCTAGAGCTAAATTCGTGCTAAAAATGAGAAATACCGAGAAAATATCAAGCAATACCAAAAAATAACGAGGATTATCATCATGTGAAGACCAATACTGAGTTATACCGAGCTATACCGAGCAATACCGAGCAAAACAAAAAATATCTAGTTTTTCCTAGAAAAAACTTGGTATTTTTTTGTATTGCTCGGTATAGCTCGGTATAACTCGGTATTGGTCTTCACATTATGATATTCCACGTTATTATCAAATAATACCTAGCAATATCGAGCAAAAATCGAGTTTTTTGGCGGTGGGAGGACGTATCTCTACGTCAGGTGGGAGGACGCAATAAAAATTCTCTGGTTTGGCCTTTATTCCCGCACCTAGATGTTAATGTATACTTGCTGTTTTACTTGGTTTTATGTTAACTAGCAGCCTTTTGGAGTGGTTGGGCTTAGTGTGGTGCATATTTTCTTTTGATTTTATTGTTTTATCTCCTAAGTTGGAGCTTAACTGGTTAATTAACCCGTCTATCCTTTCCTATGGTTATGCCATTGTGGGTTATGGGGCAGTTTCTGATAATTTTGGCTATTTTGTGGATATTTTTTTGGTGTTTGGTAATACCTGGTCGAGCCTTTTTAGAATCTATTATGTTGATAACTACTGGGATTGTCTACCTTCTTGCCTTTATTTTTATTTATGTTATTTCTATCTTGGGATTCACCCTTTTTTGAAAAATTTTCTTAGTGCAGGTGTTCATAGTGATCTCACACAAGAAGGGAAGCTGGATTTGGTTGTTGCTATTTTGTTCTTTCCTCCTTTTTGGGTGCTCATTCTTGTGCACTGGAAATTGTACATAAGTTTCAAGGTATTTACTCTTAGTAGGTCTTAGTAGGGACCTCAAGCTCTTAATATATTTTTTTTCTTTCTTTTGTAGCTTATTTGAGCTTTAGTGAGCTTGAAGTCCCTTTAAGGCCCATTTTATTTTTTACTGAATTAATACGTAGGCCCCTCTGTGGGTTTCCAAAAAAAAAAGGATGGTGAATTGGTGTTTTAATAAACTTTTCTTTTTCAAGAGACTCTTCTTTGAATAATTTTTACCAAATGCACAATGATAATTTTAAAACAAGTTATCTCAAGTGGAAGCAAACAATAAAACAACCCAACAAAATTTTACTTTTGATCGTGTATAACAAAGAATTCAAAAATATTTTTCTTCAATTTATTTTTAGATGTTTGTTTTGTCTCACAAAAATTCAATCCAAAACAATCAAAATATTTTGAACCATAATTTTCAAGAATGTAATATATAGAATATAAAAAAAAAACATAAAATAAAGTGTTAAAAAAATGAACAAGCACATAAAAAGTAATATAGTGATTCGGTCAAAACTTGACCTACGTCCACTCCTCAAACTCTCTGGGTGTTGTACTAAACCTTTAATGACACTCTATTTTTTCTCATAATAAGGTAAAGAATCCTTTACACAATCACTTTCAGTCTTCTAATGTGCGGTGGAGAATCCCTTTCACCAACCCGATGCGGCAAAGCAGCTAAATCCCTTTCACCAACTGGGTGTGGGGGAGTAGCTGGATCTTTTGATGCCACAAGCATCTTCCAAGAGTTTCCCTCAAATAAAGAAAATTTTCTTAGAAAAAGCAGGTGAATTTTCACGGAGTAACTGTGTGTAGAACCCCTCTAACATACTCTATTAATCTCATAAGGCTCATCTATCGCTTAACCTCACTTCTCTCCCAGAAGAATTAAGCTTTCCCTTTAAACCCTAACCTTCATATATTCTACCAGATAAAAAACTGGCAAAATACCCTCTTAAACCTAGTAAGAGATTTTTAAAAACAAGGCTAAAAATACCTAATTTTCATTTAAATCATCTCTATTTATACAGTACAATCAGAGGATCGTATAATATCATTATTTCAATTCTCCCATCAGTAGTGTATAATGGCTATTTTCTTGTATGATCAATTAGGTTTTTAACTAATCATCCAGTATAATCTTAAGGTCATACAATATGATTAGTTCAATCTAATAATCAATTTTTCCTCGATAAAACCTAGTGATTAATTATCATCCTAGTTGACACTTGATTCACATAATATGAACCTCACTTCATACAATATGATTACTAATTACACTTATATTTTTATTTGATTGCTTAATCTTAGCTAGTTAATTCGGCAAGATTTTTGAATATCGTACGAAACAATTGGCATCATATTGTATGAATATAATAATTTTTCAATTTTTTAAATATTGCTTAATTATAATTGGAGGCATGGATTTTAATATAAACTAATTTTCTAGTATAATTACAATCATACAGTCTATTAATTCATCTTAATCTTCTTCTTATTTTAATTTTTTATAATTAATTTCTAAGTGAATTGATTGAAAGTTCTAGAAGGTTGTTAGAGCTTATAGAACTGACCCAAGGCTAACCAAGAGGGGGGGGGGGGGGGGGGGGGGGGGGGGGGGGGGGTTGGGGTTGAATTGGTTAATTTAAAAAATTCTCTTGGAAATTTATAAAACCGTTTTAAGATATTTTACACAGTGAACCTTAAATATGAAATTACTTGTAGAAAAATATTTTTACAAAAATTCTTTTCAACCATAGAAAAATAAAGTGTGGAAAATAAAAATGCATTAAAATAAAGGAATAGAAGAACACTAAATTTTATAGTGGTTCGGTCTAACTAGACCTTGGTCTACTCCTTCAGGTATTGCACTAAATCAAAAGTGACTCACCATTTTCTCCCACAACAATGTGGAGAAGTCCATAAAACAACCTCTCATCCACCGTGCGATAGGTACCAATGTCCTTTCTCACCCTCCTGGTGATGGCAAAGTACCAACTTCCTTTCTCACCCTCCTGGTCATGGCAGAGTATCGACATCCTTTTTTATCCTCCTGGTGATGACAAATTACCGATATCCTTTCTCACACTCCTGGTGACAGCAGAGTACCAGATCTACTCCAAAGATCTTCTTTCAAGAGTCTCAAAATAAGTAGGGCAAAGATTTGAAGAACACACAAAAAGATCCTCACATTTGGGAAACCTTATGAACCCTTCAAAGTTTCCACTTATAAGATCTGTCAAACTTCACTCCTAAACACTCTTCCAAAACACTCTATTTTTCACTCCCAAGAGAAAATTCAAAGCAAGATGATAGATTGTCAATTTTTCAGAGCACTTATATATGAAAGACAAGAAAAACCAACTAGAAAAAAATCCAAGCTGAACGTACTTGGATCATACATTACGATCGCACTTCGTGCGTATGAATAGTCTAAAAAGCCATGTACGATCCTGCACGAATATAATTTCGTACTCTATCAGTTGTATATTTGAATTAACATCATATTGTACGAACAAATCAAAACCAAACATGTTCGACCTATACGATTTTGAACGAACTCATTTCATACACTGTGAATCATATGTACAAACAATATATCATGAAATATGAACTGTTAAATCAGGTCATGCTTCATATGGTACGAATATGGAAGAATTCAATTCATACTCTAGATATTGTCTGTACTAACCAAATTTTATACAGTATGAACAGTTCAACAAATGATGAGTTTGTATGGGATAAACTGGAACGTACCTTGTTCATACTCTTGATGTCATTTGTATTAACCCAGTTTCATATAGTACAAATAATTCAAAAAAATTTGTGTTCGTATGGGACAAACTCGTATGCACTTATTTCATACTTTGGATATCATTTATTCGAACCTAATTTCATATAGTAGGAATAGTTCAAAAGAATATTTTTAAGGCATGATTTGATTAACTTCATTCTAGAGGAACTACCATAAGAAATCGTTCAATATTATTTGAAAATTATAAAGTATGATTAGTTTTTTTTTAATTTTTTTGAATCACTCCCTTAGTGTATCTGTGAACGGTTACCCAATTACAATCACACTCTCTCAAACTCATGAAAAATAGAAAATTTACAGAATTCATTACAAGAAACCCTAATCTATTCTATCTTAAAGTTTTCAATAATCTAGAGAATGATATCCCTTAAATATAAGCAAACAACACAAAGAAAATATTTGCAACGTATGTTAGCAGATATAATAATCACAACAATAATATTTTTATATCATAAAAAAATCATATGATATAAAAACATAGTTTTGAAATCTAAGTTACAACAATCTCTCCCTTTTTATGATAATAAAATAATTATTATTTGAGTTAACAGTAAAACAATTTTTCTCCTAAGCTCCCCCTCAATGAATGATCAATTTAAAAATAAGGGATTCCAATGAAAATAAAAATCATAATAACAAATTAAAAGAAACAAAAATAATTATGAATAACAAAAACACACATACTACACACATCACAAAAACACACAATACACACATATATATAAAACAACATCAAACAAAACATCAAATACTAACTAATGATTCTCATTTTAACAACAACAGAAAGGAAATTATCTATTGAAAGGATAAGTTTTTATGGATAAATCAAAATAGATGATGAAGAAAAAGAATTTAAACTAATTGTAATTACAACATTAATATCCTAATGCGAAAAAGAAAATCTCAAGATTTAAATAAAAAAATTAATTAAGATAAGAAAGTGAACGAAGTTCACTATTTGGTCTAGACATATCAAAAGAAAAATATTTATTGAAAAAATATTGAAATAAAGATTAATTATTTTCTAATTCAATAGTGAAGATTATTGTTGATTATATGAATTGGTATAACAGATAGAAAAATAAAGGAAAGAACTGTATGAACCTTTTAATTGGCATATTGCGCATCATTTCAATTTTTTGTGGCACACTTTGTGCATCTTTTTAGTTTGTGCTAATTTTGTGCCTCGTTTCACTTTGGTGAACATTGCACATTTTTTTTAAACTAGTGGCCATTTTATGCATCTTTTAAACTCTAGTATGCTTTGTGCATATCTTTTTAATTTCAGTCTTTCCAATATCTATAAATTTTAAAATAAATTCTAATAATGAACAAACAAACAAATTGAAGAAGAAAAAATTTAAAAATAAGACATCAATTTTGCAACAATTATAGCTAAATAATATTTATCTATAAGAACAAGAAATTAATATTCTAATCCATATCCAATCATAATTTAATTTAAAATTTCGAGAGATTAAATTTTGCAAGAAAATTAATTTTTAGTGTAAATCAAGTAAAAATTTTGTTCTGGAGATCAACTACAAATGATTTATCTCTAAAAATTTAAATAATTCAAGAAGAGTAATTTCTATCACAAGTCATAACATCATTTCATTTAATACTTGAAACACATATAAACAATGCATCATACTAGAATTGGAAGAACCACAACATTGCAAAGCCAACATATAATATCAAAAAGAAACATCTTAACAACAAATAGAAAATCTCAACAACAAGTATAACAGAGAACTAAAAACTAAAATCCTGAGGAGCCTTGGTCTGGAGGTGGCTGAGGGGTGAACATCATAAAGTAGCTATTTATCATAGCTACTTACGTGTTAATAAGGTCAAATTGTCTTCTAATCCATCCCCATATCTTCATTATACCTCACTTCTTGTTGGTTTAAATGATTCACAATTCGATTAAAACATTAATCGAAATGAGATTACAATCTATCAAAATACTAGACTATTTATTGATAGAAATTCTAATCTGATCCAGCACTAGGTGTAAGTGCTGGCGTAGGAGCTCCTTCTTCTCCCTCAGATCTTTGATCCCGATTAAAATGTTCATGGAAAGAAACATTGGTAAAGTAAATAGGAAGATGAGTGGCAGGATTATAGTAGATCAGGTTATACTTCTTTTCTAAAATGTAGGCAACCAAATGTCCTAAGATCACATTTTTCTTTCTCTTATTATGAGAAAGTTCAATATCAAAAAGCTTATAGATATAATACATAATTAGTTGGGCTTCATTAATATGTCTTTTGGTCATAATAAGGTATGTGACAGTAGACATAAAAGGAGAGGTTGATACGATCACTAGCTTTAGGAATAATAAAAGTTCTTAAAACATGCTGGATGATCCTAGTATTCTGATTCTGGGTATACACATAAGAAAAATGATTTACCTATGCAAAAACTCTAAGAGTTTGATTAATTTCTAACCAATCAAAATCATATCTAGAGGTCATGGTGTGTGCCATAACCCCATATGTTCTGAGATTAAGGAAGTTGCCTAAATCTTCCTTGGTTATTTCAACTCGAAGCTTAAAGTCATAAGACGTCATCCTAATGTGATCATCATTCATTCTCAAGTTCATAAGAAAAGTTTGGAAAGTTTCATGATGATAAGCATAAATCATGGTAGGATAAAAGAGAATTGAGTTTAGGCGAAAAGAGGCATAACATGAAAGTTAATGTCTCTTTGAATTAGGAGACGAGATGGGGTAATCTTAGCTTCAAAATAACCATTGTAGGTGACAAGATGGGGTAATATTAGCTTCAAAATAACCATCATAGGCTTCCTCATTGTCTTTATAAGGTAAGTTCTCATCGCTACTAGAATGAGAGGATGAGCCCTTGGAAGTTCTTGGCGTTTGCTACTGCCGACCATTTCTAAAGCTTGGAGTCGAGATTGTTTGAGATTTTATAGGGTTGTGAAGAAAAACCATCCACTACCTTTCAATTTAAAGAAAATAACATATCGCACAAAAAAAAAATTAGATCGTACATATAATTTTTAAATTTTTGTCTTGTATGCTTAACTCAAAAAAATACCATGTACAGGCTATAGAATTCATACAATATGAAAAAGTTCATATAATATGAAAGAAAAAAATAACACAAGCCATGATAAAAAAAAAACTCTTTTCAAAAACCAATCACCCAAGATCGATGACATGCAATAATGAAAAATAATCAAATAACTCAATACAAACAAAAGAAAAATAAACACTACTAACAAAACAAACAAACACTAACAAACAAAGAAAAAAAATCAAACACATCAATACATTATAAATCTAATTTACATAAATTCAATTTTAAGCATTATGATAAATCACACATAATCTTGTTCTTAAGATGATAAACATTTCAAAAGCCAGTGATTTTATGAAAATGTCTACAAGTTGATTCTCAGTAGCAACATAATGTAATTCAATTTCTCATTTAGCCACATTATCTCTAATGAAGTGATGCCTTATATCTATATGTTTGGTTTTAGAATATTGAATATGATTTTTTAAAATGCATATGACACTTTTATTATCACAAAAAATTAAAATAGTGCTAATAAAAAATACTAAATTAATTAGTTATTTTTTTAACCAAAGATCCTGTGCCACATTACTATCTAAGGCAATGTATTCTTCTTTAGCATTAGAAGGGGAAAATGAATTCTATTTTTTGCTATGCTAAGAAACTAAAGAGTCTATTATGAATTGACAAGTTCCAGAAGTAATTTTTTTTATATCATCATATATCCTACATAATCTGAATTAAAATATCTAATAATTTAAAAATAAGAGATATATTTAAGTTACCAAATCTCTAAGTTTTGAGTTGCCAAAATATATGTTAGAATTCTCTTAATAGTAGTCAGATGTGATTCCATTAGATCAGTTTAAAATCTAACACACAAACAAACACTAAACATGATATATGGCCTACTACTAGTTAAGTAAAATAATAATCTAATTATCCCTCTAAATTTCTTTTGATCAACAGATTTTCCCTTAGATTCCTTATTTAACTGCATAGAGGAACTCATAGATGTACTCACTGGTTTAGCACTATCCATTTCATATTTCTTCCGGATGTCTATCATATACTTTGATGGGCTAAAAAATGTTCCTTCCTCATTTTACTTTATGCTAAGACCAAGAAAATAACTCAAGTCTCCCATCAAACGCATTTCAAATTCACTCATTATTTTTGAAAAATCATCACAAATATTTTTTTTGGTGGATCCAAACAAGATATCATCAAAATATATTTGAACAATGAGTATGTCAACTTCTACCATTTTTAAGAAGAGAGTGCTGTCCACACTTCCTTTAACAAATGATCTTTCTAATAGGAAAGTGCTTAACCTCTCATACCAAGCTTTAGGTGCCTCTTTTATTCCATACAATATATTTTTAATTTTAAACATATGAATAGGGAATTTTAAATTTTAAAAACCTTGAGATTGCTCAACATAAATATCCTCTTGTATCACCCCATTAATAAAGGCACTATTAACATCCATTTAAAATAATTTAAAACCTTTAATGTAGGTAAATGCTAATAATACCCTTATCACTTCAAGTCTAGCTACAACGACAAAAATTTCATCAAAATAAATTCCTTCTATTTTATTATACCACTTGGCCATCAATATTTCCTTATTTTTAAATATAATACCTAAATCATTCTTTTTATTTTTGAATACCTGCTAAGTTCCAAAAACACTGTGATCCTAAAACCTTTTAACCAATTCCCAAACATCACTTTTAATAAATTAATTCAGTTCTTCTTGCATGGCCAAAAACCAAAATTCATCTAAAATTTCTTGATTTATTTAGTGAGCTTAATCATTAAAATAAAGGCTGAGTGATTCACTTCTTTGTTAAGTCCATGCCTAGTTCTAACACCCTTCACTTGGTTCACCTAAAATAAATTTGGCGACTCTTAGACAATTTCCATTCTCTAGGCAAAGTGATTTATGTTCCAACATTCTCTTCAAAATGTGTCTTTTCAATTCGTTGAGATATATCTTCAATATGTTCATCATCCAACCTTTGCTCTTTCGAAATACCATATTTATCAAAAACTATATGTGTGGTCTCCTCAACTACCAAAGTTATCTTGTTAAAAACCCTATAGGATTTTCCAACACTAGAATATCCTAAAAAAATCCTTCATCAAATTTAGGACCAAAATTTTCGTAAGGGAGTTTTACCATTTTTATGAATGAACAACTTACATCTAAAAACATGCTAATGTGAAAGATTAGATGTTCTACCATTAAGAAGTTCATAGGGTGTCTTGTTCAACTTGGATCAAATATTCACCCTTTTCAGAACATAATAAGTCATACTAACCGTTTCAGCCAAAAAAAATTTTTTGGAAGTAAATATTCAGTCAACATGGCTATAGCCGCTTCTATCAAAGTTATATTCTTTCTTTCAAAACCACATTCAGCTAAGGGGTTTTAGGTGCTAAAAATTGTGATTAATTTCTTTCTCTCTATAAAAATCTTCAAATTTTTTATTTTTAAACTCTCTTCGATGATCACTTTGAATTAATAAAATTTCACACACTAATGTTCTCTAAATTCAAGTAGAAAAAATTTTTAAATTCATTATATGATTCACTCTTATGAGATAAAAATTTGATGAGATAAAAATTTGACCTAACTGAATCTTGAAAAATCATCAATGATAAAAACTTTACCTTCTAAACTTATAGTACTAAGTGGTCCAAAACGATCCATGTGAATGATTTTTAGTGGTTTTCTAGTTTTAAGATCTCTAAATGAATGAAAGGAGGACTTCACATGTTTTCCTAATTGACATGCATCACACATGTAATCTTTAGTGAAGTTTAGTTTGGGTATCTCTCTAACTAATTCTTTTTAGGTAATCTTCCTAAGATTTTTATGCTTGCGTGATAAAATTTTCTATGTCATAACCATGATTCATCAGTGATTGTTTTGAGACAAAAAATTTAAGAAGATTTAACAAAATTTAAATTAAGAATGTATATATTATTTATCTTATTTCCATGAAACACATCAATTCAATTTTGGCTTATTATGCAGCTTGTAGGAAAAAATTTAACTTTATAACCCTTATCACAAAGCTGACTAATACTCAACAAGTTATGTTTTAAGCCTTTAACCAATAACATATTATAAATAAATAAATTATTCTTATTTTCAGTCATACATGTACATATAACTTTCTTAGTGGTATTGTCTCCTAGTGTCACTTTGCCTCATTTCTGGCTTCTAGCGATATGAATTGTATTGTGTCTCCAATCATATGCTTAGAACATTTATTGTTTAAGTACCAAATTCTCTCACGAGGACCTACATAGAGCATCTCTACAAAATTTTTAACTGTTAGACTTTGGAACCCAAATGAATTTGGGTTCTCCTCCGAGAAATGATGATCTGGATGCATGCTTGATATGATGTGATTTATGCATCTTAGGTCTCCACACTAAATGTGTTCTACTATAAATCATTCAAGTATGAGAGATATGACCAATCATTCCATATGTAAAACATTTAACTCCAGGAAAAGGATTTCCCAATCTATGTGAGTTATTCTATCTTTTCCTAAGTTTATAAATTTTATGCTTCTGATTAGGATTAAAAAATTATTCAAGTGTTGGGGGTGTCTTGTTTTCCTCAAGAGCTTTTAGTTTCTCTTTAAGTTATGAGTTTGCACTCCCTAAAACAACAATTTCAACACTTAACGCGTATTCGCTTTGATTTGTTTCATCTATAAACACCTCACATTCATTTTCAAGATCACTATAAGACATTTTCAATAAATCATATTTCTTATTCAAATCATCAAATTCATCCAATAATTTTATGTGGTTGTTATCAATAGATACGTGATCATTCCTAAATTTTTTTACTCTTTTTATAAATTTAAATACTCTATGCTATGTTTGGCATGCAATTTTTTAAGTTTTCTATATGCAAAATGGATTTTCTCATTGTCTTCAAATAACTGATTATAGGATAAATCACATACCTCATCTTGATATGACTGATCAAGTTTGTCGATCATTAAACACAAGTTTGTGACTTTCTCCTCTACTTTTATTTTTGAGGAATCTGATGCTATATTCACACAGAATGCTCCCTATGACCTTATCTTGCCCTTCATACTATTGGTTTTCTTCTCAACTTTCTCCTTGTTAGGATTAGCTTTGAGATTCAGGAATTCATATTTATTATGTCCATACTTCCTACATTTATAACAAATTAAATCATTAGAAGCTTTTGCATTTTTGAGGAACTTACCCTTATTCCATAGCTGACGTCTCCATTGCTTTCTTTTTAAGAAACTTTTGAATTTCCTCATCATGAGTGTAATATCCTCTTTATCCTGAGGTTGTGACTATTTAATTTCTAATTCATGTACTTTCAACATAATTTTTTCTCCTTTCGCTTGTCACATGCATCAATCTATCTTTTAGTCACTCATTGATCTTAAGTAATCATTGATCCAAGCAGATCACCAATAGAATAAATAATTAGATCTTCTGATTCATTTATGGAAGTTATCTTTGTATCATAAGTAGAAGGAAAAAAATATAGAATTTTATTAACTTTTTTAGAATTCATTAGTTCCCTACCTAAAGTATGCAATGAGGTATCTATCTGTGTAAAATGAGTATACATGTCAGTGATTGATTCATTTAGTTTCATGCAAAAAAGTTTGTAGTCGTGTAATGAATGTTCAATCTAGACTATTTCATCTCGTTAGTTCCTTCATACATTATGCAAATTCTATCCAAAATTTCTTTTCTAGTTTTACTGCTTGAACCATGCATACAATCCTCATATTTCAGGGCACTAAAAAACAGCACTAAAAAATTGTTTAAGCATTTAGCATTTAATTGACCTAGTTTTTTTTCCTCTACTGTAAAATTAGCAAATGGTGTTTCAATCCTAATTCCATCAACAAGTCTAGTTGGTCTAGTGTAACTTTTATGTACTAAAATCCACATGTGATAATCAAGTTATTGAAGAAAAGTAGACATACAAGTTTTCCAAAAGTTGAAAGGAATGTTATCAAATAGTGGTGGTCTAGTAATTGAATATCCTTTAGGAGTATTATGGTTTCCAAAAGTAGCCATGACCATTTTCAAAAATTTGTTTAAATCTTAATTTTTAAAAATAGGCTCTAATACCACTTGAAAGTTTGAATAGGTTATTAGACCTAATTCAACTATCCAATGGTTAACTAAGAGGGGATAAATTGGTAATTTAAAAATTCTCTTTGATATAAGAAAATTGATTTATGATTTTTTAGCACAATAATTAAATTTTTATACAAAAAATTTTCAAAAACAATAAACTCAATTGCATAAAAATTAAAATGCAGTAAAAAAAGTAAAGACTGAAGAACACCAAATTTTATTGTTGTTTAGTCCAACTAGACTTATATCCACTCCCCGAAGACTCCTTTATGTACTGCACTATATTAATGTGACTTTGTTTTTGCTCCCGCAGCAAGGCGGAGAAGCCCTTACAACAACCTCTTCCACCTACCTCCATGAAGTAGAGTAACGACATCCTGTTTCACCCTCATGGTGTTGAAAAGTACCAACGTCTTTTCTCACCCTCCTAGTGATGGTAGAGTACCAATGTCCTTTCTCACCTAATGAAGGATTGTCTGACTAATGAAGGGACTCTTAGAGAGAAGCTTTTGAGAAATCCAGTATTTGAGAGGAAGGAAAAGGTGAGGTTGAGCGTGAGGGAGAAGGATCATGGGGATCACATAATTTCTCTGGGCTAGCTATGCCCTTAGTCCTCTTGTGGATTTAATGAGTCTTTGGAAGCTCTCTAGGGAGAAAGACATCTAGTCAATTCCTCGAGGTACTCTTCCTTCTCTAGGATGAATAAAAAGGAGTTGAGGTACTATACCATCTCTAAGAGTGAAAAAAGAGCTGATGTACTTTGTCTTCTCTAGGAGGGAGAAAAATTAGCCAAGGTCCATTACCATCACCAAGTGGGTGACATAGCATCCAACACTCTGCTACATCAGTTTTGATAAAAGTTAGTTTGTAAGGGCTTCTCCACTTGATTAATGAATAAAAAGGAGAGTATCTCTATTTTAGTGCAAATTAATGGGAGTAGGCATAGGCCAAAATTGATTAAGCCACTATAAAAATCTCTGGTGTGTTTTTTCCTTTCTCCCTACCATATCTCCTACATTTTATGACTGTTATAACTGCTAAATAAATTGGTGATTATCGCTTCTTTTCATAAATAAAAAATCATCATAGAGACATCAATATTTTTGATATGCTCTTTCGCTTCTGCAATTAATTTGAATATAGTATTTCTAATTTTTTAAAATTATTTCAAAAATATTGTCATCATTATTTTGGAGATAAGAAAACTTTTTAAAATTCCCAATTCACCCCACTCTTGGTCAGCCTCAGGCTATCTCATTAAGGTTTAATGACCTTCATGAACTATTAAGTGATATCAGAGCAGGTTTCAAAAATTAGGTTTTAGAAATCTTTTGATGAATGATCAATGGCTTATTTTTATATGTGTAAGACTATGAAGAGTTATTCTATAATATGTCAACAACTATTTGAAAATATCCCTTTTTTTTTCTAAAAAATAGGCATGTCTACTTTTTAACAATACATTGACTATAGAATTTGGCATAAGATCTAAACTACTATTCAATTCCATCGCATATACTTAATGTTGTCAAAATTGATATTCCTTTTATTGAATGAATTTATGAAGATAGAGAACTCTCATAGTTAAATGCTAAATGTTTAAATTTTTTTCTTTTATGGTTTAAAATATAAAGACTATATGTGAGTTTCTACTTGCACTACAAGAAAAGAGATTTGGGATAGATTATGTATCACTTATGAGGGAACTAGTGAGGTAAAATAGTCTAGGCTAAATATTCTTCCACATGACTATAAACTCTTTCACATGAAACCTAACAAGACTATATCTGAAATGCACTCTAGGTACACCCAGACAGTGACATCCTTACATGCACTAGGTAGAGAACTATAAAACTCTAAAAATGTTAATAAGATAGTCCACTTCTTATATAGTTCTTATGATGCCAAGATAACTGAAATAATTGAATCTAAAGACTTAAATATTTATTCCAATGATAATTTACTTGGGTCTCTCATTGCCTACAAGTAAAGAGTAAGTCAAAGAAAAAGTGATGTAGAAGAAAAGAGGAAGGAGAAAACTGTAGCACTTAAAGCAAATAATTTGGACTGTGATAGTTCTAGAATAGAAGAGGATGATGACATCACCTTAATAACATGAAAAATCAAGAGTTTTCTTTAAAGAAAATAGAGACGTCATCAGCACAATTGGAGTAAAGGTAAAAGTAAAAAAAATGTTAAAGCTTCTTTTGACACCGTTTTTCTTCGAGTGCATGAAATAAGGTCACCTTAGAGCTAACAACCCCAACCTAAAGACTCACCCTATCAAGGAGAAGGGAGAAGAGAATCTAAAGTTTAGGAGGGACAAGTAAAATATACAAAAAAACTTTTTGGGCCGACTCCACCTCAAAATCATCAGAAATAGAGGTTGAGGAGGAAGTAACAAAACTATGCCTTATGGCTAACAATAATCTTGATCTATTAGATTAAGATGAAGTATTTCAACTTTCCTATATTTAATTACTAATAATTTTTGAAAATATTCACGATTCATATAGGAAACTAAAAAAGATGCATGCTAGTTTTAGTATTGAATTATCTATTTTGCAAAAAGAGCATGTTGGTCTAGATAGTGATCACATAACCTTTGTTTATGAGTATGATTCCACAAACAAGAAGCTTATTGACTTAAATAATGCACATAAATACTTGAAAACATCACATATTGAACTAGAAAACTCATTTAAGGAATTAGAAAATCTTTCATGTCAACTAGATAGTAGTGAGCATGCATTAAAACTAGAAGTGGCAAGCTATGAGAATGCTAATATTTTGTTTTTTTTTAGCAAAAGTTATTGCACTTGAGAGTAAGAAACCATCACCAACATTAGCTCAATTTTTAAACCCATCAATATAGCATGCATCACCTAAACCTAGGAGAAGGCACCATGACCCACATAGCTTAGTAAATCCATTTCTTGGTGTTAGGTGTTACTCTTGTGGCATTTTAAGTCACATAGCCTACACTTGCACAATTTATCCTAGGACACATCTAGTACGGAGACCTAAATTGCATTCATCACTGCATAGCATGCATTCATCTCATTCAATTAAGCATTAGGTGGAACCAAAACTCACTTAGGTTTATAATTCTAACCTCTGAATGAATATATAGGGATGCTCTAACAAAAGGCATAGTGAGAGCATATAGTACATAGATAGTTTATGCTTGAGGCACATGACTGGTGATATGAAGCAAATTGTCACACTAGAAGCCAAGGTTAGTAGGAAATGTAACATTAGGCGACAATACCACTAGGAAAGTGTTGGGCTCAGGTATAATTGGCACCTTTTAAAAAGTTTATGATTGAGAATGCATTATTAGTTGATGTTTAAATCAAAATTTATTAAGTATTAGTCAACTATGTGATAATAAATTTGATATAAAATTTCTTTCTAACAAATGTATGATTAGTTTAAATTAAAAACTTGTTTTAGAAGAAAAATGGATGAACAAAATTTACAAGTTAGGCTTGAACTGCATTGAATATTCAAATTCACTGTGCTTAAAAACTATAATTGTTGAATCTTGTATATGGTATATGAGACTATGTCAAGAGAGCATGAAGACTCTTAGGAATATCACCTAGAAAAACCTAGTTAGAGGCATACCTAAGTTAGACTTCTCTAAGGATCATATATATGATGCCTATTAACTAGGAAAATAAGTTTGGTCTTAATTTCATTTAATAAAAGACATTAACACCTCTAGGACACTAGAAAAATTTCACTATGACCTATTTGGACTTATTAGTAGAGGGAAGACATAAGGATTTGTAATAAAGGATGACTACTCTAGATTTCCATGGGTTAAATTTCTAGTATATAAGAGTGAGTCATTTAAGAAATTTAGAACATTCTCCACTTAGATTCAAAGGAAATTAGGATGTAAAATATTAATAATTCATAATGATCATGGTGGAGAGTTTAAAAATGTTAAGTTTAAATCCTTCTGTCAAGAGATAGGAATAGAACATATTTTTTCTGCCCCTAGGATACCCTAGCAGAATGGAATATCTGAAAGGAAAAATAGAACCTTTGTGGAAGCTACTAGGGTAATCCTAGCTGAGTATTCACTTACTAGGTATTTTCTGGCAAAAGAACTAAATACTATTTTTTATTTTTTTTAGGGAAAACCCATAGTGGGGACTACACGTTAAATAAAAAAAATAATTGCAAGGTCCTTAAAGAGAACTAAAGCTCACTACTACTCATACGAGCTAAAAAATTAACAAGAAAAAAAATAACTTACGAGCTCAAGTTCCCTACTAAGAAAAAATATAAAGATACCTAAGTATATTCTATGTTGCACAAGAGCGAGCACCCAAAACATAATAGAGCCGCAAAAAAACTCCAAAAAGCTCTATGAATCTCTTCCTAGGAATAGCTTCATGATCACCTGCACTAAGAAACATATACACAAAGAGGTAATACAAGGAACAATAATAACAGGTATAATCGTGATAATGTATGAGAGAATAACAGTTAGGAGGACCAAATAAACAGGAAAGATCACACAAAAGCTCCAGCTTAGTAAGAATATAACCATCAGATTGGAAGCTCAACCCCAACCAAAATAACCACTGCCAACTATAATCTGTATAGTGACCCCAACAACAAAAGGCCTCCAATGACATATTACAACACCCAACCAGATAATCCAAAGAACCAAAGAGACAAACATCCATAGAACACAGCTGGGTAAGAGCACAAAAAAAAAAAACTAAAACATCAAAGTGCCCAGCTATAACACTAACAGACCGAAGAGAACTACCAATACAACAGTACAACTAGCAGCTATCCGAGAAGTTCTGTTGCAACCCATGACCCCGAGCTTGAGATTTTGATGATGCCAAATAATGAGTGTTTTGGAACAACCTTTCTTGGAATATTATTTTATTTGCTATTTTCCTTGAGCACTAACATTTCAGGAAGATCACAAGTGACTCAGGAAGAAAGGAAGACTCAAGACCGGGTAGATTAGGAGTATGAGTCAAACATTGTATTTTTCCATTTATTTTGTTTTTTACTTTATTGAGTCTGGCCACAAAATGCGCAAGAGTAAGAGCAACCATGCACACACACAGGAGAGAGTTGTTTTTTAACTGTAAAATGTAATTAAAATTCTTCTCTGGAGATCATACTGTACGATTATAATTCGTACCGTACGATGCAGGCTATGTGGACAATTCTGTGAATAGATCGTACTATACAAATACCTTCGTACTGTACGATATGTTCTGATCCAAAACCCTAGCCGTAGTTTAGTTTAAGTAAGTGATTTTGCGCCGTTCATACTGTACGAACATGTTCGTACTGTACAATCTATTTTAAATACTTACTTAAATTAACCTGTGATTAGTGCATGTAATCTAGGCCTAATTAAAATTTGAACATCATACTGTACGAACATGATCGTACCATACGATGAACAGAGACGAAGTATGATCATCCCGGATATCATCCCGGACGATCTCTTGGTTTTTGTCACATCGTACTGTACGATAGTAATCGTACCATACGATGAACAGGGACGACATCCGATCGTCCAGACCATCGTCCTGTATGAATAGTATCTTGTTGGATCGTACCGTACGATATTATATTGTACAGTACGAATTGTTTTTGAACTGTTCGTACATCTTCTTACCAGGACGACGTCTGTTTATAAAGATCGTACTGTACGATGTGGAATTGTACTGTACGAACAATAACGGCTACTTTTGAATTCAGAGGTTTTTGGAGCCTTTTTTAGATATCAATCAAGTCCTTTTTCAGTAAGATTTACAGAGGGGGTGAACGTGGTTAGAGAGGGATTCCAAGGGAGAGAGCTCTAGAGAAATTCTTGAGGGTTGAGAGAGGAAGGAGGAGGTGAGCGTTGTGAGGGAGAAGAGGTGTGAGGGAGATCACACGGTTGCTCCAAGCTTGCTGCATCTTGCTCCTCCTGTGGCCCGAGAAGGATTTGAGGGAGGATCTCCAAGGGAAAGGCTCGTCTACATCCGTTACCTCGAGGTTCTCTGCCTTCTCCAGGAGGGAGAAAAACGAGAAGGTTCTCTGCCGTCGCCAGGAGGGCGAAAATAGAGGTTGGCACTCCGCCACGCCGGGTTGGTGAAAGGGAGGTTTGTAAAGGCTTCTCCGCCTTGCCGAGGGGGGGCAAAAGGAGAACTATTTTGATAGTGAAAATCCCGGAGTGGAGGACTCCGGGGAGTGGACGTAGGTCATATTTTGACCAAACCACTATAAAAATCTTGGTGTGTTCTTTCCTTATCGTTATTTACGTTTTACTTGCTTTTAATTTTTCATATCTATTGCATGTGAAATTTTGTGGAAGGAAAAATTGCTTAAAATTTTGTTATAAAATTTCAAAAACAACAAAAAATTAGAACTCTTGTTTAGGGTTACTTTTATTAAGAAAAAGATTTTTACAATTCACCCCCCTCTTGTCGTTTAGTAATTTCAATTGGTATCAGAGCTTGTTTTTCAAAAATAGTGTTTTAAAAAACCTTGAAAAAATGATTATGTCAAATTTTGGTAATCGTAACACTGCGGAGGGTTATTCAATAACTCGTCCACCACTTTTTGATAACATACCGTTTGATTTCTGGAAAATTAGAATGTCTACATTTTTGCAATCTATAGATTACCGCATGTGGATGTTAGAAAATGATGGGTATGTTGCACCGTTTAAAACTGTTAATGGTTTGAAAACTCCTGTACCGTTTATTGAATGGAGCAATGAGGATAGGGAGTTAGCCCAACTGAATGCTAAGTGCTTGAACTGCTTTTTTTGTGCATTGAAATCTGAGGACTATATGAGAGTGTCTACTTGTGTTTCTGGTAAGGAGATTTGGGATAGACTGTGCATTACATACGAAGGCACAAATGAAGTAAAACAGTCTAGGCTTAACATTCTACTGCATGATTATGAATTATTCCGTATGAAACCTAGCGAAACAATTTCTGACATGTACACTAGGTTCACCCAAATCGTGACATCCTTGCATGCATTAGGTAGAGAAATTTCAAATTCTGAGAAAGTGAATAAAATTCTTAGATTCCTACCTAGTTCCTATGATGCTAAGATAACTACTATTACTGAGTCCAAAGATCTTAATGTTTATTATTGATAACCTCCTTGGGTCACTCATTGCATACGAGCAAGTAGTGAGCCAAAGACAAAGTAATGCAGGTGAAAAGAAAAAGGAGCGGACGGTGGCATTAAAAGCTGGCAACTCAGAAAGGGAAAGCTCTGGAGGGGAGGAAGATGATGAAATAGCACTGATGACCCGACAGTTCAAAAATTTCTTAAAGAGAAATAGAAGCGTCATTAGAACAGCTGGAATAAAGGTAAGAGCTCAAGGTCCAATAAGGTTTTATCTGATACAATTTGATTTGAGTGCAGGAAGCCAGGTCACCTTCGAGCCGATTGCCCCAATCTGAAGAGTCAACCAGCAAAGGAGAAAGGAGATGACAAAGCTAAATACAAGAAAGGAAAGACAAAGACACAGAAAGCTTTTTGGGCTGACTCTGCCTCAGAATCATCAGAAGAAGAAGCAGAAGAGGAGGTAACAAATTTGTGTCTTATGGCTAACGATAACCTTGATCAATCGGATCAAGACGAGGTATGTCAACTTTCATATGATGAATTATTGCTTATTTCTGAGAATATTCATGACTCGTATAGGAAACTGAAAAAAATGCATGCTAAACTTAATATTGAATTTAGTTCTTTACAAATTGAGCATGCTAACTTAGTTAAAGAAAATTCTGATTTAGATAAAGATCACATGTTACTTTTTGATGAGTATGATGCATTAAATAAGAAGCATATTGAACTAATTGAAGCGCATGAATCCTTGAAAACATCGCATATTGAACTAGATGTAGAGTTTGATAAACTAACTGCACTTGCATTAGAAGTAGATCATAGTGAGCACTTGCTATTGATAGAAGTTGATGGATTGACAGCTCAAAATAAAACTTATAGTGAGAAAATAAAAGAACTAGAAAATGAAATTGCATCACTCACAGTAGGCCATCCTAGAAAACCCCCAACACAGCATGCATCACAAAACTTTAGGAAGAGGCACCACCACCCACATAGATTAGTAAACCCATTTCCTGGTGTTAGGTGCTTCTCTTGTGGCATGTTAGGTCACATAGCCCGCACATGCACAATTCACCGTAGGACACACTTAGTATTGAGACCTAAACTGCATCCATCACAGCATAGCATGCATACATCTCATTCATGCAAGCATAAGGAGGAACTCAAACTCACTTGGGTTCCTAAATCTAATCATTGAATAAAATTGTAGGGATGCTCTCACAAAAGACCTAGTGAGAGCATGTGGTACCTGGATAGCGGTTGCTCACGACACATGACTGGAGACATGAAGAAGTTCATCCTACTTGAGACCAAAACTGGAGGCAAAGTGACGTTGGGAGATAACACTACCAAGAAGGTGATAGGCTCAGGTACTGTTGGTAATGCTAAGAATTTTTTAATTGAAAATGTTTTATTAGTTGATGGTTTAAAGCATAACTTACTTAGCATTAGTCAATTGTGTGACAAAGGTTTTGACATCAAATTTTTATCTGATAAATGCCTGATTAGTTTATTTGACAAGCTAGTATTAGAAGGAAAACGAATGAACAATGTTTACATGTTAGACCTTGATTGCATTGATAGTTCAAATTCATTGTGCTTGAAAACAATAGTTGATGACTCGTGGCTATGGCATAGGAGACTATGCCATGCTAGTATGAAAACTCTTAGAAACATCACTCAGAAAAACCTAGTTAGAGGTGTACCTAAGTTAGACTTTACCAAGGATCACTTATGTGATGCTTGCCAACTAGGAAAACAAGTCAAATCATCCTTTCACTCAATTAGAGATGTGATCACCTCTAGGCCACTAGAAATTCTACACATGGACTTATTTGGACCCGTTAGTACAGCCAGTCTAGGTGGAAAGAATTATGGATTTGTGATTGTAGATGACTTCACTAGATTTACTTGGGTAAGATTCTTAGCACACAAGAATGAGTCTTTTGAGGAATTTAAAGTTTTCTCCACATGGATTCAACGAAAATTAGGTTGTGAAATATCAACAATCCATAGCGATCATGGTGGAGAATTCCAAAATGATAGGTTTGAGTCATTCTGTCAAGAGATAGGAATAGAGCACAATTTCTCAGCTCCTAGAACACCCCAAAAGAATGAAATAGCAGAAAGGAAGAATAGAACTTTGGTAGAAGCTGCTAGGGCAATGTTAGCGGAGTATACACTTCCTAGATACTTTTGGGCAGAAGCAGTCAATACAGCCTGTTATGTTTTGAACAGAGTAAACATTAGATCGAAGCTGAATAAAAATCCATATGAACTCCTTAAGGGTAGGACACCAAACCTTTCACATTTACATGTCTTTGGGTGTAAGTGCTTCATCTTAAATAATGGTAAACATCCCTTAGGAAAATTCAATCCCAAGTCTGATGAGGGTGTCTTCTTAGGCTATTCTTCTGTAGGTAAGGCCTATAGGATTTTTAATAAGAGAACCCTTGTAGTAGAAGAATCCACCCATGTGGTATTTGATGAATCAGATATGCCCTCAGAAACTAAAATTGAAGATGATGAAATAGAGGCAATTCAAGGAGTAGAGACTATGACCTTAGGAGATAGGGTCGAACCTCAGGAAGCTTTGCCTAGAGAATGGAGATATTCTTCTAGTCATCCTAAAGAGTTAATTTTAGGAGACCCCTTCAGAAGGTGTAAGAACTAGGCATGGACTTAGGAAGGAGGTTAGTCACTCAGCATTCATCTCTACGATAGAACCTACAAGTTTAGATCAAGCCTTAGGAGATGAATTTTGGATTCTAGCAATGCAAGAAGAGCTGAACCAATTCACCAGGAATGATGTTTGGGAGTTAGTCAAGAGACCTTAGGAGCAAAGTGTTGTTGGAACAAAATGGGTCTTCAAGAATAAGGTGAATGATTCAGGAACAATAACAAGGAATAAAGCAAGACTAGTAGCTAAGGGGTACAACTAGATTGAGGGGATAGACTTTGAAGAAACCTTTGCCCCAGTTGCTAGATTAGAAGCCATAAGAGTGCTCTTAGCCTTTGCTTGCTTCAAGAACTTTAAGTTATATCAAATGGATGTAAAGAGTGCATTTCTGAACGGGGTAATTAAGGAAGATGTCTACGTTGAGCAACCCCCCGGATTTGAAAGCTCACAATTTCCAAACCACGTATTTAAATTAAAGAAGGCACTGTATGGACTAAAGCAAGCACCTAGAGCATGGTACGAAAGACTTAGCTCATTTCTTTTGGATAGAGGATTTGAAAAGGGTAGTGTAGATACTACACTCTTTTTACAAAAGGTCAAAGAAGAAATTCTCATTGTTCAAATATATGTAGACGACATCTTGTTTGGATCGAAATGAGCATATACGTGAAAAGGTTGGAGTAGCTCCAGTAGAAGATAAGATTAGAGAAAGTCACCTTAGATGGTTTGGTCACATAAAACGGCGGCCTTGCGATGACCCGGTTAGGAGAGTAGAGGTATTAGATTTGACTTATGTTAAGAAAGGTAGGGGTAGACCTAAAAAGACTTGGTTAGAAAATATTAGGAATGACCTTTCTTTATTAGATTTAAACGAGAATTTGACTTTTAATAGGACACAATGGAGAAAAAGGATTCATGTAGCCGACCCCACGTAGTGGGATAAAGGCTTGATGTTGTTGTTGTTGTTGTTGTTGTTGACATCTTGTTTGGATCTTCGGATAAAAACTTATGCGATGAATTTTCAAAAACAATGAGTAATGAGTTTGAAATGAGCATGATGGGAGAACTTAATTACTTTCTTGGTTTTAGTGTAAAACAAATGGATAATGAAACCTTTCTTAGCCGATCAAAGTATATTAAGGATATTTTAAAGAAATATGAAATGGATAGTGCAAAATCCATGAACACCCCAATGAGTTCGACAATCCAATTAGATAAGGATCCTAGTGGAAAATCAGTAGATCAGAAAAAATATAGAGGAATGATTGGATCCCTTCTTTACCTGACTGCCAGTAGACCGGACATAATGTTTAGTGTGTGCCTTTGTGCCTGTTTCCAAGCTGATCCTAAAGAATCTCACTTAACTGCTGTCAAAAGAATTCTTAGATATCTACTAGGCACCCCAAACTTAGGAATTTGGTATCCCAGACACAGCACTTCCTTTGAAATCCTAGGGTACTCAGATTCTGACTTTGCAGGATGTAGGATAGATAGAAAGAGCACCTCTGGTACCTGCCAATTCATCGGACAATCATTAGTTTCTTGGTTTAGTAGGAAGCAAAACTCAGTAGCACTTTCCACAGTCGAGGCAGAATATATTGCAGTAGGAAGTTGTGTTGCACAAGTACTATGGTTAAAACAACAAATTCTTGATCATGGACTACCTGTTGGAACCATCTCGATCATGTGTGACAACACAAGTGAAATTTTTATCTCTAAGAATCCAATTCAACACTCTCGAACGAAACACATAGACATTAGACATCATTTCATTAAAGATCACGTCGCTAAGGGAGATATAGAATTACATCACTTCGCTACAGGAGATCAATTGGCAGACATATTCACAAAACCTTTAGATTTTGACACCTTTAGCACCTTGAGGACTAGATTAGGTGTCATAGATATAAATACATAAAAAAAAAACAAAACAAAAATAATAATTTTTAGGGTTGCTCCTGATCACCACACACTCACCACACCAACACTTTGCATTGACTGTTCATCGTACTGTACGACCTAGATCGTACCATACGATATATCACAATCTACATACATGCACCAATAGGCAGATTTCAGCTTTGTTGATCGTACTGTACGATATACATCGTACTGTAAGATAATCCTCCAGCATAATTGCCTACCGTATTATACGATACCTCTTCTTCGTATAATACGATCCACGTCAGCACCGGATTAGGACAAATTAAATCCGATTGGTACGACATTATTGATGATCGTACTGTACGATACCTCCGTTTCGTACGGTACGATCCACATCAGTATAACGGACAAATTTGAGTTAAAGCGGTTCGGTACGATATTTATTATGTATCGTACTGTACGATACACCTATTTGTACAGTACGAAACTTTTGGTCAAAAGTCATACTGAGGCCTCGGGACGATCGATATTCACCTGATCGTACTATACGATACCCATCATACTGTACGATTGGACCGACTTTTCCCGAAATGACCGGTCAGAATATTAATTGTCTATCGTACTGTACGATCCAAGATCGTACTGTACGATTCCCGAAATTTCCTATAAATACCCTTGTCTAGGCTGTTCAAATCACTCAATCCTCTCCTCACTCAGCCTTCACTTCATTTTCGTGCCCTCTTGCGATGTCTAAACAAGGTCGGATGACTGCTGAAAGCTCATCCTCGTCGAGTCGCCAACCTGATCGCTTTCTGAATAGTGAGAATGAGGAAGCCTACCACCGATACAAACCCTGCAAAATTTCCCCTTCGAAAATGCTTAATCAGGCCGCTCTCAATTTCGAGGTAATGGGCCTCTTTGCTTCGACCACCTTTCAATTTCTACTCACCCTGGCATTTCCATATAATTCTGAACTTCTTTTTGAATTTCTCGCCAACCTCACCTACACCGTCGATACCACCACTTTTCACTCCTTTGTTTGTGGCCACACCATTGAGATAACTAGAGCCGACATCGCCCGATATATTGGGCTGTCCACTGAAGGCCCTATAGTTCGCTCGTTTCTTACCGATGAATTTGATTGGAGCGATGTAAATAGAGTCATTAGTAATACTTCTTTTCATCAACACCAGCCTCTTATTCAATCCTTAACCCGAAATGCCCGTATAATTTAACATGTTCTTCGAACCTCTATCATACCCAAAGGTGGCGACCGTATTAATCTGACCCCTACCTTGTCCGTCGCTACCTACCTTATTATGTCCAACATTAAGTTTGATGAGGTAGATTTGATTAGCAACTATATTCGCCACATGACTTTTATTCGTCTACCTACCACCCGACGGAAACAAAATTTGGCTCTTGGTCACCTAATAGGTTATATCCTCCACAATAAATATCAATTATCCTACCCTGGTGAACCCGACATGCTTCCTATTTTTTATACGGATGCTTCCTTCCGTATTATCTTTCATCGGGGTCACGAGCCTGAAGAACCCGTCTTTGATGAAGAAGAAGGAGAAGATGCCCCAGCCGCAGCTCCAGCTCGACCACGACGCCATGCCGCACCCCGAGCACCTGCACCAGCACCAGCACACCCTGATGATGATTTAGTCACCCGCTTCGACCAACTGCAGACTCGTCTCGACATGCATATTCAAGAACAACATCAGCAACACGAGACTGATATGCAATGGTTTGGAGAGCGTTTTACTGCCATTGATCACCGCTTCGATGCTTTATTTCAATATTTTTAGCCAAATCCACCTCCACCACCAACTGATCAGGACCCGTCTGACTAGATTGTCTGTGTTTGCATTGTAGTTTTTCTTCTTATCCTTTTTTGCTTTTAGTTGCTCATCCTTTTTGTGCTGTCAAAAGGGGGAGAAGTTTGTTGTAATGCCTGTTATCTAAATGCATTCCTTTTGTTTCGTAATTGCTTTTAGTATTTTTTTTCTTGTGTTTAATTATAAAAAATATATAAAATAAAATAAAAAACAAAAGAAAATGTTTTTCTTTCTTACTTGCAACAAATTATTTGACATCATCAAAAAGGGGGAGATTGTTGCAACCCATGACCCCGAGCTTGAGATTTTGATGATGCCAAATAATGAGTATTTTGGAAGAACCTTTCTTGGAATATTATTTTATTTGCTATTTTCCTTGAGCACTAACATTTCAGGAAGATCACAAGTGACTCAGGAAGAAAGGAAGACTCAAGACCGGGTAGATTAGGAGTATGAGTCAAACATTGTATTTTTCCATTTATTTTATTTTTTACTTTATTGAGTCTGGCCACAAAATGCGTAAGAGTAAGAGCAACCATGCACACACACAGGGGGAGAGTTGTTTTTTAACTTTAAAATATAATTAAAATTCTTCTCTAGAGATCGTACTGTACGATTATAATTTGTACCGAACGATCCAGGCTATGTGGACAATTCTGTGAATAGATCGTACTGTACAAATACCTTCGTACTGTACGATATGTTCTGATCCAAAACCCTAGCCGTAGTTTAGTTTAAGTAAGTGATTTTGCGCCGTTCGTACTGTACGAACATGTTCGTACTGTACGATCTGTTTTAAATACTTACTTAAATTAACCCGTGATTAGTGCATGTAATCCAGGCCTAATTAAAATTTGAACATCGTACTGTACGAACATGATCGTACCATACGATGAACAGAGATGAAGTATGATCGTCCCGGATATCATCCCGGACGATCTCTTGGTTTTTGTCACATCGTACTGTACGATAGTAATCGTACCATACGATGAACAGGGACGACATCCGATCGTCCAGACCATCGTCCTGTACGAATAGTATCTTGTTGGATCGTACCATACGATATTATATCGTACAGTACGAATTGTTTTTGAACTGTTCGTACATCTTCGTACCAGGACGACGTCTGTTTATAAAGATCGTACTGTACGATGTGGAATCGTACTGTACGAACAGTAACGGCTACTTTTGAATTCAGAGGTTTTTGGAGCCTTTTTTAGATATCAATCAAGTCCTTTTTCAGTAAGATTTGCAGAGGGGGTAAACATGGTTAGAGAGGGATTCCAAGGGAGAGAGCTCTAGAGAAATTCTTGAGGGTTGAGAGAGGAAGGAGGAGGTGAGCGTTGTGAGGGAGAAGAGGTGTGAGGGAGATCACACGGTTGCTCCAAGCTTGCTGCATCTTGCTCCTCCTGTGGCCCGAGAAGGATTTGAGGGAGGATCTCCAAGGGAAAGGCTCGTCTACATCCGTTACCTTGAGGTTCTCTGCCTTCTCCAGGAGGAAGAAAAATGAGAAGGTTCTATGCCATCGCCAGGAGGGCGAAAACAGAGGTTGGCACTCCGCCACGCCGGGTTGGTGAAAGGGAGGTTTGTAAAGGCTTCTCCGCCTTGCGGAGGGGGGCAAAAGGAGAACTATTTTGATAGGGAAAATCCCGGAGTGGAGGACTCCGGGGAGTGGACGTAGGTCATATTTTGACCGAACCACTATAAAAATCTTGGTGTGTTCTTTCCTTATCGTTATTTACGTTTTACTTGCTTTTAATTTTTCATATCTATTGCATGTGAAATTTTGTGGAAGGAAAAATTGCTTAAAATTTTGTTATAAAATTTCAAAAACAACAAAAAATTAGAACTCTTATTTAGGGTTACTTTTATTAAGAAAAAGATTTTTACAATTCACCCCCCCTCTTGTCGTTTAGTAATTTCAAGTTCAACCAAAAGATCCAGCTAACAGCCATGAAACTATAGTACAAAGCAACACCAAACTGATAGAGAACAAGAATAAACTCCAAAGACCCAAAATAACAAAGCCAATATAGCACAAAGCCACCACCCAAAAACTAACCACATGTCACACTAATAAACCCAAAAAAGGAATAACCATCAATAGCAAAATGAACCCACCAATAACACCTACTAGCAAAACAAAAAAGGCAGCGCTCCAAAAAAAGTAAACCAACTCGAGAATTAACAAAGAGGCATCTAAAACCAGACAACAACCCACAGAAACCTAAAACAATAGAATTAAGGAATAACATAATGAAAACTAATCTCATCTATGTTTAAAATATCTCTAATATGAGGAGGGAGATTAGAAACAGTAAAATCCTCCAAAGACTCCCAATAGCAAACCCAGTTAGCAATACCATGAGCACAAGCATTACCTTCCATCTGAATGTCATGAAATGAGCAATCAAACATGCTCAACCAATGCTTAAGTTCTCTCCTTGTGTAAAACAAGGCAGGAGGACACACAATTTCCTTCCACAAATTAGAAATATGGTGGCAATATGAAGAGCCAACCTAAACCACAATATTCATAAAGTCAAGAGTGAAAAAGAGTTTTAAACCATACAGGATAGTAAAGATGACAGCATCTTTGACATTAAAATTGAGTAAAGTACTAGCAAAGCCAAAAATGCCTTTACTATTTGCGTCTCTGATAATACCACCACAAACCACTTTATCATTAAACTTAACAACAACAACGTTAAGCTTAAAGAAAAAAATTGTAGGTTTCAGCCAAAAGGTACTTTTACGAACATTATAAATAACACTCCCCTCCAAATTAATGCCTAAATCAGCTTTAGCATTGGCATATTTATGGAAATTCTTAATCAAAAGTAATTTAGCAAAATAAAGAGCCATGATCTTATCTTTAACTTTCTAAATAATTCTATTATGATTCATGGGCACCCCATTGAAAAAGGAATTATTCCTATCCAACCATAAAAACCAAAGGATGAGAGAGGGAATAATGTTCCTAATATGTCCTCTAAAATTAACAAACCAACTATTAAGAATAGAGTAAATAGAAGCCTTAGCATTAAAATAATTTAAATACAAAATAACATTAAAGTAAGTCCAAACTTTGACAGCACAAGGACCAAAAATAAACATATGATGAATATTATCCATGTGAAAATAACATTGGCATTTAGAAGGGAGGATAAACCCACGTTTACAAAAATTATCATCAGTAGGGATAAAATTTTATAAGATACTCCAAACAAAAATAGAAATAGTAGAGAGAAAACTTTTATGCAAAATCATCTTGTAAATCTTGGAGGTCTCATGCTTAGCTCTAAGAGAATGCCAAGCCTCCTTTAAACTAAAGTTACCATCTTTAGAGATGGCACAAATCTGAACATCAAGAGAGGTAATCTTTAAAGCTATCTATAAGATTTTCTAAATTTAAAATTAGGTAGGAAATAAGAAAGATTCTCAACATGCCAACTATTGTCATTAAAAAATTCATTAACATTCAAAGGGGCTATATAAAATGTATTAAGGAAAGAATCAATAGATTGCCCCCCTAACAATCGATCCTGCTAGAAGAAATTATTCCCATAACCAAGACCCAAATAAATAAAAGGTTCAACCCTCCTTTTGACTTTGCAAAGATGTTTCCAAACTTTACAATTGCCTTTACTAAAACAAACCATGGAGGGATGTTTCCCTCCATAATACTTAGCATTCATAAACTTGGCCCAGATGCTTGAATTAGAAAAACAATTATACCATAATTTATAAGAAAATGAATAAGACAGATCATACAGATACTTATAACTCAAAGCCCCTTCAACTAAAGTACCATAAGATTTATCCCATGAAGACCAATGTATTTTAAAATTGGTACAAGCCCCTCTAAAAAAAAAAACTTGTTTAAAATCCTCTCAATCCTGTTATAAATAGCCTGAAAAGGAAACAAAGTTTAAAAAATGTAAACAAGGATAGAACAAAGAACACTTTTAATAAGTGTTAACCTACCACCAAAGCTCAAAAAATTGGAATCCAAAGACAAAAGCTTATTATGCACAACAGAAATTAAATCATCAAAAAGGGAGGAAATCTTTCTCCCCTTGTACAAAGGAACACCAAGATACTTTAAAGGCAAACGAGCATGGCTAAAACTAGTTAAATCCTTAATGCATTCAATACACTCAAGAGAAACATTCATAGAAGTAATAAAAACACACTTATTTTTATTAAAAGACAGACAACTAACTAATTAAAAATGTTTAAAGAAATTTAGAAGCCTATGAATCTGATTCTTAGAAGCATTAGTAAAAATAATAAAATCATTTCGCAAAGCCTAAATGCGAAGTATTAAGCCCACCTAATGTTCTAAAATAAAGACAAGGGTAATTTTCAAATAAATCAGCAAGCCCTCTTTAAAGATACTTAGCCGCAATAATAAACAAGGTTGGACAAAAGGGGATCCCCTTGTCTTAGACCATGAGAGGCCTTAAAAAAACCATTGGCCTTACCATTAACCATTATAGAAAAATAAGGACTTTCAATAGAAAGGTTAACAAGATTGATAAAATTTAAATCCAAATAAAATAAATTCAAAATCTCATAAAGGAAATTCCAATCAATATTATCATAAGCCTAAGCAATATCAAGTTTCAAAATCATGTTACCACATCTAGTTTTAATATCCAAATCTTGACAAAATTCTTGAGCCAAAAGGATATTATCAAAAATAGCGCTCCCTTCAACAAAACCCATTTGGAAGGGGGAAATAATTTTGGGCAAAACAGGCATTAAATGATTCATCAAAATTTTATAAAGCACTTGATAAACGAAAGAGCACAGACTGATGGGTCTAAAATCATTCCAAGTAGTGGTAGAAATATTCTTAGGAATAAGCACAATAGTGGTACCAGTAAAAAACTTAGTAATAATAACATTACCATAAAAAAAAGTCCATAGCATCAAAGAAAAGATCTTTACCAATAATATGCCAAGGTTTTTAAAAAAACTTAGTCGTGAAACCATCAGGGCCAGCCACTAACTCATAGTTCATAGCAAAAATAGTATCTTTAACTCCATCAAAAAAAGGAAATTTATACAAGAAAACATTCTCATTATGAGAGGTAAGAGAAGGAATAATATAAGGATGATCAATAGTAGTAGGGTGAAAATTTTTATTCATATGATTCTGGAAATGCATCACAACAACTTTAGCAATTTCATTATCATCCTCAGTTACCGAGCCATCAGGACAATTAATTTTATGGATGCAATTAATAGTGTGTTTCCTCCTAACCAAGGCATGGAAATATTTTATATTATTATCACCTTCAACCAAATGTTTAACAACCACTTTTTATTTCCAAAAACTTTCCTCCTGAGCTTGTAATTTAAAGAGACCATCCTTAGCATCCCTCAAAAGGTAGAAATTAGCCTCTGAAGGAACTAAAATAAATTAATTCTCCTGAAAAGTCACTTTATTTTCCATAATTAAAATGTTAGCAAAAAGATTCTTAAAAACATTATGATTCCACTAATTTAAAACAAACTTAAGCCTCCTCAATTTAAACCATAATATTCACATAACGGAAATATTTTTGTCCAGATGTAAAGGGGCCTGCCAATTGTTCTTAACCAAATCTATAAAAGAATCGTGAAGAAGCCACAAGTTTTGAAATCTAAAATGCATAGAAAAAATCCTCCTTTGAGATTTAAATTTAATTAGAAGAGGAGAATGATCGGAATGAGTCATGCTAAGATGCTCAACATTTGTAGACTTAAAGGGATTCAACCAATAATCATTAAATAAAACTCTATCTAATCTTATCCATAAATGACCACGATGCCAAGTGAATTTATCACCAGAATAACTAATATAAAAAGTTTACATTCCATGATCATGTTATTAAAATCCTCCATGGAATTATAAATAGGTAGATAACCCCCTATTTGCTCAGACGGAGAAGAAATGGCATTGAAAACTCCCCCCACTAGCTAGGGAAGATTACAAATACTATGGAAATTAATAATTTGAACCCATAAAATATTTCTAGTATAGTGAGATGAAGCAGCATAAATGAAAGAAGCACAACATTGCAAATTAGAGCTTTCAAAATTACACTGAATGACTTGAGTAAAATCACTAATGGCATCAACCCAAACAAAGTCTTTTAAAAAAATCTATATTTTGTTAGAGACATTAGACAAAGCATGCTTTAAATCCAAGGATTTAGTAGTACTAAATAATTTATTAGAAGAGATCTATTTCTTAAGAAGGACAAGAAGAGAAACATTAAAGATATGACATAATTATTTAACTCTAGCCCTAGACGAGGAGCAACCAATGCCCCTAACATTACAAATGATAGCATTAAAAATAATAAAACAAATATTAATGAGAAGTATGTGAGCGGGTGTTATGTAGAGATTATAGAATAATAGATTTTGGTTTCCTGCCTCTCCTACCATGAACCTTGGTAAAACTAGTATCATTATCGTCCCCAGCAAAACATTTAGCCATTATATCCATTTACTCAGTATCAGTAAAAGCATCTCTATGATATTGATCATTTAAAGGCATCTTACTTTCATTAATCATACCTGAAAGCCCCCTAGCAAGAGGCAATTCACCTTCCCCACAAAAAAACATTGTCTGCCACATTAAAAACATTATTGATCATACTACTACCAATCTTCTCCACCATGGCTAAGGTAGAGATGGGGAAGAATTTAGGTTGGAACAATTTCTTCATCTATAACAATGTTATTAAACAAACTCTCCTCCATAAGAGGTTCAACAGAAATAGAAACATTATTATTATCAGAAGCAGTGTTTTGTCAATCACAATAAGAGAACCAATAGGTAGAGAAGATTTATAGTTAAGATTAACTTCCTTCCTTTGAATCAAATCATCAGTAATATTAGGAACCAATTTTTCCTGAACAGAATCCAACAAACAAAATCATTAACAGGCTCTTTATCTTGAAAAACCTTAACCACATTATCAACAGGAAGATGAGTAACAATATCAAATTCAACGGAAATTTAATCACTATTGTTTTTTGATTTAGCAGAATCCTTGCTCTTACGGAGATGGGGGTGTAGTTTATAACAAGCCATTACACCATGCCCGTGCATCTTACAGTGAGAACATAAAATAGGTAAATTTTTAAACTCAAACTTTTGAAAATAAACATTCAGTTCTGAACCAATCCAAACCTCGTTTTGATGCTTCTTGGATATATCCAGTTCCATAAGGACACAATATGCAGACGGCCTTGAGATGGACATTGTAGCTTGGTCAGTTTGCAAAGGTCTCCCAAAAGTAGAAACCAAGCCAAATAAAATTTGAGAGTTGAAAAAATTCAATTAAGGATTAGGAAAAAAAATTTAGACAAGGGTTATAGTAGATTCTTCTTGCACATTAAAGTTCAGAGATCATTTAAGCCATCTCATTTGGCAACCCTAGATTTAATAGGATCTCCTTGAAAAAGTACTTCTATAGTCCAAATCGTTGCTTAGTTGAATTGCTATATGCCTGGAATCCAAAAAACCAACTTGAAATGAACTGGATAGTTTTATATTAAAAAAGAATTTTTGGATGACATCTAGGTTAGGGCACTTTAACATGAACTTCCCAACAAGTGTGAGTGAAAAAGGAGAAGCTAACATAAAAATAACATAATCCTCTAAAAATAAAGCCGCACAACCTTTCAAAGAAGCCTGAATAAAGAGAAGTTTAATTGAAGAAGAAGACGAACCCGCTACCACATCCTTGAAAGAACGAGACTTACCAGAAGGAGCCACAACAAGAGGTGGTTTATATGATGATAGTGTCATCATATCCTGAAAACCCCAAGCCCCAAAATGAGAAACCAAGAGTTTAAACAAAAAACCAACAAAGAAGAGAGGGAGAGAAATAGAATAAAAGTAAAAAAGGATGATAAAAATATAGAGAGCAGAAGAAGAATCAGAGAGAAATAAAGGAAACTGAAGCAGGAACCAGAAAGCTCTAAATTGCCACAAAATTACCTCAGAGTGGAGCAGACCAGAGAGGTAAATACTACTTATTAAGTTTTAGATAGGGTGAATAATATATCCAAACTTAATAAGACACCATAAAAACTCCTTAAGGGTATGACACCCAACCTTTCTCATTTTTATGTCTTTGTCTATAGATGATTCATCCTAATCAATGGAAAATCACCCTTAGAAAATTTTTATCACAAGTCTGATGAAGGTGTCTTCTTAGGTTACTCATCTGTATGGAAGGCCTATGGAATCTTCAATAAGAGGACACAAGTAGTATAAGAGTCTACCCATAAGGTGTTTGATGAATTAGATAAGACCTTTGACTCTAAACCTATAGAAGAAGAAGTGGAGGTCATTCAAGGTGTAGGAACTATTACTATAGGAGATAGAGTATAACCTCAAGAAAAATTGCCTAGAGAGTGGAGATATTTTTCTAGTCATCCTAAGGAACTTATGTTAAGAGACCCATCTAAAGGTATTAGAACTAGACGTGGACTTAGGAAGGAAGTTAGTCTTTAAACTTTTATCTCTATAATAGAACCCACCAATATAGATCAAGCACTAGCTGATGAATTATGGATCCTAGCAATCCAAGAAGAGATAAATTAATTTTTGAGAAATAATGTGTGGGAACTTGTCAAGTGACCTAAGGATTAGAGTGTGGTTGGAACAAAGTGGGTTTTCAAAAATAAGATTAATGTCTCTGGAATGGTAGTGAGGGAAAAAGCCAGATTTCTAGCTAAGAGGTATAACTGGATCGAAGGAATAGATTTTGAGGAAAACCTTTGCACCTATAGCTAGATTAGAAGTTATTAGAATGCTAATAGTCTTTGCTTGCTTTAAGGGTTTTAAGCTGTATCAAATGGATATTAAGAGTTCCTTCCTAAATGGGATGATTTAAGAGGATATTTAAGTTGAGAAAACCCTGAGAATTGAAAATTTATAATTCCCAAATCTTATATTCAAATTGAAGATAACATTATATGGGTTGAAATAAGCACCTAGGTCTTGGTATGATAGATTGAGAACATTCCTTTTAGATGGATGATTCATTAAGGGTAGTTTAAACACCACCCACTTCCTAAAGAAAGATAGAGAAGATTGACTTATTGTTCAATTTTATGTTAATGACAAGTTGTTTGGATCCTCAAATAAAAACCTTTGTGTTAAATTTTCAAAATTAATGAGTAGACAATTAGAGATGAGTATGTTGGGAAAGCTAAGCAACTTTCTTGGATTTACTGTAAAATAAAAAGATAGTGGATCCTTCCTTAGCCAACGTAATTACTTTAAGGACATTCTTAAAAAATATGAAATGGATAATGTGAAGGACATGAACACTCCCATGAGATCTACTGTTCAATTAGACAAGGACCCAAATGGAAAATTAGTAGATAAAAAAAGTATAGGAGAATAATTGGATCAATTCATTAATTAACTGCTAGCATACTAGATATTATTTTTAGTGTTTACCTTTTTACTAGATTTAATGATCATCCAAAATAATCTCATATGGCTGTTGCTAAGAAAATCCTTAGAAATATGTTAGGCACTCCAAACTTAGGAATCTGGTAACCTAGACATAACACTTCTTTTGAAATAATAAGATAGTCAGATTCTAATTTTACAAGATGTAGGGTAGATAGAAAATGCACTTATGGAACCTGCCAATTTATAGGGAAATCTTTAGTTTCCTGATCCAGTAGAAAACAAAACTCAATATCCCTTTCCACAGCTAAGGAAAAATATATAGCAGTATGGAGCTGTGTTGCTCATGTCTTATGACTAAAGCAATAACTCTTACATCTTAGACTACCTGTAAAAACCATTCAAATTATGTGTGACAACACTAGTGCTATTTACATCTCCAAAAATCTAATTTAACACTCCCGCACAACACATATAGGCATTAGGCATCATTTTATAAGAGATTATGTAGCCAAGGGAGATATATAATTTCATCATAGATCTACATGAGATAAATTGGCACATATCTTCACATAACCCTATCCTATAACACCTTTAGCATCTTGAGGAAAAAATTGGGTGTTATATAAATTCATACTAATTCAAGATAAATAAATAAATAATTCTTTTAAAATTATTCACTCACATGTGTTAATTTATATATGTTTGCTTCTTTGTAATGTTTGTGTGTTGTTGTTTGTTGCTTATGTTGAAAAATAAATTATTTTTGTCTAAGATGTTTCCTAATCATTAGACACACACACACCTCACTGACTTCCAAGAATCTATGAAAGTTTATTCATATCAAGTTGTATGATCCTCGTTCGTATTGTATGATATGTAAAGATTCACATATCATAACCCTTAGATTTAATCAACGGTCCATATTATATCCATGATATCTACATCGTAATGTATGAACCTCGATCATATTGTATGATCTACATGCCAATAACCATTGAGGAATTTAATTTATTTGGTATGAAATTATTGCCAATTATAATATAGGATAACTCGCTTTGTATTATAAGATACACATGTCAAACTAGATTTGGATGAATTCAATTTAACTTGTATGATAATAACTATATTTTATGAAGATCACCTATTCATACTGTATAATACTTTTCATCAAATGACGTACTAATGACCCCTTGGGATAAATGAAATTGAAAGTTTGTTAGGGATGTTAAGCCCTATAGAACTGGACCAAGCTAACCAAGAGGGGGGGTGAATTGGTATTTTAAAAGATTCTTTTCAACAAAAGAACAAAAATCACATAACCCAAAATCACACCACGAGAAAAATAAACAATGCAGAAATTAAAGTGCAGAAGAAAGAAAATAATAACACAGAGATTTATAGTGGTTCGGTCAACTTGACCTACGTCCACTCCTTGGAGGCACCCTCCAAGTATTGCACTACAAAATGTGTCTCTACTTTAGCCCCCACGGCTATGCGGAGAAGCCCTCACAAAGAAAGTCCTTTTTGCCACCCCGGTAAGGCAGAGAACCTATCTCCTTTTGCTTCCTCCTGAAGCTGGCAGAGAACCACAATCCAGTGCTGAAAACCTTACCTCTACCGACCCTTCCACGGATAAGAAACTCTAGACGAAGAAGAAGCGGAGTGATCCTTGAAGCACCCTTGTGAATACCCTCACAAGCTCCCCCTCACAAGATCCTCTCTCTCTCCCTCTCTCTTTCTCTCTCCTCAAGGCCTTCTCAGGCCAAGGCAGCAGCAAAAGATTTTTCAAAACATTGAACAAGAGCTCTTAAATAGAAGAGCTTCAAAGGAGCTCATTAATTGCAAGTTGCCGACAATATCGTCCAGGCCGATATGGACATTGGTCTGGCCGATCAGTACAAAATGCAGAAGATCGGCCAGAGCATCGCCCTGAATGTAAACTGGATGATTTAAAACTGGCTTGATCATCCAGGCCGATCGCATGATCGGACCGGCCGATCAGTTCAAATTAGAGTAAAATCGTCCAGAGCATCGCCCTGAATTCAAGCTGGCCAATATTTATCATCCTGAAGTAACCAAGGTTTTTGAATAGATCGTTCTGGCCGATCCTGCGATCATCCAGGATGATATGATCGTTTCAATCATCCTTAATTACTCCCTTGATTTCCTGATCAATTAAGGCATAATTTGTGATTATTGTCCAGGCCGATCAATGATCATCCTGGCTTATTAAAAAATACATTATACCTTAATTGTCTATGGCGGTAACTTCTTTCTATTTTGAGCTTATCATCCTCGCCGATACACATATTGTCCAGGCCGATCTGTTAATGACAACTTCCTTAATTAAGAATCCTTATTTAGACTTTCTGTTTTAAGCCTGATCGTATAGGACGATGAAAATATCGTCCTGGCCGATATGAGTAAAAATAGAAATTATAATTCTCTCAAGTGTGTGTATGTAGGGTTACTTAGCATCAGTCTCTTTGACCATTACAAATAGACTCAATAAGAGAAAAAACAAAGTACAGATTGACTCGACCCTAGATCTACGCAATCTTGAACTGGCTTCATTTGTTCGTCTGATCTTTGATTCCTGAAAAGTTAGAAGCAACAAGCAGTCCAAGAGAATCAACAGTGTTTGTAAATCATCAAAACATAAGTCATGAAAATAGATTTGCAATGATCTCCCCCTTTTTGATGATGACAAACACAAGTAGGAAAAACTCAGAGGAAAAAAAAATAGTTCACTAGAAATTAAAAGTTACAAGCACATACCCTTTTTCCTACCACATCCTACTCCCCCTTTTGTCATCACAAAAAGAGGGTCCTAGAAACACAAAAGAAAAAGAAAACAACAGAACAGAAACTAAAACAAACCACAAGACAAACTACAGAAAACAGAAAACAGAAAACACAGACTAGAAAAATGAGGGACCCTGATCATCAAATGGAGGTGGTGGAGGTGGCTGCTGAAAGTAGCTAGCAAGCATAGTAAACTGAGCATTGAACCAGGCGATGTCCTGGTCATGCTGCTGCTACTGGTGAGTCATGTAGCTGTCAAATCGGGCTAAATCCTCAGTGCGATGCTGCTCGTAGTGAGCAATGTCCTCAGAATGTTGTTTCTCTTGTGCAGCAATATAAGCGTCAAAGCGGGTCTCCCATCGATCAAACATCTATATCAACTGATCAACCGGTGAGTGCTGGTGTAGAGGAACCAGATCAGTAACGGGAGCGGGAGCGGGAGCAGGAGCCTCCTCCTCCTCAGCCTCCCAAGGTTCCTCCTCCCCAGGGTGGAGACGATTACTGTGATGGGTACTGAAGGAACTGTTTGAGTATAAGGGAGTTGGGAGGTTAGGAGGAATATGATACTGAAGTTGGTATTTGGTTTCAAGGACATAGGCTATGATGTGTCCTAAGGCTAGATTGAGTTTCCTCTTATGACCTGGATCGCGGATTGTGGTTAAATGATCAATATATTGAAAAATTAAGTCCGTAGTATTAAATTCTCTACGAGTCATGATGTAGAAAGTAGTGAGGGAAAGTAGAGGGGTGATGTGGATTCGGTCCTCGGCTTTTGGAATTATGGAGGTGCGAAGGACATGCTGGATTGTCCTAGCATCTTTGACTAAAGAGCTAGTCTCTCCAACATGAAAAGATGCATTGGTTTGGTGAAGGAAGTGATTCGCCGTGGACCAGTCAAGGTCAGGATCTGAAGCGATTATGTGCAGCTTATCCCCGGTGGGGGATAGCTATAACAGTTCAACACAGTCCTGATATGTGATTTCAACAGGGCGTCGATTCACATAGGAGGTCAGGGCTGTGAAGGTAGGGTTAATGCGAAGGTTTGAAAAGAATTCTCAAAGAAACTCAGTATTAAAGGGAAAAGCAAGAGATAGAATAAAACAAAGGGAGGTGTGAGAGAAAAGATCCATTACCGGGTATGAAATGTGGGTAGGATTGATGATTCTGGAGACAGTTATCCCACACTCTTTGTATCGATGGAAGGCGGCTTCATCTTCATCTTCCCTAAAATGAGGGTCAGTCCTAGCCCTCGAAGAACTCCCAGAAGTTTGTCAAACATGTTTCCCACTAGTCATAAAAGAGAGTTAGCAAGGAGACACAAGAGGAGAAGGGATGAAGTGAAAAATATGGCTGGATCGGCCAGAATTTAAAGAAACGGCCATATCGTCTAGGCCGATCGAAGAATCGTCCAGGCCGATATGGCACAATAATTGCGTACAGGCCGGTCCGATCGTCTAGGCCGATCAGATATCGACCAAGACGATTAGACACAAGCGATCGTCCCGAAGAGGCAATCCGGACGACCGTTGAAAAAGCAGATCGTCCGGGCCGATTAGGTGTATCGTCCAGGACGATGCACAATAATTGATCGTACCGGCCGAAGTTAAAATGTTTTAAATCTCTACCACGTGTATCATCCAGGATGAAAAGTGGATCGGCCAGGATGATTGTCCAATAATGGATCGTGCGGGGCCAATTTTAAGGATTTAAACGTGCTGACACGTGGATCATCCAGGACGATCCAGTGTATCGTCCAGGACGATGCACATAAAATGCATCAGCCAGACGAAATATTCTATCGGCCAGGACTATCATCATGATTGCAACAGAGTTCGATCAGAACGTCTAGGACGATATCGTATCGTCCAGGACGATAAGTTACAGCAAGCACAGAAAAAATCAGCAGATGGAATTTGAAGAGATTTTGTCTAATCGTCCAGGACGATACAGGTATCGGCTAGGATGATGTGACTAGAATTTGAAACCAAGAAAAAGATGGTGATGTTCAAGGCCCTCAAAAATAAAACAAAATAAAAGCAGACAAAAACACAGTAATAGAAAGCTAAAAATAATGAAAATAAAAAAAAAACTAATATTTTTGAATTTTAATTTTTCTATTTTTTTTTTTATCAAGGATTCATATGAGAAGTTCTCAAATAATTAAACTTTAGAGTTCCACAAGATCAAGGAGTTTAGCCAATCCTAATCAGACAAAGGTAAAATATCTGATTCTGTTAACCCTAGATCAGACGTTGATATAGTACAAATTTTCTTTTGGAAAACAAAATGTTTAACTCAGAATAAACCTAATTGGGCAAAAAAAAGATCCAATCAAAACTTGTTTACAAAGAAAAAATCTCATAAATAATAAAACAAAGTAATTTGTCTCAATCAAGGAATTTGAAATCAAGCCTTTGAAATCATCAAAAAATCAATGAGTTCTCTAAGTTTTAAGAGTTTAGAGAAGAGATAGTAGCTTGAATTTAGTGGGCTCATTTTATGCCTCTTTTGTCTTTGAATTTGCTCTTTGAGCATCTTGATTTTTGATACACTTTTGTGTATAAATATATTTCAAATTTGCATCTTTTCAGTTTCCTTCTTAATTCTTTCAAGCTACATTCCCTTTAACAAAACCCTTAAAAAGACCCTTAGTTGTGAGTATATCCTCCAAATATTAGAGAATAGGAGCTCTCTCTCTAACATAAGGAAGAACAAGTCACAAAACAAAATCAAAATTATGTGATAAAAGCAATGGAAAGATTTTAAATAACTTGAAAGATATATAAGAACTTTGGATATTATGTACAAGATAGATTATTGTAGCAAGTTAAAAAGAATCTTAGTTTCAAAAACCATTGGCTCAAATGAGTTAGACTTTTGTTTAGAGAAGAAAATCATACCACTAAACAAGGTCAGAAGGAGGGAAACCATCAACAGTGTTTTTCCCTTTAACCAATTTTAGAAAAGCTAAACATTATCTTCAAAACTCTAAAAATTTAAAATCTTGAAAAGATTCAACATATGGAAAACCAAATATAAAAGCAAAGAGAAAACACAACAAATTAAAACAACAACAAAGCAGAAATAAAACACACTGAAACAATAACACATTTTAAGAATTTATTAAAGCAGCAGGTTTAAGCATTTATGAGCTGCGAGCCTTCATATGTCCAGTTATCCTATGCTCCCACAAGGTCTTTGGTGAGAGCACACCTACAAAACTCAACAACAGTCAGATTTAGGAACTCAAACTGGTTTGGGCCCCTTCTTAGAAAAAGTAGAATGCAATGCAGGTATGGTATGCTGTGAATCATCCACCTTAGGTCTCCACACCCAATGTGTACTACGGTGAACAGTGAAACTGTGTTAGATGTGTCCTAACATGCCACATGAAAAACATCTAACTCCAGGAAAGGGATTTCTTAAATGGTTTGAGTTATAATGCCTCTTCCTAGGATCTGGCTTAGGATCAAAAGTAGATGTCATCTGATTCTTCTTACATGTATCCAAATCATTTTGAATCCTCAAGTTAGTTCTTTTTAATGCATCATTATCAATCCACAACTTTTTCCCAATCTCTTTAGATTTCTTAAGATCAGAATTAAGTGAGGTGTGTGAAGCTTTTAATGCATTATTTTCATCAATTAATTCCAAATGCTTTTTGTTTAACTCATCAAATTCATCTAGAAGAGCCATGTGATTTGAATTAATCGTTGCATGATCTTTGAGAAAAACTTCATGCTCTTTTTGTAAATTTGAAAGTTCTAATTTTAGGTTTGCATGAGTTTTCTTGAGTTTTTTTTTATGATGCATGTATTTTCTCACAAATCTCAAACAATTCATCATAGGTTGGATTACATACCTCTTCCTCGTCACTTTGATCTTCTCCCATTAAACACAAGTTTGTTGTTTCATTCTCAGGTTCCGTTTCAGATGAATAAGTACTAGATTCCGCCCAGAACACCTTTTGGATTCTCTTCTTGTCCTTCCTAAACTTAGGTTTCTCCTCGCCCTTTTCCTTTCTTTGCTCGAGTGATCTTGAAGTGTAGGACAATCGGCTTTCACATGTCCAAGCTTCCTGCTTTCATAACAAACAACATCAGAAGATCCTTTAGAATGTTTATGATCCTTACCTTTTCTCCAATGATGCTTTTGCTTCTTCCTTAGAAAGCTTTTGAATTGCCTTGTGATGAAGGCAACTTCATCACTTTCAGACCCGGAGGATTCAGAATCTAATTTGTGCTCCTTTAGTGCAACTATTTTCTCCTTCTTCTTCTCACCTGCATCAAGATTTCTTTGATTCACCCCTTGCTCGTAAGCAATGAGTGAGCAAAGTAAGTTATCAATTGAATAAGAATTCAAATCCTTAGATTCAGTGATTGCAGTGATTTTAGCATCATATGACGAAGGCAAGCATCTCAAAATTTTGTTTACTTTTTCATAGTTTGAAAGTTCTTTTCCTAATGCATGCAGTGAAGTAACTATCTGAGTAAACCTAGTGTACATGTCAGAAATTGATTCGTGAGGTTTCATACAAAAAAGTTCGTAATCATGCAAGAGAATATTCAAACGGGCTTGTTTAACCTCATTAGTGCCTTCATAGGTGATACACAATTTATCCCAAATTTCTTTACCAGTTTTGCAAGTGGAGACACGCATGTAATCCTCAGATTTTAAACCACATAAAAAATAGTTCAAACATTTTGCATTCAATTGAGCTAAATCTCGTTCATCGAAAGTCCATTCAGTAAAAGCAACTTCAGTTTTAACACCATTAATTTCACGAGAAGGTGAAGAATAACCTTCTTTGATAAGCATCTACATGCGATAATTAGTAGATTATAAAAACGTTGACATGCGGGTTTTCCAGAAATCAAAAGGTAAGTTGTCAAACAAGGGAGGTGTTGTAATTGAATAACCTTCCGTAGTGTTACGATTCCCTAGGTTAGCCATGAATCTAATTCAAAAAGTTTTTAAACTTAAATTTTTGAATCCCGCTCTGATACCACTTGAAAGTTCGTTAGGGATGTTAAGCCCTATAGAACTGGCCCAAGCTAACCAAGAGCGGGGGTGAATTGGTATTTTAAAATATTCTTTTCAACAAACGAACAAAAATCACATAAACCAAAATAACACCACGAGAAAAATAAATAATGCAGAAATTAAAGTGCGGAAGCAAAAAAACAATAAAATAGAGATTTATAGTGGTTCGGTCAACTTGACCTACGTCCACTCCTTGGAGGCACCCTCCAAGTATTGTACTACAAAATGTGTTCTCCTTTAGCCCCCACGGCTAGACGGAGAAGCCCTCACAAAGTAGTCCTTTTTGCCACCCCGACAAGGCAGAGAACATATCTCCTTTTGCTTCCTCCTGAAGCTGGCCGAGAACCACAATCCAGTGCTGAAAACCTTACCTCTATCGACCCTTTCACGGACAAGAAACTCTAGACAAAGAAGAAGCAGAGCGATCCTTAAAGCACCCTTGTGAATCCCCTCACAAGCTCCCCCTCACAAAATCCTCTCTCTCTTTCTTTCCTCAAGGCCTTCTCAGGTCAAGGCAACAACAAAAGATATTTCAAAATGTTGATCAAGAGCTCTTAAATAGAAGAGCTTCAAAGGAGCTCATTAATTGCAAGTTGCCAATAATATCGTCCAGGCCGATATGGACATCAGCCTGGCCGATCTGTACAAAACTCAGAAGATCGGCCAGAGCATCACCCTGATTGCAAACTGGACTAATTAAAATTGGCCTGATCGTCCAGGCCGATCTCATGATCGTCCTGAATTCCTGCTGGCCGATATTTATCGTCCTGAAGTAACCAAGGTTTTTGAATAGATCATCCAGGACGATATGATCGTATCAATCATCTTTAATTACTCCCTTGATTTCTTGATCAATTAATGCATAATTTGTGAATATTGTCCAGGCCGATCAATGATCATCCTGGCCGATTATTAAAAAATACAGTATACCTTAATTGTCTATGGCAGCAACTTCTTTCTGTTTTGAGCTTATCGTCCTGGCCGATACACGTATCGTCTAGGCCGATCTTTTAATGATAGCTGCCTTAATTAAGAATCCTTATTTAGACTTTCTGTTTTAAGCCTGATCGTCCAGGACGATGAAAATATCATCCTGGCCGATATGAGTAAAAACAGAAATTCTAATTCTTTCAAGTGTGTGTGTGTAGGGTTACTTAGCATCAGTCTCTTTGACCATTAGAAATAGACTCAAGAAGAGAAAAAAAAATGTACAGACTGACTCAACCCTAGACCTACGCAATCTTGAACTGGCTTCGTCTATTCGACCGATCTTTAATTCCTAAAAAGTTAGAAGCAACAAGCAGTCCAAGAGAATCAACAGTGTTTGTCAATCATTAAAACATAAGTCATGAAAATAGATTTGCAACAGAAATTCCTTAACATCGTCCAATATGATACCTGATCATACTGTATGATTTGACAACTTTTTCTTACAAGTTATCTAGACAAATTAACTTCGCTGATCATAATGTACGAACCTCAATTGTACTACACGACTGGCCTAAAATCTATAAGTTAAAAGTCTTAGAATGATTTAATTAACTCAACTCACTATTTCCTCAAACTCATACCCTCTAACCTTCCTGTCCAATGGTGGGTGGAAGCAAATGCGATAGAATAACTCAGGGGAGCTCCTCCTCCTATAGACATTTTGATTATTGTTTCTTGTTTGTAAGGGATGAACATGCCTACCATGAGTATAAAGAGGTAAAAATCACCCCTTCTTGAATGTTAAATAAACCATCCATGAATTGTGATGTGATGAACCTCTTTTCCTCCACTACTCTTCAATTGCTCCTTACACTGGCTTTTCCCTACAACTAAACTTCTTTATGAGTTCTTAGCCAACCATAGGCAAAATCTTAAAACCTTTAACATACTTCCTTTATTTGCTGACAACACATAGAAATCACTATGGCTAGTTTAGCAGACCATATAGGTCTTTATACTGAAGGATCTTATCCACAATCCCTTATCTCAAATGACTTAAACTTGACTTCTATCAACTTGATCATTAGAAATGTACCCATAAAAAAATACCAACCACTAGTCCACACTTTAAATTAGAATACCTATATTATCTAGCATGTACTTAAAACCTTAACTATACATAAAGCTAGGGATCGAGATAAAATAACCCCACGTCTTTTTATTTTTACCTACCTCATAATGTCAAATACTAAAATTGATGAAGCCCAAATGATTCTTGATTATATATAAAATATGACTCATATTCGACATCCCAGTACGAGAAGAAAAAAAATGTTTCCTTAGGACATATCATAGGATATATCCTAGAAAAAAATATCAAGTCAATTATCCCGCTCAATCTAATAATGTTCCTATTTTCTATATAGATGGCTCTTTCCATATCCTTTTCCCTCGTTGGCAGGAGCTCTCCAATCTAGCATTTGATGAAGAAGGGGAAGTTGCTCCTACAGGCATACCTCCACCGCCACATATACTACCACCTGTACCTGTAAACCCTACATACCCTCACGATGATATAATTAAGTGGCTTGAATAGTTAGAAACCTGGCTTAATTATAATATTCAATAAAAACAATAGCAAAAGGATGATATAATATGGTTTGGAGAAAGATTTTCCTCGATTTATAATCACTTTTCCTGTATCCATCAATTCCTTCAACCCCCACCACCACCACCTTATAATTATTTTCCTTACTTGTAGTGTTTGTTTATTTTATTTTACTATTTTTAGTGTACGATTTTCTCTGTTTGTTTGTTCCTTCTCTTTTGGTAATGTCAAAAGAGGGAAAAAATATATTTTTCGTTATATTTTAATATATAGAATCTTGTGCTGATGTTACTTTATTTTCTACTTTTTATTTACTATTATATTTTTAAATTGAAAAATATAAAATAATACAAATTTGAAATTTATAACCCATAATTTTTTAAATCTATCACCTAGTAAGGGGGAGCTTAGGAGAAAAGAATATTTATTTCACCTATCAACAAACATTATTTTACATCATGAAAAATTGAGAGATTGTTACAATCCAGGATCCCTAGTCTTTGATTTCGATGATGTCAAATATTATTGATTAAATTGTTACTTTTCTTACTAAATATTTAGATATTTCTTTTATCAATGAGCACTAATATTTCAGGTATGACATACATTGCTCAAGGCTACTAAAAGATCAAGAATGAATAGAATAAGATTATCAAGTAACAAAGTGTGTAAAATTTTTATTATTATTTTCTATTTCTTAAGTCTAGTTACATAAGATTGTACGCAATTAGGTGACTGTACACACACATGTTGCAAACCTATTTTCATGTCTTATATTTTGATGATTGACAAATACTATTTCTCTTGGACTACTTGTCGCTTCTAACTTTTTAGGAATCGAAGATCGGACGATCAAGAAAAAGCCAAGCTCAGGATTGCGTAGGTTTAGGGTTGAGTTAGTCTGTACTTTTATTTTTCATCATTTGAGTCTACTTGTAATGGTCAAAGAGACTGATGCTAAGTAACCCTACACACACACTTGAGAGACTTAAAATTTCTGTTTTTGCTCACATCGGCCAGGACGATATTTACATCGTCCTAGACGACCAGGATTAAAACAGAAAGTCTAACTAAGGATTCTTAATTAAGGCAGTCGTCATTAACATATCGGCCTGGATGATACGTGTATCGGCCTGGATGATACGTGTATCGGCCAGGACGGTAAGCTCAAAACAGAAAGAAGTAGCCGCCATAGACAATTAAGGTATATTGTATTTTTAAATTATCGGCCAGGATGATCCAAGGATCGACCTGGATGAAATTTCCAAATTATGCCATAATTGGTCAGGAAATCAAGGGAGTAATTAAGGATAATTGATATGATCAAATCATCCTGGACGATCTCAGGATCGGCAAGGCGATCTAGTCAAAAACCTTAAGTTACTTCAGGATGATAAATATCGGCCAGCTCAAAAACAGGGCGATGCTCAGGACGATTTGTCTCTGATTTGAACTGATCGGCCCGGACAATCAAGCCAAATTTCAATCGTCCAGGAGTGTATCCAGGGCGATGCTCTAGCCGATCTTCTGAGTTTTGTACTGATCGGCCAGGCCGATGTCCATATCGGCCTGGACGATAATGTCGGCAACATGCAATTAATGAGCTCCTTTGAAGCTCTTCTATTTAAGAGCTCTTGCTCAACATTTTTAAAACCTTTGGTTGTTGCCTTTACCTAAGAAGACCTTGAGGAGAGAAAGAGAGAGAGGGAGAGAGAGAGAGGATCTTGTGAGGGGGAGCTTGTGAGGGGATTCACAAGGGTTGCTTCAAGAATCGCTCTGCTTATTCTTCATCTAGAGTTTCTCATCCGTGGAAGGGTCGGTAGAGGTAAGGAGTTAGCCTTTGGTTGTGGTTCTCTTCCAGCTTCAGGAGGAAGCAAAAGGAGATAGGTTCTCTGCCTTACCGGGGTGGCAAAAAGGAGGTTCTTGTGAGGGATTCTCCGCCTAGCCATGGGGGCTAAAGGATAGTCACATTTTGTAGTGCAATACTTGGAGGGTGCCTCCAAGGAGTGGATGTAGGTCGAGTTTACTGAACAACTATAAATTTCTGTGTTCATGTTTTCTTTCTTCCGCACTCTTATTTCCGCATTTATTTTTGTGGTGAGATTTGGTTTATATGTTTTTCATTCTTTGTGAAAAGAAATTTTTAAAATACCAATTCACCCCCCCCCTCTCTTGGTTAGCTTGGGACTAAGTTCATAGGGATTAACATCCCTAACGAACTTTCAAGTGGTATCAGAGCGGTTTTCATAAAATAAGTTTTTAAAAGCTTTTGAATTTTTGATCCATGGCTAACCTTGGGAATCGTAACACTACGGAAGGGTATTCTATTACCCGACCTCCCCTGTTCGATAACCTACCTTTTGATTTTTGGAAAACCCGCATGTCAATATTTTTACAATCTACTGATTATCGCATGTGGATGCTTATTCAAAAAGGTTATTCTCCACCTTCTCGTGAAATTAATGGTGTTAAAACTAAAATTTCTTTTTCTGAATGGACTTTCGATGAACGTGATTTAGCTCAATTAAATGCAAAATGTTTGAACTGCTTTTTCTGTGCTTTAAAATCTGAGAATTACATGCGTGTCTCCACGTGCAAAACTGGTAAAGAGATTTGGGATAAATTGTGCATCACCTATGAAGGTACTAATGAGGTTAAACAATCCCGTTTGAACATTCTCTTGCATGACTACGAACTTTTTTGTATGAAACCTCATGAATAGATTTCTGACATGTCTACAAGATTTACTCAGATAGTTACTTCACTGCATGCACTAGGAAAAGAACTTTCAAACTATGAAAAAGTTAACAAGATTTTTAGATGCTTGCCTTTGTCTTATGATGCTAAAATCACTGCAATCACTGAATCTAAGGATTTGAACATCTATTCTATTGATAACTTACTTGGCTCACTCATTGCTTATGAGCAAGGGGTGAATCAAAGAATATTTGGTGCAGGTGAAAAGAAAAAGGAGAAAACAATTGCACTAAAGGCGCACAAATCAGATTCTGAATCTTTTGGGTATGAAAGCGATGAAGTTTCCTTCATCACAAGGCAATTCAAAAGCTTTCTAAGGAAAAAACAAAAGCACCATCAAAGTTGGAGGAAAGGTAATGATCATAAACATGTTAAAGAATCTTCTGATGTTGTTTGTTTTGAATGCAGGAAACCTGGACATGTGAGAACTAATTGCCCTACGCTTAAAGATCACTCAAGGAAAGGAAATGGTGAGGAGAAACCTAAGCCAAGGAAGGACAAGATGAAAGTACAAAAAGCTTTTTGGGGGAATTCGGCATCAGATTCATCAGAGACAGATCTAAAAGATGAGACATCAAAATTGTGCTTGATGGCAGACAATAAAACTAATCAAGAAGATGTATGTGAACTTTCCTACGATCAACTTCTTGAAGTTTCTAAAAAAATCCATGTGTCATATAGGAAATTAAGGAAAACACATGCTAGCTTGAAATTAGAATTTTTAAATCTATAAAAAGAGCATGAAATTTTGATTAAAGACCATCAAACAATTGATTCAAATCACATGACTTTACTAGATGAATTTGATGAGTTAAATAAAAATCATTGTGAGCTAGTTGAAAATTTTGATGCATTAAAAGACACACACACATCACTTGAATCTGATTTTGAGAAGTCTAAGGAGATAGAGAAAAATTTGAGGATTGAATATGAAGTTTTAAAAAACACTAATTTGAAGATTCAAAATGATTTAAAAGATTGTAAGAAAACTAAGATGACATCTACTATTGATCAATTGCCAAAACCTAGGAAGAGGCATTATAACTTAAATCACTTAAGAAATCCCTTGCATGGAGTTAGATATTTTTCATGTGGCATGCTAGGACACATCTCACACACTTGCATGATTCACCATAGTACACATTGGGTGTGGAGACCTAAGGTGCATGATCCACAGCATACCACACATGTATTGCATTCTTCTCTTCATAAGAAGGAACCCAAACCTGCTTGAGTTCCTAAATCTAACATTTGAAAATTTTGTAGGAGGGCTCTCACAAAAGACCTCATGAGAGTATGTGGTACCTGGACAGTGGATGCTCTCGACATATGACTGGTGATGCTAGCCAGTTTGTTGTACTAGAGTTTAGGACTGGAGGCAAGGTTGCTCTTGGAGACAACACCACCAGGAAGATGGTAGGAGCAGGTATAATTGGTAATTCCAAGAACCTTATGATTGAAAATATTTTGCTTGTAGATGGATTGATGCACAACTTGCTCAGCATCAGTCAATTCTGTGACAAAGGCTTCATCGTGCAATTTTTTCCAGATTCATGCATTATAAGTTTAAGTAACAAAACTATTTTGCAGGGAAAGAGGATCAACAACGTCTACATGCTTGATTTAAATAACATTGAATGTGCTGCTTCTTTTTGCTTAAAAACTATGATTGATGATTCTTGGTTGTGGCAGAGGAGGCTTTGTCATGAAAGTATGAAAACCCTCAGGAAAGTGACCCAAAATGACCTAGTTAGAGGTGTCCCCAAACTTAAGTTTATAAAAGACCACCTTTGTGATGTCTGTCAGCTAGGAAAGCAAGTCCACTCCATTTTTCACCCCATTAAGGACATTAGCACCTCTAGACCTTTAGAAGTCCTTCACATGGATTTGTTTGGACCCATTAGCACGGCTAGTTTGGGAGGGAAAGTCTATGGTTTTGTGATTGTTGATGACTACTCGAGGTTCACTTGGACTAGATTTCTTTCACATAAAAATGAGTCTTTTGAGGAGTTTAAAACATTTTCTACTTGGATTCAGAAAAAGCTAGGTTGTGAGATTTTGACCATCCATAGTGATCATGAGGGAGAGTTTGAAAATGAAAGATTTGGAGATTTTTATGAGGACAAAGGGATTAGCCACAATTTTTCAACCCCTAGGACCCCTCAGCATAATGGGGTAGCTGAAAGGAAGAACCGGACCTTGGTGGAAGCCGCTAGAGCCATGCTTGCTGAGTATTCACTTCCAAAATACTTTTGGTCTGAAGCGATTAACACAGCTTGTTATGTGTTGAATAGGGTGAATATTAGAGCCAATTTAGAGAAGACACCCTATGAGATCCTTAAGGGTAGGACACCCAATCTTTCCCACCTTCATGTCTTTGGTTGTAAGGTTTTCATTCACAATAATGGGAAGTCTCACTTGGGAAATTTTGATCCTAAATCTGATGAAGGAGTATTCTTGGGATATTCTAGTGTTGGGAAGTCTTTTAGGGTGTTTAACAAGAGAACGTTGATGGTGGAAGAGACAACCCATGTAGTTTTTGATGAATCTGATCCTTAGAAGTATGGAGTAGAAGATGATGATGTTGGAGTGATTACAAGTGGAGTAGAAAATTTGGGGAAGGGAAGTGAGCACCTAAGTAATGAAGAAGTAGAAGGAGTCACCCAAGGAGTAGAAAACTTTGTTGAAAGGGGAGAACCTTCACACACTTTTCCTAGAGATTGGAGATACTCTACAAGTCAGCCCAAGGATTTGATCTTAGGAGACCCTTCTAGTGGAGTTAAGACTAGATATGGACTTAGGAAGGAGGTGAACCACTCTGCCTTTATTTCTATGACTGAACCCACCACCATTAACCAAGCCCTTTCTAATGAGTTTTGGATTTTAGCAATGCAAGAAGAATTGAATCAATTTGTTAGGAATGATGTTTGGGAGCTTGTGGAAAGACCTAAGGGATAAAGTGTAGTTGGGACAAAGTGGGTCTTTAAGAAAAAAGTGAATGATTCTGGAGTGGTGGTGAGGAATAAAGCAAGATTGGTAGCTAAGGGGTACAATCAAATAGAAGGGATAGACTTTGAGGAGACTTTTGCCCCTGTAGCTAGATTGGAAGCCATTAGAGTGCTATTAGCCTTTGCATGTTATAAAGGATTTAAACTTTTTCAAATGGATGTCAAGAGTGCCTTTTTAAATGGGGAAATAAAAGAAGATGTTTTTGTAGAACAACCCCTAGGATTTGAGAGCTCCCAATTTCCAAATCATGTGTTTAAATTAAAAAAGGCTTTGTATGGTTTAAATCAGGCATCAAGAGCTTGGTATGAGAGGCTTATCACATTCTTACTAGAGAGGGAGTTTATCAAGGGAAGCGTAGACACCACCCTTTTTCTTAGGAGAGTTGGAGATGATTTACTCATTGTTCAGATCTATGTGGATGACATACTTTTTGGAGCTTCTAATAAAAAATTATGTGAGGAGTTTTCTAAAACAATGAGTAGAGAGTTTGAGATGAGTTTGATGGGAGAATTATCCTACTTTTTGGGATTTAGCATAAAACAATTGGAGGATGGAACCTTTTTAAATCAAATAAAATACATAAAGGACATTTTAAAGAAATATGAGATGGACAAAGCTAAGTCAATTAACACTCCCATGACTTCTAGTGCTCCATTGGACAAGGACCCAAGTGGCAAGTCTGTTGATCAGAAGAAGTATAGAGGCATGATTGGATCTTTACTTTACTTGACTGCGAGCCGACCTGACATTATGTTTAGTGTTTGCCTTTGTGCTTGATTTCAAGCTGACCCTAAGGAGTCCCACCTGACTGCTGTTAAGAGAATTTTTAGATACCTTTTGGGGACACAAGGCTTAGGGATTTGGTACCCTAGACACAACACTTCTTTTGAGATCATTGGTTTTTCTGACTCTGATTTTGCAGGATGCAAGGTGGATAGAAAGAGCACTTCTGGAACTTGTCAATTCATTGGACAATCTTTGGTCTCTTGGTCTAGTAGAAAGCAAAACTCTGTTGCACTTTCCACTACTGAAGCTGAATACATTGCCCTTGGAAGTTGTGTGGCCCAAGTTCTTTGGTTGAAACAACAGGTATTGGATTTAGGAGTTCCGTTAAGCACTATCTCAATTTTTTGTGACAACACTAATGCCATATGCATATCTAAGAATCCTATCCACATTCAAGAACTAAGCGCATTGACATTAGACATCACTTCATTAGAGATCATGTGACAAAGGGGGACATTGAGGTAAACCATGTGTCAACTGAAAATCAACTAGCCGGTATCTTTACTAAACCACTGGCCTTCGATATTTTCAGTTCTTTAAGGACCAGGTTGGGTGTGATTGACATAAATGCTTGAAACTTTTTTGTTTTGTTTTTGTTTTCCTTGTTTGTTGTTTTAGCTTTTTAGTATGTTTCACTTTTTTCTTTTTTTTTTTTACTTTGTCTTCAAAATCATCTCTAATTTGGTATTATATTCCTTGTCCTTGATTTTGGAAATTTGTAGTCAATATGTTTTTATCTACTTAATCTCTTAGATGGTAGGAATATTTTTGTGATTGTGTCTCTTTCTCTAACCTATTTTAGTGACATAGTTTTCTTTTCTAATCAAAAGTCTATCTCAAATTAAAGATTGTTTATAGAATTGAGATCTTTTCTTAAGCTTACTTAAGCAAATCTATCTTATACTTATAATGTTTAAAGTTTTTTTTTTGTCACATCGAGATTTCTCGTTACCCTTGTCTTTGATTATTAATTCTGTTTGTGGTAATTCATCCTTATGTTAGAGAGAGAGAGCTCCTATTCTCTAATATCTGAGAAGATATATTCACAACTAAGTTTGTTTTAAAAGATTATAAAAGAGAATATAGCTTGCAAAAATAATCAAAATTTGGCCAATGATGCCAACAAAAGATGCGCAAAGACGCCAAAAATTAAGAATTCTATAAAAAGATGCGCAAAGCGCCACTAAATTGACAAGAGGCATAAAATGAGCCCACTCAAAAGCAAGCTATTCTCCCTTTTTAAATCTTTTAGAACTTAGAAGTTTTGGTTATCAAAGGCATGATTTCGATTATTTTGCGATCATGACAAATTTACTTTACTTTATTATTATATAAATTTACTTCACTTTATTATTATATAAAGATGTTTTTTTCATAAGCCAAGTGATAGGATGGATTCCTTTTCTCATATCCAATCAATTCTTTGAGTTAGGTCATTGATTTCAAAAGATGATTCTACCCTAAGAAAAAGTCTGAGCTAAGGGTAACCATGATCGGATATTCTACTATTCTATAGATTAATGAGATTATTAACACATTAACTCACAAATTTTTAAATCAATCACATGGAATACTATATCATTTTCATGCCTTGTTAAAAAAAAAAAAAGAGGGATCTCTTTTCTTTGCTTTTTTGTTCACTCCTTTTTGATATGTCAAAAGGGGGAGAAGGTTAAGTTTATAATGCTCTCATCAATCCTGAACTTTTACTGCTAACAGTTTTTCGTAGTGTTTTTCCATCATAAAAAAGGGGGAGATTGTTGCAAACCTATTTTCATATCTTATGTTTTGATGATTGACAAACACTATTTCTCTTGGACTACTTGTCGCTTCTAACTTTTCAGGAATCAAATATTACGATCAAGAAGAAGCCAAGCTCAGGATTGCGTAGGTTTAGGGTTGAGTCAGTCTGTACTTTTGTTTTTCACCTTTTGAGTCTACTTGTAATGGTCAAAGAGACTGATGATAAGTAACCCTACACACACACACTTGAGAGACTTAGAATTTTTGTTTTTGCTCACATCGGCCAGGACGATATTTACATCATCCTGGACGATCAGGCTTAAAACAGAAAGTCTAACTAAGGATTCTTAATTAAGGCAGCCATCATTAACATATCGGCCTGGACGATACGTGTATCAGCCAGGACGATAAGCTCAAAACAGAAAGAAGTAGCTGCCATAGACAATTAAGGTATACTGTATTTTTAAATTATTGGCCAGGACGATCCAAGGATCGGCCTGGACGAAATTACCAATTTATGCCTTAATTGATCAGGAAATCAAGGGAGTAATTAAGGATGATTGATACGATCATATCATCCTGGACGATCTAGTGAAAAACCTTAAGTTACTTCAGGACGATAAATATCGGCCAGCTCAAAAACAGGGCGATACTCAGGATGATTTGCCTCTGATTTGAACTGATCGGCCAGGACGATCATGAGATCGGCCGAGATGATCAAGTCAAATTTCAATCATCCAGGAGTGTATCCAGGGCGATGCTCTGGCCGATCTTCTGAGTTTTGTACTGATCGGCCAGGCCGATGTCCATATCGACCTGGACGATAATGTCGCCAACTTGCAGTTAATGAGCTCCTTTGAAGCTCTTCTATTTAATATCTCTTACACAACGTTTTTAAAAACCTTTGGTTGCTGCCTTGACCTGAGAAGACCTTGAGAAGAGAAAGAGAGACAGAGGGAGAGAGAGATGATCTTGTGAGGGGGAGCTTATGAGGGGATTCACAAGGGTTGCTTCAAGGATTGCTCTGCTTATTCTTCATCTAGAGTTTCTCGTCCGTGGAAGGGTCGGTAGAGGTAAGGAGTTAGCCTTTGGTTGTGGTTCTCTGCCAGCTTCAGGAGGAAGCAAAAGGAGATAGGTTCTCTGCCTTGCCGGGGTGGAAAAAAGGAGGTTCTTATGAGGGCTTCTCCGCCTAACTGTGGGGGCTAAAGGAGATTCACGTTTTGTAGTGCAATACTTAGAGGGTGCCTCCAAGGAGTGGACGTAGGTCGAGTTGACTGAACCACTATAAATTTTTTTGTTCTTATTTTCTTGCTTCCGCACTCTTATTTCCGCATTTATTTTTGTGGTGAGTTTTGGTTTATGTGTTTTTAATTCTTTGTGAAAAGAATTTTTTTTAAAATACCCCCCCCCCCCCCCCCCCCCCCTCTTGGTTAGCTTGGGACTAAGTTCATAGGGCTTAACATCCCTAACAATCTTTCATTATGTATTACTTATGAAGGAACAAATGAAGTTAAGAAATGCAGGTTGAATATCTTACTGCATGATTACAAATGTTTTTATATGAAACCTACTAAATCGATTTCTAACATGTATACTAGGTTTACTGAAATTATTACCTCACTGCATGTCTTAGAAAGAGAATTCATGAATTATAAAAAAGTTAATAAAATTTTGATATGCTTTCCTTCTTCCTTTGATGCTAAGATTACTGAAGTAACTGAATTTAAAGATTTGAATACTTATTCAATCGAGAACTTATTTGGATTACTCATTACTTATGAGTAAGGGGTGAACCAAAGACAACTTGATGCAGATGAAAAAAAGAAGCAAAAAGCTATGGTGTTGAAGGCCAATGACACAGTCACTTATTTTTCTGGGTCTAAAAGTAATGATGTTGCCTTAATTACAAGGAAATTCAAAATATTTCTTAGGAAGAAGGAAAAGAACCATCAAAAGTGGAATAAAGGTAAGGGTAGCAAAAATTTTAAAAGTTCTAATGATATTATTTGTTTTGAATGTAGGAAGTTGGGACACGTTAAAGCTGATTGTCTTATACTTAAGGCACACCCAAGCAAGGAGAAGAGTGAAGAGAAACCCAAGTTCAAGAAGGATAAGAAGTGGTTCATAAAGGCGCTCTAGGCAGATTCAGCATTGAACTCCTCTGAGACAGAAGCTGAAAAGGAAATAACAAATCTTTGCTTGATGGCAGACGATCATCTTGGTCAGTCTGACCAAGAAGAGGTATGTGAACTAATTTTCAAATGATTATTTTAAGTTTTTTAGAAAATTCATATAATATATAGGAAACTTAATAAACTGCATGCAAGCATGAAAATTGAATTTTTAAATTTGCAAAAAGAGCATGAAATTTTACATAAGGATCAGTCTACAATTGATAGTAATCACATGTCATTACTTGATGAGTTTGATGCATTAAACAAAAAGCATATTGAACTAACTAATGCACATGATTACTTGAAGTCATCTCATGTTGAGTTTTAAAAAGCGTTTAAGAAATTAGAAAAACTCAAAGCATGTAAAAATGATAAACCATCATTACATGCATCACATAACTTTAAGAAGAAGCATCACCACCCGAGTAGACTAGTAAACCTTTTCTTGGTGTTAGATGTTTTTCATGTGGCATGTTAGCACATATTGTACACACTTGTATTTTTCATCGTATTACACATTAGATGTGGAGACCAAAATTACATGATTCAAAGTATAACACACATGAATTACATTCTTCTTTCCATAAGAAGGGACAAAAATTTGTTTGGGTTTCTAAATCTAACGTTTGATGATTTTGTAGGCTTACTCTCACAAAAGGCCTCATGAGAGCATGTGGTACCTGGACAGCAGATACTCACAACACATGACTAGAGATGTCAACCAATTCATTTCGCTAGAGGCCAGGACTTGAGGCAGGGTCACTCTTGGATAAAACACGACTAGGAAATTGATGGGCTTATGTTAATAAGAAACTCCAAAAATCTTTTGATAGAAAATATTTTTCTTGTAGATAGACTGAAACACAACTTGCAAAGCATCAGTCAGCTATGAAATAAGGCTTCATCATAATTTTTTTGGCAAATACTTACATTATTAGCTTGAATAATAATACTATTTTGTAGGGAAAATGGATCAACAATGTTTACATGCTTAATTTAAATAACATTGAATGTGCTACTTTATTTTACTTAAAAACTATCACTGATGAGTTCTAGTTATGGCACAAGAGGTCATGTCATGCCAGTAAGAAAACCCTTAGAAGAGTGACCCAAAAAGACCTAGTTAGAGGTGTCCCCAAGCTTAAGTTCACCAAAGACCACCTATGTGATGCCTATCAACTAGGGAAGCAAGTCGAATCCTCTTTCCATGCCATTAAAGACATTAGCACCTCTAGACCTTAAGAATTCCTTCACATGGATTTATTTGGACCGATTATCACTACAAGCTTAGGGGTAAAAGTCTATGGGTTTGTGATTATCGATGAGTATTTGAGGTTCACTTGGATTAATTTTTTGTCACTTAAGAGTGGGTATTTTGATGAATTTAGATCCTTCTTCATTTGGTTTTAGAAAAAGCTAGGTTGTGAGATCTTGACCATCCATGGTGACTCTAGGGGAGAGTTTGAAAATGAGAGATTTGGAGACTTTTGTGGATAAGAGGATTAGTCACAACTTTTCACCTCCTAGGACCCCTCAGCAGAACAGAGTAGCTGAAAGAAAGAATTGGACGTTAGTTAAAGCCGTTAGATCCAAGCTTGCTGAGTATTCACTTCTAAAATACTTTTGGGCTGAAGCGATAAACACAACTTATTATGTGTTGAATAGGGTGAATGTTAATGCTAAACTAGATAAGACACCCTATGAGATTCTTAAAGGTAGGACACTCAATCTTTCCCACCTCCATTCCTTTGGCTATAAGGTTTTTATTCTTAATAATGGTAAGTCACACTTTGGCAAATTTGACCCAAAATTTGGTGAAGAAGTTTTCTTAGGATATTCAAGTGCTGGGAAATCCTTTAGGGTGTTTAATAAGAGGACATTGGTGGTGGAGGTGACAACTCATGTAGTGTTTGATGAATTTGATCCTAAGAAGTCTAGAGTTAAGGATGAAGATGATGTTGGAGAGATTACCCAAGGAATTAAAGATTTAGAGAAGAAGGTAGAGCCCAAAAAAACTTAAGTAGAAGGTGAGATTATACAAGGAGTAGAAAATGCAAATTTGGATGAAAGGGTAGAACCTACACACACTTTACCAATATATTGGAGATACTCTTTGAGTCAACCTAAAGGACTAATCTTAGGAGACCCTTCTGAAGGTGTTAGAATTAGGCATGGACTTAAGAAGAAAGTGAACCACACTGCCTTTATCTCAATGACTGAACCCACCAACATCAATCAACCCCTGTCTAATGAGTTTTGGATCTTAACAATATAAGAGGAATAAAATCAATTTGTTAGGAAAGAAGTTTGGGAGCTTGTAGAAAGACCAAAGGGATAAAGTGTAGTTAGAACCAAATGGGTCTTTAAGAATAAGATTAATGATTCTAGTGTGGTGGTTAGGAATAAGGTGACATTGGTGGCTAAGGGGTACAACTAAATAGAAGGGGATGATTTTGAGAAGACCTTTACCCATGTAGCTTTATTGGAAGCTATTAGAGTGTTACTAGCCTTTGCCTATTATAAGAGATTTAAGCTTTTCCAAATGGGCATTAAGAGTGCCTTTTTAAATGGGGTAATAAAAGAGGATGTGTTTGTAGAGTAACCCCTAGGTTTTGAGAGTTCCTAATTTCTAAATCATGTTTTCAAATTAAAAAAAGGCCTTATATGGATTAAAACATACACACAGAGCTTGGTATGAGAGGCTTAGCATATTCTTAATGGAGAGGGAGTTTGTTAAGAGGGGCAGAGACACCACTCTTTTTCTAAGCAAAGTAGGAGATGCGTTACTCAATTTTCAAATCTATGTTGTCAATATACATTTTCAATCTTCTAATAAAAGACTATGTGATGATTTTTCTAAAATAATGAATAAGGAATTTGAGATGAGTATGATGGGAGAGTTATCATACTTTTTTTAGTTTAACATAAGATAATTAGATGATGGAACCTTTCTAAATCAATCAAAGTACATAAAAAACATCTTGAAGAAATATGAAATAAATAAAGCTAAGATAATAAATACTCTCATGACCTCCAATATTCAGTTGGATAAGGATCCAAATGAAAAATCAGTTGATCAAAAGAAGTACAGAGATCTTTACTTTACATGACTGCTAGCTGACATGATATAATGTTTAGTTTTTATATATGTACTAGATTTCAAGCTGATCCTAAAGAGTCCTACCTGATTGCAGTTAAGAGAATTCTTAGATATATCTTAGGGACCAAAAACTTAGGAATCTGGTATCCTAGGCACAACACTTCATTTGAGATTATTGGATATTCTGATTATGATTTTGCATGATGTAGGGTGAATAGAAAGAGCACTTCTAGGACTTACCAATTCATAGGGTAGTCTTTATTCTCCTGGTTTAGTAAAAAATAAAACTCTGTTACACTTTCCACTACTGAAGCTGAGTATATTACCTAAGGAAGTTGTGTGGCCCAAGTCCTTTGGTTGAAGTAACAAATTTTGGATTTAGGATTACCTGTAGGCATAATTTTAATCCTGTGTGAAAACACAAGTGTCATCTGCATCTTTAAGAATCCTAACCAATATTTAAGGATAAAATATATTGATAAAAGACATCACTTTATTAGAGACCATGTGACCAAAGGATACATTGAGTTCCACCATGTGGCAACTGATAATCAACTGGATGACATCTTTACTAAACTACTGGCCTTTGACACTTTTAGCAACTTAAGGAATATATTGGGTGTGATTGACATAAATGCTTGAACTTTATGCTTTATGAATTCTAAATTTTATTTTTCAATCTTTTTTTGTTGGTTTCTTTTTCTTTCAGTTGACTTTAGTTTTATTTATTTATTTTATCATTCTTTTCGAGTTTTCATTTATGTAGTTTTAATTTACTTATTTTTTCATTGATCACTACTGAAATGATATTTTGTGCCTTATTTTTATTTTTTAAAAATTTATAATCAATGTTTGATATCCCTAAATCAGTTAAAGGGAGAAACATCGTTGATTGTTTCCCTTCCTCTATCATCTTTTAGTGGTATAATTTTCTTTTCTAGACAAAAGTCTATCTCAAATTAACAACTGGACTTTACAATTGAGATATTTTCTATCTTTCTATAGTAATCTATCTTATATAAATAATGTTCAAAGTCATTAAATAACTTTCAAACTTTCATATTATTGTCGTTGCATTTATCATATGAATTTTATTCTGCTTTGTGGTTTACTCTTCCTTATATTAGAGAGTAAGTTTTTCTTCCCTAATATCTGAAAGATATTCTCACAATTGGGAGTATTTAAAAGTTTTGAAAGGGATCTAGCTTGCAATGAAAAAAAAATAATGACAAGGGCATAAAATGAGCCCAAATAGAAGAACATTTGAAAAGATGCACAATGATAAAAAAAAAATTGAAAGATACACAAAGTGTATCAAAAATCAAAAGATGCACAAAGTGCGCCAATCAAATGAAAAGAGGCATAAAATGAACCCACAAAAAGAAATCTTTCTACTCTTTCAAATCTTTAAAACTTAGAAAAATTCATGGGTCACATTTTATTTTCAAAGGCTTGTGCTCGAAATTCAAGATTGTGACTAATTATTTTTATATATTATTCTATAAGATATTTTTCTTGAACCAAGATTTGAATGGATCTCTTTTTCTTATCCAATTGATATTTCTTAGTTAGATCTTTTTTTTCAAAATATGATTTATCCTGTGAGAAGTCCGAGTTAGGGCTAACAGGATCGGTTATTCCATATTTTTTGGGTTTTGATGATGTTAACTCATTGATTCTTACAAATTTTTAATTAAATCACATGAAGAATTTATCATATTCGTGCGTTGATAATAAAAAAATCATATCATACATGGAGTTGCTTGTTTCTTTTTGGTATTTTTTGTTTTATTTTTTTCCCTCCTTTTTGTGATGTCAAAAGGGGGAGTAGTGGTAGTATTTCATTATACTATTTTTCTGTTTAGTGTTTTATTTTTAGTAAAATTTAAACTTCTTGATTCACATTATTTTTTTAAACTACTTAAATTTTTTTATTTGACATCATCAAAAGGGGGAGATTATTGCAAATCTGGATTCAAGAATTATAATTTTGATGATAGCAAACATTTATAACACTCCTATTTTGCTATGACTGCATTGTCTACTAATGTTTCAGGTCCACAAGGCCAATTACAAATCAAGTCATCTTATGATTGGGTAGATTAGGACTGAGTCTATCTATAAACTATTGTTAAGTTATTTTTTACCTTTTTGAGTCAATTATAAACAAAGTGGGTCATAATGCTAAGTAACCTTGCACATACACACTTAGGGAAAAATTCTTTCTGATTTTAGAGTTTTTTGTTTTTAATCACATCGTCTAGGATGATTCCAAATCATCCCGAACAATCCATTAAAAATAGAAACACTAATTAAGGTATCTTAGTTAAGGTAGCCGTAATCAAGCAAATCATCCTAGATGATATTAGCATAATCATGAATGATAGGCTCAAATCAGAAAGAATCAGCCACCAATCTTTTAGGTATGTTTAAATTTTTAAACAACATCGAGGACATTGTCCTGGGTGATGCAGTGCAATTATACCTAAATTAGTATAGTAATTAAGGAAAGCAATTAAGGCTTATTTGTCTGATCATATCGTCCTGGACAATCGCAGGAACGTCTGGGATGATCAGCTAAATAAACCTTAATTTCTTCATGGATGACCAAAATGATGTTCTAGAGAATGTGTATTATTTGGCACTAATTATCTAGAATGATCTAAAATAATCTTGGATGATTTAAAATCAACCTGGACGATCAATTATTTTTCCATCATCTAGACGTGCAATCAGGGTGATGTTTTAGATGATATTTGATGTTTTTAACCAATCGTTCAGGATGTTAAGTTTAGTTTTCCATCATCTAGATATTCAATTAGGTTGATTTTTTGGATGATACTTAATAATTTTGAACTAATCATACAGGATGATGTATTATTGTCATAGACGATCTGAACAAATAAGTCCTTTAATCATCCATACTCTCCTAAATCGTCTTGACTGATTGAGTTGAATTTGTACTGATTATATAGTGTTGCAGATCTATGACTTATGATTTTGATGATAGTAAACATTTTTTTCTCTACAACTGTCTTATCTACTAATATTTCAGGTTCACACGATCGGACTGCAATTTGGAACCAGCTCAAGATTGGATAGACTAGGTCTGAGTCAGTTTGTACCCTTTTTCCTTTCTTGAGTCTATTGTATTTGGTGTGGCTCCTGATGCTTTGTAACTTAGAAGATTTCTTATTGTTCCCTAGAGTTTACTATTTTTGGTAACATCGTCCGGGATGATTTTATATCATCCTGGAGTTCAAAAGCATAAACCCTAATTAGGGCATCCTTATTAAAGAAGCCGTCAATATGCAAAACACATTGTCCTGGATGATTTTTTATCGGCCAGGATGATAGGCTCAAAACAGAAAGAATCTGCTGCCAGATTTATTTAGAAATAACCTATTTTTGGACATCATCCAGGTGGATCATCCAAGACTATAAAATATCGTCCAGGTCAATTTTTCCAAAATTTCTCTTGAATTTATGGAAAGCAATTATGACTTGATTTCATGATCAAACCGGCCTGGACGATCGCAAGATCATCCTGGCCGATATGCTGGACAATTGGACATCGGACAGAACTTTTTCAGGGCAATGTCGAGAATGATATTCCATAATATGTACTGATCGTCCAGGATGATATATTATCATCCTGGATGATATGAACAAATTTCTTCTGATCATCTCAAATCATCCCGACTGATTGGGCTTAAATTTGACTGATCGTACAGGACGATATTAGTATCATCCTGGAAGATAATATCGATAACTTGTATTAATGAGCTCATTTTGAGATCTTCTATTTAAGCTATGACATGACACTTTATAAGTGTCTTTGGCAGCCATTGTAGCTTCATTCTTTTGGGGGAAACTTGAAGAGATAGCTTGAAAGGGAGTGAGGAACGGGTGAAGTCTTAGAGAGGGAGAAGATTCTATGAGGGGGGACTCAAGGGAGTGTGGAGGGGGATTCCACACGGTTGCTCTGGTAGTCTTGCACCTTAATACCATTGGATTCAAGGCTTATCTCGAGGGAAGTTCACGAAAGAAGAAGATCTCTTTGGTGTCAAAGGACCCAGTGACTCTGCCGCACCGGGGAAGGTGGAAGTGATTTTGTAAGGGCTTCTCCGCCTAGGTGTGGGGGATAAAGGAGAGACACTCTATTTAGTGTAATACTTGGAGGGTACCTCCAAGGAGTGGACCTAGGTCAAGATTTGACCGAACCACTATAAATCCAGTGTGTTCTTTTCTTATTATTGCTTCCGCATTATTTTCTTGCGCACTTTGATTTTTGTGGTGATTTTGGTTTTAGTTTTATCTTTGACTTTAAAGTTATCCAATTGACCTCTCTCTTTGTTAGCCTTGGGCCAGTTCATAAGGGCTTAACATCCCCAACGAACTTTCATATAGGATGATCCTTAGATCGACCTGGATGATTATATCAGTTTATTATAATTAAGAGCAAATTTATAGCTCTTATATATAAGACCTCTTATTTACTCAAGATTGTATCTTCTGCTGATGTCTTGACCTGAGAGAGCCAAGAGCAGAGGGAGAGTAAGGGAGAGAGAGAGAGGATCTTATGAGGGGGAGTTTATGAGGAGTTTCACAATGATTAATCCAAGCAAGGATCCAATTCATCTTCTTTATTCGTCATCCCTAGCTCCTTATTGGTTCAAGAGAGGTCTACTTCAGTAATTCACTGTGGTTTTCTGTTGCTTTAGGAGGAAGCAAAATGAGTTGGGTTCTCTGCCTGCTTCAAGAGGAAGCAAAAGGAGTTAGGTTCTCTGCCTCATTAGTGTCGGTGGAAAGGAGGTTTGTAGAGGCTTCTTCGCCTTTCTATGGGAGCAAAAGGAGAGTCACTGAGTTTAATGCAATACCTGGAGGAGGGCTTCGGGGAGTGGATGTTGGTCAAGTTGACCTAACCACTATAAGTTTCTGTGTGTTCGTTCTTACTTTCTTTTTACATTTCATGTCCGCACTTCAATTTTCTTGTGGTGAATTTTGGTTTTGTTTAAGATTGTGTTTTGATTGAGAAATTTTTAAAACATCAGTTCACCCCTCCCCCCTCTTGGTTAGCCTCGAGCTAGTTTATATAATGGCTTAACATCCTTAACAAACTTTTATGAGATTAGACTTGAATAAAAGTAAACTTTAATCTTTACCTATTTATATTTTCATTTTATCTAGCCTAAATTGGCTCTTTATTTAAGCATGGAGAGACTTTTCAACAAGTTATTTTGGTGTTCTAAGAATAACAGTTCGTGTATTCTTGGACTTCTTGGAAGAATAGTTGTGGTTTTCTATATGAAGGGGGGATTAAGTATAAAAGTATTGTGGTTAAGGCATAAACTATGGTTTTCTTTTAGATCCATTCAAAGTTTGTGGGCTAAATTTGTGATTAAAAAGGATTTCTATGGTAAGCAATCACTTTTATGTAACTATAAGGTCAGATTCTCTGGTGTAAAAAAGGCTTCGCACCACCAAGTGAGACAACGAGAAATTTATTCAATGGGGTATTGGTAATGATAATATTTTCTTTTGAAAAGATAATTGGATGGGGCCTTATTCTATTGATAATTTTTTATACTCTCATTTTATTGCTTATATTAAAGTGAATAATTTCATTGTTGATAATAATTGGAATGCTAATAAATTAATATATTTTATTCCTGATAATCTAGTGGATAAAATAAATGGATTCCCTTGCTGGTGTATAATGAAGATGGTATTTTGTTTAAGTTATCAATTTCTGGTAACTTTGCTTTTAAAAATGTTTTGGATTCTATTAGACCTATTCATTGCAATGCTTCTCTATATTCTACAATTTGGCATAATAACATTCCTATACCTTATTCTATTTTAGTTTGAAGAATTTTACATAATAGTCTTCCCGTTGACGTTCTCTTGATGAAAAAATGTTTTTATATTCCTTCTAATTATCAATGCCACTACCAGATTGAATCTTTGAATCTTGTTGTTATAGCCATTAAAGTGTGTAGGTATTTTGATGATATGTTTAACATTTATAATTTCAACAATGATAGTGATATTTCCTCTATCTTGCAAGTTTGGTTTTCTCCAATCAAAGGTTACATCATGAATTTGATTCCTATTCTTATTTTGAGTTCCTTTAGATGGAAGGAATGATTCTAAACATCAAAACATTAAGATAAACTTCATGTGCATTATTTCTAAAGTGAAAGATAAAGTTTTTTAATTGTTTTCTAAACATCTAAATATCATTAAAGATATTTGGGTGAAGGTTGATGCAAATATTTTATTACATTTTATTAATAGTAGTGCTTCTAGTAATCCTAAAAATTTTTATCTTCTCAGCAGATGTTTTGTATGTTCAAGTATTGGTTTACTCATATTTCTTGTCAAGGTAACTATTGTGTTGACTAGTTTGCTAAATCTATGTGTTAATTAGATTGTTTCCATGATTTCTCCCGTTTGTCTTTACCTCAACCTTTGAGGGGGATGATAAAATTGGACAAATTTTGATTGCATTACTTAAGAATTTAATTGCTTTGCCTTTAGTGTTGTTTGTTTTGTGTCTTATTTTCTTTCTATGGTTTTGGTCCATCCTCTTCATGTTCTTCCTTTCTTTATTTTAGTGAAGTGTCATCTTATTTCTTAATTTTGATGATTTTGTTGGATTTTAGTGCCATGAGGTCTATTCCCGTTTAGGTTTTTCCCCTTTTGAATATTCTTAACTATCTTTCATTCTATTCTAGTTTGATGAATGTTTTGAGTGGGTTGAATTTTACTACGATTGTAAGTGGATTCTATTATTAGTAGAGTTTTCCTGCAGCTTACAACCTATTTCAACATTTAACAAATGCTAGGCTATTCTATGGGTTGGATTTTTAGTTTACTTTGTATGGGAACTTTGGGGTGTGGATACTCCATAATGATCAGTATTATTGCTACAAGTCTTTTAGTAAATTTCTCTAGTGTGTGCTAGTTGTTTTTTTTATAGATAACAATTTTTGGGTAAATTGGTTAGTTTGGGAATTTTTTACATTTGTCAATCCATCTCATTGACTATATGGATGGTTGTTCTCTACAATTTTTTTAGGAATGGTTCTACAAACTACACTTATGAACTTTATTTATTCATTGAATTTATTTAAGGTTTCCTTTTTATTTTCTTATCCCTATTATGTGCTTTAACAGGTTTTTCTTCCGAGATCTTGGTTATTTGGATTTGGCTTCCTCTATGGTCTAGATGTGTTTTTGTTAGTTTGGATTTATTATGGTTGTGTCTTTATCCTGGATTTATCTTTCGTGTGGGCCTTCTGATGCTGTGTTTTAGGCGTGGTTGTTCTTGTTTTATTTTTTTTCATCAAGTGTCAGTTGCTATTTGTACCACTTCTATTTTCCATGTATGTTTATCATGTGCCTCTTTTGGTTTAGGTTCTATTGTGTTACTATGTTGTTCTAGTGGCATCCCTAATTTCCTTCTTGTACATATTAAAATTTTGATATGGATATTATGCCTAAGTGAACTTGTCCCTAAGCACACTAATACAAAATCAATATTGTCACTTTGATGTGGAAGCTAATTAAATTATAAATAATTATAATAACAATAATATATTATAATCATCTCAACAAAACATTAATCACAAATTTTTACTAAGCATTTTTAACAAAAAATAGTGTAGAAAAAGTAAAATGAAAAAGTAGAAAATTAAAACAAACACATTAGAAATTTAAAGTAGTTTGGTCAAATAATGACATTTGTCTATTCCTCGGAGTCCTCCTCTTTTGGGTATTGCACTATCACTATAGTGTCCCCTTTAGCCCCCACAGCTAGGCATTGAAGCTCTTACAAAATCTCTTCAACCAAGCAAGTGCAATAGAGGACCATATTCCTTTTTACACTTCTGGTGATGACAAAGAACCTTTGAATCTCTTTCACCTTCGCTGGTGTGGCAGAGTTGCAGGTCTTTTGTCAATAAATAGATATTCTTGCTAAAACTTACCTCAAGAGAAACCTCACCCATGGAGTAACTCAAGTGCAAGTTTGTTAGAGCAACCATGTAAAACTCCCTCTCATAATCCTTTAAAACCTATAAGGATCATCTCCTTCTCTCACAAACTCAACCCTTTCTCTCCCAAGCACTAGGCTCTTTATTCAAGCTTTCTTGAGAAGAAATAACTCAATGAATGGCAAAAAGACTCATATAAAGTCTTATGACAAAGCTTAAATAGAGGGCTTCAAGAAACCCTAAGAACTCAAATATGTCGATTTTGATCATACAGTATGATCCTAGATAGTACAATTTAATCAATTGAAAATATCTCTATTAGTATTGGATAAAGAGTAATGAGCTTTATGATTAGTTCAATTGATTGAGCTAGTCATCATGTACAATATGATCTCATCTAATATGATTAGTACAATTATATTGGATTATCATCTTATATAATGGGCTATGATAAAATATCATCCCATGCAAATATTGGTTCATACAATACAATTTATCCATTCGTACATTATAATCTTACTAGTCCAATTAATATAAATTTGATCCCTAAATACAATATTAACTTAGGCAAGATTCAATTACATCATACCATATAATACCTGTCAGACCGTACAATTATTACATAATTTGTATTTCAAAATATTTCCGGAATTATGATTGGCGGCTAAGATTATGATTTTAACTGATCGTCTAGTACGATTATTTCAAATAGCATTAATTTCATAATTATTCATTTTAATGATTTTTTGAGTGGCTGATCATACAATAAGATACCTCTCATATATTATGATTAGTTCAGAAAAATACTCTTCTAATTTTTCTCTCTATCACATTCCCATGAGTGTTTGTACTCATGGTCAGCATGCTAGAATATACTTTTATAGAACTTGACTCAAGAAATTGAAAAACACATAAATGAATTTTACACACTTTCAGTGTATCCTATTCTACCTAATCTTGAGCCCTTAATCTTTATTTGATTGTGGCATGATATTCCTAAAATATTAGTACACACAAAAGCAAATACACAGTACAAATGTAGGAGACATAAAGATGCAATCAGTAATGTTTATTATCACCAAAACCATACACTCAGAAGCTCGAGTTACAACACCTAGTTGTTGGCTGGGTGTATTATAGACCTCTTGCACCTTATCTTTGGTCAGCTTGTATCCTTTTAGCTACTTTGGGTGGCAGGATTTATTTTATCTGGGTGCTTTTTTATTTTTAATTAATTATTCAAATATTTAATTACCTTTCCTAATCTCTACTTATTTGTTTTCTTATGTTATAATCATTTTTATATGTATGTTGGTTTGTACTTCATTCTAATAAGATTATTTAAGCTCTGGCTTAAATTTCTGGATATGGTTACTTGCCTACCCTTTTTTCTCTTTAATATATTATAGTAGGGATCATGTGCTCTTAGGTTTTATTTTTACTGTTTGATTTTATCTTTTTGAGCATTTAGTAAGCATTGGATCTCTTTATAAATATATAATATTTTGTTATTAATGTGTACTCTTTTTGGGTTTTAACAAAAAAATAAAAAATAAGGCAGTGCTATTTCTTTGTGTAACAAATTTGTTGGGTTATATAGTTTATTATCCTTCTCATTTGATTATTATAACTAGAATATCAATGACATTGTATGCTTAGAATAATTTTCTTTTTCTGAACTTAAATTATGGGACCGTCAGGTGTCTGCTTTATCAATTGATTTCACCATAATTTTATAAATAAAATTTGATAATTTATGAATATTTTCATGATGTTTTTAGATTTTTGGATTTGAAGTTATAAATGAATTTAGAATAAATTAATATTTTAATATTAAATAATTAGAATAATTTATAAATTTTAATAATATCCTAATCCATTAATGCATTCCATTTAACGTAAGGGATGGATAATAGGGAGCTTGGTGAGCAATTAGGGTAGAAAAGAGTAAAGAGAAAGAGAAAATCTAGTTTTTGGGTGAGTTCGGGTCATTATTGTCCATCGGTCTAGTTGGTAAACTTGTTCGTCTCAATGTAGGACACATTATGTCCATCTCAATTTTCAAAATTATACAAGTTTTAGCAAACAGTTCAATTAAAATTTTGTATCAATTAGTAAAAAATGGAGATAACTTTGCACATATAAAATTTTCATCGTATTACTTTTTATATGTTACAAAGATTGTTATTATAAATATTTTAAATATTTTCTAGAAAATTTTCACGGGGGGTTTTGAAATATATGGGATTTTTATTGAATAGAAAATTATCTAGATGTTGAAAAATAGTGTAGTAGTACAATAAAAGTCTTAAAATATTATCTTATACAATCCCTGATAATGTTTATGTAGTTGGAGTTTTTGTTGTCTACCATTATACAACACTGTGAAATTTTAATACATGCTCAATTACTCTTTAATAGTTATAATGTAATTATATATGTATATATGTGAGTAAATTATATATGTTAGGAGCCATAAGGGGTCATAATCCTTTGAAATTCTATCTATGTTAAGGAATTTTTAGGAGTTATAGGGGGTCATAATCCTTTGAGGTTGTGAAAATTGGACCAAACAATAAACTGGTTGAAGGAGAGGTTTAAGATTCAACTAGTTTAACCGGTTAAATGTTGGTCGAACCGGATGATGTAATAAATAAAATTTATATGACCTAAGAATCATATGATAATATAAATTTTTATTAAATATACATATTAGTAAAATATTATGTAATTTTAAATTTAAATATATTTAATATTTAATTTTAATTAAAATTTAAAAAAAATATATAACTTATATATCAATATCTAATTTTAATATAAATTATTATTGATTTAGTTACATATTTCTATAAAATTTATACATACAAATCATATATTAAATTCATATTAACATTTGAGATTTATAAATTATTGATGTTAAATAAGATCATTTATTATAAATAATTAATTAATTAATTTTTACAACACATAAAATAATAAATGAAGAATTTACTTTATTTCACATTATTAATTAAAAATAACTATTATTTAATCATAAAAAGTTTATTTAAAAAATATATTTCAAAAAAGATAGTGTGTGTTGTAAATATAAGAGGTAAAAAGTAATAACTTTAACTTTCTTTGTCCCACTTCATTTGAAGAACTTTCTCTTGATAATGATTTTACTTTATATTTCCTTTTGAGTTAGAATAGAGAAATATCTCACATAAAGCAATGAAGCCTTCTAAAATGTTGATTTGGAATTTTTTAATTTAAAATTAAGTATTTCAAATTTAAAATTAAGTTATAAATATTACTTAATATTTTATTCTTAATATTTTAAAATAATTTACTTAATTATTCAAATAATTTTAAATTTAAGTTGGCTAGTTTAAGAAAAACATAACCTGTTTAGGGGTTTACTGGTTGAACAAGCGATTCTAGCTAGTTTGATGCAAAAACATTTTTTAGGATGATTAGGATTGGCCCTAAGGCCAATTCTGGCCGGTCCCATCCAGTTTTTAAAACATTGGTATTTGAATGTTATAAATGCCTATATTTACAATGTAAATATCACACTAATTTGTATGATGTTAAGATTTTTTTTATTTAAAAAAATAATAATTCTTGCACAACAAATGATGTCTCTTCGAAGAGGATGGGCCTGACAATCATTTATCCCAATTTTTAATATAAAATACAACTTTGATGATCTAATGTATTAAAGATAGAAAAAATAATAATATAAAACATTTGTATAAAATTTAAAGTTTGAAAGGATGGCTTGCAAACCATATGATAAATATGTGGACATGCTTTTTGTAAAATTACATGTTTAGGGCATGATAAGATTCTTTGTTTTATATTTTTTTCTCTTATAAAGAGTTATCTCTGAACTTGTGGGTCTAGAAAAATATGCATAAGGGAAGAAAGTGAAAGTTCAATGAGAGGTTATTAAACCTACTTGAACTATAATAGCACACTAACAGTGGGGTGAATTGGTGTTTTAAATGGTTTTTCTTTTTTAAGAGACTCTTCTTTGAAAAATTTTATCTAAACTCACAATGATAATTTTAAAACAAGTTATCTCAAGTAGAAGAAAACAATAAAACAACCAAAAAAAAATTACATTTCATCGTGTTGAAAAAAGAATGCAAAAATATTTTCTTCATTTTGTTTTTTATTTTTTTGGCTCATAAAAATTCAATCCAAAAAAATCAAAATGTTTCAACCATAATTTTCAAGAATGTAACATGCAAAAAATAAAAAATATGTAAAATAAAGTGTTTAAAAAAATGAACGAGCACATCAAAAATTTTATAGTGATTCGATCAAAACTTGACCTACGTTGACTCATAAGAGTCCTCTTCAGGTATTGCACTAAACCTTTAGTTGTTGCAACCCATGACCCCGAGTTTGAGATTTTGATGATGCCAAATAATGAGTGTCTTGAAACTGCTTTTCTTTGCTTATTATTTTATTTGTTATTTTCCTTGAGCACTAACATTTCAGGAAGATCACAAGTGACTCAGGAAGAAAGGAAGACTCAAGACCGAGTAGATTAGGAGTATGAGTCAAACATTGTATTTTCCATTTATTGTATTTTTTACTTTATTGAGTCTGGCCACAAATGCGTAAGAGTAAGAGCAAGCAAACCATGCACACACACACAGGGGGAGAATTTTTTTTTAACTGAAAAATATAAGTAAAATTCTTCTCTGGAGATCGTACTGTACGATTTTTATTTCGTACCGTACGATCCAAGCTATGTGGGCAAATCTGTGAATAGATCGTACTGTACGAAGTACTTCGTACTGTACGATATGTTCAGATCCAAAAACCCTGGTCGTGTTTTAATTTAAGGAAGTGATTTTTGCGTCGTTCGTACTGTACGAACATGTTCGTACTGTACGATCTGTTTTAAATACTTACTTAAATTAACCCGTGATTAGTGCACGTAATCAAGGCCTAATTGAAATTTGAACATCGTACTGTACGAATATGTTCGTACGGTACGATTGGTTTTAAATACTTACTTAAATTAACCCGTGATTAGTGCACGTAATCAAGGCCAAATTGAAATTTGAACATCGTACTGTACGAACCTGATCGTACCATACGATGAACAGAGATGAAGTATGATCGTCCCGGATATCGTCCTGTATGATCTCTTGGTTTTTGTCACATCGTACTGTACGATGTCAATCTTACCATACGATGAACAGAGACGACATCCGATCGTCCAGACCATCGTCCTGTACGAATAGTATGTTGTTGAATCGTACCGTACGATATTGTATCGTACAGTACGAATTGTTTTTGTACTGTTCGTACACCTTCATACCAGGACGACGGCTGTTTATGAAGATCGTACTGTACGATGTTGAATCGTACTGTACGAACAGTAACGGCTAATTTTGAATTCAGAGGTTTTTGGAGCCTTTTTTAGATGCCAATCAAGTTCTTTTTGGGTAAGATTGTTAGAGAAGGTGAACGTGATTAGAGAGGGATTCCAAGGGAGAAAACTCTAGAGAAATTCTTGAGGGTTGAGAGGAAGGAGGAGGTGAGCGTTGTGAGGGAGAAGAGGTGTGAGGGAGATCACACGGTTGCTCCAAGCTTGCTGCATCTTGCTCCTCCTGTGGCCCGAGAAGGATTTGAGGGAGGATCTCCAAGGGAAAGGCTCGTCTGCATCCGTTACCTCGAGGTTCTCTGCCTTCTCCAGGAGGGAGAAAAACGAGAAGGTTCTCTGCCGTCGCCAGGAGGGCGAAAACAGAGTTTGGTCTTCCGCCACGCCGGGTTGGTGAAAGGGAGGTTTGTACAGGCTTCTCCGCCTTGCCAAGGGGGGCAAAAGGAGAACTATTTTTATAGTGAAAATCCCGGAGTGGAGGACTCCGGGGAGTGGACGTAGGTCATATTTTGACCGAACCACTATAAAATTCTTGGTGTGTTCTTTCTTTATCATTGTTTACTTTTTGCTTGCACTTTAATTTTGTCATATCTATTGCACGTGGTTTTTTGGTAAAGTAAAATTCCATAGATCTTTGTTTTTAATATTTCAAAAACAACAAAAAATTAGAACTCTTGTTTAGGGTTAATTTTTATTAAGAGAAAAACTTTTACAATTCACCCCCCCTCTTGTCTTTTAGTAATTTCATTAGTGACTCTCCTTTTTCCCCAACAAAAAATGTAGAGAAGCCTTTACACAATCACTTTCATTCTTCCAATGTGTAGTAGAGAAGCCCTTTCACCAACTCGATGCAGTATAGAAACCAAATCCCTTTCACTAACTTGGTGTGGGGGAGTAGTCAAATCTTTTGATGCCACGAGCCTCTTCCCCGAGATTCCCTCATGCAAACAAAAGACTCCTTGAAGAAGAAGGTGGATTTTCATGGAGTAATCGTGTGTAGAACCCCTCTAACAAATTCTTTTAATCTCATAAAGCTCATCTATCTCAAAACCTCACCTCTCTCTTAGAAGAATTAAGCACCCTTTAAATCCTATCCTTCAGATATTTTCCCAGATAAAAAATGTAAAAGAACCAAGTAAGAGATGTTTAAATACAATGTTAAAAAACCTAATTTTCATTTAAACCATGTTTATTCATACAGTATGATCCAAGGATCATACAATAAGATTATTTCAATTCTCCCTTCAGTACTGTATAATGGGAATTTCCATGTATGATCAATTCAAAGGTTTTTAAAGGATCATCCAATACAATCTTAAGGTCATACAATATGAGCAGTTCAATCTAATAATCAATTCATCCTAGATAAAGCTTAGTGATTAATTATCATCCTAGTTGACACTTGATTCACTTAATATGAACCTCACTTCATACAATAATATTACTAATTACATTTTCATTTCTATTTTATTTTTCAATCTTAGGTAGTTAATTAGGCAAGGCTTTTAAATATCATATGGTACAATTGGCATCATATTGTACAAATATAACAATTTTCAATTTTTAAATATTGCCTAATTATAATTTGACGCATGGATTTTAATATAAACTAATCGTCTAAGACAATTACTATCATATAGTCTATTAATTCAGCTTAATCCTCTTCTTGTTTTAATTTTTATAAATAATTTCTAAGTGAATACATTATATAACATATTATCTAGTATGATCTTAAAAAAAAAAATCAAACCTTATGTTTTATTCACCCTGTGTATGTGTGCACAATTATTATACTAATATACATCAAATATAATTCATAGATTCAAGAAACATAAAAGTACAAACTTTTGCATACATTAACTTATTCTACCAGTCTTGAGCCAGGGAGGTGCTTGATGATGTTGTACCTAAAATATTAGTGCATATAGAAAAACACATGCAACGATAAATAAGAGAATCCAAATAATGACCAATAATGTTTCTTATCATCAAAATTTAAGCTCAATCTCCTGGTTAAATTTCAAATGAATTTTATTTTTCTCAAAATTTCTCTCCCCTTTACTATGTGATATATATATATATATATATATATATATATATATATATATATATATATATATATATATATATATATATATATATATATATATAACCTAAAAATACTAATAAACACATAATGATAGAGAACAAAACAGAACTAGACTATTGAGGAAAATAAATACAAACCAAATAACTTTGTACTACCTCTAATGATATCAATAAAAATAGGAGAAGACAACTAAAAAGATAGAACAACTATACGTTATGAGGTAAGGCATATAGAAAAAAAAAATTCAAACAAACTACAAGAACATAGACAAACAACATAACACATTACTCACCAAAAGGCCCATGATAAGGTAGTGGTGGAGTTCACTTATAATATGAACAATTAAAGTAAATTTGTCTCCAAACCAAGCTAAATTTTCCACATACTACAACTACTGCTGGCTATGTGTGTTTAATTACATTTCCAGGTAGTCAAATTGCTCTTTCATTATCTCATATAACTGAGGCTTGTATGCATGTACAGGTGCTGGTGCTAATTCCTGAGCTGGTGCCTCCATAAGTGCTCCCCCTTCTTCCTCTTGCTCAAGTTCTAGTATATAACATCTTGCTAAACATTTGAAACTATAGGGTACAGGTAAGGAGCTGTCAAAGTAGTAAATCAAGAGGTGCTTGGGTGTTGTAGAGGATGTAAAGGCATACTTGTGTTGAGAGAGTTGCAATTTATTTTTTCGATTGTTGATATTTTTGCAACATGTATATTTTTTGATGATTCCAAATATTATTATTTTTAATTATAATTTCTCCTAACATATTTTAGATGTATTGTTTTATTGTTTGTGTGTACAACATTTCCGAAAAATCATACTCCGGATTGTTAAAGACTCCAAATCAGATCAATTTATGGTTTATTATAAATAAAGTATGTATGTTTCATTTTATTAAGTCTGAGAGAGTGTGATTGTAAATGTGTAACTGTGCACACACACAACAGGGGAGTGTTTAAAAGTTGTAAATTTTTGAACTGATCATACTGTCTGAAGTCAATTCATATGGTACGATTTAATTAGTTATTTTCCCCTATGAGTAGTCAAATGAACATAAAGTAGAAATTTTTTCTAAGTACGGATCGTACAGCATGATCTCATCATCTTACGTACTTCATCCAGAGTACGAGTTAGACGGGTCCCTTTTCATCCAGAAGAACTTAAATTTTTTTTTTTGAACTCATCGTATTATACGATGTCGTCATCGTACGTATGTCGTCCACAGTAAAAATTGAATGGGTCCCTTTTTATCCAGATGATTTCAAAGTTTTTTGAACTAATCGTACCATGTGATAATGTCATCATATGTATGTTGTACATAGTACAAGTTGGATGGGTCCCTTTTTATCACGATGAATTTAAAATTTTTCTGAACCGATCATATTGTACGATGTTTTCATCGTACATACGTCATCTAGAGTACAAAATGGTTGGTTCCCTTTTTGTCCCGACGAAGATGAAAAATTTTCAAACGTTTGTATAGTACAAACTGGATTCGTACTTGATGAACATCGTGTATGAAGTCATTTTGTATAGATTTACAAGTGGTTCATAGCAATAGTTTTTGAACTATTCATATGTATGAACATACTAAAGGTTCGACAGGGTTTTTAAGGCCTAATGAACTAGTCCCAATGCTAACCAAGAGGGGGCTGAATTGGTATTTTTAAAAATCATTAAATAAAAGCACAAACTTAAACCAAAGTTCACCACAAAGAAATCAAAGTTCATAAATTAAATGCAAAAGCAGTAATAAAGAACACAGATATTTATAGTGGTTCAATCAACTTGACTTACATCCATTTCCCGAATATGCCCTCTGAGTATTGCACCAAACTCAGTGACTCTCTTTTTGCTCCCACAGTAAGGTGGAGAAGCCTGTATAAATCTCCTTTTCACCAACCCCGATGAGGCAAATAACCTAACTCCTTTTGCTTCCACCTGAAGCTAGCAGAAACCTCAACTCCTTTTGCTTCCTCCAGAAGCAGGAAGAGAACCTTGATCAATTACTAAAGTAGACCTCAGTAGAACCCCCAAGGAACTGGGGATGACGACCAAAGAAGACAATGATATATCTTGCTTGGAGCAACCTTTATGAAAACCCTCACAAACTCCCCCTCATAAGATCCTCTCCCTCTCTCCCTTGGTCACCCTCTCCTCTTGGCTCTCTCAAGTTAGGACAGTAGCAAAAGATACTCTCTTGGGTAGAACAAGAGTTATTATATAGAAGAGCTTCGGAATAGCTCAAAATTACAACAAACCAACTTTATCATCCAGGATGATATAAATATAATCTTGTACGATCATTAAAAATTTAGCTCAATCAGCCACGATAATTTGGGACGATCATAAGGTTTTTATTCATATCGTCCAGGCTTATAGGATATTGTCCTGTACTATTAGTATAAGTCATTGAATGTCATCCAGAATATTGCCCTGAATGGATGTCTGGATGATAAAAAAATAACTGGATTGTCCAGGCTGATCTCACGATCGTCCCTAGTTCAATTCAGCGCATATTCTCCAGAGCATCGCCCTGAATATAAGCAGGCAGATGTTTGATCATCCAGGAACAACTAAGGTTTTTAAACTGATCATCCCAGCCGTTCATGTGATCATCCAAGATGATATGATCGAGCAATCAAACCTTAATTGCTTTCCTTAATTACCAGATTAATTTAGGCATAATTATATTGCATCATCCAGGATGATGTCAAAAAATAAAGGCTACCTAAATAGATCTAATGGCTGATTCTTTCTGATTTGAGCCTATCATCTCGGTCGATATGAAAATCATCCAGGACGAGGCTCGTAATGACGACTGCCTTAACCAGGATGCCCTAATAAGGGATTCTATTTTTAACTGATCATCCAGGCCAATTTTTGGATTATCCCAGATGATGTGAGAAAAAAAGAAATCTCTAAAACAGACAAAAATTATCCCTAAGTGTGTGTGTGTGCAAGGTTACTTAGCATCATGACCCAAAATGTTATAATGGACTCAATAAAATGTAAAAGTATAGTTTCATATATTATAAACTGACTCAGTCCTAATCTACCCAATCTTGAGCTGATTCAACTTGCAGTTTAATTTTGTGGACCCGAAATATTAGTAGGCAAGATAGTCGTAGAGAAATAGAAGTATTTGCTATCATCAAAATCCTATTCCCTAAAATCATATTCTCAATAATTTCTCCCTTTTTGATGATGGAAAATAATAATACAAGCAAAACTAATGAAAAACAACTCAAACACTACTCCCCCTTTTGACATCACAAAAAGGGAGGAGGAAAAAACTAGAAAATAAAAAGTAGAAAAAAAGAAGAACGAAAGCAAAGTTTTTTTTTATTTTTTAATCAAAGAATGAATATACAATGTCTTCATGTGATTGATTTTAAAGACTTGTAAGACCAATGAGTTAACATCATCGAAATTTGAAACCGGTAAAATATCCGAACCTATTAACCCTAGCTTGAACTTCTCTCAGGGAAAAATCATCTTTTGAAAACAAAAGACCTAACTAAGAAAAACTAATTGGATAAGAAAAAGAGATCCGTTAAAGACTTGATTTCAGAAAAAATATCTTATAGAATAATGTAACAAAGTAATTTGATACAATCGTAAAATTTGAAATCAAGCCTTTAAAAATATCAAGTGACACATAAATTCTTCTAAGTTTTAAAAGTTTGAAGAGAAGAGAACTTGCTTTTAATAGGCTCATTTTATACCTCTTATCAATTGAATGGCGCACATTGTACATCTTTTGATTTTTGATACACTTTGTGTATAATTCTCAATTTGGTATCATTGCGCATCTTTTTATTTGATGTCATTGGCCATTTTTTTTTATTTTTGCAAGCTAGATCCCTTTTCAAAACTCTTAAATTCTCTCAGTTGTGAGTCTATCTTCTAGATATTAAAGAAGAAAAACTCAATCTCTAATATAAGGAAGAACAAATCACAAAATAGAATCAAAATCATATGATAAATGCAATGACAAATGACGAGAAAACTTGAAAGTTATATAAAGACTTTGAACATTATAAATATAAGATAGATTACTGTAGCAAGATATAAAAGATCTCAATCACAAAGTTTAGCTGTTAATTTGAGATAGACTTTTGTTTAGAAAAAAATTTACACCACTAAAAGAGGTTAGATGAAGAGAAATAATCAACTGTGTTTTCTCCCTTTAACAAATTAAGAGATGTAAAATATTGAATACAAATTTTAAAAAAATAAAAATATGACATAAAATATCATTTCAGTAGTGATCACAAAAAAAAAAGAAAAACTAAAATAATAGAAATAAAATAAAGAAGAGAAACAAAAACTAGTAAAAAGTAAAAAGAGCAAAGTGAAACAAAACAAAACAAAACAACAAAACAAAAAATTTAGAATTCAGTAAATAACATGTTCATGCATTTATATCAATCACAACCAATCTGGTCCTTAAGATGCTGAAAGTGTCAAAAGCCAGTGGTTTAGTAAAGATGTCAGCCAATTGATTTTTAGTTGTCACATGGTGTAACTCAATGTCTCCTTTGGTCACATGGTCTCTAATAAAGTGATGCCTTATGTCAATGTGTTTGGTCCTTGAATGTTGGATAGGATTTATCAGAATATCAAATAATCTCAAAAGAAATGCTATGCCTAGGATACCAGATTCCTATGTTTTGAGTCCCCAAAAGATATCTAAGAATTCTCTTAGTTGCAGTTAGGTGGGATTCTTTAGGATCTGCTTGAAATCTAACACAGAGACAAACACTAAACATTATATCAGGCTAACTAGCAGTCAGGTAGAATAAAGATCCAATCATCCCTCTATAATTCTTTTGATCAACAGATTTTCCATTTGAGTCCTTGTCCATCTAAATATTAAAAATCATGGGAGTATTATTGGCTTGGCTTTATCTATTTCATATTTCTTCAAGATGTCCTTAATATACTTTGATTGACGTACAAAGGTTCCATCATCCAATTATATTATGATAAATCCCAAAAAGTAGGGAAACTCTCCCGTCATACTCATCTCAAACTCCTTACTCATTATTTTAGAAAAATCATCAAATTGCTTTTTATCAGAAGATTCAAAAAGTATATCATCAACATAGATAACAATGAGTAACTCATCTCCTACTTTCCTCATAAAAAGGGTAGTGTCTACACTTCCCTTAATAAAATCCCTATTTAGTAAAAATGTGTTAAGCCTCTCATACCAAGCTCTTGGTGCTTGTTTTAATCTATATAAGGCCTTTTTTAATTTGAAAACAAGATTCAAAAATTGGGAACTCTCAAAAATTGAGAGTTTCTCTACAAGCACATCCTCTTTTATTATCTCATTAAAAAATGCACTATTCACATCCATTTGGTAAAGCTAAAATCCCTTATAACAGGCAAAGGCTAGTAGCACTCTAATGGCTTCAAATCTAGCTACATGGGAAAAGGTCTCCTCAAAATCAATCTCCTCTATTTGGTTGTACCCCTTAGCTACCAATCTTGTCTTACTCCTAACCACCATACCAAAATCATTAATCTTATTCTTAAAGACCCATTTGGTTCCAACTACACTTTGTCCCTTTGGTATTTCAACAAGCTCCAAAACATCATTCCTAACAAATTTGTTTAATTTCTCTAGCATAGCTAAGATCCAAAACTCATCAGATAAGGCTTAATTAATATTGGTGGGTTCAGTCATTGAGATAAAGACAGAGTGATTCACTTCCTTCTGAAATCCATGCTTAGTTCTAACACCTTCAGAAGGGTCTCCTAAGATAAGTTCTTTAGGACGACTCAAAGAATATCTCAAATCCCTATGCAAAGTGTGTGTAGGATCAACCCTTTTCTCTATATTTGAATTGCATGTCTACTCTTTGGGTAATCTCTCCTACTCCTTTAGTGATTTGGGACTCTACTCTCTCTTCCAAATTTTTAACTCCTTTAGAAATCTCTCTAACACCATCTTCATCCTCAATTCTAGACTCCTTAGGATCAAATTCATCAAACACTACATGAGTAGCTCCTCTACCACCAATATCCAATTATTAAACACCCTTAATGATTTCCCAACATTTGAATAACCTAAAAACATTCCTTCATCAGATTTTGGGTCAAATTTCCCTAAGTGTAATTTTATATTATTATGAATGAAAACCTTACAACCAAAGACATGGAGGTGGAAAACCTTGGGTGTCCTACCCTTAAAGATTTCATAGGGTGTCTTATCAAGTTTGGCTCTAACATTCACCCTATTCAACACATAACAAGCTATGTTTACCACTTCAGTCCAAAAGTATTTTGGAAGTGAATACTCAGTAACCATGGCCCTAGTGGCCTCAATTAAGGTCTTATTCTTCCTTTCAGCTACCCCATTCTACTGAGGGGTCATAGGAGCTATGAAGTTGTGACTAATCCCTTTATCCTCATAAAAGTCTCCAAATCTCTCATTTTCAAACTCTCCACCATGGTCACTATGGATGGTCAAGATCTCACAACCTAGCTTTTTCTAAATCTTAGTGAAGAAGGATCTAAACTTATCAAAATACTCATTCTTATATGACAAAAATCTAATCCAAGTGAACCTCGGGTAGTCATCAACACTCACAAATCTATAGACTTTCCCGTCTAAGCTGATAGTGCTAATGGGTCCAAAAAAATCCATGTGAATGACTTCTAAAGGTCTCGAGGTGCTAATGTCCTTAATGGAGTGGAAAGAGGATTAAACTTGCTTCCCTAGTTGGCAGGCATCACAAAAGTGGTCGTTAGAGAATTTAAGCTTAGGGACACCTCTAACTAGGTCTTTTGGGTCACTCTCCTAAGGATTTTCATACTAGCATAACATAATCTCATGTGCCACATCCAAGAATCATCAACAACAAATTTCTTAGCAAAATGAAGCAATACATTCAATATTATTAAAGTCAAGCATGTAAACATTATTAATCTGCTTTCCCTGCAAAATAGTGTTGTTATTTTTAAGATGATAATGTAAATGATTGCCAAGAATTTTATGATGAAGCCCTTATCACAAAGCTGATTGATGATGAGCAAGTTGTGTTTCAGTCCATCTACAAGCAAAACATTTTCAATCAAAAGGTTCTTGAAATTTTCAATTATACCTGAGCCTACCACTCTCCTGCTGGTGTTGTCTCTAAGAGTAACCTTGCATCCTTTCTTGGTCTCCAACAAAATGAATTGATTGGTATCTCCAGTCATATATCGTGAGCATTCACTGTCAAGGTACCACTTGCTCTCACGAGGCTTTTTATGAGAGTTTTCCTCTTCTTGATCAGACTTACTAAGATGATCACCCATCATGCACAAGTTCGTTATCTCCTCCTTTGTTTCAGTCTCATAGGAGTCTGATACAGAATCTGCCCAGAATGCCTTTTAGTACTGCTTCTTATCCTTCATGTGTTTAGGTTTCTCCTCACCCTTTTTTTTTCTTGAGTGATCCTTAAGTGTTGGACAATCAGCTTTGACATGTTCAGGCCTCCTGCATTCAAAACAAATAACATCAGATGAACTTTTAAAGTTTTTGCTATACTTACTTTTTTTACTTCTGATGATACTTGTTATTCTTCCTTAGAAAGTTTTTGAGTTGACTAGTGATGAAGGAAACATCATCGCTTTCAGATCCGGAAGAATCAATGTCCGTGTTGTTGGCCTTCAGCACCACAATTTTCTCCTTCTTTTTCTGGCCTGCGTCAAGATTTCTTTGATTCACCCCTTACTCGTAAGAAATGAGTGATCCGAGTAAGTTATCAACATAATAAGTATTCAAATCTTTAGCTTTAGAAATTACAGTAATCTTAGCATCAAAGGAAGAAGGCAAACATCTCAAAATTTTATTCACTCTTTCGTAATTAGTTAGCTCTCTTCCTAAAGCATGCAATTAGTTGATAATTTGAGTAAACCTAGTATACATGTTAGAATTTGTTTCAGTAGGTTTCATATGAAAAGGTTCGTGGTCATGCAACAAAATATTCAACCTAGATTATTTAACTTCATTGGTTCCTTCATAAATAATACATAATCTATCCCAAATTTCTTTACCAGTTGCACAAGTTGAAACACGTATATAATCTTTAGATTTCAAATAACAACAACAACAACATCAAGCCTTTATCCCACTATGTGGTGTCAGATTTCAAAGCACAGAAAAAATAGTTCAAATATTTCGTATTAAGTTGCGCTAAATCTCGTTCATCAAAAGTCCATTTGATAAAAGGAAGTTCAGTTTTAATTCCATTAATATCACATGACGGAGGTGAATAATCATCTTTAACAAGCATCCACATATGATAATCAATCGAATATAAAAACTTAGACATGCAAGTTTCCCAAGAATCAAAAGGAATATTGTCAAACAAATGTGGTCGTCCAATAGACTATCCTTCCACAGTATTACGATTACAAAAGTTAGTCATTGATCGAAATTAAAAAAGTTTTTAAAAACTCAATTTTATGAATCCCACTCTAATACCACTTGAAAGTTCAATAGGGATATTAAGCCCTAATGAACTAGTCCCAAGGCTAACCAAGAGGGGGTGAATTGGTATTTTAAAAAATCTTTAAACAAAAGTACAAACTTAAACCAAAATTCACCACAAAGAAATCTAAGTGCAGAAAATAAATGAGAAAGTAATAATAAAGAATATAGAGATTTATAGTAGTTCAGTCAACTTGACCTACGTTCACTCCCTAGAGGCGCCCTTTGAGTATTGCACTAAACTCAGTGGCTCTCCTTTTGCTCCCACAGTTAGGCCAAGAAGCCTGTACAAACCTCCTTTTCACCAACTCCAGTGAGGCAGAGAACCTAACTCCTTTTTTCTTCCTCCTGAAGAAGGAAGAGAACCTCAACTCCTTTTGCTTCCTCTAGAAGCAAGCAGAGAACCTTGATCGGTTACTGAAGTAGACCACATTAAAACCCATAAGAAACTAGGGATGATGACCAGATAAGATAATGATAGATCCTTGCTTGGAGCAACATTTATGAAACCCCTCACAAACTCCCTTTCATAAGATCCTCTCTCTCTCCCTTGCTCTCCTTCTCCTCTTGGCTCTCTCAGATCAGTATAGCTGCAAAAGATACTCTCTTGGGTAAAACAAGAGGTCTTATATAGAAAAGCTTTAGAATAACTCTTAAATGCAACAAACTGACTTAATCATCCAGGCTGATATAAATATCATCCTATATGATCACTACAAATTTAGCTCAATCAGCCAGGACGATCGGAAGGTTTTTGTTCATATCATCTAGGCTAATAAGATATTGTCCTATATAAATAGTGCAAGTCATTAAATATCATCCAAAACATCACCCTGAATGAATGTCTTGATGATGAAAAAATAAATTGATTGTCCTAGACTATTAGTTTAATTTGGTGCATATCATCCACAGCATTGCCCTTAATAGAAGAAGGCTGATATTTGATCGTCAAAGAATAACTAAGGTTTTTGAACTGATCGTCCCGACCGATCCTGCGATCGTCCATGATGATATGATTGAGCAATCAAACCTTAATTGTTTTCCTTAATTACCAGATTACATTAGGCATAATTATACTACATCGTCAAGGATTATGTCCTGGACGATGTCTAAAAATAAAAGCTACATAAATAGATATGGAAGTTCATTCTTTTTTAATTTTATCCAATACAAAAACCATCTAGGAAGATGTGTTAATGATGGTTGCCTTAACTAGGATGCCCTAATTAGGGTTTCAATTTTTAACTAATCGTTTAAGCTAATTTTTGGATCGCCATGAACAATGTGAGCAAAAACAATCAGAAATTTTCCCCAAGTGTGTGTTTGCAAGGTTAAGCATTCGTATAGAAATAGAAGTGTTTGCTATCATCAAAATTCTATTCCTTGAAATAAGATTTGCAACACATATGATCGTACTATACCATTGTATACGCTCATAATGGAAAATTTTAATTTTTGGATGATTTTTCTTGTCTTTCGTATAAAAGGTTCAGTAAAACTGATGTGTGTAGAGTACTTCTTTGTGATTTCTCAAGAGAAAGTGAAAGAGTGCATTTGGGAGAGTGTTTAAGAGAGATTTCTTATAAGAGAAGTGTAGGGTACATAAGGTTACTCAAAGGTAAGAATATCTTTATATTTTTTGTTGCAACTCTTCTTTTTTTTTTTTTCTTTTCAGTTACTCAAGGGAAGATCTTTGAATTAAGATGATGGTACTCTGCAGACATTTGGAGGGTGTGAATAGATGATGGTACCCTATCAACACTTGGAGGGTGTGAATAAACGATGGTTCTCTATCAACACTTAGAGGGTGTGAAAGGATGATGGTTTTCTTTTGACACTTGGAGAGTGTGAAAGGATGACGGTTCTCTTCCGCACTAGAGATTGGTGAAAGAAATGAATTATAAAGGCTTCTCTTCCTTTCTGTGGGTCCAAAAGGAGAGTAACTTCTGGTTATAGTGCAATACCTAAAGAGGGAGTCTTCAGGGAGTGGATGTAGGTCATGTTTGACCGAACCACTATAAATCTTTATGTCAGATTTAATTTTTTTTATTTTTTTTATTTTTTGCACTTTGATATTATGGTTGTAAAGCTTTTTTTTTTTTTTTGAAAGAAAAAACAAGATAATCAAAGTTGTATAATTATTAAAATTGGTTTCCTATTAAAAAACTAAGTAAATTTTTTAAAATTAACAATTCACCCCCCCCCCCCCCCCCCCCTCTTGGTTAGCCTTGGGATAATTACTTAGGTCTAACAACCTATATAAAATTAACAAGTGGTATCAGAACTTTGTTTCAAAACTATAAATTTAGAGTATTTTTCAAAAATGATAATGACTACTTTTGGAAACCGAAACACGCTTGAAGGGTATTCCATCTCTAAACCTCTATTATTTGACAATATCCCTTTCAATTTTTTTGAAAACATGCATATAAACCTTTCTTCAATTGTTTGATTATCGCATAAGGATTTTATTTTAGGAAGGTTATACTAAGCCAACTAGACTAGTATAAGGTATTAGAGTTGAAACATCTTTTGTTGCTGGACTGTAGAAGAGCGAGACTTAATATAATTAAATGCAAAATGTTTAAATAGTTTCTTTTGTGCACTTAAATCAGAAGATTTCATACGAGTTTCCACTTGTAAAAGTGGAAAGGACATCTAGGATAAACTTTATATCACTTATGAAGGAACTAATGAGGTAAAGCAATCTAGATAAAATATCTTGTTACATGACTATGAATAGTTTTGCATGAAACCAAATTAATCCATTTCTAAAATATACACAACATTCACTCAAATAGTCACTTTTTGTATGCATTAGGTAGGGAACTAATGAATGTTGAAATGGTTAATAAAATTATTTATTGTTTGCATAATGCTTATGATGCTAAAATAATTATGACTATAGAGTTTAAAGATTTAAATATTTACTCTATTGATAATCTTCTTGAATCACTAATTTCTTACATGCAATGAGTGAGTCAAAGGAAGATTGATGTAGGATAATAGCAAAAGGAGAAGAACTTATCTCTAAAAGTGGACGATTCGAAGAGTGATCAGTTAGAGGAGATGCCAGCAGTGGAAAAAAGGTAAGTTCCATAAAACTTTTAAGGTTTCTAATGATTTTATTTGCTACGAATGTAGGAAACCTTGACATATAAAATTGGACTTCCCTAATCTTAAAGCCATTCCTAGCAAGGAGAAAGTAGAGGAGAAAGAAAATGGGAGAAAGGGAAAGAAGAGATTTTAGAGAGCTTTCTGGGTGGACTCAACTTCGAATTCGTCAGAAACATAGAAAGAAGAGGAAGTCACCAACATGTGTTTAATGGCCAATAATCTTGATCAGTCGGATCAAGAAGATGTATGTGAATTAACCTATGATGAATTGCTTGAAGTTTCTAAAAGAATACATGTTGCACATAAAAAACTTAAGAAAATGCATGCTAGATTGAACCTAGAGTTGTAAGAATTATAAAAATAGCATGAAATCCTTAGAAAAGAACATGCATAGATAGACAACAACTACATGAGCTTACTTGATGAATTCAATGATTTGAATAAACAAAATGAATTACTAAAATCAACCTATAATAAATTAGAAAAAGAACTTAAAGATTTAAGGGATGAATATGAGAATAGAGAGCACTATCTGAAATATGATAACACTGTATTAGAGGATGCAAATTCATTTCTTAAAGTGACAGTGGAAGCTTTTGAGTAATGTAGGATACCCCCAACACTTGATAATTTTACTAATCCTATTTTGAAGTTAAAGATTTTAAAACCTAGGAAGAGTCAGATTCATTATCAGAGATTGAAATACCCTTTTCCTAGAGTTAAATGTTTTACTTGTAAGATGATTGGACATATATCACACACTTATACTTTATATAGAAAAACTTATTTAGTTTGGAGACTTAAGATGCATAAACCAAGTCATATAATACATGCATCTAGTTTTATTTTGCCAAAAGGAGAACTCAAACTTGTTTGTGTTCCCAAGTCTAACATTTAATTATTTTGTAGGTACGCTCTCATACAAGACCTTATGACAGCATTTGGTACCTGGACAGTGATTGCTCAAAGCATATGATTGGAGACACTACACAATTCATTTCGCTGAAAGCCTTGAATGGAGACAAGGTTACACTGGGAGATAACACCACTAGGAAAGAGGTTGGCATAGGTATGATCAGAAACTTGCAAAAAAATTTCATTGAGATTGTATGATTTGTAGAAGGCTTAAAGCATAATATGTTAAGTATTAGCAAGCTATGTGATAAAGGGTATAGTGTAAAATGTTTTCTCACTAGCTATATATTAAGCCTAAATGAAAATGATGTTCTGTATGGAATTAGGATAAATTATATTTATATGTTAAATTAAATTATATTAAAACTCCTAATGCTTTTTGTTTAATAATAATTTCTGATGAGTCATATTTATGGCATAGGAAACTTTATCACGCTAACAAGAAGAACCTTAGGAAAGTTACCCAAAATGAATTTGTTAGAGGTATACCAAAACTAAATTTTACTAAGGATCACATTTGTGATGCATGTTAACTAGAAAAATAGGTAAAGCCCTAATTTTATTCCAATAAGGATCTTAGAACTAGTAAACTATTGGAGATTATACATATTGATCTTTTTGGACCAGATAATATTGTAAGTCTAGGAGGGAAGGTATACATATTTGTGATAGTTGATAATTTCTCAAGATTTATGTGGGTTAAATTTTTATTTCATAAGAATGAATCATTTGAGGAATTGAGAGACTTTACAACTTGGATTCAGAGAAACTAGGGTGTCAAATTTTAACAATTCAAAGTGATCACGGAGGTGAATTTGAAAATGAAAAATTTTAGGTTTTTTGTAAAGCACATGGAATTGATCATAATTTTTCTACATCTAGAACCCCTTAGTAAAATGGGATAGTCGAAAGAAAGAACATAATATTAATTAAAGCTACTAGAGCCATGTTGGCAGAATATATACTTCCTAAATATTTTTGGGCTAAAGCAATTAGTAATGCATGTTATGTTCTGAATATGGTGAATATAAGGTCGAAATTGAATAAAGCACCCTATAAGCTTCTTAAAGGGAGAACACCTAATTTGTATCATTTGCATATTTTTGGATGTAAGGTGTTCATACATTATAATGAAAAATCTCCTTTTAAGAAAATTTAAACCAAAATTAGATGAAGGAATTTTTCTTGGATACTTTAGTGTTGGGAAATCATTTAGAGTTGTTAAGAGAGTTGTTAATTGCATGTTTTATATTCTTGCAACTTGTATTGTTTTGATGATTCCAAATATTATTGTTTTAAGTTTTGTATTCTCCTAATACTTTTTGGAAGAATTATTTTTGCTCTTGTGTGGACTAACATTTCAGGATAATTGAACTCTAGACTAAAGAAGATTTCAAATAAAAATTCAGCATGAGATAATTTATAAATTGAAGCTTGTATTTTTTTATTATATTGAGTTTGAGAGGGAGTGATTGTAATTAAGTAAGATAGTACACACACACTTGGGAAGATCTTTAAAATTCATACTGATCGTACAGGATGAACCATGTTCATACGGGATGATCAAGTCAGTTAACCCCTTGGAAGAGCAATGGAACGAACATGAAGTAAGAAAATTTTTCTAAGTCCTGATCGTCCAAATGAATTTTTCTATTCATCCCAGGAAAAAATGCTCTCTGGAAAATTTTTATTCAGATGAAATCTTGTTCGTGTAAGGACAAATTGCTCTCTGGAAAAATTTCATCCAGATAAACTTCAATTCGTCCCAGGACAAAATGCTCTCTATAAAAATTTTTGTTCTGACGAAATCCTATATTTGACCCAGGACAAAATTCTCTCTATAAAAATTTCATCCCGATGAATTTCAATTCGTTCCAGGACGAAATGCTCTCTAGAAAATTTTCATTCATATGAGTTTTTATTCAGCCCAGGACGACATGCTCTCTGTAAAAATTTCATCCTAATGAAATCTTATTCATCCAGGATGAAAATGTTTTATTATTTACAATTTTGATAACTTCTTGTAGTTTGTCGAACAGACCTATGGTATAACTATTCGTATCGGACAAACTTAGTTCGTACGGGACGATAATCAGGTACGAAGTTAGTTCGTACCAACATACATTACGTTCTTATGGAACTAATTTAAGTAAGTTCGTCCTAATATACACTAGGTTCGTATGGAACTGATTTAAAAATCTCCCAAAGGAATTAATAATTTGTGAACCTAGTGAGGGTGTAAGGACTTGGCATGGATTAAACAAATAAGTCAATCATTCAACCTTCATTTCAACAATAGAACTCATAAATATCGATCAAGCACTTTTGGATGTGTTTTGGGTTTTGGCTATGCAAGAAGAGTTAAATCAATTTGTAAGAAATAAAGTTTGGGAATTAACTACAAGGCCAAAAGATCAAAGGGTAGTTGGAACTAAGTGGGTATTCAAAAATAAAATGAATGACTCAGGAGTAGTCATTAGAAATAAAGGCTAGATTAGTTGCTAAGGGGTATAATCAGATTGAAGGGATTGATTTTGAGGAGACTTTTGCCCCTGTAGCAAGACTTAAAGCAATTAGGGTTTTGCTACCCTTTGCAGGTTTTAGAGGATTTAAACTGTACTAAATAGATGTAAAAAGTGTCTTTTAAAATGGCGTAATTCAAGAGAATGTTTTTGTAGAACAAACTCCAAGTTTTAAAAATTTTAAATACCCAAATCATGTTTTTAAATTTAAAAAGGAATTATATGGATTAAAACATGCACCTAGGGCTTGGTTTGAGAGATTGAGCACCTTCCTACTTGAAAGATCATTTGAAAAAGAAAGTGTTGATATAACTCTCTTTTTGAAAAAAAGTTGGAAAGTATATACTCATTGTACAAATTTATATTGATGATATCATCTTTGGATCTTCAAATAAAAATCTTTGTGATTATTTTTCTAAAATAATGAGTAGTGAATTTGAGATGAGTCTAATGGGAGATTTAAGTTACTTTCTAGGCTTTAGAATTAAGTAAATTGATGAGGGTATATTTCTTAGTCAGTCAAAGTATATTAAGGACATCCTCAAAAGTATGAAATGGATAATGCTAAACCTGTTAGTACACCTATGAGTTCCTCAGTTTAGTCGGATAAGGACCCTAAGGGAAAATCTGTTGATCAAAAGAAATTGAGAGGGATAATTAGATATTTGTTTTGCTTGACAGCTAGCTGACCCGATATCATGTTCAGTGTTTATTTGTATGCTAGATTTCAATCAGATCCAAAAGAATCACATTTGATAGTAGTAAAAAGGATTTTAAAATATCTGTTAGGAACTCAGAACTTAGGAATTTGGTATCCTAAGTTTAGCTCTTTATTTGAAATAATTAGTTATTCAGATTCTGATTTTGCAGGTTATAGGGTGGATAGAAAAAGCACTTCTGGAACATGTTAGTTTATTGGAAATTTTTAGTCTCTTGGTCCAGTAAAAAATAAAATTCAGTAGCCCTATCTACTGCAGAAGTTGAATACATTATATTAGGAAGTTGTGTGGCACAAGTACTTTGGTTGAAATAATAGTTGCTTTATTTAGGATTAACTATAGGCACTATTCCAATTTATTGTGATAACACTAGTGCTATTTGTATTTCTAAAAATCCTATTCAACATTCAAGAACCAAACATATAGACATCATGCATCATTTCATAAGGGATCATGTATCCGAAGGAGAAATTAAACTCACTCATGTTTCAACTGAAAATCAACTTGCAGACATTTTTACAAAACCTTTAGCCTTTGATACTTTCATTGCATTAAGAACAAGGATTGGTGTAATCAATTTGAATGCTTAATTAAAATGTTTCTGCAACATTGATGTATGTTTTTAGTTAGTACTTTTGTTTGTATCTTTATGTTTGTGATCTTTTCTATATTTAGAGTTTGTGTTTTCATTTTTTATTGTGTTTTTGTTGTGTTTGTGTTTTAATTTTGATTGAGTGCATATTTTAAAAAGACTAAGTGACAACCCGTAGGAAAATAATTTTGTCCAGGACAAAAAATATTTTCATACGGGATGAAGTGTGTAGTGTGCAACTGTCAGATTTGAATCGTTTGCGTGCAGTTTTTCTATTTTTATTTTTTCACTTCGTTTGTAAGATCGTCATGATCGTCCAGAAGAAATTTTAAAATGATGGTTTGATTGAATGTCAGTTGAAATGGATAATGTCATTTTTAATATGATATTCATATGTACGAACCTTTGGTTCGTCCGGATGAACGCTTGGCGAATCGATGAGGGGGACGGTTTAAACTGTCATTAAAACGATCATAAATTTCTAATCTTCCTGGACGAACATATGTTCGTTTGTACAATCGTTTGGTCAAAATTCTGTATGAAAGGACGCTTCGTAATTTGTGTGATTACGAAAAGTTGTTTCATTTTGGACTCATTCGTTCGTCCATACAAAATTTTTTCTTACAGGACGAACTGAATTTCGTACGGGACCAAAATATTTTCATCTATATGAACAGTCATATTTCATTAAATTGACCAGCTTTGAAATCAACAGTCACACTCACACTCACACATCCCTTTTAGAAACCTTTTTTCCTTTAGATCTTATCCATAGCAAGTTCAAGCAAACGACAAAAGGTTCTCGCCAAAGGTCCACACAAAAATTCTTCTAATAATTTTATGTCCAAAGCCAATGAAGAATCTTTTCCTAGATTTTCCTCCACTAAGATCACCCTATCTAAAATTCATATCTAGGAACAATTAACCTTTTAGGTAATGAACTTATTTTCTTCAACTCAATTTGGTCTCATCCTTACACTAGTCACCCTCTACAACAAAGAGACCTTTCATTATTTTCTTGCAAACATGTCCTTTAACTTCGACCATTTTGTAATCAAGTCCTTTGTTCTTAATAAGAAAGTTGAAATCACCAAGGATGACCTAGGATTCTTTTTGAACTTAAGGACTGAGTGAATTAGAGCCCATACCATGACCACTACTGTTGATTTTAATTGGATTGAAATTAATGAAGTGATTGGAAAAAATTATATTTAAGGAGCATATGCCAAAAGTGTACTCTCTTGTTCGCAATGCTCGTATCATCCAGCATGTTCTTCGAACTTCTATAATTCCTAAAGCTGGTGATAGAGTCAACATTACTCCTCTTCTTTCAATAGTAACCTACTTGATTTTGACCAAATAACTTATAAATGAAGCCCAACTAATCCTTGACTATATTTATGGACTTTTGGAAATTGGTCATGTCAAACATAAAAGAAAGAAGAACATAGCTTTAGGACATTTTGTTGCCTATATTTTGGAAAAGAAGTATAAATTGGTTCATCAAGTTGAAGTTTTTGAAGAACCTCTCTACTACAATGACGGATCTTTTAGGGCAATCTTCGATAAAGATGAACCAAGTAAAGCACATGTTATTAATGACTCAGAGGAGGAACATGAACCTGCACCTGCACCTGCTAGAGAACCAAATTATCAGGATTTGGTTCAGAGATTTGATCGCTTAGAGTTACATTTTAATCAAAGATTTGATCAAATTGAAACTCATTTGCAACAGCAGGATATTCAATACAATCAGGATATGGGGTACATGAGAGCTCAGATGAATGATATTAGTTCCAACGTGCTTATGATGAGCAGTTATTTTAACTTCTTTAGTACTATACCTCCTCCTCCAAATCAAGGTTCATCAAAGTGATTTGTGTACTTGATTATATTTTTCTTTAGATGATGTGATTGTGTTTTAGTAGTTTTTGATGTATTTTGTTTTAGTTATGTGTTTGCATCATTAGATGTTTCTGTATTTGAGTGTTATGTGGCATTGATATCATTCATAGATTGTAATATCCATTATAATGATATCAATATAAGTTATCTTGTTTTAGTTTTAATCTTGTTTTAAAATGCGAGTTAGTCTATATGAAAATCCCTAAAGTTTTTGATCCTATAAATGCTATATCTTGAAGTGCAACTTAAAATTAAATTCAATAGAAAATCTAATTTTTCTAAATTTAAGTTTTGCTTATAACTTGATATAATTAAAATTGTCAATTTCATGTCTCTTATTAAACTATATTAATGTTTAATATTATTATTATAATTGTGATGTTTTCTTATTTTGTATTTCACTTATCAATAAATATTGATGCACTTAGAAAAATTTGAAATTTTTTATTATTAATTATTAAAAGATCAGGATTACTCTTGAAAAATGTACAAATATACAAAAATCAAAAGGAATGTGCAATGGTTCGTAATTTGAAAAACAGGCACAAAATAAGCCCACAAGTTAAAAGATGCACAAAAATGTGCCAAAAATATTGAAAAAATATGCAAAGCGCCACATGCGGTAGTCATTTCTTTCCACAATCTTTTAACCTCTTAATTCAAATTGATCTTCTGTACAATTATATTTCGTATTGACATTTGAAATATATAAATTTTATATTCATCCTTCTTGCAATGATTTTCTTTATCTTAGTGTCTAAATTGATTCATGTTTTTGTTTTTTTTTTTTATTATCAATGTTATATCTCTTCTTAAATTCTATGAATCATTTTTATTTAGCTAATGGATTGATTTTATTTGCAATAATTTTTTCAATCACTTTCAAGGATCAATTATCAAAGGATTATCATAAGACTGCTTACATTTCTATTCATTTTGTTTCTTCTCTTTTTGCTGTTGACAAAAAGGAGTTGAAAATATTGTTTGTATTGTATCTGCGTGTTTGTTTGTATCGTATCTGTTTGTATCGTATCTGTGTGCTTACTTGTATCGTATCTATGTGCTTGTTTTATTTTGTATCAAAAAGAAAAAAGAAAAAAGATAAAATTATTGTGAAATGCCTCCTTACTTTCATATGTTAATCAATTCAGGGAGAATTTAGGAGATTCTTAAAATTTGAAATTTATACAAATAATAATTATTTTGTCATCATCAAAAAGGGGGAGATTATTAAAAGAGTTGCTAATTGCATGTTTTACATTCTTGCAACTTATATTATTTTGATGATTCCAAATATTATTGTTTTAAGTTTTGTATTCTCTTAACCCTTTTTTGAAGAATTATTTTTGCTCTTATGTGGACTAACATTTCAGGATAATCAAACTCTAGACTAATGAAGACTTCAAATCAAAATTCAACATGAGATAATTTATAAATTGAAGCTTGTATTTTTTTATTGTATTAATTTTGAGAGGGAGTTATTGTAATCAAGTAATTTAGTACACACACACTTGGGGAGATATTTGAAATTCATACTGATCCTATGGGACTAACCAAGTTCGTACGGGACGATCAAGTTAGTTATCCCCTCGAAAGAGCAATGGAACGAACAGGAAGAAAAAAAATTTCCAAGTTCTGATCATCCAGATGAATTTTTCTATTCCTCTCAAGACGAAATGCTCTCTAGAAAATTTTCATTCAGATGAAATCCTTTTCGTGCAAGGATGAATTGCTCTGTGGAAAAATTTCGTCCAGACGAACTTCAATTTGTCCTAGGATGAAATGCTCTCTTGAAAATTTTCATTCTGACGAAATCCTATATTCATCCCAGGACAAAATGCTCTCAGTAAAAATTTCGTCCAGAAGAGTTTCAATTCCTCCTAGGACGAAAGGTTCTCTTAAAAATTTTCGTTCAGACGAGTTCCTATTCGGCCCAGGACGAAATGCTCTATGTAAAAATTTTGTCCAGACAATCTCTTATTCGTCTCAGGATGAAAATGTTTTATTATTTCAAATTTTGATAACTTCATGAAGTTTGTCGAACCAACTTATGGTATAACTGTTCGTACCGGACGAACATAGTTCGTACGGGATAATAATCGGGTACAAAGTCAGTTTGTACCAATATACATTAAGTTCATATGAAACTTATTTAAGTAAGTTTGTCCAGGATGATCCACGATCCTACAAGATGATCCACTTTTTAAAGACTTGAAAATCAGCAATTTTTGGACGGTTTTTTGTGTCTTTCCTATATAAAGTCCAATTAGAATTGCCTCATAATATTTTTGCCTACTAATTTTCATGCCTACTGAAAGGAGAGTCAATGAGAGAGTGTTTGAAGGAGAATTCTTATTACTAGAGCGTGAATGTTTCACTTGGTACTCAAAGGTAAGAGTCTCTACTTGCAATTTTTAATTACTTCACTCTTTTCTCTCTTCCTTCTAGATTTCTTATGAGAAGATCTATCAAGGAGATTCAGTTCTCTGCCGACAATTAGAAAGTGTGAAAGGACGAAAGGTTCTCTACCTACTCTTGGAAAGTGTGAACAGCCGACGGGTTCTCTACCTACACTAGGAGAGTGTGAAAGGATGATGGGTTCTCTGCCTATATTGGGAGAGTGTGAAAGGACGGAGGGTTCTCTTCCTACACCGGGAGAGTGTGAAAGAACGGACAGTTCTCTGCCAACACTGGGAAGAGTGTAAAAGGACGACAGTTCTCTGCCGCACCGGGTAGTGGTGGAAGAGAGTTTTATAAAGGCTTCTCCGCCTTGCTGTGGGTGTAAAAGGAGAGTCACTAGTAGTATTAGTGCAATACTCAGAGGGTGCCTCTAGGGAGTGGATGTAGTTCGTGTTTAACCGAACCACTATAAATCTCATGCCTTTTATTTTTCCGCTGCTTTCATTTTTATCGTTATTAACTTGTGGTTGAAAAATCTATTTCTATAAAATTCATTAAAGTTTATTTTTTATTTAAAATATTATAAAGAGGAACTAAGTTTTTAATTATGAATTCACCCGCCTTCTTGGTTAGTCACTAGGACATAAGTTTAGGTTTAACAATATAATTCATATTGAACAAGTTTCAACAAGAGTGTTCAACAAAAAAACTTTCGTAGTTGAGGAGACCATACATGTTATATTTAATGAATCTGGTGGTTTAGAAATGTCAATTTTGCAAGAGGATGATCTAGAAGATAACTCCCAAAGATTTGAGAAGAATAACTTGGAAGAAAAATTGGAGATAGAAAACCCTTTGCCTAGAGTTTTGAAATTTTCTAAAAATCATCCTAAAGAATTAATTCTATGTGAACCTAGTGAGGGTGTTAGGATTAGGTGTGGACTTAGCAAAGAAGTCAATCATTCTGCCTTTATTTAAATAATAAAACCCATAAATGTAAATTAAGCACTTTTTGATGAATTTTAGATTTTGGCTATACAAGAAAAATTAAATCAGTTTGTAAGAAATGATTTTTAGGGATTAATTGCAAGGTCAAATGATCAAAGTGTAGTTGGAACTAAGTGGGTATTTAAAAATAAAATGAATGACTCATTAGTTATTGTTAGAAATAAAACTAGATTGGTGACTAAGAGGTATAATCAAATTGAAGGAATTAATTTTGAGAATGCTTTTTCTCCTGTAGCAAGACTTGAAGCAATTAGGGTTTTATTAGCCTTTGCTTATTTTAGAGAATTTAAATTATTTCGAATGGATGTTAAAATTACCCTTTTGAATGGGGTGATTTGAGAGTATGTTTATGTTGAACAATCTCCAGGTTTTGAAAGATCTAAATTCCATAATCCTGTGTATAAATTGAAAAAGGCATTGTATAGACTGAAACAGGCACCTAAGGCTTAGTATGAAAGTTTAAGCACTTTCCTATTAGAGAGATCATTTGAAAAAGAAAGTGTGAACACCACTCTCTTTTTGAAGAAATTGGGAGACGATATACTCATTGTTCATATTTATGTTGATGATATCATTTTTGGATCTACTAATAAAAATTTTTATGATAATTTTTCCAAAATAATGAGTAGAGAATTTGAGATAAGCCTAACGGGAGATCTAAGTTATTTTCTTGGTTTTAGCGTTAAGCAAATTGAGGAGGGAATATTTCTTAGTCAGTCAAAGTATATTAAGGACATTCTCAAAAAATATGAAATACACAATGTTAAATCAGTAGGTACACCGATGAGTTCCCCAGTTAAGTTGGATAAGGTCCCAAAAGGAAAATCTATTTATCAAAAGAAATTTAGAAGAATTATTAGATCTTTGCTTTATTTGACAACTAGTAGACCTGATATTATATTTAGTGTTTATTTGTGTGCTAGATTTCAATCAGATAATAAAGAATCACATTTGATAGCAGTAAAAAAGATTTTGAGATATCTTTTGGGAACTCAAAACTAAGGAATTTGATATCCTAAGTACAGCTCTTCATTTGAGATTGTTGGATATTCGGATTCAGGGTTTGCAGGTTGTAGGGTTAATCGAAAGAGTAAATTTAGAACTTATTAATTTATAAGAAATTCTTTAGTTTCTTGGTCTAGTAGAAAACAAAATTCTGTAGACCTATCTACTATTGAAGCTGAATATATTTTTTTAGGAAGTTATGTGGCGTAAGTTCTTTGGTTGAAACAACAGTTGATTGATTTAGGATTTACAATAGGCACAATACCAATATATTATATAAAAACACTAATGCCATTTGCATTTCAAAGAATCATATTCAACATTCTAGAACCAAATATATAAACATAATGCATCATTTCATTAGGGATCATGTAGCCAAAGGAGATATATAATTGAATCATATTTCACTAAAAATTAACTTGCAGACATTTTTACAAAACCACTAGCCTTTGAAATATTTAGCACATTAAGAATGAGGTTATGTGTGACTGATCTTAATGCTTAGATAAAATCTTCTACAAACTTGATGTATTTTTATGTGTGTTTTGATTTTGTTTTTATGTATTTTTTTGGATTTTGCTTTATGTTTTTGGATTTTAGTTTTTGTTTTTAGATTTTACTTTTAGTTTTTGGATTTTGCTTTTATTTTTGTGCTTTGTTTTGACTAGAACATATATCACATTTCAAAAGTTCTATTCCTAATTTTTTATACTAAAATTTCTAAGTGTTTATTTCATACTGTATGAAATTATTTCTGTACCATACGAATTATGTAGCTTGACAATCGCTGCTTGGATTGAATGCATTAAATTTTGATTTTTTTAACATAGATTATACTATACAATTCCATCATCTGCCCTTATGATATTTATACATTCATCTGTATGCATGTAGATGATTATCTAGGTTGAATTAGTTATTATAACAGATCATACGTATGAACGAAAATTTCATCTATACAATCCACGTGTCATTCTCTGTGGGGAATGAACCTAACCATCATTAAAATAATCTTAAATAACTGATTGTCCCAGACGAACACCTTTTCATCTGTATGATCATATAGTCAAAAAGTTTGTATGAAAGGATGGTTCATAAATTATGTGATTACAAAAAGTCATTTTTTTACGTTATTATTCGTCCATACAAAATTTTTTTTATCCCGTATGATCTCAAGATCGTACGTACAAATCCATTTTTGTATTGTACAAATGGGTCATTTTTCTTTAGATAGGAGGGCTTTAAAAATCATTTTCATTCACTTTCAAACCGTTCTTGAATCCTTCTAGAGGCACTAACCTATGAATGACAAGTTCTAGCAAGCGTTCTAGGGTTTCTACAAATATGTCATCTAGGAGTGTGGATGACAACTTTCTATCTAGAAGTAATGAGGATTCCTTCTTCAAGTTTATAGCCTAAAAAATCACTCACTCAAGATTACTGATTCAAGATGATATCCACTTTCAATTTATGCCTCCATTTGCTTCAACCCAGCTCTCCTTTATTTTTACTTTGATCCATTCTTATCATAGAGAGACATTTCACTACTTCTTAGCAAATATGAGTTTTAGTGAGGATAAGAATAGAATAACATCATTTGTCAAAAGCCAACGGGTAGAAATAACTAAGGAAGATCTAAGAACTTTTCTGCACCTAAGGACTCGAGGGACTAGAGCACACACTATGACCTCTAACTCTGACTATGATTGATATGAGATAAACAAAATTCTTAGAGGGGTTACTCAAGTTGGTCACTTGGCTAGAGTCTATATTTTAAATCAAAATGACAGGATTATCCATAATGTTTCAAGAACCTCAATCATTCCTAAAGCTGGTGATCTCATAAACATGACTCCACTTATGCCCACTATAACTTATTTGATCATGACTGGATAACTAATTGATGAAGCCCAAGTCATTCTAGATTACATTCATAACTTTTCTGAAATTGGGTTTCCTTCTCATAGGAGGAAGAAAAATATTGCTCTAGGACACTTAGTAACCTATATCTTAGAAAAGAAATACAACATTATTCATCCTGATATTCCCACTGAAATGCTAATATACTTCAGTGATGCCTCTTTTCAATATCTTTTTGGGAGGAATGAGGATTCTAATGAAGATACTGAGGGAGAAGTGGGAGCACATACACATGCTCAGGGACTTGATCAAAAATATTTTTAGTAGATGGTCCCACAATTTGATCGATTGGAGAGTCATTTCAATCAATGATTTGATCAAATTCAGACTCACTTAAACCAGCAGGATGCACAGTACCAACAAGATATGGGATGGATCCAAGGTTAGTTTGACTTGGTGAACACTAATGTAGCTATGATGAATAGCTATTTCTCAGTCTTCAACCAGCCTCCTCCTCCAAATCAGGGTCCTTCAAAGTTTTAGTTATACTTCTTTGTAGTTGCTTATGCCAGTCCTTTCCTGATGTAATGATGTCAATGTTCATTTCTTTATGTTATACTTATTTTTGCTTAGGATTGTATTATTGTTATGTTTTCCAGAAGTTTATGATGTTTGATATCAATATATAGCCTTAATGTATCCAATTTTTATTTGATATCAATAAAAATTATCTTATTTTGATTAGATGTTTTTATTCCTTATTTGAAATGTGAGTTTGCCTATTTAAAAATCCTATCTTAATTGATCTAAAAAGTGTTATAAATTAAGTTGCATTACAAAATTAATTTCATTATGAAATCTAATTTTTCAAAAAATTTAAGTTAACTTATAACTCAATCATGTTAAGAATATCAATCTAATATTCATTTTAGGCAAATATATTTAGAATATTATTATTGCAATTTTGATGTCTTATTATTTTTTATTTCTCCTTTCAATATAATTATATTTGTAATTAGAGAAATTTGATATTTTAGAATATTGATTTTGAACAGACCAATTTTTTTATAAAAAAGGAGGTATATCAAAAAGAAATGTATAATGTGTACAAAAAGTAAAAGAATGTGAAATGGTTCGTAAAATGAGAAGAGACGCAAAAATTAGCCCAAATATTAAAAGATGACAAAGAAAACTAGATGGGGCATTTAAAAAATATTAATAAAAGTATTTTTTAGAGTAAAATTTTAGATCTTAAGATTCTGTCTGTGCATGAGGATGCCAATATTTTGTGGGAAAAAGTGGCTTGTGATATTAAGAATATTGTAAAAGATGTGCTTGGAGTTTCAAAGAGAAAAGCTCGTAATAGTAAAATTAGTTGGTGGTGGAATCCAAATGTGCAAGAAAATATAAAAAATAAGAAGATTCGTTACAAAAATTGGTTTAGATGTATAAATTCTGATAATTGGGAAATCTATAAAGGTGCTCGTAAGGAATCTAAGAAAGCTATTTGCGATGCAAAGAGTTTAGCTTTTAATAATTTATATAATATATTAGATACTAAGGCGGGAGAAAGATATATGTATAAGTTAGCCAAACAAGGAGATAAGAGTAGTATGTATTTAGTTCAAGTGAAGTGTATCAAGGATGAAAATCAAAAAGTACTTTTCTTAGAAGATGATATTCAACAAAGATGGATGAGGTATTTTACTAAACTTATTAATGTAGAATATGAAAATATGATTGAATTTTTTTTAGTGACTTTATCACCCTAAATGAAAATAAATATTTTTGTTTTTATCGGCGTACAAGTAAAACTGAAGTTAGAGATGCTTTAAAGAAAATGAAGTGTGGAAAAGCTGTTGGACATGATGATATTTTAATAGAGATGTGGAAATGCTTAGGAGATGAAGGAATTTCTTGGCTTACTAAACTTTTTAATACTATTTTGAAGACTAAATAGATGCCATATCAGTGGAGAATGAGTGTGTTAATTCCTATTTTTAAAAATATAAAGGTGATGCACAGGAGTGTGCGAATTATAGAGGAATTAAGTTAATGTGTAATACTTTTTAAAAACTATGGGAGCGAGTTATGGAGCATAGGTTGAGGTGGGATACTAATATTTCTCAAAATTAATTTGGATTCTTGTCGGGTAGGTCTACTATGGAAGCCATACATTTATTGAGAGGTTTGATGGAGAAATACAAAGAGAATAAGGAGGATCTACATATGATATTTATTGATTAGAGAGAAAGCATATGATAAAGTTCCAAGAGAAGTGCTATGGAGAGTTCTTGAAAAGAAAGGAGTTAGTAATGCTTATATTCAAATCATTAAAGATATGTATGCAGGAGCTATTACTTGTGTTCAAACACAAGGTGGTTTGACCAAGTATTTTCCTATTTCAATTGGATTACATCAAGGATTAGCCTTAAGTCCATATCTTTTTACTTTAGTCATGGATGTTTTCACTAAACATTTGCAAGAGGATGTACCTTGGTGCATGCTTTTTCTTAGGATATTCTTCTTGTTGATAAGACTAGAGAGGGAGTTGAAGGTAAACTTGAATTATGGAGGTCAACTTTAGAGTCTAAAGGTTTTCGCTTGAGTATATTTAAAACTGAATATATGGAGTGTAATTTTAGTGGAAATAGACCTAGTGAGGGGATTGTGACTTTGTGCGATGAAACCATTAAGAAGAGTACATGTTTTAGATATCTTGGATCTATTGTTCAGAGTGATGGTGAAATTGGTGGGGATATTATCAGCAAAATTCAAGTTGGATGGTTGAAGTGCAGGAATGCATCGGGCTTATTATGCTATAGAAAAGTCCCCCTCAAACTTAAGGGAAAATTCTATAAGATGGTGGTGAGACTTGCAATGCTTTATGGTGCCGAAAGTTGGCCATTAAAAGAGAAACATAATACTAAGTTAAGTGTTGCAGACATGAGGATGCTTAGGTGGATGAGTGGCTTGACCCTTAGAGATAGGATACGAAATGAGCATATATGTGAAAAGGTTGGAGTAGCTCCAGTGGAAGATAAGATTAGAGAGATTCGCCTTAGATGGTTTGGTCACATTAAACGGAGGCCTTCCGATGACCCGTTTAGGAAAGTTGAGGTATTAGATTTGGCTTATGTTAAGAAAGGTAGAGGTAGACCTAAAAAGGCTTGGTTAGAAAATATTAGAAATTATCTTTCTTTATTAGATTTAGATGAGAATTTGACTTTTAACCGACACAATGGTGAAAAAGGATTCATGTAGCCGACCCCGCGTAGTGGGACAAAGGCTTGATGTTGTTGTTGTTGTTGTACTAAAAGATGCACAAAGTGTACCATGATATTTGAAAAGATGCGCAATGTCGCCAATTGAATATGTTCTTTCCTCTATAGCTTAATCTTTATTTTAAATCAATCTAATTTTTAATTATATTTATTTTGAAAATTAAAATTAACTAATCTTTATTTCGTCACTTTTGCAATAATCCTACTTATCTAATAATTGCCTAGAATACTTCATGACCTTGATCAATTTTTTCTTATCTAAGTTGTTCTTTAATTTTAAATTTTTTTAATCTTTCTTTTTCATCTAATGGTAATTAACTTTGTTATTGCTATTTTATTTCAATCTCTTTCAAGATCAATTATTATGGTTTCACATATGACATCTTTTATTTCAACCTTCTTTTATTGTTTTTATTGTTGTCAAAAGGGGGAGTAATATTATTGTTGTTTTTATTTTTTATGTTGTCTTGTGTTTTTTTTTTTGTGTTTGTATTTTTTGTTTTGTTTTGTTTTTTTTGTTTTTTTGTTTTATATGTTTAAAAACAAAAACATATAAAAAAAGAGAAGGTTTTTGTATTCTTCATGGAATTTCCCTGTATTCACATATTTATTCTTTTAGGGGGAGCTAAGGAGAAATTTAGGGTATACAAGTTCACTCCAATAATGATTATTTTGTCATAATAAAAAATGGGGAGATTATTGAGAGAGTTGCAACTTAGTTTTTCGATTGTTGATATTCTTGCAACATGTATTATTTTTTATAATTTCAAATATTATTATTTTTAATTATAATTTCTCCTAACATATTTTGGATGTATTATTTTGTTATTTATGTGTACTAATATTTTAAGAAAATCTTACTTTGAATTGTTGAAGACTTCAAATCAGATCAGTTTATTCTTTATTATAATTAAAGTTTGTATTTTTTTATTTTATTGAGACTGAGAGAGTGTGATTATAAATGACTAAATGTGCACACATGCACACCGATGGAGTGTTTAAAAGTTGTAAAATTTTGAACTGATCGTATTATACGAAGTCAATTCGTATAGGATGATTTGATTAGTTATTTTCCTCTATGAGTAGTCAAATGAACAAAAAGTATAAAATTTTTCTAAGTATAGATCGTACTATACGATGTCATCATCGTACATACGCCATCTAGTGTATGAGTTGGATGGGTCCCTTTTCGTCCAGATGAACTCAAAATTTTTTTGAGCTGATCATATTATGCGATGTCATCATCGTACGTACACCATCTAGAGTACAAATTGGACGAGTTCATTTTTATCTAGATGATTTCAAAGTTTTTCTGAACTGATCGTACCGTATGATGTTGTCATCAAACGTACACCTCGAGAGTACGAGTTGGATAGGTCCCTTTTCATCCAGATGAATTCAAATTTTTTCTGAACTAATCAAATTGTACGATGTCGTCATTGTATGTTTGTCATCCAGAGTATGAATTGGATTGGTCCCTTTTCATCTCGATGAAGATGAAAATTTTTTTACTGTTCGTACAATACGAATTTATTATATACTGGACAATCATCGTGTATGAAGTCATTTCGTGCTGATTCACAAGTGGTTCATACGCAATAATTTTTGAACTATTCGTACGTACAAACATACTATCGTACACAATCAAAATAGAAAATTTTAGTTTTATAGATGGTTTTCTGTGTCTTTCTTATAAAAGGTCCACTAAAACTGACACGTGTAGAATCCTTCTTCGTTATTTTTCACGAGAAAGTGAAAGAGAGCATTTGGAAGAGTGTTCGAGAGAGATTTCTTATAAGAGAAGTGTGAAGGGTTCACAAGGTTACTCAAAGATAAGAATCTCTTTGTGTTTTTTGATAAAATTCTTACTTTTTTTAGTTTTAGTTACTCTGCCAACACTTTGATGGTGTGAACAGATAACGGTATTTGTGGACACTTAGAGGGTATGAACAAATGACGGTTCTCTGCGGACACTTGGAGAATGTGAAAGGATGATGGTTCTTTGCTGACACTTACAGAGTGTGAAAGGACAACGATTCTCAGCCGCATCGGGGATTGGTAGAAGAGAGGAATTGTAAAGGCTTCTCTGCTTTGTTGTGGTGGTAAAATGATAGTCATTTTTGGTAATAGTGCAATACTTGAAGAGGGAGTCTTCAGAGAGTGGATGTAGGTTGTGTTTGACCAAACTACTATAAATCTTTGTCATTTTTAATTTCCTCCTTTTGTTTTATTTTTTGCACTTTGATATTTGTGGTTGAAAAGTTAAAAAATAAAATAAAAGATAATCAAAGTTAAAAAAAATATAAAATTGATTTTCTATTAAAAATCCAAGAATGTTTTTAAATTAACAATTCACCCCCCCCCCTCCCCTGGTTAGCTTTGGGACAATTGCTTATGTTTAACAACCTATACGGAATCAACAAGTTGGTAACTTAGACATAGGCTATAATGCCATATTTTGTATAAGACAGACCCTAGGATCTATAATGCTAGTGAGATTTTTAATGTAGTGAATAATAATATCCGTTATATTGATGATATATAAAAAAGGAGTGATGTTGACTCTATCATCTGCTTAAGGAATGATTGTGTTTCATAGAATGTGTTGGATGATGAGGGCATTTTGAAGTAGTGTGCAATCTAATGGAAGGTGAATGTTTCTTGGTGTGTTTCTAAGCATGATGTTTACATGGTTCCAATTATAGTCAAGTGCAAATGCTATGTTATAAACGTTTTGGCCAATGGTGAAAAGGGGTAAAAATTCATCAGAAACTTGATAAGTGATGGCTACAGGTTGTATGGAAACATAAGATTGGAGTGTTTTCCTTCGATGTTAAATTTTAAACTTACAAAAATTTAAAGAGGAGTTTGATTTTAAACATAAAAGCCAAAGTCATGAGAAATGGAGGTGTAGTACCTATGAAAAGATCTAGTACCTAAACATTGAAGAATTCTTAATTCAGGACTTTGGAAGGTGTTATTATTACAACTCTGTATCGATGGTAGGCTTCATAGTATGTTGTATCTATAAATTGTTCATCGATATTTCTTCGGGAGCAACTTGCTGCTGGAGTGCTTGAACACTTTCCTCCAGCAATTTGGAAGACTATGGACATATACATGAAGACAAGGAGAAGATGAATAGTGTGATTAAATTGCCTAGAATTGCCATTTCTTATACAGCCATCATTAGATCATACATTATGATATATAAGATATAGTATGATTAGAAGAATTCAATTCATCTTAACCAAATAGTACAAAATGTTTGTCAAATCATACAATATGATCATAATTTTACAGGACAATCTTCATTAAAACATTCATCTCGAGGAGTCAAGCTATACAAACTTTGAATCAATGGATCATGTTGTATGATTAAGCGTTCATAAAGTATGATGATTAATTAAATATTATACAGGATGACTTGAAAATGCCAATGACCACTATCACGTGTATCATACACTACAATGTAATGGTTCGTATAATAGAATGTAGCAGTTCGAACAATATGACCACCAATAATTTATTTGATATGGACTATTTAGTGGGTTATGTGATGACGATGTGATGATCTATTGATATCATACATCATGAAGTAAATCATACAATACAATCTGAATAATTGTTTCTTTTGTGTGAAATGATCATGAAAAAATCTATGAGCAAATTTCACAAACAATCAATCATAAAAAAAGAGGTAAATATAAATGAACATGTACTAACAACCATAAACTCAAACTTGTAACATAAATAATTAAACATGTACTAATTGTTTCTATATTCTTAACCCATTATCTTTAAGCATTGATATCTATGACAACTAGTCTAATCCTAAGTGTACTGAAAGTCTTTTGACTAAGGGGTTTTGTAAAGATATTTATCAATTAATTTTTTGTAGCTACATGATGTAGTTCTATATCTCCTTTTGCTACATGTTCCCTACTGAAATGATATACTGAGTGGTATCGTACCACGACTATCTTTTTTTTTTTTTACTTATGATCTTGCAGAAAAATGAATGAAAAAATTTTCTTCCTTTTTTTTTTTTTTTGCTAAATAAAAATTCAATCCACAACCATTACAATGTTTTCAGCCTATTTTTCAAGAATGCAACATGTTGGAATTAAAAATTTAGAAAATAAAGTCCAAAAAAAATAACGAGCGCACTAAAATCTTTATAGCAGTTTGGCCAAAAACTGACCAACATCTCTCCCCAGACTCCTATCAAGATATTTCATTAAATCTTCGGTGACTCCCCTTTTATCCCCACAACAAGGTGGATAAGCCTTTACACAATCACTTCCATCCATCGATGATGCGTCCGAGAAGCTAAATCCCTTTGAATAATCCAGTTCGGCAAAGTAGCCGAATCCCTTTCACCAACCCGGTACGATGGAGTAATCGAATCCTTTGACACCACGAGCCTCTAAAAAGAAACATATGTACAATCAATCGGTTAGATAGGATAGTTTGCATCGGATATGCAGCAAATTTTCCACTGCAACTCAGCCGCAAAAAAAATAGAATTTCCATCACAAATCCTTTGACATTTTAAACAAAACATAATCAATGATAAAAGTACATCCGGTAATAATTTTTTTTTAGCTTATGTTTAGTAAATCTAAAAACACTTTTGATTTGATTTTAGTTCACGTACATAAATTTTGTTGAAGCACTGCATACTTATAATTCCAAATTTCTTTGAAAATCATTAAATTAGAATTTTTGAAACTCACAAGAAATGAAAGGCTTTCAAATATTATAAAAGCAAAAAACTAATAATAACTCCCAAGAAAATAAGGTAGATATTAAGCTACAAGTTCAGAAGGTATAAGATTTTTCATGCATAAATAGAACTTAGGCAAGACTTTACTGTCTCAGTTTCAGAACAGTTTCAGAACCTGTTTAATTCAAGAACAAATCAGCCCGAAACAAATTGCTTATGGGAGCGTTCATAAATTCTCAAACTATTTTCTTTGGACATCTAAAAAGAAATTTATTTCAAGCTAGAGAAAATATTTTAATACTTTACGGATTTTTTTTTTCTTATTCCAGTGCAATGATTCCACTAAGTTATATATATGTAATTAAGTAGATATTTAGTAATACAAGTTTATATTTTTTCATTTTTTAAGGTAAATTTAATAATTTTTAATTACTTTGAAATCAAATATCATATGTAAAAATTTTAAGTTTTTTTTACATAAGAAAGGGATAAGGACGCTGTCTTAGTAAAACTCGGTCAAAATAGTAAGCTGGCAAATTGATCTTTGGTTTTTCTTACATTGAAAATATCAAATTTAAGGCGTTTAGAGAAAAGTTCAATTGAATGTGGGTGATTGACATATGCTTATTTATTTAAAAATCGTTATTTTACAGAAAAAATAATGTAAGAATTTCTTGATAATTTTTTGCTAGGATGCAATAAGTACAAGCCTTTATTGCACTATGTGGTGTCGGCTACATGAATCCTTTTTTTTCAATTGTGTCTTGTTAAGAATCAAACTGCATTCTAGTTATAGTAAAGAAATGTCATTTCTAATATTTTTTTAACCAAGATTGTTTATGTCTATCTCTACCTTTCTTAATAAAAATCAAATTTGTGGACATATCTAAAATTAACATAAGGTTGAGAACATTTTTGGGAACATTCGCTGAAGATATTCGACATTCATGGATTCATCAAATATGTTTTGCCCCCTTTTTTTTTTCGAGCTAGTTCATTCATTCATATATGTTTTTTTCCTTACTTGGACAATTAACTCACTACATAAATTAAACCTCTACTTTTAGATAAATTATTCTGTGCGGAGGCCGGACGCAGAACGCCGCCCGGAGGCTTACCAGAATGCGCCACGTTAGCGGTACTGAGCCGCGATACTGAGCGGTATTGAGCTACGATACTGAGCGGTACCGAGCAGTACAGAGCCACAGTATCGAGCGAAGATGTGACGTGTTGCTTTCTGGTTGGTCTCCGAAGGCATTCGACGTCCGCCCAGAATAAATAATACTTCTCTTAAGAGTTGGTTTGATTGCTTATAAATTAAAAAAGATTTTTGAAAATGATGATTTCATTTTCAATTATTTTCAGCATAAAAAATAATGATTTCATTTTAAGAATTCGATGAAATCACTTTGGATCCCTACACTTCTACTTCATATTTATATCTTAGTTTCAAATATTTCTTTTCGATCTTAATTTTCTCCCAAAATTTTATGAGGAATTCTTAAAAAAAAAATTATCTTTTATTTTATCTTGTAAATCATGGGCGTCACATCAGCAATTTTATAAAATTTTTCTTTCTTGGTCCTTTTTGTTATCATACTCGCCAGTCATAAACGCTCAACAATGACTGTTAACAATATAAAAGAAATTTAAGAACTGTTCAACACATGATATGTTAACAGGTATGCCTTTTTGACTTATAAAAATCAGAACCTTTAGGTCTTACAAATCACCCAAACTTGCTTCTCTTCTCAGATCTTTAGCTTAGTTATCTAGGAAATGAATATGCTCAAGATTTGTGTGGTGGTTCTTTTTCTTCTGACGCTTCTTATAGGCCTTACCAAGGCTGAATGCTGTCTTCCACAGGATGGAGGAGGTTATGATTGTCACAATGACATAGTCTTCAATCCTTCGCGATGCTGTATTAGATCTCGCACTTGGGAATGGCGTTGCCCCGTAGATAAATAATAGATATTTACTACGTGTTATTAACGATGATTTACTATCATAGTCCTATTTATTTGTGTGACTAGCTTGTTGGGTGTTATGTTAATTTTGTTAGGCTTCTTGTTTGATTGTTGTGAAAGAAATATAACTGATATTGAACCCTTGGAATTATTTTCATTTCTTAATTAATATAGCTTTTAATAATCAGATTTTTTCTCGGATTATACTTAGGATTTTCAATATAGATATATCCAACTTGCTTAAAAGCATATGTAGAGTGCAAAAGGGAGAGCACAAGAAGCATTTCATCCTGATCATCATGACACTCAAAGGCACTATAATTTTATTCAACTTATATGCTTATTGTGAAAACTGCTAAGAACTATGTAATTGGACCTCTTAGGCTTCAATTTGGATGGCTTTTTTTCTGTTTCTTAAAGCAATTTTTTAATATTTTCTTTTTAATTTTTTTTTTAATTTTTTACTAGAAAGCTGCTTTCAAAAGAAGAAAGAAAGCCACCCCAAATGAAGCCTTGATGTGCATAAGTTTAAAAAAAAAAAGCGCTCAAGTATTTTTAACAAATATATTTTCTCTTTAAAATTATGAATTGTATGTTGATTAATAATTCCTACACAGTGAATCATCAAAGAAAAAATTATTATGTAGTCAAATGATTGAATTTTGTAAATATAACTGATATTGTTTGATTGTTGTGAAAGAAATATAACTGGTATTGAACCCTTGGAATTATTTTCACTTTCTTGTTGACCTCTACTCAAAGCCAAAGAAAAAAAAGAAAAAAAAAAAAGAAATTGCTAACCTGAAGATCGACACTATCCACATCATCATCAGAAATCCCACAAGAAATCTCGCATACCTCGTATCAGTCAAAAGATCTTTGTAAATCCAGCGAAACCACTGTATCTGTGGTTAACAATGTGATCACTTTGCGTAAATCCCATGCCTCGATCAAGTTTTTGCGCTCCTCGTTAAAATGTCGATGGAAAGAAGCCTTCAGATTCTTCCCCCATTTGAACACATGTTTCTTTCCATGGAAAAGTAAAAAAAAAAGAAAGAAAGAGCATGTGGAGATTTCGCACATTGGCACCTTAATTTCAGGCCTATTAATTGTACGTGTAATTAAACAAATATGTCTCACACATATATTTTTGAAAAAATATATCTGAAAGTCTATTTTAAGATATATTACTCATATATTAAATTATTAAGGATACTCCCTAATACTTTTGTGATCATTCAAAAAATAAAAATAAAAAGTTTGCTCAAACATCTCCTTGCAAACAATCTTTTATAATAGTATCAAGGCTCAATTGAACAAAGCCCTGAGCAATGTCTTCTTAATTAATCGCCTCTGCTTCAATGTGCTGAGTTTAATGTTACCATCTTTTTTTTGGTTCACTTGATATATGAAGGTATAGATGTATAGAGATGTAACAGATAATCTATCTTAAATCACTTGTATTTTTTTTTTTAAGTTATAGAAAAAAAAAAGTATTTTTAGAATCAAGAAATTTCAAATGAAAGCCACGTCTTCAAGTGCGATATTATAAAATATACATTAAATAAAGTTTGACAAATCAACCTATAATTGAAAGTTTTTTTGGGACATTTAGGACAATTATGGCTAACTTATACACACATCACATACATAAGATTTTAGCCCAAAACCTCTAACTAAATTAGTAGACAAAGCTCCGAACAAACATACATAGTGGAATTGCATACACATAGTTGAGAGTTAAAGAATGACAAGGATCAAGAAAAAATATTCTTATTGTTTTTGTTAACTCTATAATGTAAAACAATCCTATAGAGAATAGGAATCCATTGCATAATCCTTCTATTTAGCTGATTAAAAAAGAAATTGAGAATGAATCAAATGATTTCACACTCGATGCTTTTTGCTTCATGAGAAATGATGCTTGGTGAGGAGGAAGAAATTGCTCCTAACTCTAGTAATATTTTTGCTACTATGGAACCCAAGACTTCTTATGTTAACACTGCTTCTTCACTGTCTTCTCCTGAAGGGAGTGGTGTTAACATTAAGGATGATGATAGTTTTAATAAAGTAAGCAAGAAGAAACATAAATATAACAAGAATCCTCCTTTACCCACTACTCATTCTACTAGAGCTTAAACTTTTTTAAAATTTATTAATGGTTAATGCTCTTATTTAGAATGTGAGGGGTGTGGGGGGTTCTGATTCTAGATATACAGTTAGAAAAATGGGTGGGATGCTTAATGGCAATGTTTTGGTTTTAATTGAACCGTTTATTTCTTCTCTTAAATTAGCCTCTATGGGTAGTTATCTTGTTTTTAATATGAGTTTTGTTAATTGCACGAATAAAATTTTTTTTTTGGAATAGGCCTATAAGTGTTATCATTATTTATGATTACCCCCAAGTGATTCATACTAAATATGTATTTTATCAATTTAACTTTTATGGTTCCTTTATTTAAATTTCTTATTCTAGTTTTGATATGATGAGCCTTTGGAATTAGTTATATATTTCTATTTAAGTTCCACTACAGGAAAATCATAAATTACCTACGATAATTCCGATGGTAAAAAAATCACCAGAATTACTGGCCGTATGACAGCCGATTATAACTGGCGGTTTACCCTGCGATTTTTAATAATAAACCACTCAAAATGCCAGCGATAAAATTAGCACTGAATTGGCCGCCAATTTTGTATTTTTTCGTCTTCAATTTTAAGTGTTTTTCTGGCCGTCGAAACCATTAGATAAACACCAAAAATTGAACTAAAATTGGCCAAATAGGCCCTTCCTCCTCATTTGGTCGTGTATTTGTTTCTCCTCCAGGCGTTGCTCGCGCCTGCCTCTAACTGCATCTGTAGGACTGCAGCCGCCGACACAGTAACTTTGACCACAAATTACACCCTCACTCCGACCACCGATCACGCCCCCACTCTGCTCGCCAATGCCCTTGGTTTTCCCCTCCTACGTCCTTTGTCCGGCTTGCCCGAAGGCTCTTTTTGCATTTAATCCTTTTGTTTCTTTAGTCATGGATGATTATTTAGAGAGAATAATGATAACCTACATATGATATTTATTGATTTAGAGATAGAATACGATAAAGTTCTAAGAGAATTGCTATGGAGAATTCTAGAAAAGAAAAACTAGATAGTTTGATAAAGTATTTTCATATTTCTGTTTGATTACATCACGGATCAACCTTAAGCCCATATCTTTTTATATCATAGATAGAATAATGATGACCTACATATGATATGATTTAGATAAAGCATATGATAAAGTTCTAAGAGATGTGCTATGGAGAGTTCGAGGAAAGAAAGGGGTTAATAATGCTCATATTCAAGTCATTAAGGTGTATAGATAAGTTGTTACTTGTGTTAAAAAAAGGTGGTTTGACCAAGTATTTTTATATTTCAAATCAATTACATCAAGGATCACATTAAAACTGTTATCTTGTTGCATCAATCATGGATGTTCTTACTAGACATTTGCTAGAGGTTGTACCTTGGTGTATGCCTTTTGTTAATGATATTCTTCTTATTGATCGATAAGACCACAGAGGGAGTTGAAGGTAAACTTGAATGTAGAGGTCAACCTTAGAGTCTAAGGACTTTTGTTTGAGTATATCTATAATTGAATATATGTAGTGTAATTTTAATAGTAATAGATCTATTGGGTGGATTGTGAGTTTAGGCATAAGTAATTAATAAGAGTATACATTTTAGATATTTTTGATATGTTGTTCAGAGTGATGGTGGTGAAATAGATGTGGATATTATTAGTAGAATTCTAATTTGATAGTTGAACTGAAGGAATGCATCGGGCTTATTTTTTTTATAGAAAAGACCTCAAACTTAAAGTAAAATTCTATAAGATGGCAGAAATTAACCGACTGTCACAAGCACGATGAATGCTAGAATTTATCTGTTGTTATGGCTGCTGAAAGACTTAGCCGCCGAATATTGACCACCACAATTTGTTTCCTATGCGGTTTATACCAACGGTTAACAAACTGCCAGAAAATTTATATTAACCGCATGAAAAAGCCACCGGTAATTGGCAATTTTTCTGTAGTGTTCTAATGTTTTGTGACTTGTTGGTAGTGATTTTAATAAGATTTCTAATGATGTTGAAAGGATTGGGGGCAACTCTCTTAATCCTTATGCAATGAAATATTTTAGTAATATGATTATGGATTGTAATTTGCTTGATATTAGTTACTCTAGGGCACCTTTACTTGGAATAGAGCCACCATGTGCCAAAGATTTGATTGCATATTTTTTAACAATATTCGGATTATTGATTATCTCATGACTCAGGTTGAGCATTTGAGTAGAATTGTGTCTGGCCGCTCTCGTCATTTACTTAGTGTTAATCTCCACAAGGTTTTTATGCCGCTTACTTTTAGATTTCAAAACATGTGGCTTTAATGAATCTTTCTTTAAGATTTTTGAAAGTAATTGACATTATCCTTTCATAATGATAACATTTATGGTATGAGCATATCGTGGTCTAAACTAAAAGGAAAAGCAGCTGAGTTGGTGGAACAAATGTGTTTTCAAAAATATTTTTCCAACATTACGGAGGATAAAAAGAATGTTAATTGTTTGGATAATATTTACTTGAATGACTCTTCTACTAATAATTTGAATCTTCTTAATAAAGTTAAAATTGATTTATATCAATTGCAGGAGAAAAAAGAAGCCTTTTAGAGATAAAACATAACGCCTAAATTTTTTGTTGGGAGGGTGATAAGAATATTGAAATAGATGGGGATATAAGAATAGAGAGGGAGTTGAAGGTAAACTTGTATTAAGGAGGTCAACCTTAGAGTCTAAAGGTTTCGCTTGAGTAGATGTAAAATTTAATATATGGAGTGTAATTTTAGTAGCAATAGACCTAGTGAGGGGATTATGACTTTGGGCGATCAAGTCATTAATAAGAGTACACATTTTAGATATCTTGGATCTATTATTCAGAGTGATTCTAAAATAGATGGGAATATTATTAGCAGAATTCAAGTTGGATGGTGGAAGTGGAGGAATGCTTCGGGCTTATTGTGCAATAGAAAAGTACCCCTCAAACTTAAGGGAAAATTTTATAAAATGGTGGTGAGACCTGCAATGCTTTTTGGTGTCAAATGTTGGCCATTAAAAGAAAAGCACAATACTAAGTTAAGTATTGCAGAGATGAGAATGCTTTGGTGGATGACTGGCTTTACCCTTAGAGATAGGATGCAAAATGAGCATATACGTGAAAAGGTTGGAGTAGCTCCAGTGAAAGATAAGATTAGAGAGAGTCACATTAGATGCTTTGGCCACATTAAACGGAGGCCTTCTGAGGACCCTTTTAGTAGGGGTGTCAATTTCGGGTCACGGGTCAGGTTCGGGTCAAACCCGAAATTGACCCGGCACTATTCGGGTCAACCTGAACCCGACCTATTTTTGAAAATGGGTCAGTTTTTCAGACCCGAATCTTACCCGCTTTGGGTCCGGGTCAACCCAAAACAACTTGAATGACCCATTTCTAACAAAAATTTGCTAGTTTTTTGGTCAAAAACGGGTCTATATCCTCTTTTTTGGGTTAAAAATGGGTCAAAATCGGGTTAATCTCGGGTTGTCGGGTCAAAATCGAGTTTTCAAGTCAAAATGGGTCAATTTCAGGTCATTTTTAGGTCAAAGGGTTAACCCGAACACGACCCAATTTTTGAAACGGGTCAAAATGTTGAACCTGAACCCGACCCATCCCGGGTTCAGGTTGACCCTAACCCGAAATTTTTTGGTCGGGTTCGAGTCGGGTTTTCACGTCGTGTAAAATATTGACACCCCTACCTATTAGAAAAGTTGAGGTATTAGATTGACTTATGTTAAAAAATGTAGAGGTAGACTTAAAAAGACTTGGTTAGAAAATATTAGAGATCATCTTTCTTTATTAGATTTAAGTGAGAATTAGACTTTTAACATAGCACAATGATGAAAAAGGATTCATGTAGTCGACCCTACGTAGTGGGACAAAGGCTTGATGTTGATGATGTTGTTGTAGTAGTAGTTATTGTTGTAGGGTGATAAGAATACTGAATTCTTTCATGGTATTGCTAATAAATAAAATCCCTATCTCTACTATTATTTATTTTGATAGTGAAGAGTTGATTACTATGTTAGGGGTTGATTATTTTATAATTATTTTTAATAATAATTTTAGCTTTGGTCGTATTTATAATCCTCTCTTTATCTGTTAGATAATTAATGAAGATGACAACAAATTTCTTATTCAGAGCCCCTCTAAAAAAGAGATTTCTAACTGATACCACTAAAAGAATTCATTCTAACTCTGTTGCTGGTCTTGATGGATTCACTACTAAGTTTTTTTTTTTTTAATCTTGGGAAATCATTAAAGAGGTTGTGATAGTTGCTATTAGAGATTTTTTTATAATGATTCTCCTTATCCTAAGTTTTTTTCTCTTCTTATAACACTATTTTGATTCCTAAAAATGAGGTTACTAACATTTGGGTCCGGGTCAACCCAAAACGACTTGAATGACCCATTTCTAACAAAAATTTGCTAGTTTTTTGGTCAAAAACGGGTCTATATCCTCTTTTTTGGGTTAAAAATGCGTCAAAATCGGGTTAATCTCGGGTTGTCGGGTCAAAATCGAGTTTTCAAGTCAAAATGGGTCAATTTCAGGTCATTTTTAGGTCAAAGGGTTAACCCGAACACGACCCAATTTTTGAAACGGGTCAAAATGTTGAACCTGAACCCGACCCATCCCGGGTTCAGGTTTAGGGTTTAGGGTTTATAACCCGAAATTTTTTGGTCGGGTTCGAGTCGGGTTTTCACGTCGTGTAAAATATTGACACCCCTACCTATTAGAAAAGTTGAGGTATTAGATTGACTTATGTTAAAAAATGTAGAGGTAGACTTAAAAAGACTTGGTTAGAAAATATTAGAGATCATCTTTTTTTATTAGATTTAAGTGAGAATTAGACTTTTAACATAGCACAATGATGAAAAAGGATTCATTTAGTCGACCCTACGTAGTGGGACAAAGGCTTGATGTTGATGATGTTGTTGTAGTAGTAGTTATTGTTGTAGGGTGATAAGAATACTGAATTCTTTCATGGTATTGCTAATAAATAAAATCCCTATCTCTACTATTATTTATTTTGATAGTGAAGAGTTGATTACTATGTTAGGGTTTGATTATTTTATAATTATTTTTAATAATAATTTTAGCTTTGGTCGTACTTATAATCCTCTCTTTATCTGTTAGATAATTAATGAAGATGACAACAAATTTCTTATTCAGAGCCCCTCTAAAAAAGAGATTTCTGACTGATACCATTAAAAGAATTCATTCTAACTCTGTTGCTGGTCTTGATGGATTCACTACTAAGTTTTTTTTTTTTTTAATCTTGGGAAATCATTAAAGCGGTTGTGATGGTTGCTATTAGAGATTTTTTTATAATGATTCTCCTTATCCTAAGTTTTTTTCTCTTCTTATAACACTATTTTGATTCCTAAAAATGAGGTTACTAACATTTGGGTGGATTTTAGACCTATAAGTCTTTGTTCTTTCTTAAATAAATTAAACTTTAAAATCATTATGGGAAGATTGGCTTTTATGCTTCCTAAAATTATCTCTCCTGGTCAAATAGGGTTTGTTAAAGGCCATGGTATTTTTGATAATGTGCTTCTTTTGCTAATGAAATTATCCATGATGTTCATGCTAAATTGAAGGGAGGAAATGCTATTTTTAAACTTGAAATTACTAATGCCTTTAACAACCTTAATTAGAAGTTTAATTTACAAAATTTATTTTTTTTGTTTTAATTCAAATTCTATTATTCTTATTAAGAATAATATTAAAATTTATTTTTTTTCTGTGATCATCAATGGTAAAAGTAATGGTTTCTTCAAATCTTCTCAAGGTATAAGAAATGGTGACCCTATTTCTCCTGCTTTATTCATTATTATGTTTAAATATTTATCTAGGGGTTTTGTTGATATCTATTATCTTCAACCCAAGCTTTATTATCATAGTATTGGTTGTTTCCACAAAACTCATCTTAACTTTACTTATGATTTTATTATTTTCTCTAATGGTTCCTTAAACATACTCAATATCTACTTAAAATTTCTTGTCTAGCTCCAAAAAAATTAGTAGCTTGAATATTAATAAAGATAAGAGTTGTTTCATTACTGCTAAAATTGTAAACTAATGTAGAATTAATGTTATTTCTGATAAATGTGGTTTTATTTCTAAATATATCCCTATTAAGTATTTGGGGACCACTTTATTTAAAGGTAAGAAAGGTCTCATATTTTTTGTGATATTTTTGTTTCTTTTCAAATGAATTATCCTCTTGGGCTTTTAATTTTCTTTCTTTTGGTGCAAGGTTAGTCTAGATTAAAAGGAAGCTTTACTCTTTACCTATTTATATTTTTCATGCTATCAAGCCCACTATGACACTTTATATATGCATGGAGAGACTTTTTAACAAGTTATTTTTGGGTTTTAAGAATAACAGTTAGTGTATTCTTGGACTTCTTGGAAGAATAGCTTTGGTGTTCTACAAGCGGGGATTGGGTATAAAAGTATTGTAGATATGGCTCATATTTTTCTCATAAACTATGATTTTCTTTTAGATCCATTAAACGTTTGTGGGCTAAATTCATGATGATAAAGTACTGCTAAAGTAAGAAACCTCTTTTAGGTAACTATAAGTTTTGATTCTCTAGTGTGGAAAAGGCTTTGCTCCACCAAGTGGGATAACGAGAAATTTATTCAATAGGGTTTTAGTAATGGTCATATTTTCTTTTGTAAAGATAATTATATGGGGCCTCATTCTATTGATAATTATTTATACTCTTGTTCTATTGCTTATATTAAAGTGAATAATTTCATTGATGATAATAATTGGAATGTTAATAAATTAATGGATTTTGTTCCTGATAATTTAATGGATAAAATTAAGTGGATTCCCTTGCAAATGTATAATGAGTATGATATTTTGTTTAAGTTATCAATTTCTTGCAACTTTGCTTTTAAAAATGTTTTGGATTCTATTAGACCTATTCATTACAAAGCTTCTCTATTTTCTAAAATTTGGCATAATAACATCCATATACTTTATTCTATTTTAGTTTGAGGAAATTTACATAAAAGTCTTCATATTTATGTTCCCTTGATGAAAAAAAGATTTTATGTTCCTTCTAAATATCAATGTCACTACCATATTGAATCTTTGAATCATGTTGTTATAGCATTTAAAGTGTGGAGGTATTTTGATGATATGTTTGACATTTATAATTTCAAAAATGATATTGATATTTCCTCTTTATTGCAAGCTTGATTTTCTCTACTTAAAGGTTACATCACCAATTTGATTCGTATTCTTATTTCATTCCTTTAGAAGGATGGAATGATTCTAAGCATCAAAACATTAAGATGAACTTAATGTGCATTATTTCTAAAGTGAAAGATAAAGTTCTTCAATTGTTTTCCAAACATCTAAATATCATTAAAGATATTTGGGTGAAGGTTGATGGAAATATTTTATTATATTTTATTATTGGTAATGCTTCTAGGAATCCTAAATATTTTTATCTTCTCACTAGATGCTTTGTATGTTCAAGTATTGGATTACTCATATTTCTTGTGAATGTAACTATTGTGCTGACTAGCTTGCTAAATTTTGGTGCCAATTATATTGTTTACATGATTTCTCCTGTTATCATTACCACAACCTTTGAGGGGGATGATAAATTTGGACAAAGTTTAATTGCCTTACTTGAGAATTTAATGGCTTTGCCTTTGGTGTTGTTTGTTTTCTTTCTTATTTGCTTTCTCTAGTTTTGGTCCATCCTCTTCACGCGCGTTCTTCCTTTCTGTGTTTCAATGAAGTGTTGGGTTATTTCTTGGTTTTTTTGATCTTGTTGGATTTTAGTGCCATGAGGTCTATTCCCATTCTGGCTTTTCCCCTTTTGATTATTCTTAATTATCCTTCATTCTATTCTAGTTTGATGAATGTTTTTGAGTGGGTTGAATTTTACTATGATTGCAAGTGGATTCTATTATGAGTGGAGTTATTCCTAGAAGCTTACAACCTATTTCTACATTTACCAAATAGTAATCTATTCTGCGGGTTCGATGTTTGGTTGACTTGGTATGGGAATTTTGGGGAGTGGATACTCCATAATGATTAGTATTATTGCAACAAGTCTTTTAGTTTAATTTCTCTAGTGTGAGCTAGTGGTTGTTTGTTAGATAGCTGTTGTTTAGTAAATTAGTTGGTTTGGGAATTTTTTACTTTTGTTAATCCATCTCATTAACTATTTGAATGGTTGTTTTCTACAATTTTGTTAGGACGGGTTCTAGATACTACACTTATGAGCTTTATTTATTCATTGATTTTGTTTAATGTTTCCTTTTTATTTTCTTATCCTTATTGTGTGCTTTAACAATTTTTTCTTCCTAGATCTTGGTAGTTTTGATTTGTCTACCTCTATGGTATAGATGTGTTTCAATTAGTTTGGGTTTATTAAGGTTGTATCTTTATCATGGATTTATTTTTCCTGTGGGCCTTCTGATGCTGTGTTTTAATGGTGGTTGTCCTAGTTTTTTTTTTTTTTTATCAAGTGTCGGGTTGCTATTTAGACCACTTCAGTTTTCCCTGTCTGGTTGTCATGTGCCTCTTTTTGTTTAGATCTATTGTGTTCCTATGTTTTTCCAATGGCATCCTTGATTTTCTTGTTGTACTTATTGAAAGTTTGATATGGATGTTATGCCTAAGTGAACTTATCCCTTAGCACAATAATACGAAATCAATACTTTCACTTTGATGTGGAAACTAATTAAATTATAAACAACTACAATAATGATGATTATATTCTAATCATCACAACGAAATATTAATCATAGATTCTTACTAAGCATTTTCACAAAAAATAGTGCAGAAAAAGTAAAATGCAAAAGTAGAAAATCAAAATATACACACTAGAGATTTATAGTGGTTTGACCAAATAATGACATATGACAATCCTCGCAGTCCTCCTCTCTAGTTATTGTACTATCACTATAGTGTCTCCCCTTTAGCCACAACATCTAGGCAAAGAATCCCTTACAAAATCTCTTCCACCAACTAGGTGCGATAGAGGACCATAATTCTATTCACCCTGTTGGTGACAGCAAATAACCTTGGAATCTCTTTCACCTTCCGTGGTGTGGCAGAATAGCTAGGTCCTTTGTTAACAAAGAGATCTTCTTCCTAAAACTTCCCTCAAGATAAACCTTGAACAATGGAGGAACTCAAGTGTAAGTTCGTCGGATTAACCATGTAAAACGCCCTCTCACAATCCCTTGAAACCCATAGGGATCTTCTTCCTCTCTCACAAACTCAGTCCTTTCTCTCCCAAGCTCTAGGCACTCTCTTCAAGCTTTCTTGAGAAGAAAGAACTTAGTGAATGGAAAAAAGACACATATAAAGTCTTGTGAGAAAGATTAAATAGAGGACTTCAAGAAACCCTAATAACTAAAATCTATCAATTCTGATCATACAATATGATCCTTGATCGTATAGTACGATCAGTTGAAAAAATCTCTGTTAGTACTATATAAAGAGTAAAGAGTTGCACAGTCAGTTCAATTGATTAAGCTGGTTGTCAAGTAGAATATGGTCATCATCCAAAATGATTAGTATAATTAATTTGGATTATCATCCTGCATAATTGGCTATGATAAAATATCGTCATATACAAAGATTGGTTCGTATAGCACGATTTGTCCAATCATACAATATAATCATACTAGACCAATTAATCTAAATTTGATCCCTAAATATAATATTAACTTAGGAAATATTTAATTACATCATACTATACAATACCTATCATACCATACAATTAGTATATAATTTGTATTTTCAAAATATTGCCTAAATTTTGATTGACGACTAAGATCATGATTTTAATTTATCGTCCAGTACAATTAGTTCAAATAGCTTTAATTATATAATTAGTCATTTTAATGATTTGTTGAGCAACTGATCATATAATAAGATACCTCTCATATATTATGATTAGCTTAGAAAATACTCTTCTAATTTTTCTCTCTATTACATTCCCATGAGAGTGTGTATGAATGGTCAGCAGGCTAGAATACATTTTGCAAGTCTTGACTCAAGAAATTGAAAATTACATAAATAAATTTTACACTCTTTCAGTATATCATATTCTACCGAATCTTAAGCCCTTAATATTTATTGAGTGGTGCATAACATTCCTAAAATATTAGTACACACAAAAGCAATTACATAGTACAAATACTAGGAGACACAAATATGCAATTAGTAATGTTTATTATCACCAAAGCAATATGTTAAGATTGTTCCAATTTAGTTTTTCGAATATTAAGATTCTTACAACATGTGTGTTTTTTATGATTCCAAATATTATTATTTTACTTACTATTTCTCCTAACATATTTTGGATATATTTTTTTGTTATTTGTGTGTACTAATATTTTAGGGAAATCATACTCCATAGATTATTGAAGACTTCAAATCAGATTAGATTAGGGTTCATTGTAATTGAAGTCTATATTTTTCATTTTATTGAGTCTGAGAGAGTGTGATTGTAATTAAATAATATTGCATACACACTCTGGGGGAGTGATTAAAATATATAATTTTTTAAACTAATCATACTGTACAAATTCATTTCGTACGGGACAATTTATTCAGTTATTCACTCATGTGAACAGTTAAAAGAACGAGAGAAGAAAAGTTTTCTAAGTACTGATTGTATTGTACGAAGGGTTTTTTTGGCAGATGACTTCCAGAGTATGAATTGGACATGTCCCTTTTCATCATGATGATTCCCAAAGTTTTCTGGACTGATCGTACTATATAATCACTTGATTGTACAGACGACGTCCAAAGTACAAATTAGATGGGTCCATTTTCATTTCGATGATTCCCAAAGTTTTCTAAACTAATCATATTGTATGATCACTTGATCGTACAGATGATATCTAGAGTACGAATTGCGTGGGTCCCTTTCATCCCAATGATTCCTAAAGTTTTTGAACTGATCATACTATACGATAACTTGATCGTACATACGATGTCCATAGTATGAATTGGATGGATCCCTTTTCATCTCAACAAATGATAAATTTTTCTGAATTGATCATACTATATGATGTCTTGTTCGTATAAACGACATGCATAGTACAAAATTATGGGATGCCTTTTCGTCCCAACGAACTTAAAAATTTATTAACCGTTTATATAATATGAATAGGTTTCGTATTGGATAATCATCATGTATGAAAATATTTTCTACAATTTCTTGCTAGTTTGTACACAATAGTTTTTGAACTATTAGTATGTATAAAAATACCATCGTACTACACGATCGTATATGCTCAAAATGGAAAATTTTAATTTCCTTGACGCTTTTTTGTATCTTTCATATTGAAGGTCCTTAGAAACTTATGTGAAAAATATTGTTCTTCGTGATTTCTTAAGAGCAAGTGAAAGAGTGTTTCTGGAAGAGTGTTTGAAAGAGAGTTCTTGTAAGTGGAGTGTGAAGGGATCACAAAGTTACTCAAAGGTAAAAATTTCTTTTTGTTTTTTTTATTACTCTTCCTTTTATTCTTTCTGGTTGCTTGAGAAAAGATCTTTGAAGAAGATCTGATACTCTACTGACCGACACTTAGAGGGTATGAAAGGATGATGATACTCTGCCGACACTTTAAGGATGTGAAAAGATGACGGTTCTCTACCGACACATGAAGGGTGTGAAAGGATGACGATTCTCTGTCGCACCGGGGATTGTTGGAAGAGAGGGAAATTGTGAAAGCTTCTCCACCTTACTGTGGGGGCAAAAGGACAGTCACTTTAGTAATAGTGTAATTCATGAAGAGGGAGATTTCATGGAGTGGATGTAGGTCATGTTTGAACGAACCATTATAAATATTTGTATCAATTTATTTTCCATATTTTTATTTTCTTCAATCTTATTGTTGGGCTTGAAAATCATATTGAATATAAATTTAAGTTGCATAATTTTTAATATTTGATTTTCTATAAAAATTCAAGAAGGTTTTTTAAATTACCTATTGGCCTCCCCTCTTGGTTAGCCTTGGGGCAATTGCGTAGGTCTAACAACCTATTCATTTTTAACATCATATACTTGTTAGCTCGAGTTGCAACACCTAGTCCTTGGCTAGGTGTATTTTGGTCATCTTGCATCTTATCTTTCGGCCCGCTTGTATCCTTTTGGCTACATTAGTTGGCGGAATTTTTTATCTGGGTATTTTTAGTTTTTAATTAATTATTCTAATATTTAATTGCCTTTTCCTATTCCCTACTTATTTGTTTTTGTAGGTTATAATCATTTTTATATGTATATTGGTTTGTACTTCATTATTAAAGATTATTAAAACTCAGGCTTAAATTTTTGGGATATGGTTGCTTGCCAACCCTTTTATCTCTTTAATATACTATAGTAGGGATCTTATGCTCGTAGGTTTTAATTTGGCTTTTTGATTTTAGCTTTTTAAGCATTTAGTAAGCATTAAATCTCTTTATAAATATATAATATTTTTTCTATTAATGTGTAGACCCTATTTTGGGTTTTAACAAAAAATAAAAAATAAGAAATAAAAATAAAATAGTGCTATTTCTTTCAGTGATTAATTTGTTAGGGCATATAGTTTATTATCCTTCTCATTTGATTATTGTAATTAAAATATCAATGATATAGTATGCTTAGAATAATTTTCATTTTCTTAACTCAAAAAGTGAATTTGTATTTGTTAAGGTTGTGAAAATCAGACCAAACAATGAACCGGTAGAAGGAGAGGTTCAAGGTTTGACCGATTTAACCAGTCGAATTTGGGTCAAACTGGATGACGTAATAAATAAAATTCATATGACATAAAAATCAAATAATAATATAAATTTTTTATCAAAAAATAAATTGAATACAAAAATTACTAAAATCTTATATAACTCTAAACTTAAATATATTTAATTTTTAAATTTAATTCAAATTTAAAATATATTTAACTTATATATCAATTTGTAAGTTTAACATAAATTATTATTTATTTATGTTACATTTTTATATAAAATTTATACTTATAAATAATATATTCAATTCATATTATTATTTTACATTTATAAATTATTGATGTTAGATTAGATCATTTATTTTAAATAAATAAATAATTAATTTTATAGTAAATAAAATAAAAAATCAAGAATTTAATTTATTTAACATTCTTAACCAAAAAAATTATTATTTATTTCATAAAAAGTTTATTTAAAAAATCCATTTTAAAATAGATAGTGAGTGTTAAAATTTAATAGTTAAAAAGTAATAACTTCAATTTTTTTTGTCCTACATTACTTGGAGAACTTTCTCTTGATAATTCTTTTACTTTATATTTCCTTTTGGGTTAAAATGAATAAATATCTCACATAAAGTAATGAAGCCTTCTAAAATTTTGAGTTGGAATTTTTTAATGTAAAAGTAACCATTTCAAATTTAAAATTAAGTTTCAAATAATACTTAATATTTTAAAATAATTTACTTTATTATTCAAATAATTTTAAATTTAAATTGGCTAGTTTAAGAGAACTCTAACCAATTTAGGGGTTTATTGGTTGAACCAACGGTTCTAGCCATTTCGATGTAAAAACAATTTTTAGGATGAACTGGACTAGCCCCTAAGGCCAGTTCTAGCCAGTCCGATCAAGGTTTTAAAAAATTTGTATTTATATGTTATAAATATGTCTATATTTACATTGTCAATATCGCACAAATTTGAATGATGTTAAGTTTGTTGTTTTATTTAAAAAAAATAATTATTGCACAACAAATGATGTCTCCATGAAGAAGATGACCCCGACAATCATTTAACCAAATTTTTAATATAAAATACAGATTTGAAGATCTAATGTATTAAATAGAATAGTTTAAAATATTTGTATAAAATTAAAAATTTGAAAGGATGGCTTGCAAACTTTATGATAAATATGTGGACAAGTTTTTGTAAAATTGCATGTTTATTGCATGATAAGATTCCTAGTTTTATTTTATTTCTATTATAAAGAGTTATATTGAAGTTGTGGGTTTAGAAACAATATGCATAAGGGAAGAAAGTTAAAGTTCAATATAAGGTTATTAAACCTAGTTGAACTATAATAGCACACTAAGAGGGGGGGGGGGGGGCGGGGGGGGGGGGAGGGGGGGGGGGGGGGGGGGGGGGGGGGGGGGGGGGGGGGGGGGGGGGGGGTGAATTGATGTTCTAAAATAATTTTCTTTTTCAAGGAACTCTTTTTTGAAAAATTTTAACTAGACTCACAATGATAATTTTAAAACAAGTTATCTCAAGTGGAAGCAAACAATAAAACAACCAAAAATAGTTTACATTTGATCGTGTTGAAAAAGAATGCAAAAATATTTTTTAATATTTTGAGTTTCAAAATTTTTTTTGGCTCAGAAAAATTCAATCCAAAACAATCAGAATGTTTTCAACCATAATTTGCAAGAATCTTATATGAAGAAAATTTAAAAATACATAAAATAAAGTGTTAAAAAATGAACGAGCATATCAAAAATTTTATAGTGATTCGGTCAAAACTTAACCTATGTCCACCCCTCAGATTCATTTGCGGGTATTGCACTAAACATTTAATGACTAAAGTTTTCTCGCACAACAAGATAGAGAAACCTTTACTTGATCACTTTAAGTCTTTCAATGAGCAGTGGAGAAGCCCTTTCACTAACCTGATGTGGCATAGCAGTCGAATCCCTTTCACCAACCCGGTGTGGGGGAGTAGCCATATCTTTTGATGCCACGAGCCTTTTCCAGAGTTTCCCTCAAGCAAAGTAAAGACTCTTAGAAGAAGAAGATGAATTTTCATGGAGTAACCGTGTGTAGAACCTCTCTAACACACTCTATTAATCTCATAAGGTTCATCTATCTCAAAACCTCACCTCTCTCTTAGAAAAATTAAGCTTTAAGCTTTATCTTTGCATATGACAGACCTTAGGATTTGTAATGCTAGTGAGATTTTTAATGTAGTTAATAATAACATCCGCTATATTGATGATATATAGAAAAGGAGTGATGTTAACTCTATCATTTGCTTAGATAATGATTGTGTTTCTTAGAATGTGTTGGATGATGTGGGCATTTTGAACTAGTGTGTAATCTAATGGAAGGTGAATGTTTCTTGGTTTGTTTCAGGTTTACTTGGTTCCAATTGTAGTTAAGTGCAAATTCTGTGTTATTAACTTTTTGGCACGTGGTGAAAAGGGGTAAAAATTCATCAAAATCTTGATAAGTGATGGCTACAGTGTGTCTGGAAACATAAGGTTGGATTGTTTTTTCTTTGATGTTAACTTTTAAACTCACAAAAATAAAGAAGAGCTCAGATTTGAACATAAAAGCTAAAGTCATAAGAAATGGAAGTGTAGTGCCTTCAAAAAGATATAGTAACTAAACATTAAAAAATTCTTAATTTAGGATTTTGGAAGGGGTTATCGTTGTAACTCTATATCGATGGTATCCTTCATCGTATGTTATATCTATAAATTGTTCATCGATATCTCTTCGGTAGAAACTTGCTGCTAGAGTACTTGAACGCTTTCCTCCTGCCATTTGGAAGACTATCGAAAGATACATGAAGACAAGAAGAAGAATAATGTTGTGATTAAAATGCATAGAATTGCCCTTTCTTTAGATCATACAATATGATATACAACACTGAGTATGATTAGAGGAATTCAATTCATCTTAACTAAATAGTACAAAAAAGTTGGTCAAATTTTACAGTATGATCGGAATTATATTGGACGATCTTCATTAAATCATTCATCTCTAATAATCAAGTTGTACAAACTTTGAATCAATGGATCATGTTGTACGACTAAGAATTCATAAAGTATGATGATTAATTAAATATTATATAGGATGAATTGAAAATGCCAATGACCACTATCACGTGTATCGTACAATACAATGCAATGGTTGTACATTAGAATGTAGTGGTTCATACAGTATGACCACCAATAATTGATTTGATCTGGACTATTTAGTGGGTTATGTGGTGACGATGTGAGGATCTATTGATATCATACAACTTGAAGTAAATCATACAATACAATGTGAATAATTGTTTCTTTAGTGTGAAATGATCCTGAAAAAATCTATGAGCAAATTTCACAAACAATCAATCATAAAAAAAGAGATAAATAGAAATGAACAGGTACAAACAACCATAAACCCAAACTTGTAATATAAATAATTAAAAATCTACTAATTGTTTCTATATTCTTAGCCCATTATCTTTAAGCATTGATATCTATGACACCTAGTCTAATCCTAAGTGTATTGAAAGTCTCAAAACTAAGTGGTTTGGAAAATATATTTATCAATTGATTTTTAGTAGATACATGATGTAGTTATATATCTCTTTTCTCTACATGATCTCTGATGAAATGATGTCTAACATAAATATGCTTTGTGCAAGAATGTTGAAATTGATTTTTGAAATACACATAACACTAGTGTCATCACACATGATAGGGATAATGCTTACAGAAAGTGCAAGGTCAAGAATTTGTTACTTTAGCCATAAGACTTAAATAACATAACTTCCTACTGTTATGTGTTCTGATTCAGCAAAAGAAATTTCTTCCTTGATGTAATTGACAATATGAGATGGAGCAGTATATCCTACTTGTATCATGTTCAACTGGCAATAATCAATTAATTACAGGAAAGTCAACACACAAAATTTTTAAAATAAGAAAGGAATATTATCAAACATTGGTGGGAAAGCAATCCAGTGTTATTCAATAGTATTACGATTACCATTAAAATTATTCATTAGTTCTACTTAAGATTTTTAAACCAATAATTCTAGAGAACCCTCTCTGATACTAATTGAAAGTTCAATATGAGATTGCTAAACATAGTTGAACAACAATAGCACACAAAAAGGGGCTGAATTGGTGTTTGAAAAACCTTTCTTCTGCAAGATACTCTTGTTTTAAAAATTTGAACAAAACTCACAATGATAATTTTAAAATATGTTTTCTCAAGCGAAAGCAAATAATTAAACAACCAAATAAATTTTTTTACGTTTGATCTTGTAGAAAAATGAATGAAAAAATTCCTTTTGGTCTTCTTTTTTTTTTTACTAAAAAAAATTAAATGCAAAAGAATTACAATGTTTTCAAACCTAGATTTCAAGAATGTAACATGAAGAAAGTAAAAAATTTAGAAAATAAAGTCCTAAAAAAATAACGAGACTACTAAAAATAAGGTTTGATAAAAAATTGACCAACGTCCCACTCCTCCCAAGACTCGTCTCTAGATATTTCATTAAATATTTGGTAACTCTCCCTTTATCCACACAAGAAGGTGCTTAAGCCTTTACACAATCACTTTCATCCTTCCATGATGCAGCCGAGAAGCTAAATCCCTTTGACCAATCCAGTTTGGCGAAGTAGCCAAAGCCCTTTCACCAATCCGGTATGAAGAAGTAATCAAATCCTTTGACACCACGAGCCTCAACCCGAAGTTTCCCTCAAGCAAAGCAAAAACTCTTGGAGGAAGAAGGTGAATGTTCATGGAGAACAGATGCACAATCAATTGGTTAGATAGGATAGTTTGCATCGGATATGCAACAAATTTTTCACTGCAACTCAGCCGCAAAAAAATCGTCGAAAATTTCCGTCGAAAATTTCCATCGCAAATTCCATTGACATTTTCAACAAAACATAATCAATGGTAAAAGTACATGCGGCAATTTTTTATTTTTTATTTTTTATTTTTTTTAGCTTATATTTTGTAAATCTAAAAACACTATTTTGATTTGATTTTAGTTCACGTACAGAAATTTTAATTGTTGAAGTACTTCATACATATAATTCCAAATTTCGTAGAAAATCATTATATTAGAATTTGAAACTCACAAGAAATGGAAAGCCTAAAATAATATCAAAATAAAAACTAATAATAACTCCCAAGAAAATAAGGTAGAGATTAAGCTCCAAGTTCAGAAGATATAAGATTTTTCATGCATAAAGAGAACTTAGCCAACACTTTACTGTCTCAGTTTCAGAACCTGTTGAATTAAAGAACAAATCAGCCCGAGACAAATTGCTTATGGGAACGTTCACAAATTTCAAACTATTTTCTTTGGACATATAAAAAAAAAAATTATTTCAAGCGAAAACATTTTAATACTTACGGATTTTTTTTTTCTTATTCCATTGCAAAGATTCCACTAAGTTATATATATGTAATTAAGTAAAGATTTATTGATAAAAGTTTATATTTGTTCATTTTCTAAGTTAAATTTAATCATTTTTAATTACTTTGAAATGAAATATCATATGTAAAATTTTTAAAATTTCTTCTTTTTTCCTTTGCATTTTGAGGGTTGTAGGATTGATTTTTTTTTTTTTTTTTTTTTGAAACCTAAGAAAGGGATAAGGGCTTTGTCTTAGTAAAACTTGTTCGGACTAGTAAGCTGGCGAATTGATCTTTGGTTTTTCTCACATCGAAAAAATCAAAATTTTGGCGTTTAGAGAAAAGTTCAATTGAATGTGGGTGATTGATAAATGCTTTATTTATTTAAAAATCTTTATTTTATAGAAAGAATCATGTTAGAATTTCCTGATAATTTTTTGCTGGGATACAATAACAAGCCTTTATCCTATTGTGGGGTATCGGCTAGATGAATCATTTTTCTCCATTATGTTCTGTTAAGAGTCTTTCTATTTATAGTAAAGAAATGTCATTACTAGTATTTTCTAATCAAGTTTGTTTAGATCTATTTCTATCTTTCTTAATATAAGTTAAATCTGTGAACATTTCTAAAATAAACATAAAGTTGAGAACATTTTTGGGAACATTCACTTAAGATATTCGACATTTATAGATTCATGCATCAAATATGTTTTGCACCCTTTTTTTTTACCTAGTTCATTCATATATATATATATATATATATATATATATATATATATATATATATATATATATATTCCTTGAACAATTAACTCACTTCATAAATTAATCCTCTTCTCTTATAGAAATTATTTTGTGCGGACGTCATACGCAGAATGTCGTCTGAAGACCAACTAGAATGTGCCACGTTAGACCGAGCCGTGATACTGAGCGGTACCGAGCTACTGTACCATGCGAAAGGGTGATATGACGCATTTTGATTGGTCTCTGGAGGCATTCAGAGTCCGCCCAGAATAAATAATACTTCTCTTAAGAGCTGATTTGATTGCTTATAAATTAAAAAGTTTTTTTAGGAAATGATGAATTCATTTTCAATTATTTTGAGAGTAAAAAGTAATGATTTCATTTTAAGAAATCGATGAAATCACTTTTGATCTCTACACATCTCCTTCATATTTATATCTTAGTTTCAAATATTTCTTTTAGATCTTAATTTTCTCCCAAAATTTTATGAGGAATTCTTCAAAAAATTATCTTTTATTTTATATATCTTTTAAATATGGGCGTCACATCAGCAATTTTATAAAATTTTTCTTACTCGGTCCTTTTTGTTATTATGCTCGCCCTGTCATAAAAGCTCAACATTGACTGTTAACAATATAAAAGAAATTTAAAAAATGTTCAACACATGATATGTTAACAGGTATGCTTTTTTACCTATAAAAACCAGAGCCTTTAGGTCATACAAATCACCCAAACTTGCTTCTCTTCTCAGATCTTTTGCTTAGCTATCTAGGAAATGAATATGCTCAAGATTTGTGTGGTGGTGCTCGTTCTTCTGACGCTTCTTATAGGCCTTACCAACGCTGAATGCTGTGTTCCACAACATGGAGGCGGTTATGGTTGTAACAAGAACATAGTTTTCAATCCTTCGCGATGCTGTGCTAGATATGGAAGATGGAAATGGAGTTGCCCGTAGATGAATAAATATTTACTACGTGTTATTAATGATGATTTACTATCATAGTCCTATTTCTTCGCGTGGTTAGCTTGTTGGGTGTTATGTTAATTTTATTATGCTACTTGTTTGATTCCAAACGAAGCCTTAATGTACATAAGTTTCAGAAAAAGCATTTAAGTATTTTTAACAAAGATATTTTCTCTTTAAAATTATGAATTGTATGTTGATTAATAATTCCTACACAGAGAATCATCAAAGGAAAAATTATTATGTGGTCAAAAGATTGAAATTTGTAAATATAACTGATATTATTTGGTTGTTGTGAAATAAATATAACTGATATTGAACCCTTCGAATTATTTTCACTTTCTTGTTGACCTCAACTCGAAGCCAAAGAAATAAAAAAAAAAAAGGGAAATCGCTTACCTGTAGATCGACAACATCCACATCCTCACTAGAAATCTTGCCAGAAATTCCACTAGAAATCTCGCATACCTTGTATCAGTCAAAGGATCCCCGTAAATCCTGCGAAATCACTATATCTGTGGCTGACGACGCGATCACTTTGTGTAAATCCCTTGCCTCGATCAAGTTTCCGCCCTCCTCTTTAAAATGTCGATGGAATGAAGCCATCAACTTCTTCCCCCATTTGAACACACATTTCTTCCCACCGCAAGCTTCCTGCTCACCTACCTCCTGCCTCCAGCTAACCACGATCTACATAATCCTTCCTCATTGCGTCAAACTCACTGTTCGCAAGCCACGATCGACTTGATCTCGCCAAATCCCGAAGCTTGCAGCCGATCTACCAAGCTATGCCAACAACTTCCTCTGTCGATCTCCCTCACAGCAGACCATGGAACCCAAGTCCACAAATGATTCCAGATCATTCTCCTCCACTCGTCTGACCTCAGCCGCTCCTCACGCTGCAAGCCGCTTGAGCTTACCTCCACTCCAATCAAACCCAGCAGAACCAAACTCCTCTACCAACGCATCCCACACCCAAACAACCTACATAGACCCAACTACTTCATCTCGTTAACCTCAAATCCATCCGCAGTAACTCCACTTCAACAACCTATTTAACCAATTAGTAGCCCACTTCACTTCACAACTCACTTCAGTTCAATAGTCCTTTACTTCCAACCACTCATCTCCTCAATCACAGCCAACATTTTCTACAAAAGCCCACTCCAAATTCCAACCTTAACAACCCCAAAACAACACCCTTTCATTAAACTCAAATCCAAAAAAAGCAAGTTCTTTTTTTATTTTACCTTACTACTGTTAGCATGAATTGCTGTTATTGTTATTTACTGTAATTAAGATTACTAGTATTAGCTAATGTATGTATATATACATTAATTAAAGTGTATATATATATATATATATATATATATATATACACACACACACACTTTGCTAAAAAAACAAAAAGAGAGATTAAAAAAATATGAAAAAAGGGGAGCCAGAAGGGAAAAAAAAAAAGAGAGAGAAGGAAAAAAAGAAAGAAAGAGAAAGTAGATCCGGTGCAAGGATGTAGAGGAACGTCCGGTCGGAGCCAAATTTTCGCCAAAAAACTCGGTATTTTCTCGGTACAACTAGGTATTATTTGATAATAACGATGAATACCGCTTTTTGAAGACCAATACCGAGTTATACCGAGCTATATCAAGAAATACCGAGTTGTACCGAGTTTTTCTAGGAAAAACTCGGTACAACTTTTGTATAACTCGGTATTGCTCAAGATAGCTCGAAATAACTCGGTATTGGGTCTTCATATGATGTTATTCCTCGTTATTATTTGATATTGCTCGGTGTTTACTCGGTACAACTCGGTATTTGACGGGAATTTGCCTCCGACCGGACGTTCCTCTACGTCCGGTCGGAGGACGTAATAATTGTTCCAAAGTTCCTCATTGGCACCTTATTTTCGGGCCTATTAATTATTTAATTAAACAAATATGTCTCACACATTTATTTTTGAAAAAATATTTCTGAAAATCTATTTTAAAAAATAATAGTCATATATTAAAATATGAAGAATATTTTTCATGCTTTTGTGATCATTCAAAAAATGAAAATAAAAACTTTGCTCAAACATCTCCTTTCAAACAATCTTCTATAATAGTCCCAAGGCAATTGAACAAAGCACTGAGCAATGTCTTCTTAATTAATCACCTCTGCTTCAATGTGCTTAGTTTTATGTTACCACCTTTTTTTGAGTCACTTGATATATGGAAATATAGATGTACAGAGACATAACTGATAATCTATCTCAAATCACTTGTAATTTCTTTTTATGAAGTTATACGAAAAAAAATATTTTAGAATCAAGAAGAAAAAACAAATGAAAGCCAAGTCTTCAAGTACGATATTACAAAATGTACAATAAATGAAGTTTGACAAAACCAACCTATAGTTGAAAGTTTTTTTTAGCATTTAGGCCAATAAAGGCTAATTTATACACACATCACATACGTAAGATTTGAGCCCAAGACCTCTAACTAAATTAGTAGACAAAGCTCCGAACAAACATACTTGGTGGAGTTGCAAACACATAGTTGAAAGTTAAAGCATGACAATGATCAAGAAAAAATATTTGATTTTAACATAATCATAAAATTTTCGCAACTTTGCTTGTCTGTTGGTATATATATCACTTCCTAAACTCATTCTAATCCCTTAAGGGCTGATTGGGTTTCTCGTAAATAAAATTAAATATTATTTTTAGACATGATGACTTTATTTTTCAATTATTTGTGGTGCAAAAAATAACGATTTCATTTAAGGAATTGATGAAACCACTTTTGATGGTTACAATCCTCTTTATTTTCATTTTTTTTTTTCGATCAGTCAAATAACACTAGGATAATTATATGTGTTAAAAGTGCAAATAAATCACTTAGCCACGACTTATTCGCCATTTACATCAAGTGCCTTAATTCGTTACAATTTCCTCTGTTTAGGGTTAGAGGTTTCATCCTCCCTCAGTCGTTAAAATCTACTACCCTCTTGATGCTACAATACTAGTGTCATACTTGCTAGTGATGGTAATTTCTTCAAAATTGTTATTGGATAACTTATTATTTTTAGGACTTCTCTACATAGTCAATCTTTATCCTCCAATTCATAAAATTCTACCATTGGTTCTTTCTATCTTAATTTTTGTGGTGCTTTTATTGATTAATCATAGGACTCCACTGTTGTCTATGGGAGCCTTCAAATTGGATCTTCATTATCTTGAAACTCCCATATTTCTAACATATTTAAACTAATTATAGTGCTATACTGCCAACATTTAATCTTCTCCGAATGGATAATCAAATTCATTTATGGTCAACCTTTCTTAGTTTTTTATTTTTTTAATCTAATCAATCCTGAATCTTAATTCCCATAATCATCTTTGCCTAGTGTTTCTTCTTTTTTCCAATGTTTCAATCCAAGCCTTTGTGGTGTAATTCTTTTTTTTTTAGAGTCATTTAGGTTTCGTGTTACCTTAGCCAACACGATTTCCTCCTAAAATTTTACTCTGTTATTACTCAACGACTTTAGCATCCATTCCGTACTATAGATTGATGTTATTTTTCTTATTTTCGTGTGTCCTTTCACTATTAGTCGCTCCTTTCTTTCATGGTCATCAATTCAATGTCAATTCTTTCTCTCGTGGATTTGCTCTTGTGAAGGATGCCACACTACCTCTCCTCTTCCTACCACTACACTTTCTCCTTGAACGTCTCAATTTACATTTTTCCTACCAATCTCCCATAATCATATCCATCTATACACTCCTTTAATTATGTCTTCTTCATCATCATCTTCTTCTTCTACATTAATCCTATATTTTTTACCGATCCTCTTCAGCAACATCCACTCAATTTTTATTCTAGGTGCCACCAAATCTTCTTACTTGTATCGAACTCTAACCCTACTTCTTGAAGTCTTTGCTAGGTCAACCTACATGATGTAATGCCCCATAATCAAATTCGTTTGTTCCTTCTCTTTTTGGTAAAGTCAAAAGGGGGAGAAAATATATGTTTCATTATGTTTTAATAGATTCTTCTACTTGTGTTACTTTATTTTCTACTTGTTATTTATTATTATCTTTTTTAAATCAAAATAATAATAATAATAAATAAAATAATACAAATTTGAAATTTACAACCCCTATTTTTTTAAATCTATCACCTAGTAAGGGGAAGCTTAAGAGAAAAAAATATTTATTCTACCTATCAACCAACATTATTTGACATTATGAAAAATGGAGAGATTGTTACAATCCAGGACCCCTAGCCTTCTATTTCATTAATGACAAATATTATTGATTAAATTGTTACTTTTCTTACTAAATATTTAGATATTTCTTTTATCATTGAACACTAACATTGTAGGTAAGACGTACACTGTTCAAAGCTACTAAAAGCTTAAGAATGGGTAGAATAAGATTGTCAAGTAACAAAGTCTATAATTTTATTTTTCTTTATTTTCTATTTCTTAAGTCTAGTTACATAAGATTGTATGCAATTGGGTGACAATACACACACACAAGGGTAGTCATCTAAATTTTAAAAGTTAAAAATTTTTGTACTAATCATATTGTATGACTTATAATTGTAGTGTATGATCAATATATAAGTAGGGGATTAATGGCTAATTGAAAAACTAGTTTCTATGAAATAATTATACTGGGCGATCATGATCGTACTATATAATTTTTACGATATGAAAACACTAGCCACCAGATTAATTTAAGAAAGATTTTGAAATTTAATCTTTGAACTAATTGCACTATATGAACATTTGAATTCTTGCTAGAATTAACACACATAATTAGTAAATAAAATAATAGTTTAATTAATTATAGACAATTATATTATATGATATAGATCGTACCAAATGATTAACAGAAAAAAAATTGTTCGTCCAAAGATCGTACCAAACAAAACTATGATTTATTGAACTATTTATACCAAATGATTTTCATATTATACTGGACAACTTACTCAAAATCAACTAATCGCACTATATGATGAGAGCAATATGGGATTATTAGCAGAGACAATTTTCAATCTTCCGAGGAATAGTTCCATGTAAAAAGAGGAAATTAAACATATTTTGCGATGATCTCTGGATCTTATTGTACGATATGTTCATAAAATTTGAACAGTTCATTTGAATGACTATTAACATCTTACTGGACATGACTAGTTTTGAACTTATCAAATTGTACAAATTCCGATTATACTTTATGAATTATGATAGCTAACTTATTTTTTTTAGGATTTCTTAAAGGACATTAATTAAACGTGTTCTAAAGATTCTATTTGAATAGAGGAGATGATTATGTGACTACTAAAGAGACTCGGAGAGAGAAGCTTTTAAGAAATCTAGGTTTTAAGAGGAATGAGAAGTTGAGGTTGAGCTTGAAGGAGTGTGAGGGGATCACATGATTGCTCTGGGCTAGCTGTACCCTTGCTCTTCCTATGGAGTTGGTGAGTCTTTAGAAGCTTTCTAAGGAGAGAGTCTTCAAGTAAAGTACTCAAGGTACGTTTCCTTCTTCAAGAGGGAGAAAAAGAAGCTGAGGTACTCTACCTTCTCTAGGAGGGAGAAAAAGGTGTTGAGATTCTTTACCTTCTCTAGGATAGAGAAAAATGAGTTTAGGTCTTCTTCTATCATCAGGAGGGTGACATAGAATTTAGCTCTCTACCACATCAGGTTTGGTGAAAGTGAGTCTATAGGGGCTTCTTCATCTTACTGTGGAAATAAAAGGAAAGTCACTTTGTTTTAGTGCAAATTCTTAGAGCGAAGGAATCTGAGGTCTGGACATAGGTCAAGGTTGACTAAACCACTATAAAAATCTTTGGTGTGTTTTGTTCACACTTTTTATATTTCTTGGATTTTATGATTGTTATAACTACTTAGGAAAATTGGAGATTTTTGCCTCTTTTTATAAATAAAAAATCATTGTATAGAAATTAATATTCTTAATAAACTCTTTCGCTTACATAATCAATTTGAATTTGGTATTTCAAATTTCAAAAAATTGTTTCAAAAATAATGTCATCGCCATTTTAGAGTTAAAAAAACCTTTTTAAACTACAAATTCACCTACCTCTTGGTAAGCCTCGGGCTTGTTCATTATGGTTTAACAACCTTCATGAACTTTCACTATGAATATTTTTTGTATTAAATAAAAATATATGTTAGATAAAATAAAGAATAGATATGATAAAAACAAACTTATACTGATATAGAACATATCAAAATAACTTATTTGACTTTAGTTCTGAAATTACTAGATGGACAAGAGGGGGGGGGGGGGTGAATTATGAAAACTTTTTGACAATAATTAAAACCTAAGCAGGAGTTCTAATATTTTTGATGTTTTAAAATTTTAACATGATGAAAATTTAAACCAATTTTTTTCACAAATTTTCCAAAGCAAATATTGAAAAATAAAATGCACGCGGTAATAAAAGACAATAAGGAAAAAGCACATCGAGATTTTTATAGTGGTTCGGTCAAACCATGACCTACGTCCACTCCCCGGAGTCCTCCGCTCCGGGTATTTCACTACAAGCAATAGCTCTCCTTTTGCCCCCCTTGGCAAGGCAGAGAAGCCCTTACAATACTCCCTTTCACCAACCCGACGTGGCGGAGTGCCAAACTCTGTTTTCACCCTCCTGGCGACGGCAGAGAACCTTCTCGTTTTTCTCCCTCCTGGAGAAGGCAGAGTACCTCGAGGTCACGGATGTAGAAGAACCTTTCCCCTTGGAGATCCTCCCACAAATTCTTCTAGGGCCATAGGAGGAGCAAGATGTAGCAAGTTCAGAGCAACCATGTGATCTCCCTCACACCTCTTCTCCCTCATAACGCTCACCTTCTCCTTCCTCTCTCAAACCCTAAAGAACTTCTCAAGAGCTCTCTCCCTTGGAATCCCTCTCTAACCACGTTCTCCTCTCTAATTCACACCCTCAAAATATAACTAGTTTTCACCTCAAAACGGGCTCCAAAATCCCTGAGATTTCAAAAGTAGCCGTTACTATCGTACAGTACAATATATATAAACAGACTTCATCCTAGTACAAAGTGGTACGAACAGTTCAAAAACATTCGTACAGTATGATTTATATATGATTATAAATCATACTGTACGATCCATAACAATTCTGTTCGTACAGGACGATAGTCGGGATGATCAAACATCGTCTCTGTTCATCGTAAGGTACGATTGACATCGTACAGTACGATGAGACAAAATCGAAGAGATCATCCGGGATGATCTTCGGGATGATTATAATTCGTCTCTATTCATTGTATGGTACGAAGTGGTTCGTACAGTACGATGTTCAAATTATAATTAAGCCCAGATTTCTTGCACTAATCACGGATTAAATTATGTAAGTATTTAAACAAAATCGTACAATACGAATATGTTCGTACAGTAAGAGCGGCAGAAAATAACTTACTTAAGTTAAAACGACTGCTAGGGTTTTAACTTTGAACATATCATACAGTACGAATACATTCATACGGTACGATCTATTCACAAAATCGTCCTACAAAGCTCTGATCGTACGGTACGAAATAACATCGTACAGTACGATCTACAGAGAAAGAAAAACTCTAAAATTTTCATTTAAAAACACTCTCCCCCTGTGTGTGTGCATGGTTGCTCAAACTTTTATGAATTTTGTGGTCAGACTCAAGAAAATAAAAAAAAATAAGCAACAAAATACATTACAGACTCATACTCCTAATCTACCCATTCTTGAGTCATCATGTCGTCCTGAGTAGCTTTTGATCTTCCTAAAATGTTAGTACTCATGGACAATAAAGAATAAAATAATATTCAATGAATAGATGATTCAAACGACATTATTTGTCATCATCAAAATCTCATACTCGGGGTTATGGGTTGCAACAATCTCCCCCTTTTTGATGATGTCAAATAATATTTGTTGTAAGTAAGTGTTAAAGGCATTTTTTTAATTTAATTTAAACATAAGAACAAGAAGAAAAGAAATAAAAGAAGATGTAGTACGAAAGAAAAAAAATATGCATTTAACCATAGAAACAAAATACAACAACCTTCTCCCCCTTTTGACAGCACCAAAAGAGGAGCACACACTACAAAAGAAAAAACAACTACAATAGAAAGATAATTTATAGTGGAGGATCCTGATTAGTAGGTGGTGGAGGTGGGTTTGGTTGGAAGTACTAAAAGAGAGTGTCAAAGCACTGATGAATAGCAGTAAAGCGCTCTCCAAACCATTGCATATCTTTCTTGTGTTGCTGATATTGTTCTTGAATGTGAGTATCGAGACGAGTCTGAAGTTGGTTGAAGCGTTCGACCAGATCATCGTGAGGGTAAGTAGGTGCAGGTATTCGAGGTGGTGCATGTCGTCGTGGACATGCTTGAGTTGCAGCCGGGGCATCTTCCCCTTCTTCGTCAAAAATAGGTTCTTCCGGCTCGTGTCCCTGATGGAAAAAAATACGGAAAGAGGCATCCGTATAAAAAATAGGAAGATTGTCGGGTTCACCAGGATAGGTTAATTGATATTTATTTTGGAGAATATATCTTATAAGGTGTCCAAGAGCTATATTTTGTTTTCAGTGAGTGGTAGGGAGACGAATGAAGGTCATGTGGCGAATGTAGTCAATAATCAGATCAGCCTCGTCGAATTTTGTGTTGGCCATGATAAGGTAGGTAGTGACAGATAGGGTCGGGGTCATGTTAACACGGTCACCACCTTTGGGTATTTGTGGAGGTACGAAGGACATGTTGAATTATGCGCGCATTTCTATTTAGTGAAGAAACGAGAAGTTGGTGTTGATAGAATGCGGCGTTCCTAAGGACTCGATTAACGTTGCTCCAATCAAAATCATTTGTAAGAAAAGAACGAACCATAAGCCCTTCAGTAGATAGCCCAATGTGTTGGGCAATGTCAGCTTTGGTCATTTCAACATTTTGATGACAAACAAAAGAGTGGAAAGTGAGGTTGTTGACAGTATAGGTCAGATTAGGTAGGAATTCTAGAAGGAGTTCAAAATTGTAAGGGAAGGCCAGGGTGAGAAGAAATTGGAGGGTGGTGGAAGCAAAGAGGTTCATTACCTCAAAGTTTAGAGCCTCCTGATTTAGTAGTCTAAAGGGTGTGATTTTGCAAGCTTTGAACTTGTGGTATGTATCCTCGTTTTTGGCATTCAAGAATCGAGCGCTATGGCGAAGAGAGGAAGACGAGCTTCCCACTACCATACAACCTCTCTTGCTTGAACCAGACATCGTGTAGAGGCTGAGTGCAAGGTAAGAAGGAATCAAGTGGATTGATTAGTGGAGTGCAAGTGAAGAGGTCAGCCTACCCACCCAATTTATAGAATTTTCTACACATCGTACAATATGATAGTAAATTGTACAGTACGATATGGTAATAATTGCTATGACGGTTCGTACCGAGAAAAGGAGGTCAAAACGTACAGTACGATGAATATCGTATAGTACGATCAGAGGAATATCGATCGTCCCAAGGAATTTAGTATGACTTTTGACCAAACATATCGTACTGTACGAACAGGTGTATCGTACAGTTCGAATTGCATTAATATCGTACCGAACGCCTTTATTTTGTTCTCATCCATTTGCTGAGGTGGATCGTACAGTACGATTTATGTACATCGTACAGTACGATCTGCAATAATAATGTACCAGCATGCTTAAATTCATCCCAATCCATTCGCTTTCGTGGCGCGTACAGTACGAAGAGGAGATATCGTACCACACGATGACCAATAATTAATCGTACAGTACGATTATAGTCGTACAAAAAGATTAACAGAGACAAAATTTGCCGTTTTAGTGTGTTTTATGTAGATTACAGTATACCGTACAGTACGATCTGTGTATCGTACAGTACAATATTACAGAGTCAAGGCTGGTGCTTTATGTGTAGTGAGTGTGTGATGATCAGGAGCAGCCCTATTTAATTTTTTTATTTTGTGTTGTTTTTTTTTTTTTTTTTCCTCAAGGTGCTAAAGGTGTCAAAAGCTAGAGGTTTTGTGAATATGTTAGCTAATTGATCTCCTGTAGCGATGTGATGCAATTATATACCTCTCTTATCAACGTGATCTCTAATGAAATGGTGTCTAATGTCTATGTGTTTTGTTCGAGAGTGCTGAATTTGGTTCTTAGATATGCAAATTGCGCTTGTGTTGTCACACATGATTGAAATAGTTCATACAGGTAGGCCAAGATCAAGAATTTGTTATTTTAGCCATAGTACTTGTGCAACACAACTTCCTACTACAATATATTCTGCCTCGGCTGTGAAAAGTGCTACTGAGTTTTGCTTCCTACTAGACTAAGAAACTAATGATTGTCCTATGAATTGGCAGGTACCAGAGGTATTTTTTCTATCTATCTTACATCCTGCAAAGTCAGAATTTGAGTACCCTAGGATTTCAAAGGAAGTGATGTGCCTAGGATACCAAATTCCTAAGTTTGGGGTGCCTAGTAGATATCTAGGAATTCTCTTGACAACAGTTAAGTGCGACTCTTTAGGATCAGCTTGAAAACGGGCACAGAGGCACACACTAAACATTATGTCCGGTCTACTGGTAGTCAGGTAAAGAAGGGACCTAATCATTCCTCTATATTTTTTCTGATATACTGATTTTCCACTAGGATCTTTGTCTAATTAAATTTTTGAGCTCATTGGAGTATTTATGGGTTTAGCACTATCCATTTCATATTTTTCTAAGATATCCTTAATGTACTTTGTTTGGCTAAGAAAAGTTCCATTATCCATTTATTTTACACTAAAGCCAAGAGAGTAATTAAGTTCTCCCATCATGCTCATTTCAAACTCATTACTCATTGTTTTTGAAAATTCATCGCACAACATTTAATCTGAAGACCCAAATAAAATGTCATCCACGTATATCTGAACAATGAGAATTTCTTCTTTGACCTTTTATAAGAAGAGTGTAGTATCTACACTACCCTTTTCAAATCCTCTATCTAATAGGAATGAGCTAAGTCTTTCGTACCATGCTCTAGGTGCTTACTTTAATCCATAAAGTGCCTTCTTTAATTTGAATACTTGGTTTAGAAATTATGAACTTTCAAATCCGGGGGGTTGCTCGACATAGACATCTTCCTTAATTACCCCGTTTAGAAATGCACTCTTTACATCCATTTTATATAACTTAAAGTTCTTGAAGCAAACAAAAGCTAAGAGCACTCTTATGGCTTTTAGTCTAGAAACGGGGGCAAAGGTTTCTTCAAAGTTTATTCCCTCAATTTGTTTGTACCCCTTAGCTACTAGTCTGGCTTTATTCCTTATTATTGTTCCTGAATCATTATCCTTATTCTTGAAGACCCATTTTATTCCAACAATACTTTGTTCTTTAGGTCTCTTGACTAACTCCCAAACATCATTCCTGGTGAATTGGTTCAGTTCTTCTTGCATTGCTAGAATCCAAAATTCATCTCCTAAGGCTTGATCTATACTTGTAGGTTCTATCATAGAGATGAATGTTGAATGACTAACCTCCTTCCTGAGTCCATACCTAGTTCTTACACCTTCTGAAGGGTCTCCTAAAATTAAATCTTTAGGATGACTAGAAGAATATCTCCATTCTCTAGGCAAATCTTCCTAAGGTTCTACCCTTTCTCTTAAGGTTATAGTCTCTACTCCTTGAATTGCCTCTATTTCATCATCTTCAATTTTAGATTCAGAGGGATTATCTGATTCATCAAATACCACATTGGTGGACTCTTCTACTACAAGGGTTCTCTTATTAAAAATTATATAGACCTTACCTACAGATGAATAACCTAAGAAGAAACCCTCATCAGACTTGGTCGAATTTTCCTAAGAGATGTTTACCATTATTCAAGATGAAGCACTTGCACCCAAAGACATGTAAATGTGAAAGATTTGGTGTCCTACCCTTAAGGAGTTCATATGGAGTTTTGTTCAGCTTAGATCTAATGTTCATCCTATTTAAAACATAACATGCTGTGTTGACTGCTTCTGCCCAAAAGTATCAAGGAAGGGTGTACTCTGCTAAGATTGCCCTAGCAGCTTCTACTAATGTTCTATTCTTCCTTTCTGTTATATCATTTTGTCGAGGTGTTCTAGGGGCTGAGAAATTGTGTTCTATTCCTAGCTCTTGACAGAATGATTCAAATCTATCATTTTGAAATTCCCCACCATAATCGCTATGAATTGTTGAGATTTCACAACCTAATTTCCATTGAACACATGTGGAGAAAACCTTAAATTCCTCAAAAGACTCATTTTTATGTGCTAAGAATCTTACCCAAGTGAATCTAGTGAAGTCATCTATAATCATAAATCCATAATTTTTTCCACTTAGGCTGGTTGTACTAACGGGTCCAAATAAGTCCATATATAGGATTTCTAATGGCCTGGCGGTGATCACATCTCTAATTGAATGAAAGGATGATTTGACTTATTTTCCTAGTTAGCAAGTATCACATAAATGGTCATTTGTGAAATCTATCTTAGGTACGCCTTTGACTAAATTTTTCTGAGTGATATTTCTAAGAGTTTTCATACTAGCATGACATAGTCTCCTATGCCATAACCACGAGTCATCAACTAATGTTTTCAAATAAAATGAGTTTCAACTATCAATGCAATCAAGGTCTAACATGTAAATATTGTTCATTCGTTTTCCTTCTAAAACTAGTTTATCATTTAAACTAATCAGGCATTTATGAGATAGAAATTTAATATCAAAACCTTAGTCACACAGTTGACTAATGCTAAGTAAGTTATGCTTTAAACCATCAACTAGTAAGATATTTTCAATTAAATTTTTTTTAGCATTACCAACAATACCTGAGCCTATCACCTTCCTAGTAGTGTTGTCTCCCAACATTACTTTTCCTCCAGTATTGGTCTCCAGTAGGATGAACTTCTTCATATCTCCAGTCATGTGTCGCGAGCAGCCACTATTTAGGTACCACATGCTCTCACTAGGTCTTTTGTGAGAGCACCCCTACAATTTCATTCAAGGATTAGATTTGGGAACCCAAGTGAGTTTGGGTTCCTCCTTATGCTTGCATGAATGAGATGTATGCATGCTATGCTGTGATGGATGCAGTTTAGGTCTCCATACTAAGTGTGTCCTACAGTGAATTGTGTATGTGCGGGCTATGTGACCTAACATGCCACAAGAGAAACACCTAACACCAGGAAATGAGTTTACTAATTTATGTGGGTGATAGTGCCTCTTCCTAAAGTTGTGTGATGCATGCTGTGTTGGGGGTTTGCTAGGATGTCCTAATGTGAGTGATGCAATTTTTACTTTCTAATTCTTTTATTCTTTCACTAAAAGTTTTATTTTGAGCTGTCAATCCATCAACTTCTATTAAAGCAAGTGCTCACTATGATATACTTCTAATGCAGGTTTGTTTAGTCTATCAAAAGCTTCTTCTAGTTCAACATGAGTGGTTTTCAAGGTTTCATGCACTTCAGTTAGTTCAATATGCTTCTTATTTAATGCATCATACTCATCAAGAAGTAGCATATGATCCCTATCTAAATCAGAATTTTCTTTAAACAACTTAGCATGCTTAGACTGTAAAGAACTAAATTCAACATTAAGCTTAGCATGCATCTTTTTCAACTTCCTATACGACTCATGGATATTTTTAGAAATAAGTAGTAATTCTTCATATGAAAGTTGACATACCTCATCTTGATCCGATTGATCAAGATTATCATTAGCCATAAGACACAAATCTGTTACCTCCTCCTCTGCTTCTTCTTCTGACGATTCTGAGGCAGAGTCTGCCCAAAAAGCTTTTTGTGTCTTTATCTTTCCTTTCTTGTATTTTGCTTTCTCATCCCCTTTCTCCTTAGTTGGTTGACTCTTCAGATTGGGGCAATCAGCTCAAAGGTGACCTGGCTTCATGCATTCAAAACAGATTGTATCAGATGAAACCTTATTGGACCTTGAGCTCTTACCTTTATTCTAGCTGTTCTAATAATGCTTCTGTTTTCTCTTCAGGAAATTTTTGAACTGTCGGGTCATCAGTGATATCTTATCCTCTTCCTCCCCTGCATAGCTTTCATTTTCTGAGTTGCTTGCTTTTAATGCCACCGTTCGCTCCTTCTTCTTTTCACCTGCATCACTTTGTCTCCGACTCACTCCTTGCTCGTATGCAATGAGTGACCCAAGAAGATTATCAATAAAATACACATTAAGGTCTTTAGATTCAGTGATAGCAGTTATCTTTGCATCATAAGAACTAGGTGAGCATCTAAGAATTTTATTTACTTTCTCAGAATTTGAAATCTCTCTACCTAATGCATGCAAGGATGTCACGATTTGGGTGAACCTAGTGTACTTGTCAGATATTTTTTTGCTAGGTTTCATGCGAAAGAGTTCATAATCGTGCAGTAAAATATTAAGCCTAGACAGTTTTACTTCATTTGTTCCTTCGTATGTAATGCACAGTCTATCCCAAATCTCCTTACCAGTGGCATAGGTAGATACTCTCATATAATCCTCAGACTTCAATGCATAGAAAAAATAATTTAAACATTTAGCATTCAGTTGGGCTAAATCCCTATCCTCATTGCTCCATTCATTAAAAGGTACATGAGTTTTCAATCCTTTAACAATTTTAGACGGTGCAACATATCCATCATTCACTAACATCCACATGCGGTAATCAATAGATTGTAAAAAAGTAGACATTCTAATTTTCCAGAAATCAAACAGAATGTTATCAAAGAGTGGTGGACGGGTTATTGAATAAACCTCCGCAGTGTTACGATTACCAAAATGCGACATGATCATTTTTTCAAGATTTTCTAAAATACTATTTTTGAAAACATGCTCTGATACCAATTGAAATTACTAGATGGACAAGAGGGGGGATGAATTGTGAAAAATTTTTGACAATAGTTAAAACCTAAGCAGGAGTTCTAATATTTTTGATGTTTTAAAATTTTAACATGAAAATTTAAACAATTTTTTTTCACAAATTTTCCCAAGCAAATATTGAAAAATAAAATGCACGCAGTAATAAAAGACAATAAGGAAAAAGCACACCGAGATTTTTATAGTGGTTCGGTCAAACCATGACCTAAGTCCACTCCCCAGAGTCCTCCGCTCTACATATTTCACTACAAGCAATAACTCTCCTTTTGCCCCCCTTGGCAAGGCGGAGAAGCCCTTACAATACTCCCTTTCACCAACCCGGCATGGCGGAGTGCCAAACTCTATTTTCACCCTGCTGACGACGGCAGAGAACCTTCTCATTTTTCTCCCTCTTGGAGATGGCAGAGTACCTCGAGGTCACGGATGTAGAAGAGCCTATTGTGATGCCCCAAGATCAAACTTGGAAAGAATGTCGATCAATTACTCAAACCATTTACCAGAGTTATCTAAAACCTTCGATTAGACAGTCTATCAAACATCTATGAAATTTAAAACATCAATATACAAGTCGATTCATATCTCAAAAGTCATGTACAATACTCAGGAACTACACTACAATCACCAGTACTGAAATCTATCATGAGTACAAAAGAATCAAAATCAATCAAAAGATAAAAACCTGAAGATCTGGATCAATTCCTATCTTCTGCTCCCTTGCCCTGACCTGAAAATATCAACCACATATAATGAGCTTTACAAAGCCCAGCAGGTCACCTGATACCTATAACTGAAATCAAAGCACGGCTATGCTATCAATATGCATGTCAATCAATCAAATCATCAGTCAATGGTCAATGAATCTATGCAATACGGAAATCCAATAGTCAATAAAGCCAGTCAATGCAGCGGCAGGCGAATCGATAAATCCAGCTCAATCAATCAGTACGTGAAGTCTCAAGAAAATCCGTCGATCAATCAAATCAAATGAATCCGTACGATAAATCAATAACAGCAGTAAGTCAAATCTATGAAGCATCAATGGTATCAATGAGTCTGTGAATCTATGCCATCCATATCCATATCAATATCAATGATCAATAATCAATAGTAGTAGCAATGCTCAATGATCAATCAATGAAATCAGTGAATCCGTACAATAAGAAATCAATTCGATAAATCCAATCGGAAATCAATAAATCGATGCATATCATTCAATGATCTTACTAGACAAGCACAAACGCTGGCTATGTTGCTGTTGTAGAATCCGTATTGCTTTTGTAGATGTCTATACGTTGGTTCTATCAAGAAGAGTCGTCACTCTTTTGCCCGTCAGCCGCCCGTCGGCGTATAAAACTCCTTATAACTCCCTCCATGATCCATGATCCATGATCTATGATTTAAAGGAAAGCCCGTCGGCCCACCATCCTGTACAGGTCAAGTCTATCTCCAACCAACGTTTAACCATGTTCCCACTTGTCTTTCAGTATCAATCAATCAATTCAGTAAGCAATTCAATAATCAATCGATAATCAATGCAATTAAAGCAATCTAAAACAATCATATCAATAATCATGCCCATATCAATTCAATCTATCAATTCCAGAAAATTCGGAAATCATACGGAAATCGGGCAGCGTAACGGCAGTCGGTCAAATTTACACAAAAATCCTGCAAAAAGACACGATTTCCAAATCTTTCCAAATTTCAGACGAATATCGATAACATCCATACAAGACTATTGCCCTATAGAAATCAAATCAAATCAAGTCCCGATAATTTTTTATTCGATTAAAATCGCGTAGAATCAATTCCGACCGGTAAAATCTTCGTAAAATACAGTCAAATCGTGTGCAATAATCATATCTATAACATATCAAAAGTTGTGCGGTGAAAGTTGTGCCAAAACCAAATCACGTCGAAAAATCGATTACGAAAACACAAAACAATTCATAACTCGGTCAAAACACAATATCTTTGAAAACAGAAATAGGGTTCGGAGTCCTTACCACGAGATCTTCACTTTTTCCAACAGCAGCGTCGGTCGAAAAGCGCTCCGCGGCCTCCAAAACCAGATTTCTCCTCTTTTTCCCTTCTCTTTCTCTCTCTAAAATCAGATATTTTGATTTATAAAATATTTTCTCTCTCATCAAAACGACCTGATTTTCTTATATCATTAGTCGGATCGGCCCGGCCGATCGCCAGATCGTCCCGGGACGATCAGACCAAAAATCGATCATCCCGATCGTTCGGGACGGTTCCCAGAACTATGCTCAGGACGATATTTTCTACAGTAAAAATCGGCCTGGACGATCCAAAATCGTCCTGGACGATCCTGAGAGAAAAATCCAAATCAGAGAGGAACAGTAAGGGAACGAGGTCTCACAATCTCCCCACCTTAGAAAAATGTCGTCCCGACATTTCCCTACAGGTGCGAGACAAAAACAACGCAAAAACCAAATCGATTTAAATCCAAATCAAAATTCGTCGAAATCCATACAATCACACAATGCAATCAATCACATATCAATATGCATGATCAAATGTCAATCAATCAATCGGTTAGTCAAATCAATCTTACCAGTAGAACTTTCTGGTCGCTGTTGATCTAGATGATGCTGTAGACTGTAAACACGTGGCACCACTGGAGGAAGTGCAGGAGGTCGTGGCGCAACTGTCTCTCTCTGATCTCTGACAGCTCTATCAGCAGCTCGATTCTCTGATCTCTCACTGTAGGCTCTCGAGCCAACGGTCCTCTGCTGTCCTGTACCCGTGCCAGAATCCGTCCTTCCATCCAGTCCTTTCTGAGGACAATTTATTGCTCTGTGCCCTCGCTGTCCACAGTAAAAATACTGCCCCGTCAATAGGTAACACTGACCTGCATGTCGTCTACCACAGTGAATACATGCTCCAGAACTACCAGACGATACTATCGATGCAGATCGCGATACAGATCCCGATGCAGATCCTCTCGAACTATCATATCTGCTCTTCTTCTCTCTATCTCTGTCTCTACCAGAATCATCTCGTCGTACCTCATCTCTCCTCCTCCTGGTATCCTCGTACCTCGATACTGGTGTTGCCAAGTCAATCTCTATCAATCGGGCCCGCTCCACTAGCTCAGAGAACTCATGTATCCGGAAGGGTACTAGTGGATGCCTCAGCTCTCTGTTCAATCCTTACAAAAATCTATAGCATTTTTCCTCGGGAGTAGGAATCAGATGAGCAGCGTACCTCGCAAGTGCAGTAAACTCGGCCTCGTACTGCATCACTGACTTGCGGCCTTGCTCCAATCTCATAAAAGCTTCCTGCATCTGTCGCTGAGCAGACGGTGGTACAAACCACATCCTGAACACTGCAGTGAACTCATCCCATGTGATCTCAGCATTGGTCTTCCCTTAGAATTTCTCTCTCTGCTGTCCGATCCACCATCTCTTCGCTTCACCCTCAAATAGAAATACAGCCAATGGTACTTTTCGATTCCCCGGACACTGCATGCTGTCAAAAATCTTTTCTATCCTCAGAATCCAATCCTCAGCAGCCTGGGGTCCCACACCTCCTTTGAACAACGGAGGCCTCAGCTTGTGAAACATCTGCATATGTCTATCCACGTCTTCCTCTTTGCTACCACTCATTTTGCTCTGCGCATCCCCCATAACATGTGCAATCGCAGTAGCCAACTGCATCATACTCTCTGAAGGTACTGGGGCTGCACTGTGTTGCTCATTCGGCACACTGGATTCTGCCGGATGATCCATAGCTTTTCTCCTGCACAATTCAGAACAGATAATACACACATGCAATGATGTATGCCAATGATGCTCTTAAAGCTACCCAATCTACCCAATCCTCAATCAAATCCTACAACTCTGGTAACAATCCATTCTTCCAATAACACTGCTCTGATACCAACTGTGATGCCCCAAGATCAAACTTGGAAAGAATGTCAATCAATTACTCAAACTATTTACCAGAGTTATCTAAAACCTTCGATTAGACAGTCTATCAAACATCTATGAAATTTAAAACATCAATATACAAGTCGATTCATATCTCAAAAGTCATGTACAATACTCAGGAACTACACTACAATCACCAGTACTGAAATCTATCCTGAGTACAAAAGAATCAAAATCAATCAAAAGATAAAAACCTGAAGATCTGGATCAATTCCTATCTTCTGCTCCCTTGCCCTGACCTGAAAATATCAACCACATATAATGAGCTTTACAAAGCCCAGCAGGTCACCTAATACCTATAACTGAGATCAAAGCACGGCTATGCTATCAATATGCATGTCAATCAATCAAATCATCAGTCAATGGTCAATGAATCTATGCAATACGGAAATCCAATAGTCAATAAAGCCAGTCAATGCAGCGGCAGGCGAATCGATAAATCCAGCTCAATCAATCAGTACGTGAAGTCTCAAGAAAATCCGTCGATCAATCAAATCAAATGAATCCGTACGATAAATCAATAACAACAGTAAGTCAAATCTATGAAGCATCAATGGTATCAATGAGTCTGTGAATCTATGCCGTCCATATCCATATCAATATCAATGATCAATAATCAATAGTAGTAGCAATGCTCAATGATCAATCAATAAAATCAGTGAATCCGTACAATAAGAAATCAATTCGATAAATCCAATCGGAAATCAATAAATCGATGCATATCATTCAATGATCTTACTTGACAAGCACAAACGCTGGCTATGTTGCTGTTGTAGAATCCGTATTGCTGTTGTAGATGTCTATACGTTGGTTCTATCAAGAAGAATCGTCACTCTTTTGCCCGTCGGCCGCCCGTCGGCGTATAAAACTCCTTATAAATCCCTCCATGATCCATGATCCATGATCTATGATTTAAAGGAAAGCCCGTCGGCCCACCATCCTGTACAGGTCAAGTCTATCTCCAACCAACGTTCAACCATGTTCCCACTTGTCTTTCAGTATCAATCAATCAATTCAGTAAGCAATTCAATAATCAATCGATAATCAATGCAATTAAAGCAATCTAAAACAATCATATCAATAGTCATGCCCATATCAATTCAATCTATCAATTCCAGAAAATTCGGAAATCATACGGAAATCGGGCAGCGTAACGGCAGTCGGTCAAATTTACAAAAATATCCTGCAAAAAGACACGATTTCCAAATCTTTCCAAATTTCAGACGAATATCGATAACATCCATACAAGACTATTGCCCTATAGAAATCAAATCAAATCAAGTCCCGATAATTTTCTATTCGATTAAAATCGCGTAGAATCAATTCCGACCGGTAAAATCTTCGTAAAATACAGTCAAATCGTGTGCAATAATCATATCTATAACATATCAAAAGTTGTGCGGTGAAAGTTGTGCCAAAACCAAATCATGTCGAAAAATCGATTACGAAAACACAAAACAATTCATAACTCGGTCAAAACACAATATCTTTGAAAACAGAAATAGGGTTCGGAGTCCTTACCACGAAATCTTCACTTTTCCCAACAGCAGCGTCGGTCGAAAAGCGCTCCGCGGCCTCCAAAACCAGATTTCTCCTCTTTTTCCCTTCTCTTTCTCTCTCTAAAATCAGATATTTTGATTTATAAAATATTTTCTCTCTCATCAAAACGACCTGATTTTCTTATATCATTAGTCGGATCGGCCCGGCCGATCGCCAGATCGTCCCGGGACGATCAGACCAAAAATCGATCGTCCCGATCGTTCGGGACGGTTCCCAGAACTATGCTCAGGACGATATTTTCTACAGTAAAAATCGGCCTGGACGATCCAAAATCGTCTTGGACGATCCTGAGAGAAAAATCCAAATCAGAGAGGAACAGTAAGGGAACGAGGTCTCACACCTATCCCCTTGGAGATCCTCCTACAAATTCTTCTAGGGCCATAGGAGGAGCAAGATGCAACAAGTTCGTAGCAACCGTGTGATCTCCCTCACACCTCTTCTCCCTCACAACGCTCACCTTCTCCTTCCTCTCTCAAACCCTAAAGAACTTCTCAAGAGCTCTCTCCCTCGGAATCCCTCTCTAACCACGTTCTCCTCTCTAATTCACACCCTTAAAATATGACTAGTTTTTCACCTCAAAACGGGATCCAAAATCCCTGAGATTTCAAAAGTAGCCGTTACTATCGTACAGTACGGTTTCTAATCGTACAGTACGATATGTATAAACAGACTTCATCCTGGTACGAAGTTGTACAAACAGTTCAAAAACATTCGTATAGTACGATTATAAATCGTACGGTTCGATCCATAACAATTTTGTTCATACAGGATGATAGTCGGGATGATCAAATATCGTCTCTGTTCATCATAATGTACGATTGACATCGTACAATATGATGAGGTAAAATCAAAGAGATCATCCGGGATGATCTTCGGGACGATTATAATTCATCTCTGTTCATCGTATGATACGAAGTGGTTCGTACAGTACGATGTTCAAATTATAATTAAGCCCAGATTTCTTGCACTAATCACGAAATAAATTAAGTAAGTATTTAAACAAAATCATACAATATGAATATGTTCATATAGTACGAGCGGCGAAAAATAACTTACTTTAGTTAAAATGGCTGCTAGGTTTTGGCTTTGAACATATCGTACAATACGAATGCATTCGTACGGTACGATCTATTCACAGAATTTTCCTACAAAGCTCTGATCATACGGTATGAAATAACATCGTACAGTACGATCTACAGAGAAAGAAAAACTCTAAATTTTTCATTTAAAAACACTCTCCCCCTGTGTGTGCATGGTTGCTCAAACTTTTATGCATTTTGTTGCCAGACTCAAGAAAATAAAAATAAAATAAACAACAAAATACATTGCAGACTCATACTCCTAATCTACCGATTCTTGAGTCATCCTGTCGTCTTGAGTAGCTTTTGATCTTCCTAAAATGTTAGTACTCACGGACAATAAAAATAAAATAATATTCAATGAATAGATGATTCAAACGACATTATTTATCATCATCAAAATCTCAAACTCGGGGTCATGGGTTGCAGCAAGTTCCACTTATTATTCATTATGTAACAATTAGTATTTTTCTTCCAGGCTTCTCTCATAAATAGCTTGTGTATTTCAAGGGTAGAAAGGATAATCTTTTTTATATACTATTTCCATTTTCTCCCTTATTTATACTATGATGATTTTTATCATAGTGTCAATTCTAGGGTTTAGTTTGGCTTTCACTTCCGATAAAGTTTTCCTCTCATTTTTGTCATATTTTATGATCCCTATGCATGGATTTATAGTCTGTTAGCTCTTTGGAGATTATGGCCTCCTATGTTGAATACATGGGAAATTTCTTTAGCAACTATCTCTAGTATGAATAATGGTTTTATTCGCTTAACGGGTAAGGTAACAGTCTGGCTACATGATACTTTAAATATGTGGTATCTGGTAGCTCTTATTTTAATAATCTTGCTTTATCGTTCTCTCACTCAATTTTTAAAGGGTGTGTCGATTGTGTTGATTTCGAAAGAAAAAATTGTTAAACTTGTTTCTCCTTTTCTATTTACATTAGTTGGGACATTTTGTTGTGTAGGCTGAATCTTGATTTTATACGTGTTTTCTTTAAAAGTTCGAATATCCCATGTTTGTTTTTAATGTCCTATTGGATGTGCATCATGAAATCATTCAACTCGTGAAGGATATGGACTATATTAGGGTTTTACTGGGCAATCTTACCATATTAAAACCTTCCATATGTGTGTTTTTTAATGGATTCCATTTTTTGATAATAAGGAAGAATCCCAAATAGTTCTGATTTGAATTTCGTTCCCTAATTTATGTTTAAATTTTTTTTAATTATCATGTGTTGCATGCTATGGGTTTTTCTGTAGATCACTTCAAATTTACCTAGCGATGGCCCCCAGGACGAGGCCTTGTATAGCTCATATTCATTTTGAAGTGCATAAAACTAAAAAGCATTCGAAGAAATTTTAGTTAAGGTCAAAATCTCGAGTATTTGTAGGAAGTTATATTTGAAAAAGTCCCAGAATTTTGCAATCATTGTAAGTTTTATTGTCATATTATTAGCAATTATTTTGTTTTCCAAATACATGTGGAGCCACTATCTCATGGTAATGTTAGTAACAAAATTCAATCAGATCTCATGGTTTCTTCTTCTAGTAATAACTATAAGGTGGAGGAGGAGTCTAATGTTATATTACATGCTAATATGGTTACTCCTAATGCGATAGATAATTTTATAGGAATTATTAAATTTAGATTGATGATATTAATGAAGATGTGGAGAAACCTATTCTTATTATTTTGTTAACTCTATAATGCATAACAATCCTATAGAGAATCAAAATCCATTGCCTAATCCATCTCTTTTGTTAATTAAAAAAGAAATTGAGAATGAATCAAATGATTTTACTATGGATGCTTTTTGGTTCATGAGAAATTATGCTTGGTGAGGAGGGAGAAATTGATCCTAACTCTAGTAATATTTTTGCTACTATGGAACCTAAGACTTCTTATTTTAACACTACTTCTTCATTGTCTTCTTCTGAATGTAGTGGTTTTAACATTAAGGATGATGATGGTTTTGAAAAGGAAGGCAGGAAGGAACATAAATATAACAAGAATGCTTCTTTACCCACTCCTCATTCTATTGGAGCTCAGATTTTTTTAAAATATATTAATTGTTAATGCTTTTATTTAGAATGTGAGGGGTGTGGGGGTTTTGATTCTAGAGATAGAGTTAGAAACATGTGTCAGATGCTTAATGGCACTGTTTTGGTTTTAATTGAACCACTTATTTCTCATTCTAAATTAGTCTGTATGGGTAATCATCTTGGTTTTAATATGAGTTTTATTAATTGCACGAATAAAATTTTAATTTTTTTTAGAATAGGCATATAAGTGTTAACATTATTTCTGATTACCCCCAAATGCTTCATACTAAAATTACATTTTATTAATTTAACTATTATGCTTCCTTTATTTATATTTCTTATTCTAGTTTTGGTAGGATGAGCCTTTGGAATCAGTTTTATATTTCTCTTTAAGTTCCACTACGGGAAAATCACAAATTACTGGCGGTAATTCTACCGGTAAAAAAACCACAAGAATTACTAGTGGTTAAACCGGATGTTTGACCACCAGTTATAACTGGTGGTTTACCCGCCGCTTTTTAATAATAAACCACCAAAAATGTCAGCAGTAAAATTACTACCAAATTGGCTGCCAATTTTGTATTTTTGTGTCACCCATTTTAAATGTTTTTGCAGCAGTCCAACCTGTTAGAGAAACTTTGGAAATTGACCTTAAATTGGCCAAACATGCCCTTCCTCTTCATTTGGTCGAGTATTCAATTTTCCTCCAGACACTGCTCGCACTTTCCTCCGACTACAATCAAAGGACTCCAGCCACCGACATCGTAACTCCGGCCTCCGATCATACGCTCACTCTGGCTACCGATCGTGCCCGCACTCTGCCCGCCGACATTCTTGGTCTTGCAGTTTGACGCCCTCTATCCAGCTTGCCCGAAGGTTCTCCTTGCATTTAATTTTTTTGTTTCTTTAGTCATGGTTGGTTATATAGAGAGAATAATGAGGACCTACATATGATATTTATTAATTTAGATATAGAATACGATAAAGTTCCATGAGAAGTGCTTTGAATTGTTCTAGAAAAGAAAAACTAGATAGTCCGATCGTGTATTTTCATATTTTAGTTTGATTACATAACGGATCAACCTTAAGCCCATATATTTTTATATCATTGAGAGAAATATGAGGACATACATATGATATTTATTGATTTCGAGAAAGCATATGATAAAGTTCCAAGAGAAGTGTTATGGAGAGTTCTAGAAAAGAAAGGGGTTAATAATGCTCATATTCAAGTCATTGAGGATATGCATGCAAAAGTTATTACTTGTGTTCAAACAAAAGGTGGTTTGACCGAAAAGTTGCCAGAAACTAATCGCCGTAATTTGTTTCCTACGCGGTTTATACTGGTGGTTAACAAATTGCCGAAAAACCACTAGTAGTTAATTTATATTAACCACCATAAAAAGCCACCAGTAATTAGCAATTTTCCTGTTGTGTTCTAATGCTTTGGACATGTTGGTAGGGATTTAAATATGATTTCTAATGATGATGAAAGTATTGGGGGTAACTCTCCTAATCCTTAAGCAATAAAATATTTTAATAATATGATTATTAATTGTAATTTTCCTTATATTAGTTACTGTGAGGCAACTTTACTTGGAATAGAGTCACCATGTGTCAAAGACTTGATTGCATCCTTTTTAACAATATTAGGATTATTGAATATCTCTTTTTTTGAGAAAATGCAAAGTTGCATTAAAAAGAAAGAAATAACAACCTAATACAAACTAGGAAGTAAAAACTAATAGATCCTTGATCAAGAGAAAAAGGATCCTTATTGGAAGCAATTTTGTTAACATTAAACCTATTATTTTTGAAATGAAACCCACTGTTTCCTATTTTGAAACCGTTGAGATGCAGGGGATAGCAAAGTTTGAAACAATTCGAAGGTTGATTAGTATCCCAGAGTTCCCATCCAGTTAAAGAATAGGATCTAGTAACGATCCGATAAACAATTATAATAAGTTTAAAAAACAAAAATGCCAAAAGAAAAAACCAACTATAAAAGAAACTCAAAAGAAAATTACAGAAGTAACAAGACAATCTCAAAATACCTATGCAAAACAATAATAGGTATTTTAGATGTCTTTTCCAAATACCAATGCTGTAATACCAATCAAAATATATAGAAAAGTCTTTGATAAGAATTTCCAACCTTATGAATCTTACGGCTTTGCTGTTAGCAATGATAATTCTGGGCATCATATTACTAGAGATTTTTGGGAAGAACTTCTCAAATCGTTCTTCCTATTGAGATCAGTAATCCTTCTTCTATTTTGATCTCTCACCGGACCTAGCCCTTGTAGTTCTTTGAACAGCTTGTGTTTAGAACAGGAAGAACCTAGCTCCAACGAAGATCCTTTTTTAAAAATAGTTTTTTTTAACTTTAAACTGATTGTAGAAGAAGCAGAGATGGTATTAGAAAAGCCATCTCTTATTCCATCAATATTATCAAATATTTCAGAATTATTTACTACCTTAGAAGGAGTAAATACCGAATCCTGCTCCTCTAACTTCTCAACTGCCTCCAACGAAAGTGGGTTGTGAATTTCAAAATTTCCAGCTATCTGATCCTCTAGAATAACATCATTGTCAAATTCAATTATCTCGTCCATCTTTAATTGTCCAGCTGGAATTGTTGGAGATAAATCCGGCTTCATTTGAAATTCCAAATTTTCAACAAAATTTGGATTATACGCTGGAATAACAACAGTCTCCTTGCTTGCGTCCTTCATATGTCCATCTGGATTTGATGGAGATAAAATCGGCTTCAGCTCCTCAACTACCTTATCTGCTTTCATGATTTGTGCGATTTCAAAATTTGAATTTTGAAATCCCAAAATTTCAGCAATGCAATTCTGTTCTCCGGTAGAATCTTCCTCAATAGTTGGAACCACCAAATCAACTTCAGTAATTTCATTTCTAATATCTTCAATCAACTCTCCAGATATTTTGTTTTCAAAATTAGTATAATGAGCTATAATCGGCTCAACCACCAAATTTGAATTAAGTTTAACAACAACTTCATCTCTTCCCTTGATTTCAGCAGTTTTTGTTAGAGCCGACTTCATTGGAAGAAGATTTGAAATTGATCCACCATAGATTTTCCGGCGATCTGGAATAGAATAATTCCTCTTAACATTTTTCTTAGATTTTAATTTGATGTGCATCCAAGGTCCATAAGAACTATCTTCAGCTGGTAAAGGATCTTTGGGAGCCTCCTTATCAATCAAATCTAAATTTTGAAAACCATTTGGACATACAACATCTTTATGTCCAATTCTTCCACATTTGAAGCAAATAGAAGATAAATTTTTTAATTGAAATTTCTGATAAAATTTTCCATGAATACCTTCAACCCAAGTACCACTAGGGAGTTTCGAGTTCAATTTTATCCGAACATATGCTCTTGCGAATTCCCTTCTCCCCCATCTAAACATGTTCCCATCCAATAATAAAGGAGTCCCGATCATTGAAAAAATTCTCGTAATATTGGTTTCGTCCCATCAATGTAATGGAAAGTGAGGGAGACGAACCCAAATGGGAGCAGAAATGCCAACCAATGAATACGGTGAGAAATTGGGAGTCCATTTATCTAGTCCAATGACAAAACCACCCACATACCATGGACCTCCATTAAGAACTTCCTCCATTGCTTCCTGTGATTGAAAAGTGCATGTACAGGATCCAATTTAATCCAAGAGAGGTAATATGCAATCCTCCATATTTACCCCATTGCCTCCTTAATTCAATAGCACAATTTGAAAAGGCCATGTTTGTTAAGATAGTTGCTATTTGAATGCTTTACATTTTTTGCAACTTATGTAGTTTTGATGATTCCAAACATTATTGTTCAAATGTGTAGTTATCTCCTAAAAATTTTAGAAGATTTGTATTTGCTCTTGTGTGTACTAATATTTCAGGAAAAACGAACTCCAGACTACGAAGACTTCAATTCAAATTCAGAATGAGATACTTTGTAAAATTTGAAGTTTGCATTTCTTTGAAATTAAATTGAAAGGGAGTGATTGTAATTGAGCAAATAAAAACATACACACACATAAGGAGATCATAAAAAATTTATACTGATCGTACTGGACGATATCCGTTTGTACGGGACGATCAGACAGTTATCTCCTATTGAGCACATGGAACGAATAGGAACTTGCTTAAAAATTTTTCTAAGTCCTATTCATCCAGGACGAATTTTACAATCGTCCAGGACGATTGGTTCTCTGTAAAATGTTCGTTCAGACGAAATTAAATTATCGTCAATGGCGATTGGTCCTCAGGAAAATTTTAGTCCAGAAGAAATTAATAATCGTCCAGGACGATCGGGTCTATGGAAAATTTTCGTCGAGACAAAATTAAATTATCGTCAATGGTGATTGATCCTCTGGAAAATTTTCGTCCAGACGAAATACATAATCATCCAGGACGATCGATCCTCTGTAAAAATTTTGTCCAGACGAATAAATTTTTGTTCAAACGATTAACCGACTTAGAACGGTTTTCAGCAGTTTCTAGAACCGACCTTGTAACAACCGTTCGTACCGGACGAACCTAGTTCGTACGGGACGATCAGCTGTACGAAGACATTTCGTACACATATACAAATGGGGTTGTTTCAAATCATTTAAGTAAAATCATCCACGACGATCCACGATCGTACGGGACGATCCACTGCGTACAGAATTGGAAAATTACAATTTTTGGGCGGTTTTTCTTGTCTTTTGTATAAATAGTCCAAATTAGACTGCCACCCAATCTTTTTGTCATTTGATCTTCGTACCTCTTGAGAGAATAGCCAAGGAGAGAGTGGAAGAGAGCAGTCAAAGGAGGATTCCTACCATTGGAGCGAGAAGGCTTCACTTGGCTTTCAAAGGTAAGAGTCTCTACTTGTGAATTGGGATTACTTCACTCTTTTCCTTCTTCCTTCTAGATTCTTGTGAGAAGATCTGTCAAGGAGATCCGGTTCTCTGCCGACACTTTGAGAGTGTGAACAGACGAAGGGTTCGCTGCCTACACTAGGAGAGTGTGAATAGTCGAAGGGTTTGCTGCATACACTAGGAGAGTGTGAATAGCCGAGGGGTTCTCTGCCCACACTAGGAGAGTGTGAAAGGACGGACGGTTCTCTGCCAACACTGGGGATTATGTAAAAGGATGACGGTTCTCTGCCGCACCGGGGAGTGGTGAAAAGAGTGTGTTGTAAAGGCTTCTCCGTCTTGCTGTGGGTGCAAAAGGAGAGTCACTATTGGTATTAGTGCAATACTCAGAGGGTGCCTCTGGGGAGTGGATGTAGGTCTAGTTTTAGACCGAACCACTATAAATCTGGTGTCATTTACTTTACTGTTTTTACGTTTCCGCATTTTAATTCTTAGTCTTAAAAAACTCTGTGGTTGAAAAACTTTTTCTACAAAACTTAAAAGAAACAATTTTTATTTATGTTCAACATAATTTTAAAAGAGGGCTTAAATTTTTAAACTATCAATTCACCCCCCCCCCCCTCTTAGTAGCCTTTGGGACATTAACTTAGGCTTAACAACCTAATTACTAGACTCAATAAGTGGTATCAGAGCTTCATTTCAAAATCATATGTTTGAACTACTTTTTGATTAACGTAGATGACTACATTTGGAAACCGAAACATACCTGAAGGTTACTCTATCACTAGACCTCCACTGTTTGACAATATTCCTTTTGATTTTTGGAAAACACGCATGTCTACTTTCTTACAGTCACTTGATTATCGAATGTGGATGCTAGTCCAGGATGGATACACAAAACCAACTAGATTAGTTGATGGAGTTATGGTAGAAACACCTTTTGCAGATTGGACTATAGAAGAACGTGACTTAGCACAATTAAATGCCAAATATTTAAATAGTTTCTTTTGTGCTTTAAAATCTGAAGATTACATGCGGGTTTCTACTTGTAAAAGTGGAAAGGACATATGGGATAGACTTTGTATAACTTATGAAGGGACAAATGAGGTTAAGCAATCAGGACTCAATATCTTGTTACATGACTATGAATTGTTTCGCATGAAACCAAATGAATCTATCTCTGACATGTACACAAGATTCACACAAATTGTCACTTCTTTGCATGCACTTGGTAGGGAATTAACTAATGCTGAAATGATTAATAAAATTCTTCGATGTTTACCTACTGCTTATGATGCTAAAATTACTGCAATTACAGAGTCTAAAGATCTTAACATTTACTCTATTGACAATCTTCTTGGTTCACTCATTTCTTATGAGCAAGGAGTAAGTCAAAGAAAGATTAATGTAGGTGAACCACGAAAGGAGAAAAATATTGCACTAAAGGTGGAAGAGTCAGATAGTGAACACTCACAACCTGAGGATGAAGATGATATTACACTAATGACTAAACAATTCAGAAGCTTTTTAAAGAGGAAACAGAAGAGACGCCAGCAATGGAACAGATGTAAGTTTAACAGAAATGATAAGATTTCTAATGAAGTAATTTGTTATGAATGCAGGAAACCAGGTCATATCAAGACTCATTGCCCAAAACTCAAAGCCACTCCTAGCAAGGAGAAGGTAGAGGAGAAACCAATCGTAAAGAAGGGCAAGAAGAAATTTCAAAGAGCTTTCTGGGCGGACTCAGCTTCAGACTCATCTGAGACTGAAAAAGAAGAAGAAGTCACCAACCTTTGCTTGATGGCAGATAATGTTGAACAATCAGATCAAGAAGAGGTATGTGACTTAACCTATGATGAATTGTTTGAAGTTTCTGAACACATGCATGATGCATATAAGAAAATGAAAAAGATGCATGCTAGTTTAGGTTTAGAATCGAAAGAGCTTAATTAGGAACACGAAATCCTTAGGAAAGATCATGCTGTAATAGATGACAACCACATGAAATTACTTGATGAATATGATGACTTGAATAAAAATTTTGAGATTTTAAAATCATCCTATGCTGAACTTGAAAAAGATTTTAAAAATTTTAAGGATGAATCTGAGAGAAAAACATATCGAATCAATTATAAAAATCGAATCTTGGAAGATATGAATTCATTTTATAATTGACAATAAGAGCTCTCGAGGATAATAGGATTCCCCCTAAACTTGAAGATTTTACAAATCCTAAATATTATCCTAAATTCATGAAATCCCTTAGAAGACAATTATATGGAAGAAAACATAGGAATATTTTTCCTAATGTTAAATGTAATAATTGTGGATTTTTGGGACATATAGCTCACACCTGTACCTTGAAGATGAAGTCTAATTTGGTGTGGAGAACTTGTTAAGATAGTTGCTATTTGCATGCATTACATTTTTGACAACTTATAAAGTTTTGATGATTTCAAACATTATTATTCAAATGTGTAGTTATCTCCTAACAATTTTGGAAGAATTGTATTTTCTCTTGTGTATACTAACATTTCAGGGAAAGAACTCCAGACTACAAGGCTTCAAATTAAAATCAGCATGAGATACCTTGAAATTTTTGAAGCTTGCACTTTGCTTAGAAATCAAATTGAAAGGGAGTGATTGTAACTTGAGTGAATAAAAACATGCACACACAAATAAGGAAATCATATTAAATTTGTGTTGATCGTACATGACAATTTTTGTTCGTACTGGACGATCAGACAGTTATCTCCTATAGAGCATATGGAACGAATAGAAATTTGCTCGAAAAATTTTCTAAGTCCTATTCGTCCAAGACGAAATTAATTTTCGTACAGTACGATTGGCTCTCTGTAAAATTTTCGTCCAGACGAAATTAATTTTCGTACAGTACGATTAGCTCTCTGTAAAATTTTTGTCCAGACGAAATTAATTTTCGTACAGTACGATTGGCTCTCTGTAAAATTTTTGTCCAGACGAAATTAATTTTCGTATAGTACGATTGGCTCTCTGTAAAATTTTTGTCCAGATGAAATTAATTATCGTCCAAACGATTAACCGAGTTAGGACAGTTTTCAGCAGTTTCTAGATTCGACCTTGTAAAAACCGTTCGTACTGGACGAACCTAGTTCGTACAGGACGATCAGCTGTACGAAGACACTTCGTACACATATTCAAATAAGGTCATTTCAGATTGTTTAAGTAAAATCGTCCAGGACGATCCACGATCGTACAGGACGATCCACTGCGTACAGAATTGAAAACTTGCAGTTTTTGGGCGGTTTTTATTGTCTTTTGTATAAATAGCCCAAATTAGACTGCCACCCAATCTTTTTGTCATTTGATCTTCGTGCCTCTTGAGAGAATAGCCAAGGAGAGAAGTGAAGAGAGCATTCAAGGGAGGATTCCTACTATAGAAGCAAGAAGGCTTCACTTGGATTTCAAAGGTAAGAGTCTCTACTTGTGAATTGGGATTACTTCACTCTTTTCTTTCTTCCTTCTAGATTCTTGTGAGAAGATCTGTCAAGGAGATCCGGTTCTCTGCCAACACTTGGAGAGTGTGAAAGGACGAAGGGTTCTCTACCCACACTAGGAGAGTGTGAAAGGACGAAGGGTTCTCTGCCTACACTAGGAGAGTGTGAAAGGATGAAGGGTTCTCTGCCCACACTAGGAGAGTGTGAAAGGACAGATGGTTCTCTGCCAACACTGGGTATTGTGTAAAAGGACGGACGGTTCTCTGCCGCACCGGGGAGTGGTGAAAAAAGTGTGTTGTAAAGGCTTCTCCGCCTTGCTGTGGGTGCAAAAGGAGAGTCACTATTGGTATTAGTGCAATACTCAGAGAGTGCCTCTGAGGAGTGGATGTAGGTCTGGTTATAGACCGAACCACTATAAATCTGGTGTCATTTACTTTACTGTTTTTACATTTCCGCACTTTCTATTTCAGTTTTAAAAACTCTGTGGTTGAAAAATCTTTTTCTACAAAATTAAAAAAAAAAGTCTTAAATTTTAATTTTTTAAACTACAAATTCACCCCCCCTCTTGGTAGCCTTGGGACACTCACGTAGGCTTAACAACCTAATTACTAGACTCAACAAGTGGTATCAGAGCTTCGTTTCAATATCATAAGTTTGAACTACTTTTTGATTAACGTAGATGGCTACTTTTGGAAACCGAAACACACCTGAGGGTTACTCTATTACTAGACCTCCACTGTTTGACAGTATTCCTTTTGATTTTTGGAAAACACGCATGTCTACTTTTTTACAGTCACTTGATTATCGCATGTGGATGTTAGTCCAGGATGGCTACACAAAACCAACAAGATTAGTTGATGGAGTAATGGTAGAAATACTTTTTACTGATTGGACTGTAGAAGAACGTGACTTAGCACAATTAAATGCCAAATGTTTAAACAGTTTCTTTTGTGCTTTAAAATCTGAAGACTACTTGCGGGTTTCCACTTGCAAAAGCGGAAAGGACATATGGGATAGACTTTGTATAACTTATGAAGGGACAAATGAGGTTAAACAATCAAGGCTCAATATCTTGTTACATGACTATGAATTGTTTCGCATGAAACCTAATGAATCTATTTCCGACATGTACACAAGATTTACACAAATTGTCACTTCTTTGCATGCACTTGGTAGGGAATTAACTAATGCTGAAATGGTCAATAAGATTCTTCGTTGTTTACCTACTGCTTATGATGCAAAAATTACTGCAATTACAGAGTCTAAAGATTTAAACATTTATTCTATTGACATTCTTCTTGGTTCACTCATTGCTTATGAGCAAGGAGTAAGTCAAAGGAAGATTGATGCAGGTGAACCACGAAGGGAGAAGAATATAGCATTAAAAGTGGAAGAGTCAGAGAGTGAACACTCACAACCTGAGGATGAAGATGATGTTGCACTAATGACTAGACAATTCAGAAGCTTTTTAAGGAGGAAGCAGAAGAAACGCCAGCAATGGAATAGAGGTAAGTTTAACAGAAATGGCAAGGTTTCTAATGAAGTGATTTGTTATGAATGCAGGAAACCAGGTCATATCAAGACTGATTGCCCAAAACTCAAAGCCACTCCTGCTAAGGAGAAGATGGAAGAGAAACCTATGGTAAAGAAGGGCAAGAAGAAGTTTCAAAGAGCTTTTTGGGCAGACTCAGCTTCAGACTCATCTGAGACAGAAAAAGAAGAAAAAGTAACTAATCTTTGCTTGATGGCTGATAATGTAGATTACTCAGATCAAGAAGAGGTATGTGACTTATCCTATAATGAATTATTTGAAGTTTCTGAACACATGCATGATGCATATAGGAAAATGAAAAAGATGCATGCCAGTTTAAGCTTAGAATTTGAAGAGCTCAAGAAAGAAAATGAAATCCTTATGAAAGACCATGCTTTAATAGGTGACAACCATATGAAATTACTTGATGAATATGATGACTTGAATAAGAATTTTGAAAATCTAAAGTCATCCTTTACTGATCTTGAAAAGGAATTTGAAAATTTTAAGGATGAATCTGAGAGCAAAGCATACAGAATCAATTATACAAATCGAATCTTGGAAGATATGAATTCATTTTACAAATTAACAATAAGAGCTCTCGAGGATAATAAGAAACCCCCAAGACTTGAAGATTTTACAAATCCTAAATATTATCCTAAATTCATGAAATCCCTTAGAAGACAAACACAAGGAAGAAAACTTAGGAATATTTTTCCTAATGTTAATTGTAATAATTGTGGATTATTGGGACATATAGCTCACACATGTACCTTGATGATGAAATCTAATTTGGTGTGGAGACCTAGGATGCATAAACCTAGACATATCATACATGCATCTGATTATAAATTGCTAAAAGGTGAACCCAAACTTGTTTGGGTTCCCAGGTCTAACATTTAATATTTTTGCAGGATTGCTCTCACACAAGACCTCGTGGGAGCATATGGTACCTGGATAGCGGATGTTCAAAGCATATGACTGGAGACACTACACAATTCATATCACTAGAATCTAGGAATGGAGGCAAGGTTACACTTGGATATAATACCACAAAGAAAGTAGTTGGATCAGGTATGATTGGTAATTTCAAAAACTTTTTTATAGACAATGTGCTATTGTTTGAAGGCTTAAAGCATAATTTGTTAAGTATAAGTCAGCTATGTGACAAAGGTTATAATGTGAAATTTTTACCTACTAGCTGCATATTAAGCCTAAATGGGAAAGAAGTTTTAAATGGAAAAAGGGTAAACAATGTTTACATGCTAGATTTGAATTCATTTCATACTCCTATTGCCTTCTGTTTGAAAACTGTCTCTGATGAATCTTGGCTTTGGCATAGAAGACTTTGTCATTCTAGTATGAAAAATCTTAAGAGAATTACCCAAAAAAATTTAGTAAGAGGTATACCAAAACTAGACTTTACTAAGGACCATCTTTGTGATGCATGTCAATTAGGAAAATAAGTGAAGTCCTCTTTTAAGTCCAATAATGATCTTAGAACTAGTAAATCATTGGAAATTCTTCACATGGATCTTTTTGGACCAGTAGGAACTGTAAGTCTAGGAGGGAAGGTATATGGATTTGTTATTGTGGATGATTTCTCTAGGTTCACTTGGGTTAGATTTCTTTTTCATAAAAGTGAATCATTTGAGGAATTCAGAAATTTTTCAACTTGGATACAGAGAAAATTAGGATGTGAAATAATGTCTATACAAAGTGATCAAGGAGGAGAATTTGAAAATGAAAGATTTGAAAGTTTTTGTAAAGAAAAAGGGATTGATCACAACTTTTCTGCTCCTAGAACCCCTCAACAAAATAGGGTAGTTGAAAGGAAAAACAGAACATTAATAGAAGCCGCCAGAGCAATGTTGGCAGAATACTCTCTTCCTAAATATTTTTGGGCTGAGGCGGTTAGTACTGCATGTTATGTTCTGAATAGGGTGAATGTTAGATCAAATTTAAATAAAACACCCTATGAGTTACTAAAAGGTAGAACACCAAATTTGTCTCATTTGCATGTTTTTGGTTGCAAGGTGTTCATTCATAACAATGGAAAATCTGCCTTAGGAAAATTTGATCCAAAGTCAGATAAAGGAATTTTTGTTGGATATTCAAGTGTTGGAAAATCTTATAGGGTATTCAACAAAAGAACTTTAGTTATTGAAGAAACCACACATGTTGTATTTGATGAATCTGGAAATTTAAAAGGGTTAAATAGTGTTGAAGAAGAAATTGAGGAAAACTCCCAAAAGATTGATAGATTAAACTTGGAAGAAAATGTGGAAGAAAACTTTAAAAAAGAAAACCCTTTGCCTAGAGATTTAAGATTTTCTAAAAACCACCCAAGAGAATTGATTATAGGAGAACCTAGTGAGGGTGTTAAAACTAGGCATGGATTAAATAAGGAAGTCAATCATTCAGCCTTTATTTCAACTATAGAACCCACTAATATTGATTAGGCACTTTCTGATGAATTTTGGATATTGGCCATGCAAGAAGAGTTAAATCAATTTGTAAGAAATAAAATTTGGGAATTAACTACAAGGCCAAAAGATCAAAGTGTTGTTGGAACAAAATGGGTCTTCAAAAATAAAATGAATGACTCAGGAGTAGTCATTAGAAATAAGGCTAGATTAGTTGCTAAGGGATATAATCAAATTGAAGGAATTGATTTTGAGGAGACTTTTGCCCCTGTAGCAAGACTTGAAGCAATTAGGATTTTACTTGCCTTTACCTGTTTTAAAAGTTTTAAATTATTTCAAATGGATGTCAAAAGTGCCTTTCTGAATGGTATTATTGAAGAAGATGTTTATGTAGAACAACCTCCTGGATTTGAAAATTCAAAATACCCAAATCATGTTTTTAAGTTAAAAAAGGCATTATATGGATTGAAACAGGCACCTAGGGCTTGGTATGAGAGATTAAGCACTTTCCTACTTGAAAGATCTTTTGAAAAAGGAAGTGTGGATACTACTCTCTTCTTAAAGAAATTTGGAAAGGAAATACTCATTGTTCAAATTTATGTGGATGATATCATCTTTGGATCTACAAATAAAAATCTTTGTGATGATTTTTCAAATACAATGAGTAGTGAATTTGAAATGAGTCTAATGGGAGATTTAAATTACTTTCTAGGCTTTAGCATCAAGCAACTTGAGGAAGGGACATTTCTTAGTCAAACCAAATATATTAAGGACATCCTCAAGAAATATGAAATGGACAATGCTAAACCTGTTAGTACACCAATGAGTTCCTCAGTTTAGTTAGATAAGGACCTTAAGGGAAAATCTGTTGATCAAAAGAAATATAGAGGGATTATTGGATCTTTGCTTTACTTGACTGCTAGCCGACCAGATATTATATTAAGTGTTTGTTTATGTGCTAGATTTAAATCAGATCCAAAAGAATCACATTTGACAGCAGTGAAAAGGATTTTAAGATACTTACTAGGAACTCAAAACTTAGGAATTTGGTATCCTAAGTTTAGCTGTTCATTTGAAATTATTGGTTATTCAGATTCTGACTTTGCAGGCTATAGAGTGGATAGGAAAAGTACTTCTGGAACATGTCAATTCATTGGTAATTCATTAGTTTCTTGGTCCAGTAGAAAACAAAATTCAGTAGCCCTATCTACTGCAGAAGCAGAATACATTGCTTTAGGAAGTTGTGTGGCACAAGTACTTTGGTTAAAACAACAGTTGATTGATTTAGGATTATCTGTAGTCACTATTCCAATTTATTGTGACAATACTAGTGCTATTTGCATTTCCAAAAATCCTATTCAACATTCTAGAACCAAACACATAGATATAAGACATCATTTCATAAGGGATCATGTATCCAAAAGAGAAATTGAACTCACACATGTTTCAACTGAAAATCAACTTGCAGACATTTTTACAAAACCTTTAGCCCTTGATACCTTCAGTACTTTAAGAACAAGGCTAGGTGTTATTGATTTAAATGCCTAAACAAAATGTCTTTGCAACATTGATGTTTATGTTTTGTTTTTTGATTTTGAGAATTTTTGCGTGTTTTGAATGAATTTATTTTTGAGTGTAAGTTTTTTATTGTATGTTTTCTGTGTTTTATAGTTTGGTTTGATTTTCTTAAATTAAAATTCAAAAAATTCAAAAATTGGAGGAAATCGCCCGGGACGACTTTTGGTTCGTACGGGACGATGTGTGAAAAGTTGGTTTGCCTGCATTTTAACCGTTTTGAGAGCAGTTTTTAATTAAATCGTCTGTACGATATAAATATCGTCCAGGACGAACCTTTTCATTTTCTCAAACATCGAGACGATTGAATGCAGCGGTTGAGTGGATAAAATAGTTTTTAATATGGATTTCGTCTGTACGAAATTTTGGTTCGTCCAGACGAACATATGTCGTTTCAGTGTAGGGGACGGTTTTCAAAAGACATTTAAAACGAATTAATTTTGATCGTCTGTACGAACTTTTGTTCGTATGTACGATCGGTCAAGTCAAAGGTCTGTACGAAGGGGCGCATCGTAAGTTGTGTTGATTACGAAAAGCCGTTACATTTTGGACAAATTTGATCGTCTGTACGAAATAATGTTCATCCAGACGAACGATTATTTTCGTCCAGGACGAACCTTCTTCGTCCAGGACGAACGTATCGTTTTTCTTTAAATATGAAGGCTTTCTAACTTAACAATCACACTTTCAAACTTCTCTTTCAATCCCTTTCTACTTCAAATTGTCAAATGGCCTCCTCAAGCAAAAGACAAAAGGTGTTAGCGAAGAAGCCAAATAGGAATGCCTCGGAAAACTTCCTTTCCAAGGCAAATGAGGAATCATTTCCTCGTTTTGCTTCCGCAAAAATCACTCCATCTCGCATCTTGATTCAAAGCGAGATAAATTTCAAGGTAATACACCTTTTCAACTCAACCTAATTCCATTTCATCCTGTCTCTCGTCCATCTCTACAACAAACAAACTTTTCTCTACTTTCTAGCCAACATGAGTTTCAACTCTGACCACTCTTGCATTAGATCCTTTGTCTTCAAGCAACAAGTAGAAATCACTAAGCATGACATTGGTGCATTTCTAAACCTTAGGACTGAAGGATATAGAGCCCATACCTTGATGACTGAAAACATATTTAGATGGGATGAAGTCAATAATACAATTAGAAAAAGTGGTTTAAATTATCATGTTGCTAGAGTTTCTGGGATGACCAAAAATGCCCGTATCATCCAGCATATCCTTAGATCTTCAATCATTCCTAAAGCTGGTGATAGAATAAACATAACCCCTCTCCTTTCTGTTCTAACCTTTTTGATTTTGGATCGTCAACCTATCGACGAAGCCCAACTCATCATAGATCATCTCTATGGGCTTTCAGAAATAGGACATACTGAACAGAAGAGGAAAAATATTATTTCTTTGGGACATTTAGTTACCTACATTTTGGAGAAGAAATATAATTTGGTGAATCCTGATGAAGACTATGAAGAGCCAGTTTATTATAATGATGCATCCTTCAGATTGCTCTTCAGGGAGGAAAAAGAAAAAGAAAAAGCACATGCTAGTGGTTTAGAAGAAGAAGAAGGAGAAGGAGCGCAAACCTCTGCACCTCAGTCAGATTATCAGAATCTGATTGAGAGATTTGATAGTTTAGAGACTCATATTGATCAAAGGTTTGATCAATTTGATGCTCAACTTGTGCAGCAACAACATGACATTGGTATAATTAGAAATGAAGTACATGATATCAATACCAATGTAATGTTGATGGCCTCCTACTTCAACCTTTTCGGTGGCATTCCTCCTCCTCCTCCTCCAGAACAGTAGAGATGTTTTTATGTGTTTTGTTGTACTTGTGTTGTTTTTTTTTTTTATGTGTTAGTTTCACTTTTTTTTTTGTGTCAAGTGCTTATGTTAAGTGTTTTGTTTGTATTTTTTTTGTTTGTTGTTGTATTTTGATATTATGAAATGTGTAATCCTTTCATAACTATCAATGCATTTCGTACTTGTTTCAATGTTGATTTGTTATTGAAATGTCGTTAATTTTTATGAATTTCATTAGAATTATTTAATCTTCATAGTGCTTAAATTAGATTGTAATTTGAGATTATCTATATTAGAAAATCTAGTCTTTCTAAATTTAAAAGTTATTTATAACTTGTTATAATTAAAATTTTTAAATCCATGTATATTCATTTAGACTACATAAAAGTTAAAATTATTATTGCAATTTAGATGTTTTTCTTATTTTGTATTTTCTTGCTCAAATAATATTTATACACTTAGAAATATTTGAAATTTTAGATTATTGATTTTGGAAAGAATTGGTCTAAATTACTCTTGAAAAAATTGTACAAAAAGTACTAACATCAAAAGGAATGCGCAAAAGGTTCGCAAATATGAAAAAGAGGCACAAAATCAGCCCAATATCAAAAGATGCACAAAAATGTGCTCAAAAATTTAAAAAAGATGCGCAAAGTGCCACATGTGGTAATTTTTTCTTTCCAAATTCTTTCAATCTCTAAATTCAAATTGATCTTATGTTCATTTATATTCTTTTGAACATTGTAATATAAAATTTTTTCTTCATCTCTCTTGTAATGATTTTATATATTCAAATGTCTAAATTGAATCATGTCTTTGCTAAATTCTTCTTACTTACAATGTTATATCACTTTTTAAATTTCCTGAATTTTTATGATTGACCTAATGTTTTTAGTTTTCAAATTGCATACCTTGTATCAATCACCATTTAGATTAAATGTTCAAATAAATTTTCATATAATTACTTACATTTCTTGTCTATTTCTTCTTCACTTTTTGTTGTTGTCAAAAAGGGGGAGAAATCTTTATGTTTGTATGTTATTGTGTTCTTTATGTTTGTATGTTATTGTGTTTGTTTTGTGTGTCTGAAAAATAAAAATTTTAAAAAATTTTTATTGATTTAAATTGCAATCCTTATTTTCATGTATTCATCAATTCAGGGGGAGTTTAGGAGATAGAAAGATTTGTTTAAATTGAAATCATACAAATAAGAATTGTTTTGCCATCATCAAAAAGGGGGAGATTGTTAATATAGTTGCTATTTGCATGCATTACATTTTTGGCAACTTATAAAGTTTTGATGATTTCAAATATTATTGTTCAAATGTGTAGTTATCTCCTAACAATTTTGGAAGAATTGTATTTGCTCTTGTGTATACTAACATTTCAGGGAAAGAACTCCAGACTACAAGGCTTCAAATTAAAATCAGCATGAGATACCTTGAAATTTTTGAAGCTTGCACTTTGCTTAGAAATCAAATTGAAAGGGAGTGATCGTAACTTGAGTGAATAAAAACATGCACACACAAATAAAGAGATCATATTAAATTTGTGTTGATCGTACAGGACAATTTTTGTTCGTACTGGACGATCAGACAGTTATCTCCTATAGAGCATATGGAACGAATAGAAAATTTGCTCGAAAAATTTTCTAAGTCCTATTCGTCCAAGACGAAATTAATTTTCGTACAGTACGATTGGCTCTCTGTAAAATTTTCGTCCAGACGAAATTAATTTTTGTACAGTACGATTGGCTCTCTGTAAAATTTTCGTCCAGACGAAATTAATTTTCGTACAGTACGATTGGCTCTCTGTAAAATTTTCGTCCAGACGAAATTAATTTTCGTATTGTACGATTGGCTCTCTGTAAAATTTTCGTCCAGACGAAATTAATTATCGTCCAAACGATTAACCGACTTAGGACAGTTTTCAGCAGTTTCTAGATTCAACCTTGAAAAAACCGTTCGTACTGGACGAACCTAGTTCGTACAGGACGATCAGCTGTACGAAGACACTTCGTACACATATTCAAATAGGGTCGTTTCAGATCGTTTAAGTAAAATCGTCCAGGACGATCCACGATCGTACAGGACGATCCACTGCGTACAGAATTGAAAACTTGCAGTTTTTGGGCGGTTTTTCTTGTCTTTTGTATAAATAGCCCAAATTAGACTGCCACCCAATCTTTTTGTCATTTGATCTTCGTGCCTCTTGAGAGAATAGCCAAGGAGAGAAGTGAAGAGAGCATTCAAGGTTGGATTCCTACCATAGAAGCAAGAAGGCTTCACTTGGATTTCAAAGGTAAGAGTCTCTTCTTGTGAATTGGGATTACTTCACTCTTTTCTTTCTTCCTTCTAGATTCTTGTGAGAAGATCTGTCAAGGAGATCCGGTTCTCTGCCGACACTTGGAGAGTGTGAAAGGACGAAGGGTTCTCTGCCCACACTAGGAGAGTGTGAAAGGACGAAGGGTTCTCTGCCTATACTAGGAGAGTGTGAAAGGACGAAGGGTTCTCTGCCTATACTAGGAGAGTATGAAAGGACGAAGGGTTCTCTGCCCACATTAGGAGAGTGTGAAAGGACGGACGGTTCTTTGCCAACACTGGGTATTGTGTAAAAGGACGGACGGTTCTCTGCCGCACCGGGGAGCGGTGAAAAGAGTGTGTTGTAAAGGCTTCTCCGCCTTGCTGTGGGCGCAAAAGGAGAGTCACTATTGGTATTAGTGAAATACTCAGAGAGTGCCTCTGAGGAGTGGATGTAGGTCTGGTTATAGACCGAACCACTATAAATCTGGTGTCATTTACTTTACTGTTTTTACATTTCCGCACTTTCTATTTCAGTTTTAAAAACTCTGTGGTTGAAAAATCTTTTTCTACAAAATTAAAAAAAAAGGTCTTAAATTTTAACTTTTTAAACTATCAATTCACCCCCCCCCCTCTTGGTAGCCTTGGGACACTCACTTAGGCTTAACAACCTAATTACTAGACTCAACAGAACTAAGATGCATAAACCTAGACATATCATACATGCATCTGATTATAAATTTCTTAAAGGTGAACCCAAACTTATTTGGGTTCCCATGTCTAACATTTGAGAATTTTGCAGGATTGCTCTCACACAAGACCTCGTGGGAGCATATGGTACCTGGATAGTGGATGTTCAAAGCATATGACTGGAGATACTGCTCAATTCATAACGCTGGAAGTCATGAATGGAGGCAAGGTTACACTTGGAGATAATACCACAAAGAAAGTGGTTTGATCAGGTATGATTGGAAATTTAAAAAAAAAATCATAGATAATGTGCTATTGATTGAAGGCTTAAAACATAATCTGTTAAGTATAAATTAGCTATGTGATAAGGGCTATAATGTAAAATTTTTACCTACTAGCTGCATATTAAGCCTAAATGGAAAAGAAGCCTTAAATGGAAAAAGGGTTAACAATGTTTACATGCTAGATTTGAATTCTATTCTATCTTCTATTGCTTTTTGTTTAAAAACTGTTTCTGATGAATCATGGCTTTGGCATAGAAGACTTTGTCATTCTAGTATGAAAAACCTTAGGAGAATTACCCAAAATAACTTAGTGAGAGGTATACCAAAACTAGACTTTACTAAGGACCACCTTTGTGATGCATGTCAATTAGGAAAACAAGTGAAGTCCTCCTTTAAGTCCAATAAGGATCTTAGGACCAGTAAATCTTTTGAAATTCTTCACATGGATCTTTTTGGAACAGTAGGAACTGTAAGTCTAGGAGGGAAGGTATACGGATTTGTTATAGTGGATGATTTCTCAAGATTCACCTGTGTTAGATTTCTTTTTCATAAAAGTGAATCATTTGAGAAATTCAAAAAATTTTCAACTTGGATTCAAAGAAAACTAGGATGTGAAATAATCTCTTTACAAAGTGATCATGGAGGAGAATTTAAAAAAAGAAAGATTTGAAAATTTTTATAAAGAAAAAGGGATTGATCACAATTTTTCTGCACCTAGAATCCCTCAACAAAATGGAGTAGTTGAAAGGAAAAATAGAACATTAATAGAAGCCACCCGAGCAATGTTGGCAGAATACTCACTTCCTAGATATTTTTGGGCTGAGGCGGTTAGCACTGCATGTTATGTTCTGAATAGGGTGAATGTGAGATCAAATTTAAATAAAACATCCTATGAGTTGCTAAAAGGTAGAACACCTAACTTGTCACATTTGTATATTTTTGGTTGCAAGGTGTTCATACATAACAATGGAAAATCTACCTTAAGAAAATTTGATCCAAAATAAGATGAAGGAATTTTTGTTGGATATTCAAGTGTTGGAAAATCTTATAGGGTATTCAACAAAAGAACTTTAATCATTGAAGAAACCACACATGTTGTATTTGATGAATCTGGAAATTTAGAAGAGCCAAATATTGTTGAAGAAGAGATTGAGGAAAACTCTCAAAAGATTGATAGATTAAATTTGGAAGAAAATGAGGAAGAAAATTTGGAATGAGAAAACGCTTTGCCTAGAGATTTGAGTTTTCTAAAAACCACCCAAGAGAATTGATTATAAGTGAACCTAGTGAGGGGTGTTAGAACTAGGCGTGGATTAAACAAGGAAGTCAATCATTCAGCCTTTATTTCAATAATAGAACCCACTAATATTGATCAAGCACTTTCTGATGAATTTTGGATATTGGCCATGCAAGAAGAGTTAAATCAATTTGTAAGAAATAAAGTTTGGGAATTAACCATAAGGCCAAAAGATCAAAGTGTTGTTGGAACCAAGTGGGTGTTCAAAAATAAAATGAATGACTCAGAAGTAGTCATTAGAAATAAGGTCAGATTAGTTGCTAAGGGGTATAATCAAATTGAAGGGATTGATTTTGAGGAGACCTTTGCCCCTGTAGCTAGACTTGAAGCAATTAGGGTTTTACTAGCATTTGCTTGTTTTAAAGGTTTTAAATTGTTTCATATGGATGTCAAAAGTGCCTTTTTGAATGGGGTTATTGAAGAAGATGTTTTTGTAGAACAACATCCAGGATTTGAAAATTCAAAATACCCAAAACATGTTTTTAAGTTAAAGAAGGTATTATATGGATTGAAACAGACACCTAGGGCTTGGTATGAGAGGTTGAGCACCTTCCTACTTGAAAGATCTTTTGAAAAAGGAAGTGTGGATACAACTCTCTTTTTAAAGAAATTTGGAAAGGAAATACTCATTATTCAAATTTATGTGGATGATATCATCTTTGGATCTTCAAATAAAAATCTTTGTGATGATTTTTCTAAAATAATGAGTAGTGAATTTGAAATGAGTCTAATGGAAGATTTAAATTACTTTCTAGGTTTTAGCATTAAGCAACTTGAGGAAGGAACATTTCTTAGCCAAACTAAATATATTAAGGACATCCTCAAGAAATATGAAATGGACAATGCTAAACCTGTTAGTACACCAATGAGTTCCTCAGTTCAGTTGGATAAAGACCTTAAGGGAAAATCTGTTGATCAAAAGAAATATAGAGGGATTATTGGATCTTTACTTTACTTGACTGCTAGACGACCAGATATAATATTCAGTGTTTGCTTATGTGCTAGATTTCAATCAGATCCAAAAGAATCATATTTGACAGCAGTGAAAAGGATTTTAAGATATTTGCTAGGAATTCAAAACTTGAAAGATCTTTTGAAAATTCAAAATACTCAAAACATGTTTTTAAGTTAAAGAAGGTATTATATGGATTGAAACAGACACCTAGGGCTTGGTATGAGAGGTTGAGCACCTTCCTACATGAAAGAACTTTTGAAAAAGGAAGTGTGGATACAACTCTCTTTTTAAAGAAATTTGAAAAGGAGATACTCATTATTCAAATTTATGTGGATGATATCATCTTTGGATCTTCAAATAAAAATCTTTGTGATGATTTTTCTAAAATAATGAGTAGTGAATTTGAAATGAGTCTAATGGAAGATTTAAATTACTTTCTAGGTTTTAGCATTAAGCAACTTGAGGAAGGAACATTTCTTAGCCAAACTAAAATATATTAAGGACATCCTCAAGAAATATGAAATGGACAATGCTAAACCTGTTAGTACACCAATGAGTTCCTCAGTTCAGTTGGATAAAGACCTTAAGGAAAAATCTTTTGATCAAAAGAAATATAGAGGGATTATTGGATCTTTGCTTTACTTGACTGCTAGCCGACCAGATATAATGTTCAGTGTTTGCTTATGTGCTAGATTTCAATCAGATCCAAAAGAATCACATTTGACAGCAGTGAAAAGGATTTTAAGATACTTTGCTAGGAATTCAAAACTTAGGAATTTGTTATCCTAAGTTTAGCTCTTAATTTGAAATTATTGGTTACTCAGATTCTGACTTTGCAGGCTGTAGAGTGGATAAGAAAAGCATTTCTGGAACATGTCAATTCATTGGAAATTCATTAGTTTCTTGGTCCAGTAGAAAATAAAATTCAGTAGCCCTATCTACTACAGAAGCAGAATACATTGCATTAGGAGGTTGTGTGGTACAAGTACTTTGGTTAAAATAACAGTTGATTGATTTAGGATTAACTATAGGCACTATTCCAATTTATTATGATAATACTAATGCTATTTGCATTTCCAAAAATCCTATTAAACATTCTAGAACCAAACACATTTACATAAGGCATCATTTCATAAGGGATCATGTATCCAAGGGAGAATTGAAATCACACATGTTTCAACTGAAAATCAACTTGCAGACATTTTTACAAAACCTTTAGCCTTTGATACCTTCAGTACTTTAAGAACAAGGTTTGGTGTAATTGATTTGAATGCTTAAATAAAAATGTTTTTGCAACATTGATATTTATGTTTTCTCAGTTTATTTGTTTTTGGTTTTGTTATGAATTTTGTGATTTTTTTAGTGTTTTGAATGAGTATAATTTAGAGTCTATGGTTTTGTCTTTGTTTTCTAAGTTTTGAATATTTTGTTTGATTTTCTTCAATTAAAATTCAAAAATTGGTAGAAATCGTCCGGGACGAAATTTTTTCGTACTGGACGATGTGTGCAAAATTCAGTTTGCGAGAATTTTAACCGTTTTGAGAGCAGTTTTTAATTAATTCGTCTGTACAATCAGATAATCATCCAGTACGAAATTTTTTTTTCTCTGAAACGTTGAAACGATTGAATGCAGTGGTTGAATGGATAAGACAGTTATAATTGTGAAGTTCGTCCGTACGAACTTTTGGTTCATCCAGACGAACAGACGTCGTTTCATTGTAGGGGACGATTTTCAACAGACATTAAAACGAATTAACTTTTTGATTGTCTGTACAAAATTTTTTCGTCTGTACGATCGGTCAAGTCAAAAAGCCTGTACGAATGGACACATCGTAAATTGTGTTGATTACGAAAAGTCGTTACAATTTGGACGAATTTAATCGTCTGTACGAAATATTTTCGTACAAACGAATGATAATTTTCGTCCAGGACGAACTGTTTTTGTCCAGGACGAACGTATCATTTTTCTTTAAATATAAAGGCTTTCTAACTCAACAATCACATCTCCAAACTTCCCTTTCAATTCCTTTCGACTTCAAATCGACAATGGCCTAATCAAGCAAGAGACAAAATGTGTTGGTAAAGAAACCCCACAGGAATGCCTCTGAAAACTTCCTGTCAAAAGCAAATGAGGAATCTTTTCCTCGTTTTGCCTCTGCTAAAATAACTCCTTCTCGCATTCTGATTCAAAGCGAGATACACTTTAAGGTAATGCACATTTTTTCCTCCACTCAGTTTCAATTTATCCTTTCTCTCGTCCACCTTTACAACAAACAAACCTTTCTCTACTTTCTAGCCAACATGAGTTTTAATTCCGACCACTCCTCCATAAGTTCTTTTGTTTTCAAACAAAAAGTTTAAATCACCAAGCATGACATTGGTGCCTTTCTGAACTTAAGAACTGAAGGATATAGATCCCACACCCTAATGACTGAAACCACTTTCAAATGGGATGATGTCAATAGGGTAATTAGACAAAGTGGTCTTAACTATCATGTCGCTAGAGTCTCCGGTATGACCAAAAATGCCCGAATCATCCATCATATCCTTCGATCTTCAATCATTCCTAAAGTTGGTAATAGGATCAATATTAACCCTCTCCTTTCTGTTCTAACCTTTTTGATTATGGAATGTCATCCTATCGACGAAGCCCAACTTATCATAGATTATCTATATGAGCTTTCAGAAATAGGACACGCTGAACAGAAGAGATAAAGGAACATCTCATTAGGACACTTAGTTACATACATTTTGGAAAAGAAATACAACTTAGTGCATCCTGATGATGAATACAAAGAGCCAGTATACTATAATGATGCTTCCTTCAGATTGCTTTTCAAGGAGGAAAAAGGGAAAGCACATGCCAGTGCTTCAGAAGGAGAAGAAGAAGGAGAGCAAACTTCTGCACCTCAGTCAGATTATCAGAATCTGATTGAGAAATTTGATAGACTAGAGACTCATGTTGATCAAAGATTTGATCAACTTGATGCTCAACTTTTGCAACAGTAACAAGAGATTGGTAGCATCAGAAATGAAGTACATGAAATTAATACCAATGTAATGTTGATGGCCTCCTACTTCAATCTTTTTGGAGGCATTCCTCCTCCTCCTCCAGAAGAATAGAGAATGAGAGATGAATTTCTTTGTGTTTGTTGTACTCGTATTTTTGTTTTAAATGTTTTGTTGTGTTAGTGTTTATTTTTTAGTGTTTGTTTTAGTTTGTATTTATTAAAAAGTTCAGTGTATTTTCTTAGTTGTTTTAATATTATGAAATGAATATGTAATCCTTTTCATTAATATTAATGCATGTTGTACTTGATTCAAATTTAGTTTGTTTTTGGAATGTAGTTAATTTTTATGAATTTCATTAGTCTTATTTAATCTTAATTGTGCTTAAATTAGATTGTAATTTAAGATTAATTACATTAGAAAATCTAGTCTTTCTAAATTTAAAAGTTGTTTATAACTTGTTGTAATTAGAACTTTTAAATTCATGTCTATTCATTTAGACTACATAAAAGTTAATATTATTATTGCAATATAGATGTTTTCTTATTTTATATTTCTATGCTCAAGTGATATTTATGCACTTAAAAATATTTGAAATTTTAGATTATTGATTTTTGAAAGATTTGGTCTCAATTACTCTTGAAAATTATACAAAGAGTACAAAAATCAAAAGGAATGCGCAAAGGTTCGTAAATATGAAAAAGAGCCACAAAATTAGCCCAATGTCAAAAGATGCACAAAAATGTGCCCAAAATTTTGAAAAAGATGCGCAAAGCGCCACATGTGGTAATTCTCTTCTTTCCAAATTCTTTCAATCTGTTAATTCGAATTGATCTTATGTTCATTTATATTCTATTGAACTTTGAAATATAGAATTTTTATACATCTCTCTTGTAATGATTTTCTATATTTGAATGTCTAAATTGAATCATGTCTTTGATAAATTCTTCTTACTTACAATGTTATATCACTTCTTAAATTTTATGAATTTCTATGATTGACCAAATATTATTAGTTTTAGATTGCATACCTTATGACAATCACCATTTAGATTAAATTTTCAAATGAATTTAATATAATTTCTTACATTTCTTATCTATTTCGTCTTCACTTTTTGTTATTGTCAAAAAGGGGGAGAAATTATTGTATTTGTTTGTTTTGTTTTGTTTTAATTATTTTTTTATTTGCATTTTGATTTTGTGTTTGACTTTGTAATTTTGTTAAAAAAAAAAATTTAAAAACAAAAATTTTGTTCTTTGGTTCAAAATGCCTCCTTATTTTCATGTATTCATCAATTCAGGGGGAGATTAGGAGATTTGTTTAAATTGAAACCATACAAACAATAATTATTTTGCCATCATCAAAAAGGGGAAGATTGTTAAGATAGTTGCTATTTGAATGCTTTACATTTTTGTAACTTATGTAGTTTTGATGATTCCAAACATTATTGTTCAAATGGGTAGTTATCTCCTAACAATTTTAAAAGATTTGTATTTGCTCTTGTGTGTACTAACATTTCAGGAAAAACGAACTCCAGACTTCGAAGACTTCAATTCAAATTCAGAATGAGATACTTTGTAAAATTTGAAGTTTGCATTTCTTTGAAATTAAATTGAAAGGGAGTGATTGTAATTGAGCGAATAAAAACATACACACACATAAGGAGATCAGAAAAAATTTATACTGATCGTATTGAACGATATCCATTCGTACGGGACGATCAGATAGTTATCTCCTATTGAGCACATGGAACGAATAGGAACTTGCTTAAAAAATTTTCTAAGTCCTATTCGTCCAGGATGAATTTTACAATCGTCCAGGAAGATTGGTTCTCTGTAAAATGTTCGTTCAGACAAAATTAAATTATCGTCAATGGCGATTGGTCCTATGGAAAATTTTCGTCCAGACGAAATTAATAATCGTCCAGGACGATCGGGTCTCTGGAAAAATTTTGTCCAGACGAAATTAAATTATCATTAATGGCAATTGGTCCTCTGGAAAATTTTCGTCCAGACGAAATAAATAATCGTCCAGGACGATTGGTCCTCTGAAAAAATTTTGTCCAGACGAATAAATTTTCGTCCAAACGATTAACCGACTTAGAACAGTTTTCAGCAGTTTCTAGAATCGACCTTGTAATAACCGTTCGTACCGGACGAACCTAGTTCGTACGAGACGATCAGCTGTACGAAGACATTTCGTACACATATACAAATGGGGTCGTTTCAAATCGTTTAAGTAAAATCATCTAGGACGATCCACGATCGTACGGGATGATCCACTGCGTACAGAATTGAAAAATTATAGTTTTTGGGCGGTTTTTCTTGTCTTTTGTATAAATAGTCCAAATTAGACTGCCACCCAATTTTTTTGTCATTTGATCTTCGTACCTCTTGAGAGAATAGCCAAGGAGAGAGGGGAAGAGACCAGTCAAAGGAGGATTCCTACCATTGGAGCGAGAAGGCTTCACTTGGATTTCAAAGGTAAGAGTCTCTACTTGTGAATTGGGATTACTTCACTCTTTTCCTTCTTCCTTCTAGATTCTTGTGAGAAGATCTGTCAAGGAGATCCGGTTCTCTGCCGACACTTTGAGAGTGTGAACAGACGAAGGATTTGCTGCCTACACTAGGAGAGTGTGAATAGCCGAAGGGTTCACTGCCTATAGTAGGAGAAGGTGAATAGCCGAGGGGTTCTCTGCCCACACTAGGAGAGTGCGAAAGGACGGACAGTTCTCTCCCAACACTGGGGATTGTGTAAAAGGATGATGGTTCTCTGCCGCACCGGGGAGTGGTGAAAAGAGTGTGTTGTAAAGGCTTCTCCGCCTTACTGTGGGTGCAAAAGGAGAGTCACTAGTGGTATTAGTACAATACTCAGAGGGTGCCTCTGGGGAGTGGATGTAGGTCTTGTTTTAGACCGAACCACTATAAATCTGGTGTCATTTACTTTACTGTTTTTATGTTTCCGCATTTTAATTCTTAGTCTAAAAAAACTCTGTGGTTGAAAACCTTTTTCTACAAAACTTAAAAGAAACAATTTTTATTTCGGTTCAACATAATTTTAAAAGAGGGCTTAAATTTTTAAACTACCAATTCACCCCCCCTCTTGGTAGCCTTTAGGACATTAACTTAGGCTTAACAACCCAATTACTAGACTCAACAATATTTTTGCAAAGGATCTTCACTACTAATGAATTTCTTAAAACATGAACATTGGATTTCTCATTTTCCAAGTCAAGTTTAACCACATTAGTTATCTTTATTCTCTTCATGAATTTTATCATAATTAATTTTAATGTGTGGTTTTCTAATCCACACATTAGAATTATTCAAATTGTGATTGATGACACCTGAAGTGGAATCCTCTAAATCTTTTGCTCTTGGGGATAAAACTGGCAAGGATGAGGAAGATTTACTTTTCAATTCCTCCATTACTTCTTTTCCTTTACCAATCTCCATCAAAGAATTTTTCTTAGAAAATAAACCTCCCTCTCTAATCACTAGAGGAGAGTTAAAAAAAGTAGAAAAGCTTCGATTGAATGTGAAACTACCTTTTGTATCCAACAAAGTTGGATGCGCGGTAGATCTAAGAGTTTTGGTGTTCCGATCATCCAAGGATGACCGGCCACCATCCTCCATTTGCAAACGTTGTAGCTGAAATCTTCCTCCAAATCCTTCCTCAATTTGTGGTGCTTCTCTCTCCTCCGCCCTTCCTTGCTTGTACTTCGATTATCTCACGACTCAGGTTGAGCATTTGAGTAGAATTGTGTATAACCACTCTCATCATTTACTTAGTGTTAATTTTCATAAGGTTTTTATGTCGCTTGCTTTCATATATCAAAACATGTGGCTTTTAGATCAATCTTTCTTTAAGATTTTTGAAAGTAATTGACATTATCCTGTGTTTCATAATGATAACATTTATGGTATGAGAATATCATGGTCTAAACTAAAAGGTTAAAATAGAAGCAAAATTGGTGGAACAAATGTATTTTCAAAAAAAAAATTTCCAACATTATGGAGGGTGAAAAGAATGTTAATTGTTTGGACAATATTTACTTGGCTGACTCTTCTGCTGATAATTTACATCTTCTTAATAAAGCTAAAATTGATTTGTATCAGTTGTAGAAGAAAAAAGAAGACTTTTAGAGATAAAACACAACATCTAAATTTTTTTTGGTAGGGTGATAAGAATTCTGAATTCTTCATGGTATTGCTAATAAAAAAAACACTACTCCTACTAGTATTTATTTTGATACTGAATAGTTGATTACTATGTTACGGGTTGATTATTTTATAATTATTTTTAATAATAATTTTATCCATGGTCTTATTTATAATCCTCTCATAATTTTTAACTAATTAATGAAGATGACAACAAATTTCTTATTCAGAGCCCCTCTAAAAAAGATATTTTTGATCCCATTAAATGGATGAATTCTGACTCTATTGCTAGTCTTGATGGTTTCACTATTATATTTTTTTTTTTAAATCTTGGGAAATCGTTAAAGTGTTGTGATGGCTTCTATTAGAGTTTTTTTTTTCTAACGGGTCTCCTTATCCTAAGTTTTTTCTCTTCTTATAACATTATTTTGATTCCTAAAAATGTGGTTACTAAATTTTAGGTGGATTTAAGACCTATAAGTCTTTGTTCTTTCTTAAATAAATTAAATTTTGAGATCATTATCAAAAGATTAGCTTTTATGCTTCCTAAAATTATCTCTCTTGGCCAAATAGGGCTTTTTAAAGGCCATGGCTTTTTTGATAATGTGCTTCTTTTGCCAAAGAAATTATTCATGATGTTAATGTTAAATTGAAGGGGGGAAATGCTATTTTTAAACTTGAAATTACTAATACTTATAAAAACCTTAATTAGAAGTTTCTTTACAAATTTTCTTTCTATTTTTGGTCTTAATTCAAATTCTATTATGCTTATTAAGAATAGTATTAAAATTTATTTTTTTCTCTATGATCATCAATGGTAAAAGTCATGGTTTCTTCTAAACCTCTCAAGGTATAAGAAATGGTGATCCTATTTCTCCTGCATTATTCATTATTATGGTTAAATATTTATCTAAGGGTATGGTTGATCTCTATTATCTTCATCACAAGCTTTATTATCATAGTTTTGGTTGTTTCCACAAAACTCATCTTAGCTTTGCTTATGATTTTATTATTTTCTCCATTGGTTCCTTAAACATACTCAATATATTCTTTAAATTTCTTGTCCAATTCCAAAAAATTAGTAGCTTGAATATTAATAAAGATAAGCATTGTTTCAATTCTGCCAAAATTGTAGACTAATGTAGAATTAATGTTATTCATCATAAATGTGGTTTTATTTCTAAATATCTCCCTATTAAGTATTTGGAGACCCCTTAATTTAAAGCTAAGAAAAGGACTCATCTTTTTTTTGATATTTTTTCTTCTATTCAAATAAATTATCTTCTTAGTCTTTCAATTTTCTTTCATTTGGTGCGAGGTTAGTCTTTACTCTTTACCTATTTATATTTTTCTTGCTATCAAGACAACTATGACCCTTATATATGAATGGAGAGGATTTTTAACAAGTTATTTTGGGGTTCTATGAATAATAGTTCATATATTCTTGGACTTCTTGGAAGAATAGATGTGGGTTTCTATATGAAGTGGGGAATTTTTTTTTGAAAAGAGCAATAAATGCATTAATAGCAACGGAAAAGAAAAAGAAACAACTACAATGTTGATTCCTCCTTAAATAAATTCACAAATGAAGGAGGAATCTTATTCAAGCACAGTTCTCCCCAAATGAAATTGATAGCCATAGCATACTTAGCACACATATCAGCTAGCTTGTTAGTAACTCTATCAAAACAAGAAAAAAATGACATAATTAAACTATTTAAAGAAATCAAAGTCTTCTTCTCCCTTGACGTCATCAATCCTTGCCTTATGGAGCCTTCTTATTACATTTGCATTGTCACCTTCAATGATTGCTCCCTTGTATTTGAACATCCAATATATAATCACTTCTTTCAATGACTTTATAGCTAGAAGCTCCAAATAGTAAATGTCCCAATGAATGCATTTTTTTACCAAAAGCCATTAAGAACCTCCCTTTGGTGTCATGTATAACACCTCCAATGCCAGTTGTGGGTCTCAAAAAGGATTATGCTCATGGGATTCGAATGTAAAGGGTACGACCGCACTATCCCGTAGGACAAAATGATCGTAGGCCTTTACACTCGACACAAACAGGCCAATAGAACAGCAGATGGAGTTATAATACGATTAGCTATGGAGAATAGCAGCTTTTACCTATAATAATATATATAACCCAAAATTTCATGAGATTTTTTCCATTCGATATATCAGCTCGAATGGGGATCGGTTTCCTACGGGCACAAGCCCCCATAGTTAATTACATCCTAAACCTTGACCCAGGAAAACTCTCGATTAAGGGTGTTGTGTTATTTTCTTCTTAATTTGATGCACAGAGAAAATTCATAAGTTCTATTCAAATGAGGATAAACTCTTCTTTTTGTCTTTAGTGATGATTAAACTTTTTTAAATGAATAAAGATATGATTAATTTGAGTTTAAAAGATCAAAGATCGGATTACTATCCTAAGAGAAGTGATAGATTCAAAATTCATCAAAGATGAAAAGAGACACACTGAGGGGACTTACAGCTTAAATCCCACAAGGGATCTAAGTAGCCCCGACCTAGATTTATCATCCTACTCGGAATGGGGTACCAGCTAAACTCCACCTAGCGTATCAAACTCATGTTGTCCAGTCTTATGCAAATGCAAGAGTGGTGAGAGGTACACAAAAGGAAATGGGTATCAAACCCGACCTTGAATAGTACTAAGCTTATGCAAAGTGAACTATCCCTCTATTTTGCAAAAGAAAAATATATATGCTTCAAGGCTATGCATGTGAGGGTATGGTCAATTAAGATTGGCCAATAGTCACTGCGAAGTGAGCATGACTTACTTATTATAATTTTAAAAAGTGCCCCTTTAAAGGAGTCATGCATTAATTTTTTTTATAAAATTGGTTGATTTTTAATCATATGTTCACTTTTTTATCTTGCATAAATATATTTTAACTTTATAGAAAATTTAACATTCTAAAGAGCCTAACGTTGACTCCGTCCTAGCCACATCCAAACAAAGAAATTTAAGAAACCTAAGAAAAAGTATACAGTTCTAATGCACAAACAAAGTAAACACAACATCATAACAAAAACAACAAAAAAGAGTGTCCAGAGTCCATGGTAACAGCCATACAATATACATCACAAAGTACATAAAAGTAGTGGTGCTGGTCTCCATTGACAATAATTCGTGTTCTACTCCTAAGGAATGACGCAAATTTTAAAATAAGGCATTTTAATCTCTTAATCTTTCACCTTCGCTTTCTTGATTCGTCTATAGATCATTTCTTCTTTCCTTCAGGTTCTTGCAGGGTGTCCTCCAAAAAGATGCCCAAATGAAAAAGGAAAGTCCCTATAAGAGATTTATTTTTCCTTTGGACCACTTTGCATTTAAAATGCCTTGTTTTAATAATTTTCACAACTCTTGACACTGAATGAATTACACCATGAAAATAAAAAAAAAGTCTAGTCTCTCCTGCAGAGTTATCCTAAACAGTTATAATCAAAATCATCCAAGCAGTTATATATATGAAATAAAATTGCTCAACATCAATCACACTTGGCCGTGCTATTATATTGGGGGCTAAGCAGCTAAAGCACCTAAATCATTTATAAATTATTATTATTAATTTTAGGCCCCTTTAGCGCTGTATGAGCATGACCACCTGCAGGAAGACATCGTCAGTATAAAGAGCAATCCTAGCCTATGGGTACTCAATCGCTCACAGTATAGAAAAAGAACTAGTAATCATCATAGAAAACTAAAGCAAGTAGCAAAACAAACAACACACGGGTTACATGCAAAGCGTCACAACACAAAGACAGAAAGAATAGAAAATACTGACCTATCCTAACACTAGAAGTCGTGTCCTAACAAACAAGTCTAAGTGTGTGTAGGCTGTATATTTTTGGTATGTCCTATGTTGGATGATTTAACTATAGTTGCTTGCATTTGATTTGTTAAAGGGCAAAATGGATATTTTAATTGAAATTTAAATATTATTATTTTAGGATTGATTTTAGAATTTTTATTTTTGCATTTGATTGATTACCACATTTGTTTCATACCGAGGCCGTGAGGTTTATTTCACCCTCCTTGGGGCTAACTTAATAGCATCGTAGGTTTGGGTTACCTCGTGACAACCAATTTTATTGAATTATTTTAGTTTGTTATGAAAAGAAAAAGAAAATGTGAATTAAGCATTTTATTAATCAAGTTTGTTGATTGATTTTAAAGATTATTCTAAAGTTTGATATTTAGGAGTCTTTTATCCTAATGAATTTTAGCTTTAAGTTTGATCACCTAATTTTAGTCTATCTCTTTTAACTTTAGATTGATTAGGAGTTTATTATTAGACTTATTAGATTTGATTTAGGTGTATGTCTTAGGTTTACAATTTAATGATATGTTAATTATAACTTAATTAAGAATAAAATATTTTTAATACATTTTAAGAGTTAGATTATAAATTATTGATTGATTATTAATGGATTAAAGAAAACTAAACCTAGGAAAATGTGTCACTAAGTTTTTGTTTTGATGTCTCTATCCTATAGGGAGCATGCAACCTTAGTCAATGTTATCTAAGACTTAGTACTTAATTTTTGTCCTTAGGTGTCACTAAAGTTGTAGGACTAAATAGAGTTTTTCTAACCCTTAGGACTTTCGTACATGTGAAAGGGTTTGGGATCTAAAATAAAAGAAAATAATCTTAATTATAAAATAAAGTTTTTACAGGGTCCTAAAGGGTGGGGAGCATACAATCATGAAGGGCCCCTAAAGGCTTTCTAAGTTTTAAGAGAACTTACTACATCGGGGGCTATGACCCGGTGGTTCTGCCCGTAGCACCCCCATCGGAATGAATGGGGTCGACTGATTTATGTAAGTAGGCTCCTTCGTCACAACGACTCCAAAGGAACCTTCTCCTTTGCTCTCCAAAAAGCACCTCGCAAAACACAGACAAGCAAAATAAAGGGAAAATGAGAGTAGGCACCATTTAAAGAGAAATATAATTAAGCAATAATTAATTTAAGGCAATCTTGGATTTATAATTTTCAAATTTATTTCAGGCATGTAAGAAGAGAACGTAAATAAGTAAACAACATGAGCAAGTGACCATAATACACGATGCTATATGTATGTTGAGATTGATATATAGAATGATACATGTATAGAACATTATGAATTAATTTGAGGATAATCATTGTCCAAGGTCCAGGTCACTGGCTTGCATGCTCCTTATAGGATAGATACATCAAAATAAAAAAACTTTTATATCAATGCACCCTAAGTCTATGTTATCTAAGACTCGATCCTTAATTTGTATCCTTAGGTGTCACTAAAGTTATGGGGGGATTAAAAAAAAGTTTTATTTCTAACCCTTTTGGACTTACGCATATATGAAGGGGTTTAGGGATCTAAAATAAAAGAAAACAATCCTAGTTATAAATGAAGTTTTTACAGGGTCCTAAAAGGTAGGGAGCGTACAAAAATGAAGGGCCCTTAAAAGCTTACTAAGTTTTAAGAAGATTTACAGCACCAGGGGCTATGACCCGGTGGTTCTGCATGAAGTACCCCCACCAGAATGAATGGAGGCGACTGATTTTTTTGTGTATGCTCCTTCATCACAGCAACTCTAAAAGGTCCCTTCTACTTTGATTTCCCATATGCACCTCGCAAGCAATGCGAAGACAGAACAAGGTGTCAGAAATTCATGCATTTATATCTTCAAACTGATATACAAATGAAACGAGCAATGACATCTGAAAGTTGTTATACATATAAACATAACATGAGAAATTAAATGAAGTAACTTCAATCATACACTATTTTGAAACCCATGAAACCATTAAGTGAAATTGTATTTAAGGCAATTTTTAATCACATGAATTGTGGTATATTTAACTTCATACTAATCAAAGAAATCTAACATTTGTATTACTGCAAACACTTTATATAGGTTATATATTAACAAATAAAAATAATATAAAGAATGATGCCTGATATCCTTATGCAATTGATAACTAACAATAACATGCTCTGCTAAACATAAAAGGACAACGTACATTTGTATGGAACATTCTCTATTTTTTTAGTATACCAATTCATTTGTACGAACTCAAAATTTTTAATTTTTACAAACTTATGTTCCTAGCATGAATGTATGGGTGCATCATACGATGTTACACATGATGTTCGCATTTGCATTAAGCCTTGTAACAGTTCTTCATAAACCTTTCATAATTAAACATACGATAATGAGATATAAAAGAGTACAACTTGTCCAACATAGTCTTTCATTTTGTGTTGATCAACCATAATTTGATGAATAAAAAAGCATGGATATATTTGGGAATTTTCTCAAAAATCAACTAATGAAAAAGTTTGAATATGTATTTACATATGAACACTCTAATTATTTGTAAGTCATGTGGAACAAATTACGAGTTATCTTGAAATTATTATTATATATATTTTTTAGATCTTTACATAAAAAAAAAGAAAGATAAAATAATAAAAAAAAAAATCAACTTCTATTAAAGTTATTATTTCCACCAATCTCAACTAACCGATAAGCTACATAATCATAATAAAAAAATAATAATAGTAAAAAAATAAAAGAACGAAAGTATCGTTGCTATTGATTTCAAAGATATACAAATGAATCTTCACGAATTCCTACAAAATAAGTATTTGATTGTATCGGGATGAAAATAATAGTTATCTTAATAGAGGATACTATAAGGACCCATTTTATTTTACCATTGACATAAGCTTTAAACTGCATGAATTATAAAATATGCTTTCATTCACATAATTACAAAATTTCATTTATAAGATATGCAAAATGACTTTCCAATGGTGATGAAATTCATTGATATTAAGCACATGTATGTAATCTCTTACTTTTTTTTTTGCTCATGCAAGTCGGTGTCATTTATACATCAATAGTAATGAGTATTATTTTCAACGCATGATTAATAAAATATGGAGTGAGGAATCATCCTATTCTAATCATTAATCTAATCGGTATAAAATGTTTAGAACTAAGTTTTACAATATCTCTATGCATTTCAAAGAGGAAGAATGGAATTGAAAAGCATGACAGGGAAGCTATTGGAAGAATATATGCATTAATGAACTGAAAATAATAATAATAATGATAAGCAAGTGTCTTGATCATAAGTCTTGAAGTTAACAAACACAAACCCAGCAGATTTCTTTTAATTCAACTAGAAAATAATAATCCAGCAAATTCATATATCCATCAATTATATCAATTCATACATTTAACATAAGCCTTCATCCCCTAAGCAAGTGAAACAATAGAAAAACAAAACTTTGAAGATATATGAGGAGCAAAGAGGTGTGGCCAAGGCATATATACAGATTTCTCTTACCTTAGTGATTGAACGAGAGGCAAAGTTTGACAAATGTTTAAAGCATAATGAAAATAGAAATTATTTGCTGAATAAGAATCTATATGGCAGCCCCAAATATAATCATTTCCATAAGGCAACAAAATTTGCTAGTTCCTTTTTTTTAGTCAAAGAATCAATACTATGCCATTCCAAATAAATTATAAATATCAATCTTGATACAATTAACTTCTCTATCTATAGTCAATCACAGATTAAAGAGACTTGTACCATTACAACTTTCAGGTTACAAACACATGTTTCTACCTGAGACAATTTAGTCGTCATATTTGTATGAAAGTATAATGAGAAGTTGATAGTTCTGAAATTAAAAAAAAAAAAAGTGAAAAGTTTTTCTGAAATCTACCAAAAGCCTTTCCCATATTCAAGAGCAAGTAACTAGCTCAGTTAAGAGTCCTCTGCAAATGGACTGAATTTGTTTTTATAGGAGGAAGCAACTAAGACAATATACCTTCTTGTCATTCATTTGCATTTGAATATTTGTTCTGCATCGATATGTGGAATTCCTCCTTGCTTACGTTTCTTCTTCGATTTGGTCTGGTAGAAAGTGTGGGTGGCTGGAGAACCTAACCGACGGGATCTGAGCTCAGCGTCGAGTGTAAGAGCTGGGTCGGAGGTGAGGTTGGTGAGCTGCCATTAGCCGGCCTGGGCTCAGATTCGACTCGAGGAGTCGAGCAGCTGCCAAGGGTCGTCGGCACCGGGATAAGCCAAAGGGTGAGGGAGGCTTCAGCTGGGGATATCTCACAACTAGAGGGAGGAAGCCCCGGACTCTATCTCCGTGGGTTAGAAAAAAAATCCCTCCGGGGGAGCTTTAGCCTTCTTTGCCTTGAGAAGCATTAGTCTTCTGCTCTATCTTTCCGAGGAGGGAGCTACTCTAGAGTCCCTTTCTTATTCTTGGAAGCTGAGTCTGAATGTTTGCTCCTTTATGCAAAAAAAATCATTAGTTGCCATATATATATATATATATATATATATATATATATATATATATATATATATATATATATATATATATATATATATATATATATATATATATATATTGGTGGAAATTTGGGGCAGAGCCCATTTATATATCAAAAAAGATTACAGGTAAAGTAAAAAAATAGAAAATATAACTCCAAATCTAAAAAAAAGGAGATGAGGAGTTGTAAAAGAAACAAAAATACCTAACAGAAGGAAGAACAAAATGCTCCAAAGCGAATAAGGACTTAGGCTATTCTGCCAATGTACACGAATTGGGTGTGATTGTCGAGCGGGTTTGGCCAGAATAATACCCCTGGTTGCCAATCGACCGTCCAAGGGGTAGCCAACATTCATCATAGTCCTTTCAAAAAAACCACCCAGGCAACCTGTAAGAGAGACAGAATTTACTGGCACCTCAAAAATGAATGGAGCAAAAGCAGCAGCAGCTGGGTCATCCAACGGGCAACGAACATCAACGAATCCAGTGAAATGAATAATGCTTCCAAACCACAAATCCGAAAACATATAAAACCAGAGTTACTGTAACAGCTGCTGCACCAAATGTTGCCATATCTTCTGTACATAAGATTGCATGAAAGGTTTTCTTTGTTTTATATGAGGGATAGAGAGGTGTGAAAGCAATTCATATACATATTTTTTGATATCTGTGTACGTTAATGTAGAGATTTTAAATGGGTAAAAAAAAACTTGTCTTCGCCTACTTGTATTATATAAAAAAAATAACCATATATAAAAAAATAATAATAATGATAATGATAAACTTTTAAGTTAATTAATATTTTATCATATGAAATATATAACAAAAATGATTTAAATAATATTTAAATAATAATTTGAGTAATATTTAAATAATGATTTAATTATGATTAAAATAATGCTTTTATGATTATTTAAATAAAATCTAAATTATTTTCTAAATAATATTCAAATGGTATTTAAATAATACTTAAATAATGAGATATGTTCAACATGTTCCACATAATTCAATTGAAACCCGATCAAGGCATCGATGGTCTCATTTAAAAGGACTCGACAACCCGGATACACTCATGCGATTAATTTTGCCAAACAAGGTTCCAATCAAAAGATATTAAGTAAGAAATAAAGATGCACGATAAGGGTCCAAATGTGTGAAATCACTTCGAATCGTCATCGACCCGACCACATGTATTTTAGAATCAAATAGAGTAACACGTGGTCAAAAAGGGGTAAATCCTAAGGCCGTTGATGAGCCGAGATTACATAAGCAAGGTGACCCTTCATCAACACAGTGATGTAACATACAGGAAGGTAGATCTATCTACAAATGCAAGACAAGACAATGTAAGTGACCGATGCCGAAAAGGAGGTCAACACCAGCTCTATAAGAAGAGTCAAGTGAAGCATCTAAATTGATTTTTAACAAATTGGGTGGAGGGGGATGCCAAGTATTGGACAGCCTAAGGGGATAGTTAGCATCCCATAGTTCTGATTTAGAGTTAACAATCAATTTAGAGATAGAAGAAAAACTGACTGCATTAGCAGCCACGAAATTGCACCTTCTACCACTTTGTCATGTGTAAACTTGTTTCTAGCCTTCCAAGAAAGATACAAGTCATTGCAAAACAAATTAAGAAGCATACCATTGTGAATTGCCATTTGATCCATCCATCTACAGCAATCTTGAAAGGTTTCAAACAAAGGAATTCCAAATCCCCATTTGTTGAGTTGTGACAATACCTCCTTTATCTTGGTACATTTGAATAGAACATCTTCCATATCTTCAATGCCGTCCAAACACCTTGGATAGACTTCAACTTCTTGCAATCTTCTATGTGCTAGAAACTGGTAAGTTGGAATAGCTTCCTTGAATAGTCTCCAGAAGAAAATTTCCACCCGTGGTACTAGTTTTGCTTTTTTCAACCATTTTGAATATTTTCACTCAGACTAATTTTGATGCCTAGCTTCAGTAATCATCCCTGATATTGTTCTCCCCGTACTCTTGAGTATCAACTCCTGTTTATCCTCCCGTTGATCACACATAATTTTGGTGTGTGAAATGAGCTCCACCATTTCACCTCCAAACATTTTCAGCAATTCAACCACATTCCATTCCTTGTCTTCAATGAACCTATCCAGCATTACCGGTTCTTCTCTTTGAGGTACAACAAATGTAGGCCTTTTGTTGATGCTCCTATCCAATAGCCACTTATCTTGAAAAGCATCAATTGATGATCCATTAGCCAAACTCCATTTTAATAATGGCTATAAAACTTTACCTCCATCAGTGATAATCTTCCATGAGGAAGATATATTCCTCTTCATACTATCTTCTACAATTTTGGATCCATATTTTGGTGCCAGCATTTTGAATAAAAGAGAGTTTTTGTTATTTAAAAATCTCCATGTTAGTCTTGCTCTCAGCTTAGCCACCTTAGAAGTAGATGAGCACAGGCCCCGTCCTCCTCTATCAACCAGTTTACATAATTCCTCCAAGCTAACATAGTGAATGCCAACTTTACCATTGGGCTTATTCCAAATAAAACTCCTGCATAATTTGTTGATGTCTTCAAGTATACGGATAGGAACCAAGGAGTGTGTGCTATAGAAATTTGGGATGTCCAAAGTGGCCGATTTAACTAGAGCTATTTTACTAGCCAAGGAAATGAGCTTACTTCCCTAAGTGTTGATTTTCTTTAATGATTTTTTAATGATGAACTGAAAATCATTAGCCTTCAACCTTCTTAAAGTCATCTTGATACCAAGATACAAAATTTCCTTCACTTCCTTGATACCCAAAGTTCTTGTAATGGACCTCCTTTTCCTTCTATTAACCATCTTCCTTAAGAGAATGGTAGATTTACCAATGTTTATACATAGGCCGGTCCATTTGCTGAAATTGGATAGGATATCTTTTAACTCCAAAGCCACTTCCGTATTAGCTTTAGAATATAACATCACATCATCTGCATACAAAAGATGTGATATCCGTGGTCCATAAGGAGAAATACTAACTCCAATAGAAGTTAAGGCAAGAGCATTAGTGAGGAGTTGAGAGCACAATAGGAAAAGAAAAGGTGATAATGGGCAACCTTACCGGAAGCCGCTCTTGGCTATAATCCAATCCGATAGATTACCATTGATTATAACTGAGAACCCTAGCTCTAATACACATTCCAATTTTAGTTTGGAGAACAATAGAGGGAAATCAAAGTATTTCAAGACTCCTTCAAGAGTATCCTTACTCATAGAGTCATATGCCTATTCCATATCAATTTTATAAGCTACTAGGCCTTTAGAAGATTTTGAGTACCTGAATTTATGGAACACCTCTTGAGTAACCAATACATGATCTGAAATAGATCTCCCCTTGTTGAAAGCCGTCTGCTCCTTTGAAATGAGTTTGGGAATAACCAAGGCAAGCCTGTTTAAAATAACTTTACCCACCACTTTGTAGACTGAGTTACACAAACTGATAGGCCTAAAGTTACAAGGAAGCAAGAGATTTGAAACTTTAGGGATTAACACTATCAAGGTATCCTTCCAAGTCTTGTCCATTTCCCCATATTGAAGAAAAAAACAGATTGCATTTACAAAATCAATTTTTATAATGCCCCAATAAGCTTTTAAGAAAGAGTAGGAGATTCCATCATTTCCAGGTGCAATGTTGGCTCGCAACTGTTTAATAACATTCTCAACCTCTTCCACCAAGAATTACCTTGCAAGCCATGATTTATCATCTCCATTTAAAGCACTAAACGGCTTTGGCCAACTTTCCAAGGTGCTTTTCCTTTGCCTCCACTTTTGCTTGAAGAATTGAATAAGAGTTTCTTCAATATGATTTTGTTCTTCCAGGATATTCCCTTCCTCATCCTTAATCTTCACAATGTTGTTCAGTCTTTTTCTAGCACTAGCATAGGAATGAAAAAATTTAGAATTGCAATCTCCATCAACCCTCCACTTTACTGTAGCTCTTTTTCTCCACCATGTGTTCAATCTAGCCATTGTTGAATTCAGCTCCAACACCTTGGCTTTTAAAGTCCAGCATTCTTCTTAAGTTAGCCAACCAATGTCAGATTCTTTGATTTGCAACTACGATATATCTTCCATCAGTTTGTCTTTAGACAACTTCAGATCTTTCATCTTAGCTTTGCTCCAAAAGAAAAGAGATCTTAGAGATCTTTTGAATTTATAATTCAGGATATGAGCTTGACTACCCTGATAATTAGTGCCCCAAGCCTTCTTGACTACCGTGGTAGCAGCCATATAAGATACTCACACATCCTCAAACTTGATGATCTTCACGCTTGGTGATTTCAAATTGAGGATATTGAGGATAATTGGGCAATGATCAAAAGCTATTCTTACTAAGTGCTTAACAACCAATTGAGAGATAAATTTAATGCAAATGAGTTAAGGAAGCACCTGTCCAGCCTTTCCAAGATCCGAGCTCCTCCAACTTTGTTGTCACACCAAGTGAACCGAGGTCCAATGAATCTTACCTCATGGTAATCATAGTTGGAAATGGTTGTTGGAAGGATCGTAGACGACGGACAATTGAGGTCGGGAGGATCGTAGTTGGGTGATGATAGTCAAAATGACTGTAATTGGCAAGAGACAGTGGTTAGAATGAAGGGCATTAGTCAGCGGTCGATGGATATAAGAAGGACCGTTGTCTTGCAATGAAAGTCGAAATGTCTGTAGTTGGCGGGCGATGGAGGTCGGGAGGACCATAGTCGGCGGACGACGAAGGTCCAAAAGATTGTAATCCGCATGTGACAGAGGTTGGGATGAGAGTATGTGGTGAGGTTGGTTGGAACGACTGTAGTCTATGGGTAACTGTGGTTGAAGGAATAATAATTGACGGGTAACAAAGGTCGGCAGGACCGTTGTCGACATATGACAGGGGCCAGAAAGACCGTAGTCGGTGGGAGACTGAGGTCAGAATGACTATTGTCAGCGGGCGATAGAGATTGGGAGGACAATAGTTAGTGGGAAACAGAGGTTGGGAGGATCGTAGTTGGTTGATGATGAAGGTTGAGAAGACCGTAATCAGTGGACGAAGGAGGTCCGAAAGATTGTAGTGCCATCAATCTATAGAATACCTTTTCAACACAGGATTTTTTATAAGAACATATTTTATAAAATTTATAATTTCAAATATTAAATATAATAATAAAAATACCATGCCATCTACGAAGACAATAATAACATTTTACTGGTATATTTAAAAGTATAATTGAGTTTGATAAGAAAACTACATTTTCAAAAAAAATTCCCGTATTTTATAGAAATAAAATAATATTTCTTTTAATCTGAAGTTCTCAAATCCCTATAAGGGCAAGCCCCTATAGTTAATTACATCCTAAGATGGTTGGACCTAGAAAAACTCTTGATTAAAGCAGTAATTTCTTACCCTTTGGATAGTTCCCTAGATGCTTAACTTTTGTCCCAAACAACTAAAAGGAAGGCAATATAATATGGTAAAGACAATGATGTGTAAAGGGGTTTTATCTTCACATGAGCATTTGGGGTGATTAGGCTAAGATTAAACCTAATATCAAGGTTAGAATTAGATTAGAAAAACTCTAGAAGAAGTTTAGGCTGCTGGAATGGTTTGAGATGGGAGGGATTAAGTATTTGGAGCATTTTGAATACTTAAAAGACCATTTAACTATTCTTTGATTATTTGACAAATCAGTGAGTCGATAATTATTGTGGTCGCATATAGGAAGGTTTGATTAGATATCTTAGTGGGAGTTTGATGCTAGGAAACTAAAGTTTAAATACATGGGTATATATAATTGGGGAGTTTGACCAAGTAATAACTAGTTAACTTGGTCAAATTCATTATGATTTGACTCGCCAATTAAATGAAAAATATTTGAGATATAAATTTAAATTGATTTAGCGCTTGATAAAAATTGAAAAGTATGAGTTGATTACATAAAATCATTTAACTATATATTGACCAAGTTTGATAGTTTGACCAAATCAAGTCAAGTATGATTTGACTCATGATGGGTTTGGAGAGATTCAAGGTATACAATTGAATTATCTTGAAGATTTAAAAAGCTTGATTGGAGTGGATTTAACTATATATGGTGAACTAACCCTATATTGACTAAACTTAACCAGACATGGGTATGGTTGATTAAGTCAATAGTTGATTAGGTTAGGGGACCAATCATGTCCAACTCACCAAAAAGGATGGTCAAGGGGTTTTTATAAGGTGTAAAATGGATTTAAAACCTTTTCCCTCCTTTCTTGTCTTCCCTTGAAGTGAGACAGTTGAAGTCTCCAGCAACCACCATGGGGAATCCAATAGAATAATGAATTCCCAAAATGTCCCAAAGTTCCCTCCTTTTGCAGCATTCCTTATTGGCATAAACTGCAGCCACCCTCCATTTACTATTATTGTTAACCGAGAGGTCTCCAATGATACATTAGTTAGAAGAGTCAACCAATGAGAAATCATCCACATTGGCATTCCATAGAGAAATAATACCACCTGATAACCCACTTGAGGACACCATAACATAGTTCCAGCCATCTCCAATAAGAGTTTTTACTTCTTTCATTTCAAAAGAAGACAATTTAGTCTCTAGCATACCAACAAAAATCACATTATGTTATCTCACAAATTCTTTAAGGAATAGAGAAGCACCCCTCTTTTTTTCTCCTCTACAATTCCAAAAAGCTAATGAATACATTAATGAGTGATGGGGGAATGAATCCCCACAGTACCTTTTGCTTCCAATTCCATTCTTCTACTCCTCAGATTTGAACTGATAGGACCCAAGTCCTTTAATTGCTTAGGTTTTTTCTTCTTCACCATATTGGATTCATCTTCAATAGGAGGCTCCATATGATTAATGATATTTCTAAGCTCATTTATGGTCATTCTAGGTTACTAGATTGTCTTCTATAATTTCTAGAGCTATTTCCCCCTCTTTAGCATGATAGCTCAGTATACTGAATTTGTTTCCAGTAATTGAGATTAGAATACTCTCACTACCTATAGTATAAGTTCCAGTATCAGTATTATGCTTTGATTGTTCATCACCTTTTACTACCGGATCTGAAATTTTGAAAACTAGAACATCAGCAGCTTCTCCTTCAATCTTCTTAACTTGAGCAGCTTCTCTATTTTCCTTTGCAACTTCTAAATTAGTCCTTCTAGAATCTTTCCTTTTCCAAAAAGACTTGTTCACATTTTGAAGAGAATGAATCTATGTTTGGTTTTGATTATTGAATAACTTCCTGCCTCGGTTAACTCTAAGCCAAGACCCATAGCCAGATCCTTCAACAGTGCCATCTTTTCTATTTTCAGCCTGAATATCTTTTTCTGCATTATTAGTTCCAGAACCAGACAGCTTCTCAGAATTATTATTTCTCCTTAACCTTCTTTACAACCTTCTTTATTGTGACCAATTAGTCCACAATTGAAATAGAAGTTTGGGACCTGTTCGTATTCTATCTTTTGGTAGAATCTCCTAGCTTTACCTTCAATCCAAACATCTAATGGAAGCTTGCTATCCAACTTGATCCGGACACATACCCTTCCAAACTCTCTTCTTCCCCATTGGAACATGTTTACATCAATCAAATATGGTTTTCCAACCATTGAGGCAATTCTATAAATATTAATATTGTCCCAACATTGAAGAGGTAGATTTGGTAGCCTGATCCAAATCGGAGCTGTCAAGCCTTTTAGAGAGTTTGGAAAAAAGGTTTGAGACCATTTATCCATTCCAATTATCTTCCCATTTGACAAACCATGGTCCATTAGACATAACAGCTTCCATTTGCTCTGATTCATAAAATGAGCATAACACTCATCCCATGCCTAACATGGTTAGGTGAAACTTTCGAAATTGCATTCATTGTCTCCTGAGTTTTGAGCTAATAACCCATAATGAGGGATCTCCTCAAAACACTTAGATGACAACTGAATTACTAAGCTTATATGCATTATCTTTTTCATTTTACTCGTGTAATTTCACAGTCAATCCATCGTCAGCTAGAAAGTTGCCCAGATGCAAATTTGAAACTTTGATATTCTCTTTTTTCCTCCACGCATTCATCTATTCTCTAGCATTATCTCTAATATGGCTTGAAACATCCTCTAATCTCCCTTGTCGGGTGATTCAACATCCTTAACTTTCACCAACTCAGAGAATAAGATTTTAGCTGGTTCAACATACTTCTGCTATTTCACTGCATTATCCTTTTCTCCCAGGATACCATTGTTTGCAGGGCTGGAAATTCCCAGTGAGCTCAGATCAAGCATCTTCTTCTCCATACCGTCAACATTTCCATTCACTGAGGGACCTTTTTTAATAAAAGATATTGAAGATGGAGATGCATCAGAACCTTCAGAAGGTGTCAATGCAAAACTGCCTTTGAAAACCTTTTTGACCTTTTCATTAACAATTATGCTCTTTCCTTTCCCAATCACCTATGGTTCCCTTCTTGCTACAAAACCACCTTCTTTAATGACAATTCCATTATTACCTTTAGTCTTAGCCATCAGATTGACTCTAGCTATTTCATCACCGAATGCCGGCAGTGAGAGCATTGGATGGGATGAAACGTTCAAAGCCTTCTGAACAATACGACGATCCTCCAGGGTCCCGCCCTATTGCCGGCGAACATCCGCCGCCATGAGTTTTCCGCAACTCCCGCGAAGAGAAGAATTTGAATTCCCGTGAAACTTCAAAACAATTTCTCAGAGTTTCTCTCACTACTTTCTCTCCCTTTTTCTATTCTTATATGAAGTGGGGATTGGGTATAAAAGTATTGTGGATGTAGCTCATGTTTTTTCTCATAAACGATGGTTTTCGTTTAGATCCATTAAAAGTTTGTGGGCTAAATTCATGATGAAAAAGTGCTGCTAAGGTATGCGACGTCTTTTATGCAACTATAAGGTCTGATTCTCTAGTGTGGAAAAGGCTTCGCACCACCTAGTCGGACGACGAGAAATTTATTCAATGGGGTATTGGTAATGGTAATATTTTATTTTTTAAAATATAATGGTATGGGGCCATATTCTATTGATAATTATTTATACTCTCATTCTATTGATTATATTAAAGTTAATAGTTTCATTGATGATAATAATTGGAATGTTATTAAATTAAGTGATTTTGTTCCTAATAATTTAGTGGGTAAAATTAAGTGGATTCCCTTGTAGATGTATAATGAGGATGATATTTTGTTTAAGTTATCAATTTTTGGTACTTTTCTTTTAAAAATGTTTTGGATTCTATTTGACCTCTTCATTGCAAAGCTTTTCAATTTTCTACAATTTGGAATAATAACATCCCTATACCTTATTCTATTTTTGTTTGGAGAATTTACATAAAAGTCTTCCTATTAATGTTCTCTTGATGAAAAAGGTTTTTATATTCCTTCTAAATATCAATGTTGCTACCATATTGAATCTTTGAATCATGTTATTATAGTCATTAAAGTGTGGAGGTATTTTGATGATATGTTTGATATTTATAACTTCAACAATGAAAGTGATATTTCCTATATCTTGTAAGCTTAGTTTTCTCCAGTTAAAGTTTACATGATGAATTTGATTCCTATTTTTATTTTGAGTTCCTTTGGACGGAAGGAATGATTCTAAACATCAAAACATTAAGATCAACTTCATGTGCATTATTTCTAAAGTGAAAGATAAAGTTCTTCAACTGTTTTCTAAACTTCTAAATATCCTTAAAGATATTTGGTTGAAGGTTGATGCAAATATGTTATTACATTTTACTAATGGTAATGCTTCTAGGAATCCTAAATATTTTTATCTTCTTACTAGATGTTTTGTATGTTAAAGTATTGGATTACTCATATTTCTTTTGAAGGTAACTATTGTGCTAGCTAGCTTAAAGATATTTTGTTGCCAATTAGATTATTTCAAGATTTCTCTCATTTATCATTACCTCAGCCTTTGAGGGGGATGATAAATTTGGACAAAGTTTGATTGCCTTAGTTGAGAATTTAATGGCTTTTCCATTGGTGTTGTTTGTTTTGTGTCTTATTTGCTTTCTATAGTTTTTGTACATCCTCTTCGTGTTCTTCCTTTCTGTGTTTCATTGAAGTGTTGGCTTATTTCATGGTTTTAATAATCTTGTTGGATTTTAGTGCCATGCGGTCTATTCTCATTCTAGTTTTCCCCTTTTTAATATTCTTAACTATCCTTCATTCTATTCTAGTTTGATGAATGTTTTGAGTGGGTTGAATTTTATTATGATTACAAGTGGTTGGGTTTTTCCTGGCAGCTTAAAACCTATTTTTACATTTACGAAATGGTAGTTGATTCTATGGGTTGGGTTTTTGGTTGACTTGGTATGGGAATTTTGGGGTGTGGATACTCAATAATGATTAGTATTATTGAAAAAAGTGTTTTAGTTTAATTTCTCAAGTGTGTGCTTGTGGTCGTTTTATAGATAGCGGTTGTTTGGTAAATTGGTTGGTTTCAGAATTTTTTTACTTTTGTCAATCTATCTCATTGACTATATGGATGGTTGTTGTCTACAATTTTTTTAGGACTGGTTCTAGATACTACACTTATAAGTTTTATTTATTCATTGATTTCATTTATGGTTTCCTTTTAATTTTCTTATCCCTTTTGTGTGCTTTAACAAGTTTTTCTTCCCAGATCTTGGTTGTTTGGATTTGGCTGCCTCTACGATCTAGACGTGTTTCGTTTAGTTTGGGTTTATTATGGTTGTGTCTTTGTATTGGATTTATCTTTTTGATGGTCCTTCTGATGTTGTGTTTTGGTGGTGGTTGTCCAGGTTCTATTTTTTTTTTCATCAAGTGTCGGGTTTCTATTTGTACCACTTATTTTTCCCTAGTCTGGTTGTCATGTGCCTCTTTTGGTTTAAGTTCTATTGTGTTTCTATGTTGTTCTAGTGGCATCCCTGATTTTCTTGGTGTACTTATTCAAAGTTTGATATTTATGTTATACCTAAGTGAACTTGTCCCTTAGCACACTAATACGAAATCAATACTTTCACTTTGATGTGGAAGCTAATTAAATTATAGACATTTATAATAATGATGATTATATTCTAATCATCATAACAAAACATTAATCACAGATTTTTACAAAGCATTTTTCACAAAAAATAGTGCGAAAAAAGAAAAATGCAAAAGTAGAAAATCAAAATAAACGCACCAAAGATTTATAGTGGTTTGGTCAAACAATGACATATGTCTATTCCTTGTAGCCCTCCTCTATGGGTATTATACTATCACTATAGTGTCTCCACTTTAGCCACCATAGCTAGGCGGAGAATCCCTTTCAAAATCTCTTATACCAACCAGGTGCGATAGAAACCACAATCCTTTGACCCTGCTGGTGATGGCAAAGAACCTTGGAATCTCTTTTACCTTCCCCGATGTGGCGAAGTTGTCGGGTCCTTTGTCAATAAAGAGATCTTCTTCCAAAAACTTCCCTCAAGACAAACCTTGACCTATGGAGGAACTCAAGTACAAGTTTACCATAGTTATCATGTAAAACTCCCTCTCACAATCCCTTAAAACCCACAAGGACCTTCTCCCTCTTTCACAAACTCAACCCTTTCTCTCCCAAGCTCTAGGCTCTCTCTTCAAGCTTTCTTGAGAAGAAAGAACTCAGTGAATGGAAAAAAGAGTCACACAAAGTCTTATGAGAAAGCTTAAATAGAGGGCTTTGAGAAACCCTAAAACTCACATCTGTTGATTCTGATCATATAGTATGATCCTTGATAGTATAGTTTGATCAATTCAAAATATCTCTATTATTATTGTATGATGAGTAAAGAGCTTTATAGTCAGCACAATTGATTGAGCTAGTCGTTAAGTATGATATGATCATCATCCAATATGATTTGTACAATCAATTTGGATTATCATCCTGCACAATTGGATACAATAAAATATCAGCATATGTAAATATTGGTTCATACAGTATGATTTGTCCAATCGTACAGTATAATCTTACTAGACTAATTAATCTAAATTTGATCCCTCAATATAATATTAACTTAGGCAATATTTAATTATATCATACCATTTAATACCTATCATACCATACAATTAGTATATATTTTATATTTTCTAAATATTTCCAAAATTATGATTGACGAATAAGGTTATGATTTTAACTTATCGTCAAGTACGATTAGTTCAAATAGCTTTAATTACATAATTAGCCATTTTAATAATTTTTAGTAGCTTATCGTATAATCAGATACCTCTCATATATTATGATTAGTTTAGAAAAATAATCTTCTAATTTTTCTCACTATCACATTTCCATGAGTGTTTGTATGAACGGTCAGCATGCTAGAATACACCTTTACAGGACTTGACTCAAGAAATTAAAAAATACATAAATAAATTTTACACTTTCAGTATATTCTATTCTACCCAATATTGAGCCCTTAATCTTTACCGACTAGTGCATGACATTCCTAAAATATTAGTACACACAAAAGCAAATACATAGTATAAATGATAGGAGACACAAAGATGCAATAATTAATATTTGTTATCACCAAAGCCATACACTTGTTAGCTCGAGTCGCGACACCTAGTTGTTGGCTGAGTGTATTATAGTCCTCTTGCTTCTTATCTTTTGGTCAGTTAGTATCTTTTTGGCTACTTTGGGTGGCATGATTTTTTAACTGAGTGCTTTTTATTTTTAATTAATTATTCTAATATAATTTCCTTTTCCTATTCTCTACTTATTTATTTTTGCAGATTATAATCATTTTTTATGTATATTGGTTCGTACTTCATTATTAAAGATTATTTAAGCTCTGGCTTAAATTTTTGGGATATGGTTCCTTGACAACCTTTTTTCTCTTTAATATACTATAGTAGGGATCTTGTGCTTGTAGGTTTTATTTTTGCTTTTTTTATTTTAGCTGTTTGAGCATTTAATAAGCATAGATCTCTTTATAAACATTAAATATTTTTATCATTAGTGTGTAGACCCTTTTTTTGGTTTTAATAAAAAATAAATATATAATAGTTTTATTTCTTTGTGTGATTAGTTTTTTGGGGCATATAGTTTATTATCCTTCTCATTTGATTATTGTAGATAAAATATCAATGATATTGTATGCTTAGAATAATTTTCTTTTTCTTAACTCAAAATCTGATTTTGTCTTTGTCAAGGTTGTTTAAATCAGACCAAATAATGAACCAATAGAAGGAGAGGTTCAAGGTTCGACCATTTAACCGGTCGAATCCTGATCAAACCAAATGATATAAAAAATAAAATTTATATGACAAAAAAATCATATAATATTATAAATTTTTTATTAAAAAATAAATTGAATACACAAATTACAAAAATCTTATATAATTTTAAAATTAAATATATTGAATCTTTAAATTAAATTCAAATTTAAAAAATATTTAAATTATATATTAATTCATAAGTTTAACATAAATTGTTATTTATTTATGTTACATATTTATATAAAATTTATACTCCTAAATTATATATTAAATTCATATTATTATTTTAAATTTATAAATTATTGATGTTAGATTAGATCATTTATTTTAAATAAATAAATAAATAATTTTATAGTACACAAAAGAATAAATGAAGAATTTAATTTATTTAATATTATTAATTAAAAAATTTTATTATTTATTTCATAAAAGGTTTTTTTTTTAAAATCTATTTTAAAATTGATAGAGAGTGTTGTAAATTTAAGAGTTAAATGTAATAACTTTAAATTTTTTTGTCCCACATCACTTGGAGAACTTTCTCTTGATAATGCTTTTACTTTATATTGCCTTTCATGTTAGAATGGATAAATATCTTACATATAGTAATAAAGCCTTCTAAAATTTTGAGTTGGAATTTTTTAATTTAAAAGTAAGCATTTCAAATTTAAAATTAAGTTTCAAATATTATTTAATATTTTATTTTTAATATTATAAAATAATTTACCTAACTATTCAAATAATTTTAAATTTAAATTGGCTAGTTTAAGAGAACTATAACCAATTCAGGGGTTTATTGGTTGAACCAGTAGTTCTAGCTGGTTCATTGCAAAAAAGGTTTTTAGGATGAACTGGACTGGCATTAAGGCTAGTTCTAGCCAGTCTGGTCAAGTTTTTAAAACATTGGTATTTGTATGTTATAAATATGCTTATATTTACAATGTTAATCACACTAATTTGAATGATGTTAAGTTTGTTGTTTTATTTTTCAAAAATTAATTCTTGCACAACAAATGATGTCTCTTCGAAGAACATGGCCTCGACAATCATTTTAACAAAATTTTAATATAAAATACAACTTTGATGATCTATTATATTAAATACAATAGTTTAAAATATTTGTATAAAATTAAAACTTTGAATGGATGGCCTGCAAACTATATGATAAATATGTGGACAAGTTTTGTAAAATTACATTTTTAATGCAAGAAAAGGGTGAGGAAAAACCCAAGCTCATGAAGGACAAAAAGAGACTTCAAAAGGCATTTTGGGCGGATTCTACAACTGATTCATCGGAGACGGAACCTGAAGACGAAACAATAAACTTGTGCTTAATGGAAGAAGATCATATTGATCAAAGTGATGAAGAAGAGGTATGTAAACCAACTTATGATCAATTGATCAAAATTTGTGAGAAAATTCATGCATCATACAAAAAACTTAAGAAAACTCATGCTATCTTGAAGTTGGAACTTTTAAATTTACAAAAAGAGCATGAAATTATTCTTAAAGATCATTCTACAATTGATTCAAATCACATGGCTCTACTTGATGAATTTGATGATTTAAATAAAAAGTATTCCAAATTAATTAATGAGCATGATGCATTAAAAGTTTCACACATCTCACTCAAATCTGATTTGAAGAAATCTAAAGAAATAGAGCGCAACTTGAGGATTAATAATAATTCTTTAGAAGATACTAACTTGAGGCTTAAAGATGAATTGGACTCAATTAAGAGAAATTGGATGACACCTACTTCTGATCTAAAGCCAAGACCTAGGAAGAGGCATTACAATCCAAACCATTTAAGAAATCATTTTCCTGGTGTTAGATGCTTTTCATGTGGCATGCTAGGACACATCTCACACACTTGCACTGTTCACCGTAGTACACATTGGGTGTGGAGACCAAAATTGCACAATTCACAGCATAGCACACATGCATTATATTCTACTTTTCATGAGAAGGGACCCAAACCTATTTGGGTTCCTAAATCTGAAAGTTGTTGATTCTTGCAGGATTGCTCTTACCAAAGACCTCATGAGAGCATAGGATACTTGGACAAATGGAGGCTCGCAGCTCATAACTGCTTAAACTTGCTGCTTCATAAATTCTTGAAATGCATTTTTTGTTTAATGTTGGTTTTGTTTTTAGTACAAGTGTTTTTGTTATTTTAGTTATTTGATCTTTTATTTTTATTTTTATTATGGTTTTCTATATGATGATTTTTCAATATTTTAGATTTTGAGATTTAATGCCAATGATTAGCATCTCTACATCAGTTAAAGGGAGAAACACCGTTGATGTTTTCCCTCCTTTTAACCTCTTTTAGTAGGTATAATTGTTCATCTCTAAAACAAAAGTCTAGCTCATTTTAACAATTGGTTTTTGAAATTAAGATTTTTTTTTTATATTGATACAATAATCTATCCTATATATAATGTCCAAAGTTTTTATATATCTTTCAATTTAATTGAAATCTTGCCATTACACATATCATGTGATTTTGATTGTGTTTTGTGACTAGTTCTTCCCTATGTTAGAGAGACAGCTCCTATTCTCTAATATCTGGAGGATATACTCACAACTAAGAATTATTTTTAGGAGATTATAAAAGAAAATTTAGCTTGCAAAAATAAAAAAAGGGGGAAGTGACAAAGACGCCAAATTGGAATAAAAAGAGCATACACAAAAGTGTATCAAAAATCATAAGATGCTCAAAGAGCAAATCAAAGTGACAAGAGGCATAAAATGAGCCCACTAAAAGCAAGCTATCCTCTCTTTTCATATCTTTTAAAACTTAGAAGAACTCATGGGTTATTTGATAATTTCAAAGGCTTGATTTCAAATTCCATAGTTGAGACAAATTACTTTGGTATATTATCTATGAGATATTTATCATTGTAACCAAGTTTTAAACGGATCTTCTTTCTACCCTATTAAGTTATTCTGAGTTAAGCCTTTTATTTTTAAAAGACAATTTTTACCCTGAAAGAAGTTCGAGCTAGGGATTAACAGGATGGAATATTCTACCATTTTCAGATTGTGACATTGTTAACTCATTGATCTTTTGAATATCTAAAATTTAATATTTTGAGAAATTTATCATATGGATGCTTTGCTAAAACAAAAAAAAGCAAAAATAAAAAAAAGAATAAAATTAAAAAAAGAAATTTTTTCCTTTGATTGTTTTTAGTTTTTTTGTTGTTAGTTAACTTTTTAATTTTTTATTTTATTTATTTGTTTGGGGATTTCTCTGATCATCTCCATCTTTCCTTGGTTTTCAAATTCTTGTCACATCGTCCTGGCCGATACCTCTATCATCCTGGATGATATGATAATTTCTCTTTAAAATTTCATCTGCTGAACTTTTCTGAGCCTCCTATAACGCATCGTCCCGGACGATACCTTATCGTCCTGGACGATTCGATTGAACTCTGTTAAAATCATCTTGATTGTGTTGACCAATATAATTTTTGTCCTAGCTGATGCATTTATGGTCATCTTCCTGGCCGATACACTAGATCATCCCGGATGATCCACGTTGAATGTGCTCAGATGACACTAGAAAGTGCTCTGATACCACTTGAAAGTTTGTTAGGGATGTTAGGATCTTATGAACTAGCGCAAGGCTAATTAAGAGAGGGGGAATCAGTTGTTAAAGATATTTTAAAACAAAACTACAAACCAAAACACCACAAAGAAATCAACGATGCGGAAATTAAATGTGGAAGTAATAATAAGAAAAAAACACATCGGATTTATAGTGGTTCGGTCAAACCTTGACCTACGTCCACGCCTTGGAGACACCCTCCAAGTATTGCACTAAAACAAGTGTCTCTCCTTTAGCCCCCACAATTAGGCGGAGAAGCCCTTACAAAATCACTTCCACCTTCCCTAGTGCGGCGGAGTCGCCGGGTCCTTTGACACCAAAGAGATCTTCTTCTTTGGTGAACTTCCCTCGAGACAAGCCTTGAATCCGACGGTATTCAGGTGCGAGCTTGTCGGAGCAACCATGTGGGGAACCCCCTTCAAACTCCCTTGAGTCCCCCTTCACAGGATCTTCTTCCTCTCTTAAACTCCACTCTTTCCTCACTCCCTTTCAAGCTCTCTCTTCAAGTTTCCCCCAAAAGAACGAAGCTACAATGGCTGCCAAAGATACTTACAAAGTGTCATGTTATTGCTTAAATAGAATATCTCAAAACGAACTCATTAATGCAAGTTGCCAACATTATCGTCCAGGACGATATAAATATCATCCTGTACGATTAGTACAAATTATGCTCTTCAGCTTGGAACAATTTGGGATGATCAGAAGAAATTTGGTTACATCGTCCTGGCCGATCTCGCGATCATCCTGGATGATTAGTTTAAAATCGATTTCAATTGTCCTGATCATCGCCCAGAATACATTCTGGCCGATGTAAATCATCCAGGAAATCATCATGGCCGATACTACGATCGTCTCGGACGATGTGATTGTATCAATCAGCCATTAATTATTTCCAAGGATACCAAATCAATTTAGGCATAATTGAGCTAGATCTTCTTGGACGATGTGTATATCATCCTGGCCTATTTCCTAAAATAATGAATACCTAATCTGATCATGGCTACTGATTCTTTCTGAATTGACCTTATCGTCCTAGCCGATACAAGTATCATCCAGGCCGATCAAGTTTTGAAGGCTTCCTTAATGAGGATGCCCTAATTAGGGTTTCTGCTTTTGGACCGATCGTTTAGGACGATATAAATATCATCCCGGATGATGTTACTAAAAATAGAAATCTTTAGGGAACAATAGAAAATCTTTCAAGCTATAAATCATCAGGAGCCACACCAAATACAATAGACTCAAGAAAGGAAAAAGTGTACAAACTAACTCAGACCTAGTCTACCCAATCTTGAGTTGATTCCAAATTGCAGTCCGATCGAGTGAACCTGAAATATTAGTAGATAAGGCAGTTGTAAAGAAAAAAGAATGTTTGCTATCTTTAAAATTATAAGCCATAGATCCGTAACACACGTGTCAGTACGTTTAAATCCTTAAAATCGGCCCCGAATGATCCATTATTGGACAATCGTCCTGGTCGATCCACTGTTCGTCCTGGATGATACACGTGGCATAGATTTAAAATGTTTTAACTTCGGCCGGTACGATCAATTATATCCCAAAGTCAAACCTTAAAATTTTTAATATTATACACTAAATTTATGACCTATATGACCTCTTTAATGACTAGGCTTAATCAAAAATTCTTTCTTATTTTCAGTGCGACTATAGGAAACCTGAACTCAGATCATAAAGTTTTCACAAAATGTGAGTGAAATCTTTCAGTAATTGTTTGATATAAAAAAGTTGAATTTTGGAAAGTTAATTTTCTTTGAGAAAATTTAATTTTATGGAATTTTAATTTTAAAATCGAATACATCATTATGAATGATATATTACCTCAAGAGTTGAAGATATCATTTCATAATAGGTTCGAATTATAAAACTGCAAGTTCATCATGTTTATCATAGTCAAACACAAAGAAGAACCACATTAACCTAGGAGAGTCAAAATGATATTTAATCAAGTGTTTGTCTATAATAATCTGGATAAGTGAAAATTAATTTTATAATTAAATTCGTGATAATAAAATAACATCTCCCTGTAGAAATAAGATATCATTTATTATCAATAATTTAAACATGACGATAATAACTGTTGACTTTGATTTTCTCAAAGATAATTAATTAAATTTTGAAAATTTTATTTTAAAAATTTATATGGGTTATAAATCATTAGATGTCATCGCTATGATGGCAAATAATTATGCAGCAGAAATCATTGGCCCTTAATACAAACATGGCGGTGGGTCCCCGAAAGGCCACATATCTAAGTCAGCAAGGCTTTTTAGCCATCAGATCTTTTGTGGTTTCAAATGAACAACTCAAATCAAGCCAAATGACCAAACAAAGTAACAAAAAACATACATAGTCCAATTAGAGCACGGAATGATGGGATCTAAACTATTGATCACAACATCAATGGTCCAAATAATATTCACTATTGTAATAACATAAAATGATGCCCTAATTAAAAAAAAAACATCTCAAATTCATGTTTGGCTCGATCATTTGAAATGAAAGTTTAAACTTGGGTGAAGCTAATGAATAAACATCATGGGTTCATGCTTTGATGGTTTAAAACATGCATAATCAAATGTTATATAAACTAGAGTGCCCTAGGCTAGGGTTTGAGATTTTACTAAATCTAACCAATGGATTTGAACGTTCTTGGGCTTTGTGAGCTTATAGATTGTCCACATGTCTTATTCCTTAAGAAATTAATCATCGAAAATGCCTAGATTGTATGTTACGAGCTTTGGATGAACTAGGTGGTTAGCATGCTGGAGAAGATGCCACCGGTGATGCGCAATCGCCTAGATTTTGTAGTGGGAATATGGAAGATTGTCTTGAGAGTTTACAAAAATGGGATTTCATCTATGTAAGATCTTGGAGATGAAATAGATTATTTCTTTTGCAAATGAACTTTTCATTGACTTAACCCCTATGGTTTGATTTTTGATGGTCGTGATGCATTAGAGCCCTCCCTTAAATTCTTAACATGTGTCCCAAACTGTTGAGTGCAGAGGGAAAGGATAGAATGGTCTCATTTCTATTAGTTGAATCTACATAAAGGTGGACCACATTTACTAGATTTGGGTAAACCAGCTCTTAGGTTGTAGAACTCTAAAAGTAACACCATTATGCGGGGGTAGAATGTAAAGGGTAGGATCGCACTATCTCGTAGTATAGCATGATCGCAAAACTTTGTGCTCTTTGCTAGTAGGCCAATGGGAGGGCAGATTAGATCATACATACAATTAAATATTGAGGATAGCAATTTTGCTTATGCACCTCAATGGGTAATAATATGCATAACCTAATTAAAGTCATTAGATTTCCTCCACCTGATACATCAACTCGAGTGAGTTTTATTTGATGTGGGATTCCATTTCTTAGGGGTGCAAGCCCCTGTAGTTAATTACATCTTAGGCTATAATTTAAGAAGACTCTTGTGTTGCGGATCTATGGTTTATGATTTTGATGATAACAAACATTCTTATTTCTCTACGATTGCCTTTTGTACTAACAATTCAGGTCCACACGATCAGACTGCAATTTGGAACCAGCTCAAGATTGGGTAGACTAGGTCTGAGTCAGTTTGTACACTTTTTCCTTTCTTGAGTCTATTGTATTTGGTTTGGCACCTGATGATTTATAACTTGGAATATTTTCTATTATTCCCTAAAGATTTCTATTTTTGGTAATATCATCCGAGACGATATTTATATCATCCTGTACGATCAGTCCAAAAACAGAAACCCTGATTAGGGCATCCTCATTAAGGCAACCATCATATGTTAATTGGCCTGGAAAATACCTTTATCGGCCAGGACAATAGGCTCAATTCAGAAACAATCAACCGCCATAATCATATTAGATATTCTTTATTTTAGGAAATCGGACAGGATGATATACACATCATCCAGGATGATCTAACTCAATTATGCCTAATTTAATCTGGTATCTTTGGAAAGAATTAATGGCTGATTGATACGATCACATCATCCGGGATGATAGTAGGATCGGCCGGGACGATGTCCTAGACGATTTACATCGGCCAGCATTGATTCCGGGTAATGATCAGGATGATTGAAATCGGTTTTAATCTAATCGGCCGGGATGATCGTGATATCGGCCAGGCCGATATAACCAATTTTCTTCTGATCGTCCCAAATCATCTCGGGCTGATGAGCTGAATTTGTACTGATCGTACAGGATGATATGCCTATCGTCCTGGACGATAATGTCAGCAACTTGCAGTAATGAGCTTATTTTGAGATCTTCTACTTAAACTATGACATGACACTTTGTAAGTGTCTTTGACATACATTGTAGCTTCGTTCTTTTGGGGGAAACTTGAAGATAGAGCTTGAAAGGGAGTGAGAAAAGGGTGGAGTTTGAGAGAGGGAGAAGATCCTGTGAGGGGGACTCAAGGGAGTGTGGAGGGGGTTCCACATGGTTTCTCCGGTAAACTCGCACCTGAATACCGTCGCATTCAAGGCTTATCTCGAGGGAAGTTCACCAAAGAAGAAGATCTCTTTGGTGTCAAAGGACCTGGCGACTCCGTCGCACCGGGGAAGGTGGAAGTGATTTTGTAAGGGCTTCTCCGCCTAGTTGTGGGGGCTAAAGGAGAGACACTTAGTTTAGTCCAATACTTGGAGGGTGCCTCCAAGGAGTGGACGTAGGTCAAGGTTTGACCGAACCACTATAAATCTTGTGTGTTCGTTCTTATTATTGCTTCCACATTAATTTCTTCCGCACTTGATTTCTGTGTTAATTTTTGTTTGAGTTTTGTCTTTGGTTTTAAAGTTATCCAATTCATCTCTCTCTTTGTTATCCTTGGGCCAATTCATAAGGGCTTAACATCCCTAACGAACTTTCAAGTGGTATCAGAGCACTTTTTAGTGTCATCTAAGCACTTTCAAGTGGTATCAGAGCCAGTATTCATAAAATAAGTTTTTAAAAGCTTTTAATTTTTTGATCCATGGCTAACTTTTCTTATCATATTATTGCGGAAGGATATTCAATCACCAGACCACCTTTATTTGAAAATATTACTTTTGATTTTTAAAAAATTCGCATGACTACTTTCTTGCAATCGATTAATTTTCGCATGTGGCATATGATCTTAACTGATTATTCATCACTGTCACGTATTATTAATGAAGTTAAAATTGATATTCCTTTAATCAATGGAATAGGGAAGAATAAGTAAATGCTCAATTGAATGCAAAATCTTTAAATTGCTTTTTCTGTGCTTTAAATTCTGAAGATTTTATGTTAGTATCCACGTGCACTACTGGTAAGGAAATTTGGGATAAACTACAACCATATACGAAGGCACTAGTGAAATTAAGCAATCTAAGTTGAATATGTTAATGCATGATTTTGAACTGTTTTTCATGAAACCTTATGAGACGGTCTTAGACATGTATACTAGGTTTATTCAAATTGTGACATCATTGCATACTTTAGGAAAAAAGTTTTCAAAATTTTGAAAAAGTTAACAAAATTCTTTGTTGTCTACTGAATAAGTTTGATGCTAAAGTAGTTGTTATTTGTGAATCAAAAAATTTGAATAAATATTCTATTGATAATTTGATTGGCTCACTCATTGCCTACGAGCAAATTTTAGGTCAAAGACTTATGGATGCAGGTGAAATGATTATTCTAAAAGCTGAAGATACGGAAAGAGATAGCTTAGTTGGTGACGAATGCAATGACTTGTCAAGCAAATCAAAAAGCTCACCAAAGCATAAGCATCAACAAAAGTGGAATAAAGGTAAAAATGGTAAGGATGTTAATATTTATTTTGATGTTATTTGGTTTCGTTGTAGGAAGCCTGATCATATGAAAAATCAGTGCCCTAATTTAAAAATTCATCCTACGAAAGAAAAGGGTAAAGCGAACCAAATTTTATACTCGAAAAATAATGAAAAACAAAAAATCTCTTGGGCAGACCTAGTCTATGAAGCATCGGACCAAGAGCAAGATGGTGCTTAAACCTTTGTTTGTTTTTATGTTTATATATTTTGTTTGTCCTTTTATTTTTGTGATTTTCTATTTTTTTAATTCTATTTTTCTGACTTTCTTTTTTTGTTAAATTTTTATGTGTCTTTTCTCTGATCAACACACACATCACCTTTCTAAAAATGAAAAACCTACCTCTTATTTTCTCTTGAATTCTTATGAAAATTGTGTTTGACTTCTCTAAAAATAGTCAAAGGAAGGAAACTCATGATTTTGACTCTATATCTCTATTTCCTTAAAGAGGTTATTCTACTTTTGATTTAAAATCTTCATCATATTTTAAATTAGATTTTGAAACTGAACTTTTTTCATCTCCCTATATTTTATCTATCGCATAGGAATCTTTTACAAGATTGTTGAATCTACCTCATAATTTTCCTAATCAAGCAGTTCGTTGTTTCAACAGAATGGGTTTACTTTTATTTTTAAAATTTCATAAAGGTATCATATTAAAAAAAATGGCCAATGACGCCAAATAAAAAAAAGGCCAATGACGCCAAATCAAAAGATGCGCAATGACACCAAATTGAAAGATACACAAAGTGTATCAAAAGAAAAAGAAGTGCAAAGTGCGCCAAAAACTTGATAAGAGGCATAAAATGAGCCCACAAAGTGTATGCTTACTTTTTCTGTTTTATTCAAAGCTTAAGAAAACCCATGATATTTTTTATACTTGATTTTTAAATCTTGATTCCTGATTTAACAATTCGTGCATTGATTTTCTATTAGATATATTTTATGGAAGGAGTTTTAAAAAATTAGTGTTTCTTTTTCTAATTTATTCCATGATTTAGATATTGAACAAAAAAGTTTTTAAGCCTTTTTAAGTTTGGATTATCAAATTCTAAATTTCTAATATTTTCTGGGCTATGTGTTGTCAATCCAATTCTACAAAGTGTTTGATTAAAACCAAGAGGTAACTTTCTCATTTTAAGAATATTTATTTTTTTTTCACTAGATCAAAGAACATTTTTGTCTTTTGTTCATTTTGGTTTTTTTTTGTGCTTCTCTCTTTTTGATAATGTCAAAGGGGGAGAACGTATTGTCGAACTTACGTACAGTTATTGTATTTGTATCTTTTTTTTAAAAAAAAAAATAAAAACAACAAAAATATTTTTATCTCTACTATTTTTAAAAGTGTTATTCTAGTGTGGGGGAGATTAGGAAGAGTATTTACTTTTTTAAAAATTAAAATTGAAATGTTTTGCCATCATCAAAAAGGGGGAGATTGTTGCGGATCTATGGTTTATGATTTTGATGATAGCAAACATTCTTATTTCTCCACGATTGCCTTTTGTACTAACATTTCAGGTCCACACGATCAGACTGCAATTTGGAACCAGCTCAAAATTGGGTAGACTAGATCTGAGTCAGTTTGTGCACTTTTTCCTTTCTTGAGTCTGTTGTATTTGGTTTGGCACCTGATGATTTGTAACTTGGAAGATTTTTTATTGTTCCCTAAAGATTTCTATTTTTGGTAACATCGTTCGAGACAATATTTTATCGTTCTGGACGATCTGTCTAAAAACAGAAATCCTGATTAGGGCATCCTCATTAAGGCAGGCATCATATGTTAATCGGCCTGGACGATACCTGTATCGGCTAGGATGATAGGCTCAATTCAGAAATAATCAACCACCATAATCAGATTAGGTATTCTTTATTTTAGGAAGTCGGCCACGACAATATACACATCATCCAAGATGATCTAACTCAATTATACCTAATTTGATCTGGTATCTTTGGAAAGCATTAATGGCTGATTGATACAATCACATCATCCGGAACGATAATAGGATTGACTGGGAGGATGTCCTAGACGATTTACATCGACCAGCATTGATTCCGGACGATCATCAGGACGATTGAAATTAGTTTTAAACTAATCGGCCGGGACGATCATGATATCGGCCAGGCCGATGTAACCAATTTTCTTCTGATCGTCCTAAATCATCTCGAGCTGATGAGCTGAATTTATACTGATCCTACAGGATGATGTGCCTATCGTCCTAGATGATAATGTCGACAACTTGCATTAATGAGCTCGTTTTGAGATCTTCTATTTAAGCTATGACATAAGACTTTGTAAGTATCTTTGGCAGCCATTATAGCTTCGTTCTTTTGAGGGAAACTTGGAGAGAGAGCTTGAAAGGGAGTGAGGAAAGGGTGGAGTTTGAGAGAGGGAGAAGATCCTGTGCGGGGTGACTCAAGGGAGTGTGAAGGGGGTTCCACACGGTTGCTCCGGCAAGCTCACATCTGAATACGGTCGGATTCAAGGCTTGTCTCGAGGGAAGTTCACCTAAGAAGAAGATCTCTTTGGTGTCAAAGGACCTGGCGACTTCTCCGCACCGGGGAAGGTGGAAGTGATTTTGTAAGGGCTTCTCCGCCTAGCTGTGGGGGCTAAAGGAGAGATACTTAGTTTAGTGCAATACTTGGAGGGTGCCTCCAAGGAGTGGATGTAGGTCAAGGTTTGACCGAACCACTATAAATCTGGTTTGTTCGTTCTTATTATTACTTCTGCATTAATTTCTTCCGCACTTGATTTATGTGGTGATTTTTGTTTGAGTTTTGTCTTTTGTTTTAAAGTTATCCAATTCATCTCTCTCTTTGTTATCCTTGGGCCAGTTCATAAGGGCTTAACATCCCTAACGAACTTTCAATTGGTATCAGAGCACTTTCTATTGTCATCTGAGCACTTTCATCTCGATTAAGGATCCTATATTATTCTCTCAAATGTGGTTGGTATATATGAAGGAAACTAGGAAGTTCCTACTCAAAGGAAAAGAAATGTTCAACTTGGCTTAGTATACATACACGACTGATATTAATATTCAGAGGGACTAAAGTAATAAGAAAATGTTGCAAATCTCATATCAAGAAATAGAATTTTGATGATAACAAACATTTAAGTTTTTCTATGACTTCCTTGCCTACTAATATTTTAGATCCACAAGATCAAACTCTAAATCGAACCAACTTAAGATTGGGTAGATTAGAACTGAGTCAAATTATAATATACGTCAAGTGCCTTTTACCCTTTCTTGAGTCCATTGTAATAATGTGGGTCCTGATGCTAAGTAACCTTACACACACACACACTTGGGGGATAAATTTTGACTATTTTAGAGTTTTTTATTTTCGATCACATCGTTCGGGACGATCCAAAAATCAGACTAGATGATTAGTTAAAAATAAAAATCCTAATTAGGGCATCCTGATCAAGTCACCCGCAATTAAGCGCATCATCCTGAATGATATTAGCATCAACCGGGATGATAGGTTCAAATTAGAAAGAATCAGTCGTCATATCTATTTAGGCGTCTTTTATTTTTGGACATCATCCTGGATGATGTAGTGCAATTATACTTAAATTAATCTGGTAATTAAGAAAAATAATTAAGGTTTGATTGATCGATTATATTGGCCTAGATGATTGCAAGATTGTCCGGGACAATCAGTTCACAAACCTTAGTTATTCTGGACTATTAAAAATTAGCCTGACTCCATTCAAGGCGGTGCTCTAGATGATATAAACTGAATTGAACTAATCATCTAGGATGATCAAAAGATTGGCTTGTACGATCAAGCTATTTTTTCATCATTCAGACATCCATTCAGGGTGATGTTCTGGATAATATTTTTCATTTTATACTAATTGGCACGGATGATCGTGAGATCATCCTGGATGATCTAGTTATTTTTCCATTGTGTAGACATCCATTATCACCATCCATCAAGGGTGATGGTCTGGATGATATTCCTCAAGTTGAACTAATATTATAGGATGACATGTTATCATCCTGAATAATATCTAACAATTAGTTGCTAATTAGGGATAATTTGAAGCCCTGACTTAAAAGATCTCTTATTTTCTCAAAAAATAATCTTTTGTTGTTGTCCTGACCTGATAGAGACAAGAGGAGAGGGAGAACAAGGGAGAGAGATAGTGGATCTTGTGAGGGGGAGTTTATGAGGGGTTTCACAAAGGTTGCTCAAAGCAAGGATCCATGTTGTCTTCTCTAGTCGTCATTCCTAATTCTTTGGGGGTTCTAGAGAGGTCTACTTCAACAACTAATAGAGGTTCTCTGCCTTCTTTAGGAGGAAGCAAAAAGAGTTGGGTTCTCTTCCTACTTCAGGAGGAAGTAAAGGGAGTTTGGTTCTCTGCCTGCTTCAGGAGAAAGCAAATGGAGTTGGGTTCTCTGCATCACCAGGGTTGGTGGAAAAGAGTTTTATATGGGCTTCACTGCCTTATTGTGGGGAAAAAAAGGAGAGATAATAAGTTTAGTGCAATTTTAGTGTGTTCTTTCTTATTCTACTTATGCATTTAACTTTCGCACTTTAATTTTTGTGGTGATTATTTGGCTGCGTTTGTGATTTTGTTTGGGAAAATTTTTAAATACCAATTCACCGCCCTCTTGGGTAGCCTTGAGACTAATTCATAAGGGCTTAACATCTTTGTCAAACTTTCAAGTGGTATTAGAGCGGGATTCATATAATCGAGTTTTTGAAAATTTTTTATTTTCGATCAATAGCTAACTTTAGTAATCATAATACTGTGGAAGGGTATTCAATTACCCGACCACCTTTGTTTGACAATATTCATTTTAATTTTTGGAAAACTCACATGTCTATAATTTTATAATCGATTAACTATCGCATGTGGATACTTGCTAAAGAAGGTTATTCACCTCCATCTCGTAAAACTAATGGAATTAATATTGTACTTCTTTTTACTGAATGGACTCTTGAGGATAGGGATTTAGCTCAACTGAATGCAAAATGCTTGAAATATTTTTCTATACTTTGAAATCAGAATAATATATGTGTGTTTCAACTTGTGCTACTGGTAAAGAAATTTGGGATAGATTGTGTATTATTAATGAAGAAACCAAAGAAGTTAAATAATCTAGGTTGAATATTTTATTACATGACTATAAACTTTTTCATATGAAACATATTGAATCAATTTCTGATATGTATACTAGGTTTACTCAAATTGTTACCTCATTGCATGCCTTAGGAAGAGAGCTAACTAACTATGAAAAAGTGAATAAAATTTTGATATGCTTGTGTTCTTTCTTTGATGCTAAGATCACTGCAATTATTGAATCCAAAAATTTGAATACTTATTATGTTCATAACTTAGTTGGATCACTCATTGCTTATGAGCAAGGAGTGAACCAAAGATAACTTGATCAGATAAGCAAAAGAAGGAGAAAACTAAGATGCTGAAGGCCAACAACACGGATACTGATTCTTCTGGGTCTAAAAGCAATTATATTACCTTAATCACTAGGAAATTTAAAAGCTTTCTAAGGAATAATCACAAGCACCATAAAAAATGGAACAAAGGTAAGGGTAGAAAAAATTATAAAAGTTCTTCTGATGTTATTTATTTTGAATACAGAAATCCTGGACAAGGCAAAGCTGATTGTCCTATATATAGGGATCACCAAAGCAAGGAGAAGGGTGAGGAGAAACCCAATTTTAGAAAACACAAGTACAAGAAGCAGTTCCAAAAGGCTTTATGTGCAGATTCGATATCTAACTCCCTCTGAGACTGAAGCTGAAGAGGAAACAATAAACTTGTGATTGATGACCTGTAATCATCCTGGTCAGTCTGACCAAGAATAGGTATACGAACCAACCTATGATAAATTACTTGAAGTTTGTGAGAATATTCATGCATCATATATAAAACTTAAGAAATCTCATGCTAGTTTGAAATTGGAGATTTCAAATTAATAAAAAGGGTATGAAATTTTATAGAAAGTTCACTCCCAAATTAATAGCAATCATAAGTCATTATTTGATGAATTTGATGAATTGAATAAAAAGCATTCTGAGTTGAAAGTTGAGCATGATTCATTGAAAGCATCCTACACCTCACTTGAATCTAATTTTAAAACTTATATTGATGAATCTGAGCATAGGGAGCACAATTTGAGAGTTGATACTGTTATTTTAGAAAATGCTAACTCGAGGTTTAAAGCTAAATTTAATGCACTTGAGAAAAATATGAATACACCCACACTTGAACAACTTTTCAATCATGATCCAAAACCAAAATTTTTGAAACCTAACAAGAGGCATTATAACCCGAATAAATTAGTAAATCTTTTTTCTGGTGTTAGATATTTTTCATGTGGCATTCTTGAGCACTTTTCACATATTTTCATTATTCACCATAGTACACATTGGGTGTGGAGACCCAAATTGTATTATTCATAGCATAACATACATGTATTGCATTCTTCTTTTTATAAGAAAGGACCCAAACCTATTTAGGTTCCTAAATATTATATTTGATGATTTTATAGGTGTGCTCTCACAAAAGACTTCATGAGAGCATGTGGTACCTAGATAACGGATGCTCACAACACATGACTAGAGATGTTGATCAATTCTTTTTTCTGGAGGCCAGGGCTGGAGGCAAGGTCACTCTTGAAGATAATACTACCATGAAAGTGGTAGGCATAGGTTTAATCAGAAACTCCAAGAACCTTTTGATTGAAAATATCATGCCAATATGAAAACCCTTAGAAGAGTGACACAAAAAGACCTAATTAGAGGTGTCCCCAAGCTTAAGTTCACCAAAGACCACGTATGTGATGACTATAACCTAAAGAAGCAAGTCTAATCCTCTTTCCATTCTATTAAGGATATTAACACCTTTAAAAGTCCTTCACATGGATTTATTTGTACCCATTAACACTGCCAACTTAGGGGGGAATTATATAGATTTGTGATTGTCAATGACTACTCGAGGTTTACTTGGATTAAATTTTTGTCTCATAAGAGTAAGTCTTTTGATAAGTTTAGATCCTTCTCCACTTAGATTCAAAAAAAGTTAGGTTGTGAAATCTGGACCATCTATATGAAAGTTCGTTCGGGATGTTAAGCCCTATGAACTTAGTCCCAAGCTAATCAAGAGGGGGGGGTGAATTGGTATTTAAAAAATTCTTAAGACAAAGAAAGAAAATCACAAACCAAATCACACCATAAAAATAAATGCGAAATTTTAAAAGTGCGGAAGAAAGAAAAAGAACACAGAAATTTATAGTGGTTCGGTCGACTCGACCTACGTCCACTCCTTGGAGGCACCCTCCAAGTATTGCACTACAAAACGTGACTCTCCTTTAGCCCCCACAGCTAGGCGGAGAAGCCCTCACAAGAAACTCCTTTTTGCCACCACGGCAAGGCAGAGAACCCACCTCCTTTTGCTTCCTCTTGAAGCTGGCAGAGAACCACAACCAAAAGCAAACTCCTTACCTCTACCGACCCTTCCACGGATGTGAAACTCCAGACGAAAGACAAGCAGAGCGATCCTTGAGCAACCCTTGTGAATCCCCTCACAAGCTCCCCCTCACAAGATCCTCTCTCTCTCCCTCTCTCTCTTTCTCTCCTCAAGATCTTCTCAGGTCAAGGCAGCAGCCAAAAGGTTTTTTAAAAACATTGAAGAAGAGCTCTTTAAATAGAAGAGCTCAAGAGGAGCTCATTAATTGCAAGTAGCTGACTTTATCGTCCAGGCCGATATGGACATATGCCTGGCCGATTAGTACAAATCAAGGAAGATCGGCCAGAGCATAGCCCTGGGAACAGTCCTGGACGATTGAAATTTGGCTTTATCGTCCAGGCCGATCTCACGATCGTCCTAGCCGATTAGGTCAAATCAGAGGTAAATCGTCCTGAGCACAGCCCTGGGAACAGTTCTGGCCGATTGAAATTTGGCTTGCTCGTCCAGGCCGATCTCACGATCGTCCTGGCCGATCTCACGATCGTCCTGGCCGATCGGATCGTATCAATCATCCTTAATTACTCCCTTGATTTCCTGATCAATTAAGGCATAATTTGGTAATTTCGTCCAGGCCGATCCGGGAATCGTCCTGGCCGATAATTTAAAATATAGTATGCCTAAACTGTCTAAGGCGGTTATCTTTTTCTATTTTGAGCTTATCGTCCAGGCCGATAGGTTAATGTCAGCTGCCTTAATTAAGAATCCTTAATTAGACTTTCTGTTTTGAGCCGATCGTCCAGGATGATATGAAAATCGGCCTGGCCGATGTGGGTAAAAATAGAAATTCTAAGTCTCTCAAGTGTGTGTGTAAAGGGTTACTTAGTATCAGTCTTTTTGGCCATTACAAGTAGACTCAAAAGGTGAAAAATAAAATTACAGACTGACTCAACCCTAAACCTACGCAATCCTGAACTTGGCTTCTTCTTGATCGTCCGATCTTCGATTCCTGAAAAGTTAGAAGCAACAAGTAGTCCAAGAGAAAAAGTGTTTGTCAATCATCAAAACATAAGACATGAAAATAGGTTTGCAACAATCTCCCCCTTTTTGATGATGGCAAACCACTACGAAAACAGTTAATGGAAAAAATTCAGGATTGATGAAAAAAGAACCTTATAAACTTCTCCCCCTTTTGACATATCAAAAAGGAGGGTACAAGAAAGCAAAGCAAAGAGACCCCTTTTTTTATTTTTTTTATTTTTTTTTATTATTTTTTTTAACCAAGGCATGAACATGATATAGTATTCCATGTGATTGATTCAAAAAATTTGTGAGTTAATGTGTTAATAAGCTCATCAATCTATAGAAAAGTAGAATATCCGATCATGGCTACCCTTAGCTCAGACATTTTTTTAGGGTAGAATCGTCTTTTGAAATCAATGACCTAACTCAAGAAATTAATTGGTTATGAGAAAAAAGGATTTCACCTATCACTTGGCTTAAGAAAAACCATCTTCATACAATAATGAGGTAAAGTAAATTTGTCACAATCGCAAGTTAATCGAAGTCAAGTCTTTGATAACCAACAGTTCTAAGTTCTAAAAGATTTAAAAAGAGAGTAGCTTGTTTTGGAGTGGGCTCATTTTATGCCTCTTGTCAATATCGTGGCGCTTTGCGCAAATTTTTTTTTTGTTCAATTTTTGGCGTCTTTGCGCATCTTTAGTTGGCATCATTGGCCAATTTTTTTTTTTTGCAAGCTATAGTCTCTTTTATAATCTTTTAAAGACAAAGTTGTGAATATATCTTCGCATTTATTAGAGAATAGGAGCACTCTCTCTAACAAAAGGAAGAGTTATCACAAGCAGAATCAATAATTAAGGACAAGAGTAACGAGAAATTTTAATGTGAAAAACAAACTTTAAACATTATAAGTGTAAGATAGAGTTTTTTTAAGCAAGTTTAAAGAAAAAGATCTCAATTCCATAAACAATCTTTAACTTGAGAGAGATTTTTTTATAAAAAAAAAGAAAACTATGCCACTAAAAATAAGTTAGAGAAAGAGACACAATCACAAAATATTTCTACCATCTAAAAGATCGAGTAGATAAAAGCATATTGACTACAAATTCCCAAAAGCAAGGACAAGGAATATAATATCATATTAGCCATGATTTTGAAAACTAAGTAAAGAGAGACAAAAAGGAAAGAAAGAAAAAATAAAACACACAAAAAGAACTAAAACAACAAAACAGGAAACAAAAGCAAAAGAAAGAAAAACAAAAGAAAATAAAAAGTTTCATGCATTTATGTCAATCACACCCAACCTGGTCCTTAAAGAGTTGAAAGTATCGAAGGCCAGTGGTTTAGTAACGTTGCCTGCCAGTTGATTTTCAGTTGTTACATGGTGTAACTCAATGTCTCCCTTAGTCACATGATCTCTAATGAAGTGATGCCTAATGTCAATGTGTTTAGTCCTTAAATGTTGGATAGGATTTTTAGAGATGCATATGGCACTAGTATTGTCACAAAAGATATATATGGTACTTACATGTAATCCCACTACAGGAAAATCACTTATTACCGGCAGAATTTTCCGGCGGCTTTCCGGCGGTCAATTTTCCGGCGGCTTTCCGACGGCTAATTTCCCCGCAAAATTTTTGCGACAGCTAATTTCCCGCAAAATTATCCCGCGGAATTTTCCGGCCGCTTTTCGACGACTTTCCGGCGGCTTTTCGACGGCTAATTTCCCCGCAAAATTTTGCGCCGTCTAATTTCCCGCAAAATTATCCTGCGGAATTTTCCAGCGGCTTTCCGACGGATTACCGGCGGCTTTACTTAACTAGTTTATTTTAATTATCAATTAAAATAAAAATTTTAAATTAATAATGTTTAATTATAATATTCAGACTATTTTAATATAAATAATGCAATACTTAGTTTTAATCATTTTGCAGAATCGGCGCATTGGTTAGGGATCGGGGCTGCGGGTGAGGAGGTCCACGGTTCGAAACTCAGCGAAGACAGCGTGGGAGCGAGCTTGTTGGCGCACTCGGGCTCGCCTGGCTCACACGAGCGCGGTCCGACGCGACGCGATGCGGTCTGGTCCGGCGCGACCCAAGGCCTGGGGCGACCGCCCGCCGGAGCGGGTTGCTGGCGTGCCGCCGGAGCCGCCGGGGAGCGGTTTCAGCGGGAGCGGGTTGTGTGTTTTTTTTTTTTATTTTCAACCGGCTGTTTTGACCGCCGGCAAACCGTCGTATTTATTTGCCGCCGGAAAACGCAGTCGGAAATTATTTTCCTACGCCGTTTTTTCCGGCGGCACGAAAACCGCCGGAAAACCGCTGGAAAATTTAAAAAACGCCGGAAACTACTCAAATTCCGCCGGAAAAAGCCGTCGGAAGTGGGTGATTTTCCTGTAGTGTCCTAAATCCAATACCTGTTGTTTCAACCAAAGGACTTGGGCCACACAACTTCTAAGAGCAATGTATTCAGCTTCGGCAGTGGAAAGAGCAACAGAGTTTTGCTTCCTACTAGACCAAGAGACCAAAGATTGTCCAATGAATTGACAAGTTCCAGAAGTGCTCTTTCTATCCACCTTGGATCCTGCAAAATCAGAGTCAAAAAAACCAATAATCTCAAAAGAAGTTCTATGTCTAGGGTACCAAATACATAATCCTTGTGTCCCCAAAAGGTATCTAAAAATTCTCTTAACAGCAGTCAAGTGGGACTCCTTAGGGTCAGCCTGAAACCTAGCACAAAGGCAAACACTAAACATGATGTCAGGTCGGCTCGCAGTCAAGTAAAGTAAAGATCAAATCATGCCTCTATACTTCTTCTGATCAACAGACTTACCACTTGGGTCCTTATCCAATGGAGCACTAGAAGTCATGGGAGTGTTAATTGGCTTGGCTTTGTCCATCTCATATTTCTTCAAAATGTCCTTTACGTATTTTGTTTGATTTAGAAAAGTTCCATCCTCCAATTGTTTTATGCTAAACTCCAAAAAGTAGGACAACTCCCCCATCAAACTCATCTCAAACTCTCTACTCATTGTTTTAGAAAAATCATCACACAAATTTTTATTAGAAGATCCAAAGAGTATATCATCCACATAAATCTGAACAATGAGTAAATCATCTCCTATTCTCCTAAGAAAAAGGGTGGTGTCTACACTTCCCTTGACAAACTCCCCCTCTCTTAGTAAGAATGTGCTAAGCCTCTCATACCAAGCTCTTGGTGCCTGCTTTAGACCATACAAATGCCTTTTTCAATTTAAACACATGATTTCGAAATTGGGAGCTCTCAAATCCTGGAGGTTGTTCTACAAACACATCTTCCTTTATTTCCCCATTTAAAAAGGCACTCTTGACATCCATTTGGAAAAGCTTAAATCCTTTATAACAGGCAAAGGCTAATAGCACTCTAATGGCTTCCAATCTAGCTACAGGGGCAAAAGTTTCTTCAAAGTCTATTCCTTCTATTTGATTGTACCCCTTAGCCACCAATCTTGCTTTATTTCCTCACCACCACTCCTGAATCATTCACTTTTTGTTCTTAAAGACCCACTTTGTGCCAACTACACTTTGTTCTTTAGGTCTTTCCACAAGTTCCCAAACATCATTCCTAACAAATTGATTCAACTCTTCTTGCATTGCTAAAATCCAAAACTCATCAGAAAGGGCTTGGTTAATGGAGGTGGGTTCAGTCATAGAAATAAAAGCAGAGTGGTTCACCTCCTTCCTAAGTCCATGTCTAGTCTTAACTCCATTAGAAAGGTCTCCTAAGATCAAATCCTTGGGGTGACTTGTAGAGTATCTCCAATCTCTAAGTAAAGTGTGTGAAGTTTCTCCTCTTTCAACAAAGTTCTCTACTCCTTGGGTGACTCCTTCTACTCCTTCATTACTTAGGTGCTTACTTCCCTTCCCCAAATTTTCTACTCCACTTGTAATTTCTCCAACATCATCATCTTCTACTCCATGTTTCTTAGAATCAGACTCATCAAAAACTACATGGGTTGTTTCTTCCACCATCAAAGTTCTCTTGTTAAACACCCTAAAAGACTTCCCAACACTAGAATATCCCAAGAATACTCCTTCATCAGATTTAGGATCAAATTTTCCCAAGTGAGACTTCTCATTGTTATGAATGAAAACTTTACAACCAAAAACATGAAGGTGGGAAAGATTGGGTGTCCTACCCTTAAGGATCTCATAGGGTGTCTTCTCTAATTTGGCTCTAACATTCACCCTATTCAATACATAACAAGCTGTGTTAACCGCTTCAGCCCAAAAGTATTTTGGAAGTGAATATTCAGCAAGCATGGCTCTAGCGGCTTCCACCAAGGTCCGGTTCTTCCTTTCAGCTACCCCATTCTGCTGAGGGGTCCTAAGGGCTGAAAAATTATGGCTAATCCCCTTGTCCTCACAAAAATCTCCAAATCTTTCATTTTCAAACTCTCCCCCATGATCACTATGGATTGTCAAAATCTCACAACCTAGCTTTTTCTGAATCCAAGTAGAAAATGTTTTAAACTCCTCAAAAGACTCATTTTTATGAGAGAGAAATCTAGTCCAAGTGAACCTTGAGTAGTCATCAACAATAAAAAAACCATAGATTTTCCCTCCCAAACTAGAAGTGCTAATGGGTCCAAACAAATCCATGTGAAGGACTTCTAAAGGTCTAGAGGTGCTAATGTCCTTAATGGGATGAAAAGTGGAGTGGACTTACTTTCCTAGTTTACAGGCATCACAAAGGTGGTCTTTTGTAAACTTAAGTTTGGGGACACCTCTAACTAGGTCTTTTTGGGTCACTTTCCTAAGAGTTTTCATACTTGCATGACAAAGCCTCCTGTGCCACAACCAAGAATCATCAATCACAGTTTTTAAGCAAAAAGAAGCAGCACATTCAATGTTATTTAAATCAAGCATGTAGACATTGTTGATCCTCTTTCCCTGCAAAATAGTGTTGTTACTTAAACTTACAATGCATGAATCTGCAAAGAATTGTACGATGAAGCCTTTGTCACAGAATTGACAGATGCTGAGCAAGTTGTGCTTTAATCCATCTACAAGCAAAACATTTTCAATCATAAGGTTCTTGGAATTACCAATTATACCTGCTCCTACCACCTTCCTGGTGGTGTTGTCTCCAAGGGTAACCTTGCCTCCAGTCCTGGACTCTAGTACAACAAACTGGCTAGCGTCACCAGTCATATGTCGAGAGCATCCACTGTCCAGGTCCACATACTCTCACGAGGTCTTTTGTGAGAGCATTCCTGCAAAAACTATCAAATGTTAGTTTTAGGAACCCAAGTAGGTTTGGGTTCCTTCTTATGAAGAGAGGAATGCAATGCATGTGTGGTATGCTGTGGATTATGCACCTTAGGTCTCCACACCCAATGTGTACTATGGTGAATTGTGCAAGTGTGTGAAATGTGTCCTAGCATGCCACATAAAAAACATCTAACTCCAGGAAAGAGATTTCTTAAATGATTTGAGTTATAATGCCTCTTCCTAGGTTTTAGCAATTGATCAAAAGTAGATGTCATCCTAGTTTTCTTACATGCTTCTAAATCATTTTGAATCTTCAAATTAGTGTTTTTTAAAACTTCATTTTCAATCCTCAAATTTTTCTCTATCTCCTTAGACTTCTTAAAATCTGATTCTAGTGATGTGTGTGATATTTTTAATGCATCAAGTTCTTCAGCTAACTCACCATGATTTTTATTTAACTCATCAAATTCATCAAGTAAAGTCATGCGATTTGAATCAATTGTTTGATGATCTTTAATCAAAATTTCATGCTATTTTTGTAGATTTAAAAATTTTAGTTTCAAGCTAGCATGAGTTTTCTTTAGTTTTCCATATGATGCATGAATTTTTTCTGAAACTTCAAGAAGTTGATCGTAGGAAAGTTCACATACCTCTTCTTGATCACTTTGGTCTTTTCCCATGAAACACAAGTTTGTAGTTTCTTCCTCTGATTCAGTATCAGAGGAGTCAGTACTAGATTCTGCCAAAAAGCTCCTTTGGTTTTTCTTCTTGTCCTTCCTAGACTTAGCTTTCTCCTCTCTTCTTCCTTTGCTTGATTGATATCTAAGTGTAGGGCAGTCAGTTCTCATATGTCCAGGCTTCCTGCATTCAAAACAAACAACATCAGAAGATTCTTTAATATGTTTATGATCCTTACCTTTTCTCCAACTTTGATGATGCTTTTGTTTCTTCCTTAGAAAGCTTTTGAATTGCCTTGTGATGAAGGCAATTTCATCACTTTCAGACCCGGAAGATTCAGAATCCGATTTGTGCGCCTTTAGTGCGATTGTTTTCTCCTTTTTCTTCTCACCTGTATCAAGATTTCTTTGATTCACACCTTGCTCGTAAGCAATGAGTGAGCCAAGTAAGTTATCAATGGAATAGGTATTCAAATCTTTGGATTCAGTAATGACAGTAATTTTGCATCATAAGACGAAGGCAAGCATCTCAAAATCTTGTTAACTTTTTCATAATTTGAAAGCTCTTTTCCTAGTGCATGCCAATGAAGGTAACAATCTGAGTTAAACCTAGGTGTACATGGTCAGAAATCGATTCAAGAGGTTTCATACGAAAAAGTTTCCGTAACATGCAAGAAAATTCCAAAAACGGGGATTGCTTTAACTTCATTAGAACCTTCATAGGTGATGCATATTTATCCCAAATCCTCTTTAACCCGAGTTATTGCAAGTTGAATACACACATGTAATCTTCAATAGATTTCAACAGCACAAAAAAAAATAGTTCAAACATTTTGCAGTTGAACTGAGGACCAAAATCACAGTTCATGCAGTAGCGAAAGTCCATTCAGTAAAAGCATACTTCAGTTTTAACACCATTAATTTCAACGAAAGGTGGAGAAATAACCTTCTTGAATAAGCAACCCACATGCGATAATCAGTAGATTGTAAAAACGTTTTGACATGCAAGTTTTACAAAAATCAAAAAGGTAGGGTATCGAAAACAGGTGGAGGTCGGGTAATAGAATACCCTTCCATAGTGGTAGTATTTCCAATGTTAGCCCATGATAAAATTCAAAAAGTTTATAAACTTAATTTTTGAATCCCGCTCTGATACCACTTCAAGTTCCGTCGGGATGTTTAAGCCCTATGAAACTTATCCAAGCTAACAAGAGGGGGGTGGTGAAATTGGTATATAAAAAAATTCTTAAGACAAAGAAAGAAAATCACAAACAAATCACACCACAAAAATAAATGCGGAAAATTTTTAAAAGTGCGGAAGCAGAAAAAGAACACAGAAATATATTG